>QXEO01000298.1:1198029-1798029 GCA_007115705.1 Dactylis glomerata
AAAAAAGGTGACAAAAATGAAGATATATACTGGACCATACATGAACACGTATCCTAAATAAATTTCAATTAGGCTCGGGTGCCAAGGCCCAGGAGGTCTGTTTAAGGTAAACTTGAAAAAAATATCGGCTCACCGAATATTGGTGATACTGGACCATAAATGAATTGTTGTCCTAAGAAAATTGCAATATTAATCAAGGGCCACGGCCCAGGAGGCCCGTTAGCTATGCTATGAACTTTCTCGTTCCAAAAAACTTGTTCGTTTTCACAGCAGCTGGTGATTGTTGCATTATGGTCAACCTATTACCATACAGCCCAAATTGTCGCAGTAAACAAAAGTTATTGCCGCAGGATATATTTGAGGCGAAAAACATATGATATTTACCACGCATACTTATTACATTGGAAGAACTAGCCTCTAAGGCAACAAAATTGCTACCTCGCGCAACGGAGCTTATTTGTCGCTAAAACGCGATTGTATTCCAACGTGATGCAGATCGTTCCAATAGGCGGCCTCTACCACAACAAATTTGACAATGTATCGCGACCAAGAATAGTCGTGGAAATATGAGCGGCCTATCACCACGACCGAAGAATTTGTGGTAATTTTGTACTACATCGCAATGAAAAAAAACCGTAGCGATAGATTATGTCGCAATAGACCGGTTTTCTTGTAGTGTCCAGGAGAAGAAACACAAGGCTGTAGACAGGGATAGCCAGAAGTTTGCAAGATTTATGGCAACTGCGCGGCTCTTGCGCACTCACGCGCCTTCATTCGAGTGTCACTCGAGAGGAGAGAGCACCATGGATCGTATGAGGTGACTGTAGCGGGTCCCTTCCCTAGTCAGAGCTCGATCCATTCTGGGTTTTGCGGGCCTGCTGTTTTCCAGGCGAAGGCCCCAGCGCGGACACCGTGCTCTGGCTCTTTCTCGAATGGCAGATGAGCGAAAACTCATGTTCGCATTAGGCCGCGATTCAACCAAATTCGCTGGCTTGGACGAAGCCAAGACTCGAAAATTCCAGATAGTTTATGCGGATTGGAAAAGGTTGATAACAAATGAGGTTTGCCGTTACACTTTGGTTCCTTCTGGAGCTGAAGATCCCCTTTCTTCAGCCGAGGGCGGGGGTGGCGACCCTTGAGCCCCCTAGCCAGTCTTTGTGCACCTGGGGATGGGCCACGAGGACGGCGTAAGCCTACGCGCCCTCTGGCTCAGGTCCCAGGGATGCTACCTGTCGAGCAAGCACTCGCAGAGGTCCCTCAGGATGAGATGGACCTCAGGGGCAGCCTGCAGAGCCACCGGCGAGGCTCTCCCTTCGTAGCCGTCATGAACCAGTTGGCCATGACGTGCCCATCGCTCCCGCCACCCACCGGCGTACTGCTGCAGGAACTCCACAGGATCGGAGGTCCCGTCGTAATGCGCACCAATATCCGGCCTGAAGCAAGGCGGCCACATCGCGCGACGAAGGGGCCCGGCGAGCGCCGCGAAGCCCCCCGAAGCCGAGGTCGCCGACCTCTGGCTCACCCTCTCCAATGGCCTCCAGGCCATCAAGAACTTGAAGGCATGCCCGGCGATGGCACACGTAGACAGCACGAAAGCGAAGACGGTGTTGACGATTGTCACCCATGTCGAAGCAGATCTTGAAAATGAACACCACAGCACCCTACCTGGTGCGCCAAATGTCGATGGATTTCGTGTCGCAAGAACACGGGGTACCACGCGATGGACCCAAAGATTCGAACGCAGGGGACTGAACGTGGGAGATCTTGGATCGCAAACAACACGGTGACGGAAGCCTCAAGACGTCGAACGCACAGTGCACTGCAGAGAGGGAGACGCCGAGCTTTACCCAGGTTCAGGGCCCTCGTGGTGAGGTAAAGCCCCTACTTCCTGCCTTCTTGTATTACGACGCGACACCTCGCGAGGAGTACAAGGCCTTGGTTACAGAGCTCTAACTGGCCGGAGGTAGAAGAACCAACTTAGCCTAGCTAGGAGCCCGGAGAAGAAGATCGGATCCCCTCTAAGGGGTGGCCTCCCCTCCTTTTATAGCGGCCTAGTCCTCCTTCCCCTTATCTTCTTGGGGAAGGGGTTGCCACACATGGCCATGGAGGGAGGACAGCTGTCGACGTGGGTCTTTCGTAGACGTAGTCTTCGTAGAGTAGTGGCGCCGGTTCAAGGACTGGGTGAGGAAGCTGACGTCCTCCTCTGGCGCCCTGCACCGTCCACCCTATTTTTAGGGGGTGGCCAACAACCACCGTGCAGCTTTATGCAGAAACGGCGAAAGCTGGTCTTCCTCCCTGTCGGGGTTAGCATGGACGATACGCGGTCTTCTGCTCTTATCTTCTTGCTCAGCACGAAGCGTGCCGAGCTGACATGGATGTGGTCCTTCCCCTAATGAGGAAACAGCTCGTGAGGAGGTCTTATGGTCTTAGCCGTTGTGCCGTCATTCTCCTCATGAGGCGCATCCTCATGAGGGTCTTCTCCGCTGAGCTTTGGTCGTCGTTCCTCCCCGGGCCGAAGTTGGGCCGTTGAAGGAGCCCAGGAGCATGTGGACCGGGATACCCCGGTATCCAGAACACCAACATAAGGACATTCACTTTGTTTACATTACACACTTTGCTTAATGCAATTATTTGTTATTCGCAACTTAATATTCACGGGGTCCTCGGATGATTCCCTGTGGGTGGATTATTAGTCATAGATGCAGTTGGATGGCGGTCTATATATTTTTTTGTAATGCCCAGAGTAAATCTCATAGTGATCCTCTTGACATATGCACGTTATCTTTATTCTATCAATGCCCAACTGTAATTTGTTTACCCAGCATGTTGTTATTTATCTATGAGGAGACACCACTAGTGAACTGTGGACCCCGATCCAATTTCCTTACATTGCTATCACTTGTTTACTTTACTCGCACTGTTTATTCTTGCATACTACTATTGCTTTCCACTCGATACGCTCATTCCTTTGTTTATAGCAACCGGTGAGATTGACAACCTCATCGTAAGTTGGGAGCAAAGTTCTTGGTTGTGTTGTGTGCAGGTTCCGCATTGCTACTAGTTGAAAACGCACCAACAAGTGTCGTAAATGCGTCCTTGTTGGAGTGTCACGAAGCTAGCAAGCATCACCTTCTGGAGTTTGGATTTTCCTACTGGACTGACAAACCTTGGTTTCTTACTGAGGGAAAAATTTGCTACTGTGCTCATCATACCTTCCTCTTGGGGTTCCCAACTGGACGGTGATCTACATCAACACCGTGCCACATCAAGTTGTTGTTGATGTTTCTAGATAGAATCTATGCAAAATTGGCATGTTCTGATTAATATTAGTCAAGTTCGTAGTTTCCTAGGACTTGCTGGTTTTATCATCATTTTGTGAAAGATTTTAGTACTATTGCTGCGCCTATGAATGATTTGACTAAGAAAGGTGTTCCTTTTGAGTGGGGTGCGGCACAGCAAGATGCATTTGATTGCTTGAAAAATCTGTTAACTTCTGCGCCATTACTTGCACTACCTAATTTTGCCAAACAATTTGAGATTGAGTGTGACACTAGTGACATAGGTATTGGTGGTGTGCTGATGCAAGAGGGGCGAACCTATTGCATATTTTTCTGAGAAACTTGCTGGTGCACGATTGAATTGTTCTATCTATGATAAAGAACTATATGCGCTTGTTAGAATTCTTGAGGTTTGGCAACATTATTGTGGCCAAAAGAATTTATCATACATTCTAATCATGAGGCTTTGAAATATTTGAAAGCACAATCCAACTTGCATAGGCGCCTAGCTAAGTGGGTTGAATTTATTGAGTCGTTTCCCTACATCATTAAGTATAAAAAAGGGAACGATAACGTTGTTGCTAATGCTCTATCTAGGAAATATATGTTGCTAACACAACTTGATGTTAAAGTTCCTGGTTTAGAGAGTTTGTGTGATTTATATGCCACTGATGTTGATTTTGCGGAACCATATTGTTTGTGTTCATTGGAGAAAGCATGGGATAAATTTCACATTCATGATGGGTATTTGTTTCTTGCTAACAAATTATGTGTTCCGGAGTCGTCGGTGCATTTGGTATTGTTGCAAGAATCACATGCAGGAGGATTAGCGGCAAGGTAGTCAGAATCCCGATCCAAGTCCTAGAATCCTATGATTTTACGACCCCTACAACATCATGTTGGTCCAAATCCCACTATGAATCCTAATCTAGTAGAATCCATGTTGAGTCCCGATTCAAATCATAGAATCCTATACAATATTACGAAATCTCGATCCTATTTATGGACTTACCGATTCTGAATGATTAGTTGGGTCATCCTCTTAATTATAGTAGTATGATCATCCGATAAATAAAACCTTACAATATCATCCGATAGAATTTGTCATCTCCCATAAATAAAACCTTACAATATCAAAGCTCTGTACTTCTCTTATAACTCCCAATTCATCATTGCAGAGCATATTGCAAGAAAGTTTGGAGATAGGATGTGATTCATCGGTGTCTAAAGTAGGCCTCATAAGAAGGAGCCATCAACATAGATTGCTAGAGACCTGAATTTTGGACACTCTAGATCGGCTTGGCAAGTGGCATGGTACTTCAATACTTTAATTTTTTTATTTAATAAATTTGTAATTTGATGATTCTAGAGGTATGTACTTTTTTCTCTGACATATGATCCATATTTATATACAAAATGAATAAAAATACTTACTTTTGTAGAAATAGTATGCATATATGTGTGGTATAATGTATGTAAAATAATTAAGATGCAATACCATACATACTATACTTTGTGTATGCTCCCACCAAGGGCTCAATAGTAATTACATGGAAGGGTAATTATACATTGTGTTTTCGTTGAAAATTTGCACTAGTGAGTTTTCTTTACTTTTTTGTATATATTAGTGTAACCATATTGCTAGAAATTTTAATGCTTAGTATTTTCACCTTTTCTATACTAGCATACAAAATTTCAGCATTGATAAACTCTTGTCTAGAAAATCTAGTAGAATCCGGTATTCTATGATTCGATTCTATGACTCGATTCTGTCGGAGGAAAATCGATCTGACTCCGAATCCCGACTCTGACTACCTTGATTAGCGGGTCACTTTGGATGTGAGAAGACATTGCTCATGCTCACTGATCATTTTTATTTGCCATGGATGCGCCGGGATTTGGACCGTTATGTCAAGCGCTGCATCACATGTCACACATCCAAATCCAAGTTGAAGCACCACGGTTTGTATACACCTTTGCCTGCACCTACTACACCATGGAGATCATGTGCATACATGGAGTGCCGAGGAGGATTGTTTTTTATCGAGATGTGAAGTTCATGAGTTACTTCTGGAAGACGTTGTGGGGAAAGCTGGGGACAAAGCTCTTATTCAGCACTACATGTCATCCCCAAACAGATGGTCAGGCAGAGGTGGTGAACAGGACATTATCGGTGCTCTTGAGATTGATGATTAAGAATAATCTGCGTGAGTGGGAGGAGAGCTTGCCCCATGTTGAGTTCACCTACAACAGGGCGGTGCATTCTATGACGCAGTTGTACCCGTTTGAGGTGGTGTATGGTTTTAAACCCATTACGCTGCTTGATTTGCTTCCACTTCCATTGCATCAGGGCGCCAACATGGAGGCATACAAGCGTGGTGATTATGTATGGAAGATACATGAGAAGACCAAGGAGGCGATAGAGAGGATGGGCAAGAATGTTGCTGAGAAAAGGAACTAGCGGTGCAAGGAGGTGTTATTTGAGCCTGGTGATTTGGTGTGGGTACACTTCCGCAAGGACCATTTCCCACATCTCCAGCACTCCAAGCTACTGCCGCGCGGTGCAGGACCTTACAAAAAAAATTCCAAGATAAATGACAACGCTTACATGATTGATCTTTTGACGGATGAGTTTGGTGTCAGTAATTCGTTCTATGTTGCTGATTTGACACCATATGTTGGATAATACATTGCTGCGTTGAGGTCGATGCTTTTCGAGGGGGGAGATGATGAGGACATCCCTACACTCATTCTTACATCA
This sequence comes from Dactylis glomerata, assembly GCA_007115705.1. Classification (NCBI taxonomy): domain Eukaryota; kingdom Viridiplantae; phylum Streptophyta; class Magnoliopsida; order Poales; family Poaceae; genus Dactylis; species Dactylis glomerata. Next base: position 1,204,069 of record QXEO01000298.1, read on the forward strand.
CCTCTTAATGATGATCAAACCATTTCTGCAAAGAAGGTTCCTACTGATGACATCCGGATTGGACCTATCACTAGAGCTCATGCTAAGCTACTAGAACAGCAGGTGGATTTATTCCTAGTTGAACCCGATGTATTTATTATTAATGAGAGCTTTATATTGCCTAAGTCGTGCTGTCTATGCATACTCAGGTTTGAAGAAGAAGGCATAGTGCAAGGAGGAGAAGAGCTGCAGCATTTGGTGACGGAAGATGAGTTCATGCAAGAGGCCGCGATGGACGAGAGGGAGGCAGGCGACCAAGCATGAAGGAGGAGGCACACCAGCACCATGCTTCTGCGCCTAGAGACACCAGGCAAGCGCCATATAGGCTTGTGAGCCACATAAGGCTGAACCTACTGTGGGTCAGCTTTGTATCGAATTGATCGAATCGAACCGGAGTTGAGTCGGAGAGGGACCAGGTCAAAGTCAGCGCCCAGCCTTGGCTGCTGCCCTAAGCCTGGAAGCCCCCCCCCCCTTGGCCCCCTCTCATAAATAGAGGGCAGCCCCTAGATTAGATCATAGACTATGTGTCGTCGTGGTGAAACAACATATGCCATAGGATGGCTTAAATGGGGGCCGACTGTACACTGGCGGATCCGGGAGAGGGGAAGCTCGGTAGAGACCGGGCACAGAACTCACTGCTAACACATCGAGCTACCCAGGTTCGGGGCCCTCGTGAGGAGGTAACACCCCTACTCCTGCATGTCTGATCTATATGAGCTTCACATGAGAGCTACAACGGTGCTCCTTGAGCTGTGTATCTTGCCTATCTGAGGCTGCACTGGGCAGGAGCTAAACAGCTAGTGCTAGAGAGCTCCCATGGAGCGAGAGAGAATGAGCCTCCTCTCGAGGCTGGGGTGATCGTTCCTCCTGGTGCCCTTTATATAGGGAGCCCAGGGGACAAGGGATGCCCCACAATACACTATGCACACACTGTAGCTGAGATGACTACTGGGGTCTTGTCACACTGTAGCCTGCATCAGCACGGTACCGTCCTTGGTACTGTGCGATGCATCACGGTCATGGGCTAGTCCCATCGATGTCTGTACTTGGAGTCCTTGCCTTCGTCTTCTAGCGTCTGTCTTCAGGATCACCATGTCATCAGTCTTATCCTCCTCCTGAGGATAAGACTGACTAGGAGAAGAGGGATATGCTGGTCTGAGCTAAGGAGCGTCCCAAGACCAGCATACGATGATGAAGGATGTGCCAGTCCGAGCCCAGAGGCGTCCCAGGACTGGCACCAAGCAGTGGAGTCGATGCCGGATGAGCAAAGTATGCCGGAGGGGGTAAATATCGGCCCTGTAGAGGAATAATCCGGCCTGGGCCAGGGAATCCCGGCCTGGGCTGCTGTTTGCTTGTTCTTCAATATTCCTGCATATATAAAATAGCTATACAACATATATAAGTTTATAAATAGGGTTACTTTGGTATACCCGGGGTTATATCCCCGACATTAGCCCCCGAGGCTGCGGATGACTCGCAGAGTCGTGCACAGGCTTCAACAAAAATATACCAAAGTCCCAAATTCACATGCTCATAAAAATAATATGCTGGCCTGCACAGGCCAATTCTATCTCATGCCATCATAGGCAATGTCCTGATTGACAAGAACTCATATATATATGATATGCTAGCCTTCATGGGCTATCTCAAAATACTATTATGCCTTCTTTGGCTATATCGACACTTTGCCTCTTGGGCTATGTCTCATCGACATCGTCTGCTTCGACAATGCCGGCATACTGCTTTGCCTTCTTTGGCCATATCGATATTTTACCTCTTGAGATATTTGCCTCTTGGGCTTTATATCGACACTTTGCCTCTCAGGCTATGTCTCATCGACATTGTCTGCTTTGACAATGCCGGAATACTGCTTTGCCTTCTTTGGCCATATCGATATTTTACCTCTTGAGCTATTTGCCTCTTGGGCTTTATATCGACACTTTGCCTCTCAGGCTATGTCTCATCGACATTGTCTGCTTTGACAATGCCGGTATACTAATATGCCTCTTGGGCCACTTTGCCTCTTGAGCTATTTTGCCTTTTGGGCTGCTTTGCCTCTTGGGCTACTTTGCCTCTTGGGCACTATATCGAGACTTTGCCTCTCAGGCTATGTCTCATCGACATTGTCTGCTTTGACAATGCCGGTATACTGATATGCCTCTTGGGCTACTTTGCCTCTTGGGCTTTATATCGACATTTTGCCTCTCAGGCTATGTCTCATCGACATTGTCTGCTTTGACAATGCCGGTATACTGATATGCCTCTTGGGCTGTGCCATCGCTGGGCACTTGTTAGTATGCAAAAATGATAAGACATGTTAATATGCTAAACCGAGATACTCTATGAAACCGGATATGATAAGAGATATGATGCTTGTTAGCTTTGAGATCGATGTCTCGATATATTACTGTGCCAGAATTGGCGATAACTGAAAGGATTATAGAATGCCGTGATATGCTGGCATGCCGAAATAAACGGCGATATGAGTTATTGATAGATGCCTTGATATGCTGGCGAACCGAAATAAACGGTGATTGGGGATTTTGATCGATGCCATGATATGCTGGCATACTGAAATCTTACTCTTGCTATGATATGCCAGCATACCGAAATCTTACTTTTGCCATGATATGCCGGCATACCGAAATCTTACTTTTGCCATGATATACCGGCATACTGAAACTTTGCTCATGCCATGATATGCTGGCATACTGAAATCTTACTCTTGCTATCATATGCCAGCATACCGAAATCTTACTTTTGCCATGATATGCCGGCATACTGAAACTTTGCTCATGCCATGATATGCTGGCATACCGAAATACATGTGACTCAAGATATCACTTAATAACCTGATGTGCTAACAAACTGAAATACCTGAGATCTGAGATATAAACTGACGCCCTGGTGGTATAATAGTAATTTCTTCTCTGTAACGGCAATATGGAGAGTCATAGCCGAGTAATAGACATATATATAATGAGATATCCAACCTGTTCTGTAGTCATACTAAAAAGACATAGCAATGGTCATAGCATTTGGCATATTTCAATCTAGCATATGGAGTTTGGCATATAGCCCATAGTATTTGGCATATAGCACTTGACATACAGACTGAGATATAGCAATTTGACATATATGCTAACTTGACAACTCACAAGGAGGAACTAGGCACTCATGTGCCGGCATATAAATGTAGACATACTGCAACTGGCATATAAGCAAACTTGGCATATCACAACAGATATTTGGCACTCATGTGCCGGCATATAAATGCAAGTATACTATAACGGGCATATGAGATCTGTGATAGAGCATGCGGAAACTGGTACTGAGATAGGCATATAACTGATCTGACTGTAAACTTGTAACAACTAGCACATGGCATTCAACATATAAAAAACTGGCATATGAGCCTTGGCATATGACAGCCGGCATATAACACATTGCATATGAGATAAAGCATTTGGCATATAAGTAGATACTGAACTTGATATGTTTAACAGGCATACTGATTATAGCACTGTAGCAGATATACCAATGGGCATATGCAAAGACATATAACTTGACATAACATCTTGCTGTTGGCATATAAAACCGGCATATAACATGCCCAGATGAAACTTTGCATAAAACTGTAGACATACAAACTGATACTAGGGATATTATCTGTAGCAGGCATATAAACAGACATACAGGAGACTTACTGAGAAGCATGTGTGCTAGCATATATACTAATTTATACTGTAATAGTAACATAGCACTGACTGGCTAGACATAAGATACTAGATTTTAGACAAGCTGGCTAGCCCCCGGGTTTAAATGCTTATTGAACCCCGGGGAGATAGTTAATTACTTGCTAAGATGCTAACTGATGAAACGCTACCTGATGCTAACTGAAACAAAGAGCAACCTTGCTCGATACAGATACTTACCTGCAGAAGCTTGAGGCTAAGGCAGAGCGGTCACAGGCACCACAAAACTTGCCAGGACACCGAACGCGGGCGAGCATGCTGCGCTGCGCCTCGATTGCCAGCCAGAACGCGCCACGCCGGCCTGCTGCAGGTCTGCTCGGCCCAGCCCACCGCGGTAGCCCAGCCGGGACAGGAACCGGCCGCTGCCCTGGGCTAAGCACCACCGAGCCGGCCCAGCCGGGATTACCAAGCCGGGGCGCGGCCTAGCTAGGGACCGAGCCGGATAAAGCCCAGGCGGGACACAGGCCGGAACCAGACTCGCCAGCCGCGGCCCAGGCGAGGAGGCCGGGATACAGCCAGCCGGGGCACGGCCCAGCCGGGGAGGGAAAGCCAGGGCGCGGCCCAGGGAAACCTTATGCCGGCCGAAGAGGCCGAAATCAGCCCAATACCTGCACATGCCGGTCGGGAGAGGCCGGAATCTGCCAATTCCGGTCCACCAACGTGAATTCCGGCCAGGAAATATTATATTCCGGCTGAGGAGCTATATGCCGGCCCGGGGAATGCCGAAGTCGACCCCAGACCCATATATGCCGGCCGGGACATAAATATGCCGGCCGGAACATAAAATATGCCGACCGGATGAAACCGAGTGCCGACCCGGAGATGCCGATGCAGATCCGGGACAGCCGTATGCTGGCCCGGGCGAGTTGAGGTCAGCCCGGGAGTTGAAGAAGACCTGCTGTGCTCGGAGGCGTTGCTGATATCGAGCCCCCGAGCAGATGAAGAAGATCCCGTCCGGATGTACTCCTACCAGCGCCTTGATCAGCCCCACGGTGGGCGCCAAATGTCGTCGTGGTGAAACAACATATGCCATAGGATGGCTTAAATGGGGGCCAACTGTACACTGGCGGATCCGGGAGAGGGGAAGCTCGGTAGAGACCGGGCACAGAACTCACTGCTAACACATCGAGCTACCCAGGTTCGGGGCCCTCGTGAGGAGGTAACACCCCTACTCCTGCATGTCTGATCTATATGAGCTTCACATGAGAGCTACAACGGTGCTCCTTGAGCTGTGTATCTTGCCTATCTGAGGCTGCACTGGGCAGGAGCTAAACAGCTAGTGCTAGAGAGCTCCCATGGAGCGAGAGAGAATGAGCCTCCTCTCGAGGCTGGGGTGATCGTTCCTCCTGGTGCCCTTTATATAGGGAGCCCAGGGGACAAGGGATGCCCCACAATACACTATGCACACACTGTAGCTGAGATGACTACTGGGGTCTTGTCACACTGTAGCCTGCATCAGCACGGTACCGTCCTTGGTACTGTGCGATGCATCACGGTCATGGGCTAGTCCCATCGATGTCTGTACTTGGAGTCCTTGCCTTCGTCTTCTAGCGTCTGTCTTCAGGATCACCATGTCATCAGTCTTATCCTCCTCCTGAGGATAAGACTGACTAGGAGAAGAGGGATATGCTGGTCTGAGCTAAGGAGCGTCCCAAGACCAGCATACGATGATGAAGGATGTGCCAGTCCGAGCCCAGAGGCGTCCCAGGACTGGCACCAAGCAGTGGAGTCGATGCCGGATGAGCAAAGTATGCCGGAGGGGGTAAATATCGGCCCTGTAGAGGAATAATCCGGCCTGGGCCAGGGAATCCCGGCCTGGGCTGCTGTTTGCTTGTTCTTCAATATTCCTGCATATATAAAATAGCTATACAACATATATAAGTTTATAAATAGGGTACTTTGGTATACCCGGGGTTATATCCCCGACACTATGCTAAAACTAAAACCCCTAGATAAGCCGAATTGCTTCAAGCATTTATCTGAACTTCGATATTCCTCTTGTGTTTTGCTAAGGATTATCAACCCCCTTCATGTGTGTTTGGCTCTGAAGGTCTACTACTGAAATTGCTGTGAGATCTGTCGTTCCATTGGGAATTGGTAGCTCTCAAACCACCGTAGTTGAATGGCTGCTGTGCAAGCGTGTAGTGTTGCGAATATCCATAGGGCTGAAGATCTGTTGCATCTGGCAACAGGGGAGCAGCCAACGAGTTCGTCAAGTACATACAAGTTATCTCCATGTTGCCATCATCATCATCATCACATGTTCACTGAGAAGATCGGGCCACCCCTTATCATTCTTGCTACAGCAAGGACACAAAAATAAAACATAAAAGAAATTACTCTCTTTCAAGAACAATGAAAACAAAACCGACAAAAGTAAATACTACCGGTTTGCCTCCCAAAAGCACTTTTTTTATAGCCATATAGCTAGGCTCCATACCTTTCTCTTTCAAGATGGCCAAGTGTCATGAGGGCACTTGTACTTCTGAACAATCACCTTCTTCTTTGAAAAGTGCTCCGTACATTATATCGGGGTCCCATGGTGTGTTCATCAAAATAATAGTCAATTGAAAACTTGGTAAAGGGCACCACAAGATATGCAAACAATAACAACGAAGTCCCATGCACCTTCTTTCTATGCATTGGAATTTTTTATATGACTAAATAATGGCAAGTAGAATCATACCATTGCATATCATTAGTAGGTGAACACACATCATAACATTAATAAAAGCATAAAGACGGTACTCACCACCTCCTCTTTCATAGTGGTTGCAATTACTAGAAGGAAATTTAATAGTGTGACTATTCAAATCATGCAACTTGGAAATTTTTAGCACATAAAGAGGATCATTAAATTTATTAAGGCATTCATTAACATGCTTTCCTTTTTCAAAGTTGTTACCAATATCATTTTTGATCATATAAGCATGGTTGCAATAAGATTTTTCATAGGAAAGTTGCAAACCACATAAGTACTTCTCAACATAAGCATATTTCTCCTCTATGGTGTAGATAGGAGATTTCAAAAATAATATGGAATCACATGATGAGAGCATCATCATGGATAACAAGTATATCATTTCTATCCTCATCTAAACATGTAGGGTTATCAATAAGCATAGGACCATCATCTAAAGCAGTATCATGTAGCATATCTAAACAACACTCCTTATCATCACTAATTTTACTAGTAGTATTACTAGCCAGCAAAGGAGCATAAAAAAAGAAGGGTTGTGTCGTCGTGGTGAAACAACATATGCCATAGGATGGCTTAAATGGGGGCCGAACTAGCTGCTGGAGGATTCGGGAGAGGGGAACGAGCTAAAAAGCACGACAGAAAGAGACACTGATCTACCCAGGTTCGGGGCTCTCGTAAGGAGATAACACCCCTACTCCTGCTCTACTGATTGTATATTTGGGTCGATGTAGTACACAACAATGGTGCTTCCAAGCTCTCTGCTAGAGAAGGAAGATGAACTGCTAAGTGTAGGAACACAGAGTGACCAACCCTTTACCAGGGCTCCCTATGCCACCTTATATAGTGGTGGCCAGGGTTACAATGGTCATACAAGACCACAAGACACGGGCTACACTCCAAACAGGAGCTGGTGACGATGGCAGAGACCCTTGACTTCGCCCCTGATTGCTCTCGATGGGACGCCATATCCCTGTACCTTGTACCTCTTGAACTGTGGCCTTACCTCTGTGCGGTGAGCTCGTACTTGTGCACAGTGAGGGTAGGTAACCTCCACTGTGCACCCTGCCATCTTACTCTGCTACCATGCTTGGATGTTTTCTTCCTTGATTGTAGGGATGTGACACCTTGGTTGACTTAAGTATCCCGGATATGACCGTTGGCCATACCCAGGACATATATGCCGGACCAACGACCTACGAGGGTCGGGTAATCCGGCCTCCCCTGCTCCTGCACAACACACCAAATGGTTAGGCCGGCATATCTAAGTATATGCCGGCACACATATACCAGTATTCCGGCTATACCGACATATGCAAGTATTAGCCGGGATACACACATATGCCGGCCTGGCCGATGCTCTCATATTCCGGCCAGGCCCTTTCTTGATAACTCGGCATAAGTCAACCATAGACTTTGTGTCTTTCTAGTCTCTTGACCCTATCGGGGGTTATCCCCCCGACACTAGTCCCCGAAGCTGCCGAGGTTCCCCAGTCATAGCTGTGGAGCCTCGACAGGTTCAACATACCTTTCTTCATTATGTCCCGGTGATCAGATTATATCCCGGCCTCTGTTCCTGTTCCAAAACTTATTCCGGCCGGTCCCGAGGGTATTCCGGACGGAACATATACATCGGGCAGTTAATCCGACATATAGACGAGTCTTCCTCGAGAAGCCATGCCTGACAGCTTTGCATCGAAACTTGTAACTGTCCTGCCACCTCGAACGGTCACCCACGATGTGACGGTTCACAGTGCAGTTACTCCTTGCCATCATTGCGTCATGGCACGGTTACCGGAACCGCCGCCCCACTCTGTGCCACCACGTGGCGACTCTCTGCAGGAACGGTCGGGGGAGTGGAACACTACCCACGATCCCCACGACCCTGCCTCTTCGGTATAAATATGGGGTAGGGGTAAACTTGCTCTTTTTACCCCCGCCACAGTGCCTTCTTCCTCTTCTGCTCTCCTGCCCCTTGCGCTTCGCCGCCGGACCGAGGGACAGAGAAGGAGCGCCGCCGACGACCCGCTCTACTCCGGCGCCGACGCCCGACGACGCACGGCATCACCATTGACGACGCCGCCGCCGCCGCCTCTTCTCTCTGCAGCATTGCAGGGAGATTGGATCTTCTTCTGTGCGCTCGCCGTCGTCGTTCTTTCGCCGTCGGCCAAACTCCGGTGAGTTCCTCTCTCCCTCTGTTCTTCCTCTTTGATGCTTCTTCATAGCTTCTCATTGGTAGCCATATCCGCATAGATCTAGTGCAGTTCCTCTCTAGATTCGACTAGCATTGCTAACAGCGCTCACAGGTGTTCTTCCTTAGAATTTTTACCCTTATTTGTTTCCTGTTTTAACTGGCTCGGTAGATCTTTGATTTCTGCTAACCTTGGGGAGAGTGGTATGCCAGAGAGACTAACCTCCCTCTTTTCTCCGGCCTTGATAGGAATATCATCACGGGACTCCGGCTCTCACGCCTTGTCCCGGCCACTAAGATGGCATCTTCAAGCATGACGGGCACCTCGGCCTCTGAGGAAGATACCTCGGCCCGAGCCCAAGGACGCTCCGGCTAGGAGGGGTCGGAGGTTACTCCGGCCGACATATCCTGGGTCACCTCCACCAGGAGAGTCCCGGAGGGCGTAGCATGCCGGCTACCAGCAGGAGAAACTGTGCCGGCACCTGAACCTGGCGAACGCGTCGTCTTCATCGCCCACTTCGAGCGTGGCTTCGGCCTGCCGGCATCGGACTTCTTCCGGGACTTCCTCAACACCTACGATCTACAACCTCATCATATCCCGGCCAATGCCGTGATGATCCTCTCCGCCTTCGCTGCTTTTTGTGAGGGCTATGCCGGCATAGAGCCCCTTACTCAAGGCTGGGCGAAGTACTTCCAAATGCGGAAGCAAGTCGTCCAAGAGCCGCCCCGGAGCAAGGACGACCCGCCGGAGACGGCCCAGGAAAAGAAGGACCGCCCCATGACCCTCTGCGGCGCGGCCACCATCATGTCCCGAAAGGGCTCGGACTTCCCCAAGGTGGAGCTCCTGGAATCTTGCAAGAAGTGGCAGAAAAGCTTCTTCTACGTCAAGAACACCACCGACGAGGATCTGCTCAACCTGCCGCCATTTGTGGACGATCCACCCTTGGCTATGACGAACTGGACCTACAACCCGAAGAACTCGGTGATGCCGGTGAATGCGCTTCACCGGGTTAAGGGCGAGCTCCGGGATGCCGGTCTTACTCCTCAAGACCTGGTGGCCTGCTATATAAGCCGGCGCGTCTCCCCTCTGCAGCGCCGGTCGCACAAGATCTGCCAGATGAGCGGGCCAATGGACCCCACCCAGCACTCCACACACGAGCTGACTCCGGCCGACATTCTGCGCCGGATTAAGGATGTCTGCAAGTCCTCTCAGGCCACTTTTGCCTGAGGGCTAGAACCATACAGCCGGGATAGGCCCGCCCCAACGGTAAACCATCTTATCCGATACATAAAGTCCATGTCCGGCACATAGATACTTAAGCCGACACATGTCTGTTTGCCGACACATATCATATTGATCCGACATACCTCTTCCACCGGCATATTTCCCTTGTCTGAATACTTGACTTTGCTGTTTATACAGAAATTCAGCTTCCAAGCCATGGAGAACTCCCGGATCAAGATCGCGGCGGACCGCACTGTTGCGGATGTTGAAGATCCGGATCATTGGGATAAGCTTCCCAGGAGCACCCGTGCTGCAGCTGCCATGGGTAAGGGCTCTTCATCCCGGCATTATACTCAAGACCGGAGTGAGATTGATTCTGACGAGGAGATCCTGCTGTACTATGACCCGATGCCACTTGTGTATGCCTTTCCAGAAACACCTATTGCTTACGAGTTTCCAATGCCGTCCTCAGCTATCCCGGACGATATGGTTATCGACGCCGCCCCTCTGAACCAGGGACCTCCTTCCACCGGCGGACGTGCCGGCCGGAAGCGAGGGGTGAAGCCCCAGCCCGACACACCTCAGAAGTCGAAGAGGCAGAAGGTCGGCGTGCCCATACTGAAGAAACCGAGACCTGTCGCCGCGGGGTAAGTTCCTTCTGCTTGTTTCATTTCCGACATATCTCTTGCTTGCATTATTGACTTGGCGTTTTTTCTCTTTCAGAGCTCCTCTTGCGCCGGAACAAGCTTCTGGCTCGAGTGGCGACCCGAAAGTTACCAAGCCCGCGGCCACTGCTACCTCCGACATACCCTCTGCCAGCCACACGACCTCCCCGGCGCCGGCATCCTCGCCTGCGCCCGACAAGACCTCCTCCCCGGCGAAGGACTGTTCCTCCGCCGGAACAAGACACCTCTGCCCCCGACGTCCACATGGACTCGGGGGCTCAACAGGAACCTCCGGCTCCTGATGTCCACATGGACACAGGAGCCCACCAAGAAGCACCAGACTCCGGCGCGCCCACCAGCGACGCCGGCACAACTGAAGACGCCGGAGCAGACATCAAGGGTAAAGGCCCTTTAGTGCCGGAAGTCCGGACTATTCCGGATCCTGCCTCTGCTGGCCAAGATGCACCGGCCGCACCGGAACAGCCCGTGCCCAAAACTCCTTCTGCTGAAACGACTCCTGCACCGGCCAAGACCACGGCGCCGGCCAAGACCTCTGCCCCGGCCAAGTCCGGCACATTGAAGATCCAGCCGACCAAGTCCGGCACTCCATCCGCCGCCACTGCTCCTCCTAAGGCAACGCCTCGGACCAGCTCTGCTCTGGCCCTGCATCTTGGCAGGGCAGCAGCCCGGCCTGGCTACCGGCGCAACTTCTTCGACACGCCAAAACTTGAGGGCATCATCCCCCTGGTGACAAAGAGTGACCAAAGCCTCGGGTCTCTCAAGGAGCGCTGCGAGAAATGGAATAACGCCGACTCCCTGGACACAGCTGAATCCAAGAAGAAGAAACAGGCCGAAGCTTCGGCCACCGGCAACCCAGCTGATATCCTGGCCGCTAAGCCCATTCCTATTGCCTGCGAACTTCTCAGTCTTCAGCAACGACTTCATCGCCTGGCCGATGCCACCAACGTAAGTCCTTTACATATAGATATCCCCAGTTCCCGAAAATGTCGGCTGTCCGGGATACGGACATCCGGGATTTTCCAAGACCTTTTGCACTTAGCTGCTTTAGCAATTAACTTTCCGACATATGAGCTCGATTCGAGCTTCAAATCCTAGTCACCGAGAGCCGGGATAGGTGCGCAGCACCTGTGCCGGATCTCCTATAGCATAAATAGTTCGTATAATCTTCAACTGTACTGGCATGCTTTAGTTATCTCATATCCCTTCAAATCCTAATACTTTTGCAGCGCATGAATAACGCCCGTGCCGACATGTTCCATGACTTGGTGTGCGAGCATCGGAAGCTTTCCGACGCACACAGCAAGCTCCAGCTGGAACTGTCCCAGAAAGGTAATTTCAGCCGACATACCTTGCCCTTCTCAATAGTCCTCTGGCCGGTACATCTTAATATGCCGACACCTAATCTTTGTCTGACATTTGGCAGCTGGTGCCGAAGCACAAGTCACCGAGCTTACCAAGAGAGTGAAGGAACTTACTGGTATGCCGGATCCTCTTAACCTTGAACTAATCCTTCTGTACTTCAAATCCTTTAATCTTTTCACTGTTTTCTTTCTTCAAATCCTTGTTTTGACTTCAAATCTTTTCAGACGAGAAAGCTGCACTGGAGGCACGCCACCAGGACTGTGTGTCCTCAGTGGATGTAGCCAAGCAACTGGACGTCCGGGATGCCGGTCACAAGGCCGAGGTTGAGCAGCTGAAGGGCCGGATCACCGAACTTCTGGACGAAAAGGAACAGAGGGAGGGCCTACTGAAGAAAACCCAGTCCCTGCTTGTCACCTCCGAGACTGATGCCTCCAACGCCCACGCTGAACTGGATAGCCTGAAGGAGCAGGCCACCAAATGGGAGGTTACAGTTGCACAGCTGAATGCCGACCTTGCCAGTAAGCTTCAAATCCTTTCCCTTTATCCTTCCCGACATAGTGTAATTCTCTCCGGCATATTCTCCTTTTGCTAACATTGTTTCTATTCCTCAGACATGTTTCCCGCTTCCGTCAAAGACGTTGAGAGGGCTTTGCAGTTGGATCGAGAAAACCGGGGTGTTCCGGTTGACTCGCCCAACTGGGACATGTCGGAGCAGCTGTTGGCTCTGCAGTCCCGGAAGAACGCCATGACGCTCTACACTGAAGAACTCTTCTATGGCGCCCAGGAGGCATTCTCTGCCCTCTGGCCGGGACAAAGGACTCCCACTGACCTCGTCGACCTCGGCAACGATCTGCAGCTGGCCAAGGTTCGCCTCCGGGAGTGGCGAGATTCCGGCGCGAGGGTTGGAGCTGACGAAGCTCTCAGCTACTTCTTGTCCTGGTATGAAAAGGCTGACTTGGAGACTTTGCGCACTGTGCGCGAAGGATCCATCTGGACCACGGATCCGAAACATATCCGGCACCGGCGAGAGTTGGCCCACAGCTATGTGGACTATGCCGACACCGACGCCTTCGTTCGGGATATCCGTGAGCCGGAGAATAAGTACGATGCCGGGACATCCGCCGCTGCTGAGGGCTCCGACTCCAGCCAGGATGAAGATGAAGCTGAAGAGGCCGACACTGATGTCCCGGAACAGGCATCTGCCCCGGGCGGAGGTGATGGCTCCATTCCATCTGCTGGGTCCGGCACTCCTGAAGCCGACATCTCCACCGCCACTGCTCCACCAGCCGGCGCCTCTGCTTCTGCCGCTGCTCCTTGACTTTGCAGCACAAACACTTTAAGTTTTATCAGATCCCCGGTATGCCGGGTGCAGATGTAATATACACGTTTAATTTCCTTTGGTTTGCTTCCTGAACAAGTTTTATCTTGGTTTGCTTGTTACTAATGCCGGATCATCTTTTGGCTAAGTCACCGAGTTGTTTTCCTGTTTCCTCAATTTCACAACCTTGGCTGCTTGTCTACCTCAATTGGCTTTCGACGTATGAGTCTCAAGGTTGCTTCCTCGAACATACAGTACTTTAACTTTGAGACTTAGACTTCAAATCATCCGACACTTTAAATTTTAACTTTAGCTTTAACGAAAATGTCGGTTCGCTTGCTTTGTATTTCCTTAGCCGTTTTCCATGTGTAGACAATCTCCGGCATCTACTCTTGCTAGCCATGAAGCCGGGTTTCGGACAGCAGCTGAGTCGAAGAGTGGCCTTTGGTGCCGACACATTACTAGGCCGACATAGGAAACATTCAAATAAAGCCAGCCGGCATATAACAAAAAACTGTAAATAAACAACAAATATACCTCGGAGCTAGTTACCCGGCTTCTTCGGGATGCCGGTATTTCATTCATTAGTCTTGTGCCGGCACAACACGCCGGCATACAAAGGAAAATATGGAAATACATACATTGTGTTGCTCAGGAGTAAAAGGGGCGCAGTAGAGCTATGTTCCATGGCCTCTTGGTTTCTTCTCCGGACCTGTCCGCCTTATTCTTCTTGGGGTCCTGCGCATCTATAAGATAATAGGCATCATTGTGCAGAGCTCTGCTCACAATGAATGGCCCCTCCCATGGAGGAGTTAACTTATGCCGGCCTTCTGTTCCTTGCTTTAGCCGGAGTACTAGATCTCCCTCTTGAAATCTCCTTGGATTTACCTTCTGCGCATGATAGCGTCTGAGGTTCTGCTGATATACTGCTGTTCTTGACAGAGTTATTTCCCTTGCTTCCTCTAGCAGATCAACATCATTTTCTCTGGCTTCTTTAGCCTCTTCCTCAGTATATAGCACTATTCTTGGTGCATCATGTATTACATCTGTTGGAAGCACAGCTTCTGCTCCATACACCAGGAAAAATGGTGTGTAGCCTGTTGATCTATTCGGAGTTGTTCTTAAACTCCACAGCACTGCTGGCAGCTCATCTAGCCAACATCCCGGAGTTTTCTCCAGGGGCTCTATCAGCCGGGGTTTTATGCCGGATAATACTAGCCCATTCGATCTCTCTACTTGGCCATTGGCACAAGGGTGGGCAACCGACGCAACGTCCAGCCGGATTCCCACTTCCTCACAAAATCTGGCAAATGGCCCTTGGGCAAAGTTTGACCCATTGTCAGTGATGATGCTATGAGGAACACCATATCTCAAGATTATATCCTTTAAGAATTTCACTGCTGTGTGACCATCACACTTGCTTATGGGCTTCACTTCAATCCACTTGGTGAACTTGTCCACCATGACCAGGATATGGGTCATTTTCCCTCTGGCCGGCTTAAAAGCCCCGACCATATCCAGGCCCCAAACAGCAAAGGGCCAGGTTATTGGGATAGTTTTCAGGGCAGATGCCGGCTGATGAATCTGGTGGGCATATCTTTGACACCCATTACATTTCCGGACCAAGTTTTCTGCCTCTTGCAGTGCCGTTGGCCAATAGAATCCATGCCGGAATACCTTTGCCACCAATGCCCTGGACGAAGCATGGTGACCACACTCCCCCTGGTGAATTTCCCGGAGCATCTCCAGACCCTCCGCAGATTCGACACATCTCTGCAATACTCCGGTGGTACTTCTCTTGTATATTTCTTTGTTGATGATGGTATACGCTTTGGATCTCCTTATAACCCGGCGGGCCTCGGTTTCATCCGCCGGCACTTGACCATCCACCATGAAGTTCATGATAGGACGTGCCCATGAGGGCACTTCCCTGACAGTGAACACTGCCTGATCTATTTCCATCATTTCGACCGACACATAATCGATCTCCATGGGCTGCGAAGTCCCCGGGACTGAAGAATCAGTCCCCGGGTATGCCGGAGCAGTCCCCGGGTATACCGGCACAACCTCTTGGCACATTTTACCCTTGCCTTTAGTTTTGCTCCGGAATACTGTACTAACAGCATATGCCGGCCCAGTCCCCGGGACTGAGGAAACAGTCCACGGGTTATCCGTCCTGGCTCCGGCATCTATCTCCATTGGAACTGCTTCGTCTGGACCTGGCGAGACATAAATGGAGGATGACTCGGGCGAGGGTTTGATCGATGGCTTCCTCAGATGCTCCAGCGAAATGCCGGGCGGGATTGAATCTCGGGAAGACCCCAGCTTGGATAATGCATCGGCTGCATCGTTCTGAGCCCGGAGAACGTGCCGGAACTCACAACCTTCAAAGTAACCACTTAACTGCTGCACTAGGAAACGGTATGATGCCATGTTAGCATCATGCGCGTCCCATATGCCGGAGCACTGCTGAATCACTAAGTCAGAATCCCCGAAGCACATAATCCGGCGAATTCCTATGTCCTTAGACACCTTCAGGCCATGCACAAGTGCCTCATATTCCGCCACAATATTTGATGCTGCAAAGTGAATCTGCAGGACGTATCTCAGCTGGTCATTCTTTGGTGAACTGAGAACTATGCCGGCACCCAAGCCATGGATTGTCTTGGACCCATCGAAATGCATCCTCCAATAATTGGCATCTGGCAATGGTGGCTCATACTGTATCTCGGCCCAGTCAATAAAGAAATCAGCCAAGACCTGGGACTTGATTGTATCCCTCTTATCGTACTGCGGTGTATATGGTGAAAGCTCTATTGCCCACTTTGCTATCCGGCCGCTGGCATCTTTGTTGCCTATAATTTCCGAGATAGGGGCCTCGGCCACTACCCGGATTGGATGCTCTTGGAAGTAATGCTTGAGCTTCTTGGCCGCCATATAGACACCATAGGTCATCTTCTGATAGTGGGGGTAATTTTGCTTTGAGGTGGAGAGGACTTCACTCAGATAATATACCGGCCGCTGCACGGTTTTGCCTCCTTCCTCTCGCTCTACTACCACCACAGCACTGACAACTCGGTTGGTTGCCGCTATATAGAGCAACATTGGCTCCCGGGGCATCGGAGACGCTAATACCGGCGCTGTTGACAACAACTGTTTCAATTCTTTGAAAGCTGCATCTGCTTGCGTTGTCCAGACAAATGTGTCGGACTTTTTCATCAACTGATATAACGGCAGAGCTTTCTCTCCCAGCCGGCTTATGAAGCGGCTCAGGGATGCGAGGCACCCAGTGAACTTCTGTACTTCCCTCAAATCTGTCGGCGGCTTCATCCTTTCTATGGCACGAATCTTGCCGGGATTCACCTCAATACCCCGGCTGGAAACAAGGAAACCGAGCAACTTGCCCGCCGGCACACCAAAGGTGCACTTAGCCGGATTCAACTTCATCCGGAATCTCCTCAGGTTCCCAAAGGTTTCCCGGAGATCATCTATGAGAGTCTTGCTCTCCTTGGTTTTTATGACGATATCATCGACATATACCTGCACATTTTTATCTATCTGATCGTGCAAACACTTTTGCATACACCTTTGGTAAGTTGCGCCGGCATTTCTTAAACCGAACGGCATAGTGAGATAGCAATAAGCCCCGTACGGGGTAATAAAGGATGTCTTTATTTGATCTGGCTCATACAAGGGGATCTGGTGGAAACCAGAATAGGCATCTACAAATGATAACAGTTCACATCCGGCTGTGGAATCAATCACTTGATCGATCCGAGGGAGCGGGAATGGATCTTTAGGACATGCCTTATTCAAGTTGGTGTAATCAACACACATCCGCCATACTTTCACTATGGCGGGCTCGTCTTTCTTCTTTTCCACCAAAACCGGATTAGACACCCAATCCGGATGAAGTACTTCCTTGATAAAGCCAGAGGCTAAGAGCCTGGCCACTTCCTCCCATATGGCTTTCCTTCTATCGCCGGCATTCCGCCGGAGCGGCTGCTTCACTGGCTTAGCATCGGGTCTCACGTGCAATGCGTGCTCAACCAGCTCCCTCGGCACACCTTGCAGGTCCGAAGTAGACCATGCAAAGATATCCCGATTCTCACGGAGGAAGCTGATGAGCTCGCTTTCCTATTTGGGATCCAAACTTGCCCCAACCAGGGCATGGCGCTCCGGGAAAGCTTCATCCAGAGGCACCTTTTTGACTTCCTTACTCACTTGAAAAGAAACGCTGCCACCGGGATTTGTCATGCCCGGCATAGATTTGCCAGCCACGACCGTCTCAGCAATCTCCACTGCTCGCTTGAGCCTCTTCCTCTCCTCTGCAATGATCAGAGTCTCGGCCAGATTGGATCCGGCGGTGGCACATGCCATCGAACGCTTGTAATCACCAATGATGGTGATCACTCCTTTGGGTCCCGGCATCTTCATCTTCAGATACGCCACATGCGTAGAGGCCATGAATTTTGCCAGTGCCGGTCTACCCAGCAAAGCATGGTAGGGGCTCTCCAGATCAACCACCTCGAACATGAGGTTTTCCACCCTGCAGTTATCCCGGCTGCCAAACATCACATCCATCCTGATCTTGCCCATCGGCGCACACGAAAGTCCCGGCACAATGCCGTGGAACGTGGTCTTGCTCGGTTCCAGCATATTTTCCTTGATTCCCAGCTTCTCCATCGTATCCCGATACATGATGTTGATGCTGCTTCCATTATCAATGAGGACCTTGCTGAATCTTACGTTATTAGCCGGCCCGACGAATGTCGGATCCATCACCAGAGCATATCCGCCGGGATTTGGCATGATCCGGGGATGATCTGCCCTGTCCCAACCAACAGCCTGGTCAGACCAGTACATCAGCTTTGGCATAGCCGACATAACGGCATTCACCTCCAGACACCGCCGGTACAAGCTCTGCTTGTCTGTTCTCTCGGTCTCGAAGACCATATAGCTCTGATCATACTCCTTGTACTCATTCCGGCCCGCTCCTGGGCCTCCGGCGTTATATTCCGGATTATAGCTCTGGTCAACTTGATTTACGCCGGCATTTCCGGCGTTGCTCTGATTCCCAGGATTAACCGGCCTAGGTGGGACTGCAATCGTATTGGCACCTGTCAACGGCGATGGAGCTGCCGGGACAGAGGGTCTAGCCGGTCCCCAGGGACCTGCACGACCTGCTAATATGTCGTCCAGCCACGAACAGTTCCTTGTCAAATGGTTTGCCGGCTTTCCCGGCTGGAATGTGTGGAACACACAAGGCTTGTCCATGGCAAGACCCACAGTATACTTCGGCCACTGCTTCTTCTGGCCGGCGGCTCCGCCGGCATTCTTGTTGGTCCAGACATTCTTCTTCTGGAACGGCTGTGCTTGCTGCTGCGGCTGCTGCTGAGGCTGCTGATAGTCCTCATATCTCGGACGCTGGCTACTGCCGGCGCCCCCTTGCTCTTCCTCCACAGCTGCAACTTGTGCTACCCCATACCGGTGATCCGGCCTTTCATCTCTTCTCTTGTTCCGGTTATCAGTGCGATAATATTGCCCTGATCTCCCGGCATTGCTGGTGTTCCCCTGGGTTTGCCCCTGTCCTTGTGAATCGAGACTGGGCTACATGGGATCTCCCAGAGCATAACTATCAGCGATCTTGATTGTTTCGGCCAGCGTGGCCGGCATTTGCCTCTGAAGCTTTTGCCACAGCATGGTGCCATGCCGGCACCCATGAGCGAACCACATGATGGCCTGCTGCTCATTGATTCCTTCGCAGGAATTGCGCAACGTGCACCACCTGGTCAGATAGTCACGGTCAGTCTCATTCACTCCTTGCCGGCAGTTAGCCAGCTGCTGCGGACGGTTGGGCCTCTTGTATGTACTGGTAAAGTTCGACACAAACTGCTCTTCGAAATCAATCCAGCCGTTGATACTCCCGGCCGGCAAATTATTCAGCCATATCCTGGCTGGTCCTTCCAACATCTGCGGCACATATCGTACCGCCCATCTGAGGTTTCCTCCGGCGATGTTCACCACTGTGGAGTAATCCTCCAACCAATCTTCCGGCTTCGTACTGCCATTATATGTCCTCGCGCCACGCGCGAGCTGGAAGAAGTAAGGCACCGGCTCCCCCATAATCCGGGGTCCGAAACACATAGGGCCCGGAGCTCCTTGTCTCTCCACCAACTCTGATTGGTGGATCTTGTCCAGCTTGAAACGTGCATCATTGGCTTCCAAGGACCGAGGTCCAAGCCAGGATGCTATTGGGCCTGCGATCATCTGCTGCTGCTGCTCCGGCTGATGCTGCTCACTATGCCGGCCTTGCTGGTGCTGCTGCTGATATCCCGCCCTGGCAAGGGCGGAATTGCCGTCATCCTCTCGATGTCCCGGATGGCCTGCACCCTGCTGCTGCGCTGCACCTCCGGCGCCCTGTTGCTGACGCCGGGCTGCACTGTTACTCCGGCCACCACCGGCCGCGCCTGCTTCATGCCCGGCCGGCACACTCTGGCCGGGCTTCTTGCTGCCGACATACTTGTCAGCTTGGCCGACATTCTTCTGCACCATCGCCTGCTTTCCGGCGACAGCCGGATCGTACACCTGGATCTGCTTGTCCCGGCGGCCAGAGGTCACACTTCCGGCACGCCGGGCGCTAGGATGCGGGGACGAGGCTTGGCCCCTCGACCTCGCACCGGCACCTCCCGCCGACACAATGTACTGGGACGCCCCGGCACCCGGGTTTGCCTTCTTAAAGGCCTCCTGCTGCTTTGTAGCTTCAGACAAAAGTTGGTTAAGCCGGGCTTGCTGCTCACGCAGTGCTTCGCCGGATAAACAAGATAAATCCTTAGCTACCTCGGCCGCCGCTCTAAGGTTCTTTACTGGCGAACTATAGACTACCTTAGGCACAGTACTAGTTGCGGTATGACTCTTATCTCTAGCATCTTTTCCTATCTCAGCATTAAGATTTCTGCCTCTAGTTCTAACCTCTTCTATCCGGCTAGGCCGGATTACTACAGGAGTAAAACCATGGGCTGCCTCATACTCACGGAGTTGCCGGTTAAACCGTTCGCGCTCCTGGTTCATGGCCAGGGCCTCGTCGACGAGGGCCTGACGAGATCCCTCCAGGACCTCCCTTGTCTGCTCCGGATCAACGCCGGATCGCACCGGCTCGAGAAGCCGGTCGATGATGGGAAGAAGAACCTCGCCCCTAGCCGGCACACCGGAAGTGCCGGCCAGGTTCTCCGCACGCTCCAACGGAGGACGCGCCGACCTCTTGACCTTCGGCGGCTCCGGAGGAGAAGCTCCGGCCGCTGCTGCTTTGCCGGCATCTTCCGCCGGCGGCACGGATGTGCCGGCCATCATCACCTCAGCCGGCTCTACTGAGCGAGCGCTACGCCCAGCGTGAGCCAGCCGATGTGACGGAGGATCCGACGCCACCAGCACCTCCTTCCTGCAAATTCTCTCAGTCCCCACGTACACCTCGTGGGAACCGAAAGACATAATCCGGCCATCCCTGGGGAACGGCCGGCCACCGAGACAACCGGCGTTGTCACTGACGAAACTGAGCGAGCCTAGCCTCTGGACGAGGCCAGAGACCATGCGCACTCCCGAAGCTGCTATCACAGACCCCGTCCGAATGAACACTCCGCCCAGCATATCGATGTGCCCCACGGTGGGCGCCAAATGTCGTCGTGGTGAAACAACATATGCCATAGGATGGCTTAAATGGGGGCCGAACTAGATGCTGGAGGATTCGGGAGAGGGGAACGAGCTAAAGAGCACGACAGAAAGAGGCACTGATCTACCCAGGTTCGGGGCTCTCGTAAGGAGATAACACCCCTACTCCTGCTCTACTGATTGTATATTTGGGTCGATGTAGTACACAACAATGGTGCTTCCAAGCTCTCTGCTAGAGAAGGAAGATGAACTGCTAAGTGTAGGAACACAGAGTGACCAACCCTTTACCAGGGCTCCCTATGCCACCTTATATAGTGGTGGCCAGGGTTACAACGGTCATACAAGACCACAAGACACGAGCTACACTCCAAACAGGAGCTGGTGACGATGGCAGAGACCCTTGACTTCGCCCCTGATTGCTCTCGATGGGACGCCATATCCCTGTACCTTGTACCTCTTGAACTGTTGCCTTACCTCTGTGCGGTAAGCTCGTACTTGTGCACAGTGAGGGTAGGTAACCTCCACTGTGCACCCTGCCATCTTACTCTGCTACCATGCTTGGATGTTTTCTTCCTTGATTGTAGGGATGTGACACCTTGGTTGACTTAAGTATCCCGGATATGACCGTTGGCCATACCCAGGACTTATATGCCGGACCAACGACCTACGAGGGTCGGGTAATCCGGCCTCACCTGCTCCTGCACAACACATCAAATGGTTAGGCCGGCATATCTAAGTATATGCCGGCACACATATACCAGTATTCCGGCTATACCGGCATATCCAAGTATTAGCCGGGATACACACATATGTCGGCCTGGCCGATGCTCTCATATTCCGGCCAGGCCCTTTCTTGATAACTAGACACAAGTCAACCATAGACTTTGTGTCTTTCTAGTCTCTTGACCCTACCGGGGGTTATCCCCCCGACACTTAATTCTTTGTTTACAGCAAACTGGTGAGATTGACAACCTCATCGTAAGTTTGGGAAAAGTACTTGGTTGTGTTGTGTGCAGGTTCCACGTTGCTGCTGGTGCAAAGCTAAGCCCTGGATGAGGCGCCATATAAATTGTCCGGAGCTGTCGCGAAGCTAGCAAGCATAAACCTTCTGAGGTTTGGCTTTCTCCTACTGGTTCGATAAACCTTGGTTTGAGGGAAGACTTGCTGCTGTGCTCATCATACCTTCCTCGTGGGGTTCCCAACGGGGTGTAATCTACACGCCATCAAGAGGGTGTGGGAGGAGGTTGGAGGACGGCGTTGCCATCGGCTGGAGAAGGAGGTGAAGTCTACTTTGCCTCAGAGGAAGGAGATCGGGTTGTCCCTCACCTTCAAGAGGAGGACATTCGGCCTTGTTTCCATTGCTTGGCGTCGGACCACTTCGTTGCTGACTGCCAAGGCTCCATCTGGTGCTTATGCTATGGCCACTCTGGCCATCGTGAGCTGGATTGCAAGGCGCACCATGCTCCCAGTCAGGCTCCTCGCCTCCGCCCTCGCGGGCCTCCAAGGACTCCTGGTCGTTCTAGTGGCATACCTGCTTGCCAAGCGCCACCCCCTTGCAGCAGCGGCCCGCCTCCGGTCCATCTGTCTCCTCGTTCCTAGGCAGCGGTTGTTGCCCAACAAGGAGACTCTGCGACTGTTCCTGGCATATCTACAGCTGATCCGAGCTTGTCCGCTGCTATTTCGAGGCTGCTCCAGCCTCTCTTTGCAGCTCAGGCGGAGACACTAAGCGCTGAGCTCCAGGCGTTATTTGCTGCTTGCTTGGAGGAGGTGCTCAAACCTCTACGTGATTTGGTTGTTGCTGTGAAGGGGTGGACTACAAAGGTCTCAAGAATTTGGGACCTCATGCAAGAACTTGGAGGCAGTCTTGTTCTCGCCAATTCCTCGAAGTCGGGCGAGCATGAGGACCTTGGGGCTTTTGGTGCGGCTGTTTGTCAAGAGACAGATGTAGATGGTGTGGCTGGTTGTTCATCGAAGATGGATGTGGGGGCGCACACCTTGGATGTTCTCCCTGGTTTAGATGATGCCCTGCCTGAGATGGTGATCCAAAGCATGGAGAAGCTGGCTAGGGTTGCTGATTCGGTGCCTTTGGGCAACGAAATGGAGCTGGATAAGAAGCCCGACTCTCTGCTTGGTGGCAATGGCGTGCCCGGTGGCATGGGTGCGTCCATCCTGCTAGAAGAGTACTTGAGCGGCTTCTGCAACACTCAGCCGCTTTTGTTGCTCAATGCGCCAATCCTTGTGTAGCTTGAAGGGGACTCCACTTGTGTTGGGAGGCGCAGTGGTCGTCTTGAAAAGAAAATCAAGGATTGCAACATCTCGACTGCCAAGCGCGCTGAGCATAGGCTATCAGAGTCTTTCGAAGATCGGCCAAAGGAAGTGGCCTCAAAGAAGCGGATCACGCCAGTGATAGCCCAGGCTATTCGAGAGTTGCTAGAGGTCAATGATTAGTCGAGGTCATGAGGGTTTTTGCGAGTACCCATCTTGTTGCGTGAGTGCTCTAGAGGTTGCAGGTGTTGGTTTGGTTGGGCACGAGGTGTTCATGATGGTCTTGGACCTAGGGACTCTTGTATCTGGATCAGACGATATGCCTTAATTCGTATTTAGGTGTGTGGTGTGCGGTCTTTGCCGGTTTTCCCTTAATTAACCGTGTATGTATGGTCTTCGGGTCCGGTTTCCCTTATTAACTGGACAATTTTCCCTCTTCCTTTAATGTAATGCGGGAGCTCCCCGCTGATGAGGTTTCATAAAAAAAAGAATCTTCAGCTTTTCAATCATTGTCTTTAGTGTAAATGGTGGTGGAAGTTGGAATCAGAAAATGGACTATGGCTGAAGTTAGTGAAAGCAAAATATGGCATAAACAAAGGGATTATGTTGGGGATATACCAAATAGGTATACCAGCGACGTAGTCCTGAACCAGCAAGCCAGGGTGGCCCATCAGGGTGGTATGGCGGATTGCCTACCGGGCGGCCCAGTTGCTGGAAAGACCATGGCGGTATTGGACGCAGGAGCTCATGGCGGATCCGCAGACAAGCCCATGGCGGGTTGCCTTGTAGTACACGCATAGGACTTAGTCTAGGACTCCAAGTTGTATCCGCTCCGGTACCACCATGTTGCCCACGCCAGGCACCTTTATAAGACGGCGTGGAGGAGCCCTTGAGGCACAGCTTAGACTTACGGCCAATCGCATAGCGAAATAGCCAACCTCATCATTGTAACCGAGCACTTGTTGACATATAGTGAATTATAGCAGCATGTAGGGTCTCACCACCTTTGCGGGATCTGAAGCTGGGTAAACTTGTGCTACCACCATCCCGGATCGCTCCGCCGTGTTCACCCCCTTCCACAAACCGCCATACACCTACCCCTATGGCAGATCTGTTGACGAAACCACGACAGTTAGCGCCCACCGTGGGGCATAACGCGTCAGGAGCGCAGATCCAGGAGGGATCCGCCGCAGGCATCGGCGACACCGTCACCATCGGGCGTGTCCTCTACGATTCTGGCTTCCCCATCGTCCCAGTGGATAACCTCTGGGTGCCGGCTAGAGAAGACCCTACCCGATTTACCGTTGTTCCGGTTAGAGACATCCACATCTTCATCGGAGAAACGGACCTTGCCCCCGCTACGGAAACCAATTTCCGGCGGATTGGTATGGCTGAAACCCCCAAACGGACCGCTTTCGAGCTAGATACAGAGGAGGAATCATCTGATCTGGAACTTTCCAAGTTATCTAGATCAGATCTAAAAAACAATCCCACCCAACCCGCCCTAGAGGTGGAGGAAGTGGTGGAGGACCGCTCTGAATCTGCCATGAGCAATCTGGCGTCATAAGCACCGCGGTATTGCCTTGTTGCTTTCGCAGGAACCACTTCGGGATCTGCCTCCAATGGAGATGATAGCCTAGGTGAATCCATCCTAGAGGCACTTAACGAAAGAGGTGAATCGAATGACTGGGATAGCAAAGGCTATGACTCTGATCACTATGACACCGCCATGAGGAAGATCGAGGCGGAATTAGCTCAGCAAGCACTTGAAGAGCAAAACGCAGCCGCCAAGCAGGTGTTCATGACCAACAAAGGAGATGACGCTGGGCAGACAATCGGTGATCTGCCATCTCAGGTAGCCCATGACGGAGATGCCGGCAAAGAGCAGGGTAACCCACCACCAGCCGCCGATCCTGCCACGGAACAACTTCCTGAGATCTAGGGCGGCCCCAGGCCTCTGCAACCCGCCATCCCTGTAGGGCATCACCCAGAAGACTTCACGACCCCGCTGGATAAGGTCATCTATGGAACTCTAGCAGATCCAATCACCCCTGACTATGTCAGAGACGTGAACAATCTCGAGAAGAAAAGGCGAGCAATCCTCAAAGAAGCAAAGCTAGTCGAGAAGATGGGAGAAAAGTTGGATGGCGACATTGCTAAAGCTCAAGACATGCTGAAGTGCGCAAGGAACATGGAGGAGAAGTACGTTACCCTCATCCAGAACCAAATGAACGAGGGAGGCGACCCGCAGATGGCACGAAACCTTGAGTTTACCGTGCCAACCGCAGAAACTCTGGCTAGGATGTATATCAAGAATCCGCCATATGTGGACAAGAACTGCGATGAAGTCAGGGCTATGCCCGTTGAAAACATCGTGGCTGCAAAAGAGCTATTGGAGCATAATAAAAGCCCAGCAGCCCTAGAGACGGCGGTAAAACTAATGACCAAAGCATTGGTGCAGCAGGAGAAAGCTACGTCATCACGACGGCTTGAATCTGATCCCGCGTTGTGCAGGTCCAGTACTGCCTCCAAAGCTCGGGGTAATGGCAATTATGGTACACGCCCTGATAACGAATCTCACACTGGATCCTCAGAAATCCGAAGAAGAGAAGCTCGCAATAGGGCAGATGCCATCCCAATATCCTCCGATGACAAGCCACATGGCAAGGGCCATCAAAGAAATCCATCGCCACCTCACAAGAACTACCCTGCTTATGGATACCAAGACAAGGCCCAACCTCGCCATAAGTCCAACATGCCGCCACCAAAGTACAAGACGTTCGAAATCCCACAGGGAGGAATTGTCATACATGATAATGATGGCAAGTGAGGAAGGAGTCGTGACGCTGGCCGAAGAGACGACCCGCAATGACGTGAAACCAGCCGAGATGGCGGATCCAGGCAAAGGGAACTATCTCGCCATGATGACGGCGCGCATCGCAACGGCGACAAGGATAAGCATCGCTCTTCACGCCACCGCGATAACAAAGGGCAGGGCTCCCGCCACCATGATGATGATCCAGCTCCACGAAGAGCAGAGGGAAGCCGTCGCAGTTGCAGAGATCCATCACAAGACGCCGAGAGTAAAAGGCGTGATCCTTCACCATCCCCACCAAGCAGCCCCCATGGCGGCGGCGGTGGCGGTGGTGGCCCAGCCAGGTCACGTGCCTCTCGAAAAGATCCGCAGGACAAGAAGCCATACGATGCGCGTACCCACCTAAACGAGATTGCCAAGTCTCAAACAGCCTTCTTCCTCAGCCCGAAGTGCTTTGGACAACGGATTCGTGATGAGCCCATCCCACATGGGTTCAAGATCGAGAAAAACATCCTGATGGGTTCGCAACATAGAAAACAAAAAATTTCCTACGCATGAACACAAAACTAGCCAAGAAAACTCTACGAGATGGTAGCAACGATTAACTGGCCCTCGATGACCATAAGCGGGGATTACGTTCCCGCACAAACGTTGACGATGGAGAGTCGATGAAGACGCACGTATTCGACGTAGTTGTTCACTTGACGTAGTCGACGTAGTGGTTCACTTGACGATCACAAGATCGTGTACACGGCGCCACAAGTGGTAGCGCTCCCGTACTCGGATACACGTACGGTTCGGTGACGACCTCCATGCCCTCGGTCCAGCGGGGCAGCGGAAGTAGGGATCCGCCGGAACTCCTCCTCCTCCACTTCTCCAAGTGTTGGTGGCTAACAATTTCGGCAGCGCTTCGCTTAAGCAACAGCCATGGTGTGGAGCAACAAGGTAGGGGATGGAAGCAACTAAGTGTGTGGAGAAGAGGAGCATGTCCAACATATATATAGGAGAGAGGGGGCAGCCACCCATGAGGGGTGCGGCCAGCCCCTCCCCCTTTTCTCCTCTTCATGGTGGTGGTAACCCCCTCCTTCATGGAAAGGTAACCCCCCTCATCAAATGAGTAACCCCCATTTTAATTTTGCATGACATTCATGTTAATTAAAATCCACACTTATTGAATTAATAAAACATTTTTATTTCTTTAATATTTGTTAATTCAATCAATTAACAAACATTAACATTTACCCCCTTGAGTCATTTCGATATACCGAAACAGTTTCGGTGCTTTTCTAAAACAACCCCTGTGCTGTCCAATAATTTAGTCGGAGTTCCAAATCCACTCAAAACGCGTCAGCGAACCTTAAGTGTGTCACCCTACGGTTCGTGAATAAAGTGGACATGATCGAGACTCCTCTTTGATCAATAATCAATAGCGGGATCTGGAAATCCATGATGACTCCCACTTACTCAACGATGAACTAGTGATCGTGTGAACCAATAACGAACATAGTTAATTCCTTTTGTCTCGCGATATTATTACTTGTCCGAGATCTGATCATTTGGTATCAACCATACCTAGTTCGATCTCGTTCCCGACAAGTCTCTTTACTCGTTCCGTGATAATGTATTCCTGTGACCTAGTCACATGCTTGCAAGCGATTCTAATGCAATATCACCGAGAAGGGCCCAGAGAATATCTTCCCGTCATCGGGTCAGACAAATTCCACTCTTGATCCATGAGCCTCAACTAATACTTTCAGAATACCCAAATCAACCTTTATAATCACCCTGTGACGGTGTGACGTTTGATATCATCAAAGCACTCTTCCGGTATCAGTGATTAACATGATCTCATGGTCTGAGGATTAGAACTATTTCGTATGAGTTTGATATAGCAATGAACTTGATGACTTGATCGTTTTGCTATTCATACTATGGGTGTGAGTGTTCATCATATCATTCTTCTAATGATATGACCCCGTTATTAACAACATCCAATGTTCATGATCAGGAAATCTTGATCATCAGTTAATCAATGAGCTAGTATAAAAGAGAGGCTTTACTAGGAACCTTCTTAGTTTATTAATCACACAAGTATTAATGTTTCCGATTAATACAATTCTAGCATGAGAAATAAACATTTATCATAAACATGGAATATGATAATAACCACTTTATTATTGCCTCTCGGGCATATTCCCTTCAGTCTCCCACTTGCACTCGAGTCAATAATCTAGTTGATACTTGCGTATATAACACTTATGGCTTTCATGTGTTATCCGTACGCGTTGCAGTGGTTAATCTGATCTCCAGATCTGACACTTTCAGTTCTGTGTGTATTTGCATGTCTTTGCGTCTCTACGCATCACTCATTCTCAAATGAGATAGTTGGGTATAAATTTGGTCCTTAGGTGAGACCTTAGTTCCTTTAGCTAAAATTATGTTGTCACTATTGTCACACAATAGATCTTCATAGTAATAGCCCGCTTGGAACTACACCTAGTTTGATAACAAACTTCTTGACACAAATGCCCTCCTTTGCTACTTCTAAAGCAGCCATATACTCAACCTTTGTTGTAGAATCCATCACAATGTCTTAACTTTGGAACTCATCCAAATCCACCATGGAACTTCGTTCCATTACATTGTGCCACCTAAACATATAGCTAAAATTGAGATAAACTTAATTTGTATCTTGTGATAAACTTAGTATCAATGTAACACTTTACAATGAACTATGTGTCACTTTGTCATACATAATATATATCCTTAGTCCTTCCAAAGCACATAAGGATATCTTTACTATTGTCCAGTGATCATCTTATGACATTTATCACTCTGGTATATGCTCATAACATTTAGAGCATAGGACATATCTGGATATGTACATATCACGGTATACATGATCGATCAAATCATTCATGTGGCTTCACTCATCAAGTGTTAAAAACACCTGAATCTTGTTTCAACCTCTTCCATGCGATAAGAACGTTTCTTGTCGTTTCCATATTGAACTTCATTCAATATTTCATCTATGTACTTTCGCACAACCATATTGGCACCTCGATCTATCTACATAGACATCGAGACCCAATATTTTCGTTTTGCCTAAGTCTTTCATTGAAATCTAATTTTAATGAAATTCTTAACCTATGTCAATAAAAGATACATCATTTCCAATTAACAATATGTCTTCTACATAATGTACTAGAAATATGTCTCAGCGCTCCCACTTAATTTCTTGCAAATACAAGCATATTCATCGTATCTGATGAAACTAAACCTTTTAATTATTTCATCACGGTGAATATTCCAACTCCGCGATGCTTACTTCAACCATTGAAGTTTGCATGCCTTTTAGCATCCTTTGAATTTACAAAACCCATTGGACCATGTCATGTACATGTCCTAGGTAACCATTCTATTAGAAGAATGTTGTCTTGTTTGTTCAACTAACATATACCAAACTTGGCATATGTAGTGGTTGCTACAGTAATCCGTCCAGACAAAATATCGCTGTGAAAGATCAAATCTTGTCACAGTCAACTCCTTGAACACAATCGTAAACTCTTTTAACGATGTGTTGACTATTTCATAGATGTTAAACATCCATGTCTGCCTTTATAGATCCAAATACATTCATTAGGCATCATGCCTTTTGAGGGTCTTCCAAGTTCAGAAACTTGGTTTCTCGTATATGGAACTATCACGGATTCTATGGCTTCTAGCCATTTGACGGAGTCAGGGCCCATCATCGCTTCTTTGCATGTAGTCGGTTCAGACAAATTCCACTCTTGATCCATGAGCCTCAACTAATACTTTCAGAATACCCAAATCAACCTTTATAATCACCCTGTGACGGTGTGACGTTTGATATCATCAAAGCACTCTTCCGGTATCAGTGATTAACATGATCTCATGGTCTGAGGATTAGAACTATTTAGTATGAGTTTCATATAGCAATGAACTTAATGACTTGATCGTTTTGCTATTCATACTATGGGTGTGAGTGTTCATCATATCATTCTTCTAATGATATGACCCCGTTATTAACAACATCCAATGTTCATGATCAGGAAACCTTGATCATCAGTTAATCAACGAGCTAGTATAAAAGAGAGGCTTTACTAGGAACCTTTTTAGTTTATTAATCACACAAGTATTAACGTTTCCGATTAATACAATTCTAGCATGAGAAATAAACATTTATCATAAACATGGAATATGATAATAACCACTTTATTATTGCCTCTCGGGCATATTCCCTTCACATCCGCCAGTACAACGGAGTCCATAGGCCCTTAACTTGGCTACAAGACTACTTCAACGTAGTGCAGTTCGCAGGGAGATCACCCAATGTTGTTGTCCGCTATCTGCCCCTGATGCCTTCTGGCACAGCACGACAGTGGATCAACGACTTGGCGGAAAATTCCATCCAAACCTGGTTTGACATGCAGACTGCGTTTACTGAAAACTTCAAGGGTACCTACAAGAGACCTCACAATATAGGTGACCTCCAACAGTGTCAGCGAGCAGATGATGAAACCTCCCGAACTTTCCTCGCGCGTTGGCTAGATATGAAGAACTCCTGTGAAGGGGTTACCGACGAATCCGCCATCCTCGCGTTCATTGACAGTTTGGAGAGAGGCCAGTTACTCCACCATCGCCTGTGACGAGAAAGGAATGAAGGGAAACTAACCCTAAATTCCATGATCACCATTGCAAGCAACTACGTGGCCGCCGACGACGACGCTAGCGCATCTTTGAAGGCTTTCGCCATCCAGAACACCGGAAAGCGGAACAGCAGCAACAAACGGAAGAGTACACCAGAAGAATAGCAAACCCCGGATATGGTGGCCACAACCTTCTCCAACAAAGGACAGAGCAGCCAACGCGGCCGGGGATGAGGTTCTAGCACCGGCCAGCCACGAAGCTCCCCAGCTTCCGCTATGGCGCCAGCTGCACCTGTGTCCTACGATGAATACCGCGACATGCTGTGCTTCGCCCATCGGGACGCTTCAGGAAAGTGCAATCATACCAACCGAAACTGCAAGTTTGTCAACGACATCAAAGCGGATCAAGAAGCTGGCTACAAACGCACCCGGCGACAACGGCCTCGTGGCAAAGGAAAAGCAGACAAGGAAAAGGAGTCCAAGGATAGCAGTGACATGGATGAAGACCCTGCGCCAAAACCCGCCGAAAAGGCAGAGGGTGGAACTGGTACGGGCAACCCATATAAGAGCACCAAGAAGGGAGCATTCCACACCTTCCTTGGACCTCCTACGGCTAAGGCACAGCGAGCCGCCATGCGCTCCCTAAATGCCACCGTACCTAAGGTCCGCCAATACGTCCGATGGTCCGAGATGCCGGTGCAATGGAGTTGCGATGATCACCCAGAGCACATCTCGGATGGATACTACGCCATGGTGGTTAACCCCCTGATCCAAGGCTACGAGTTCTCCAAGTGCCTGATGGATGGCGGAAGTAGCTTGAACATCATGTATGTGGAAACCCTGACAAATCTAGGCCTTACCAAGACCCAACTCCGCCATAGTGCTGTCACTTTCTATGGAGTTGTTCCTGGCCGCCAAGCAAAGTCCCTCGGGTCCATCACCCTCAGGGTTGCCTTCGGCGATGAAAATAATTACCGTGAAGAGCCCATAACCTTTGAGGTGGTCCCTTTTAAGAGTACATACCACGTGATCTTCGGCCGCCCCGCCTTCCACAGCTTTCACGCCAGGCCGTGCTACATCTACAACCAGCTGAAAATGCCAGGACCTGAAGGCATCATTACAGTTTATGGCAGCTTCAGGAAGGCCAAGGAGTGCGAGGACGGAGAAGCCGCCTTCGCAGAAGAAGTGTTCTTCGGCGAGAAGTTCAAGGAAATCCACGCCGCCACCGACCCCGCGGAGATGTCGGCATCCAAGCAGGAAGTATCCGCCTCCCCGCCCACCTTCAAGCCTACAGTTCATACAAAGCAGGTGGAACTTGTCACTGGCAACGCCGCCAAGACCACCTCGATAGGGACAAACTTGTCCCCCAAATAGGAAAGCGCGCTCATCGAGTTCCTCCGTGAGAACTGGGATATCTTCGCATGGCAGCCATCTGACATGACGGGTGTACCCAGGGAACTCGCCGAGCATGCCCTGCAAATAATTCCTGGCTCCAAGCCAGTAAGACAAGCAATGAGACGCTTCAGAGATGAAAAGCGCCGCGCCATAGCAAAGGAAATTTCCAAGCTGTTGAAAGCAGGCTTCATCAAAGAAGTAATTCATACAAAGTGGGTGGCGAATCCCGTGCTAGTTTCTAAGAAAAACACAAAGGTTCTGCGCATGTGTGTAGACTACACCGGCCTGAACAAAGCGTGTCCCAAAGACCCTTTTCCCTTGTCGTGCATTGACCAAGTCATTGACTCAACGGCGGGATCGGAGCTGCTGTATTTCTTAGATGCCTACTCGGGTTACCACCAGATCAAGATGAAAGAGTCCGATCAGCTCGCTACCTCGTTTGTAACACCTTATGGCACATATTGCTATGTGACAACGCCATTCGGTCTGAAGAACGCAGGAGCGACGTACCAGCGCACAATGCAAAAGTGCACGGCGGATCAAATCGGGCGCAACATCCACTCATACATGGATGACATCACCGTCATATCCAAGAAGCAGGATAACCTCATAGCGGATTTGCAGGAGACCTTCAACAACCTAAGGAAATACAACATGATGCTCAACCCCACGAAGTGCATCTTCAGGGTACCAGCTGGACAGCTCCTAGGATTCATCGTCTCCCACCGCGGTATTTAAGTTAACCCGGAGAAAATCAAGGCCATCCTTGAAATCTCCCGGCCCAATGACTTGAAGGACGTACAACGACTCACAGGCTGTGTGGCAGCAGTGAGAAGATTCATCAGTCGTCTTGGCAAGAAGGCTTTGCCACTCTACAAGCTGATGAAGAAATCAGACGAATTCGTCTGGACCGACGAGGCAGACGCTGCACTCAAGGATCTGAAGAGAGTGCTATCCACTGCACCAGTCCTAGCAGCTCCAGAAGACTAGGAACCCATGTTACTATACATGGCGGCAACCAACAGGGTCGTCAGCATCATCATCATCATGGTAGAACGCAAGGAAGAAGCGCAGGAGTACGGCGTACAGAGACCAGTCTACTATGTCAGCGAGGTCCTGACGGAATCCAAGCAGCGCTACCCTCACTACCAAAAGTTGGCATACAGAGTTTTCCTAGCTTCTCGTAAGTTACGGCATTACTTCTATGACCATAAGATCACAGTGGTGAGCAATGCTCCACTGAAGGACATCATCAACAACAGCGACGCAACGGGACGAGTTGCAAAGTGGGGCATTGAACTGGCCTCCTTTGACATCGACTACAAGCCTCGCACCGCCATCAAGTCTCGAGCTTTGGCAGAATATATGGCGGATTGGAAGGAAGCACATGAGACAACGCCTGTCCCGGAACCAGAGCATTGGGTGATGCACTTTGATGGATCAAAGCTGCTACATGGTTCGGGGGCTGGAGTCACGCTCAAATCTCCTAAGGGAGATGAGCTTAGCTATGTCCTCCAAATCCACTTCCCCACCACCAACAACATCGCAGAGTATGAAGCGCTACTACATGAGCTACGCGTCGCAAAGGAGATTGGCGTACAACACATAATGTGTTGCAGAGACTCTGACCTTGTCGCTCAGCAGGTGGCTGGCACATTCAAGGCTCGGAGCAAAGTCATGGCAGCTTACAGAGACGAAGTGGACGAGATGGCCAAAAGTTTCCTCGGCTACGACATAAAGCACATACGGCGAGAAGACAACATGGCAGCCGACACCCTATCGAAGCTAGGGTCCAGCCGCAAGGTAGTCCCGCCAGGCGTATTCCTCGAGCACCCGCACGTACCATCGGTCAAGATGGTGGATCCAGAAAATCCGGAACTAGCGAGCTCCCCCATTATGGCGGTTTTGCCCAGCAACCCGCCATGGGCAGAGCCCTACCTAGAGTATCTGACGAACAAGAAACTACCCGAAGACGAAGTCCAAAAGAGACAAATCGAGCGTAGAGCAAAAGCGTACACCATCATCGATGGCCAGCTCTACAAACGAAGCACCTCGGGAGTATTCATGAAGTGCATATCCCAAGTGGATGGAATCAAAATAATAAGGGAGATTCACGAAGGCGAATGTGGGCATCACGCCGCCGCCAGATCCCTAGTAACCAAGACATTCCGCCATGGGTTCTACTAGCCAACAGCCAAGGCAGATGCAGATAGTATCGTGGAGTTCTGCCAAGGTTGCCAGATGTACTCCAAGCAAACCCACATGCCTGCCACAGCACTGCACACCATACCTATAACTTGGCCTTTCGTGGTCTAGGGGCTGGACATGGTGGGTCTGCTAAAAACAGAACCTTTGGGATTTACGCACCTCTTGGTAGCGGTAGACAAATTCACGAAGTGGGTGGAAGCTAAGCCCATCAGAAAGCTTGATGACAAAACCGCCCTAAAATTTGTCAAGGACATTGTGGTTAGATTCGGCATCCCACATAGCATCATAATCGACAACGACACTAACTTGTCTCAGTGAGAAGTTGAAGAGTACTGCCATCACAACGGAATCCGCCTTGACCTTGCATCTATGGCACATCCGCAGTCCAATGGCCAAGTTGAAAGGACAAATGGACTAATCATGTCTGGGATCAAGCCACGCCTAGAAGCACCGCTACATAGAGCAGTTGGAGCCTGGGCAGAAGAGTTGCCATCTGTGCTATGGAGTCTACGGACCACGCCAAACAGATCAACGGGCCTCACCCCTTTCTTCTTAGTCTACGGAGCAGAGGCAATCTTGCCAAGTGATGTCCAGTACGATTCCCCAAGAGTCGAGGCCTACGAGGAAGAAGATGTAGAAACGTCCAGACAACTATCCGTGGACTTGCTGGAAGAAGAACGAGACCTAGCAGCCCAGAGATCCGCCATCTACCAACAGAACCTCCGCCGCTATCATAGCCGCGGAGTTCGCAAACGCTCGTTTAAAGAAGGGGACCTGGTGCTACGCCTCAAACAGCAGAAGTCACACAAGCTATCCCCGCCTTGGGAAGGACCCTTCGTCATCAGCAAAGCTCTACTGAATGGTTCCTACTATCTTGTTGATGTTCGCGAGCTAGATAAGCGACCCAGTAAGAAGCGCAAACAAAGAGACCCTGACGATATCTACGACGAAACAGATCGTCCATGGAACATCGCACAGCTATGTCCTTTCTACACTTAGCACTTATCTAGGCTATGTAATAGGCACCTCTATATGATCAATGAAATAAAGCATTTGGTTCACTCTTGATTTTTTCTGAGTCTTTTACCTCATTTATCGTCATTTAGATCGTATGGAACCTTTGCACAATTGTGCTCTGCACTTGCATCCTTTTAAATCTGCCATAAGCAGTCCGCGTAGGATATTTATGTTTTAATCTCCATCTGATGCTCTTTGTGTGGATTCCTGAGTAGTGACTTTTTGACGATCTAAGCCGCTATCTGCTAAGGGTTTTGGACGGTTGCTATTAAGTATCGTCGCCCTGGCGGATTGATCGTGCAAAGATTCCGCCATCTCATGAAAAGTCAAGCACAAAACGCCAGATGGCGGATTGCATAATCCTACGCGTGAATTTTTTTTCAAAGTGTTGTTTTTTGAGCATGTCAAACTGCTGCAAGTTGCATAAAAATAGGCCTGGCAGTTTTTTCGCACACAAACCACTTAAAGACTTGATAAAACTGTGCCATAAGTTCAAAAGCATTCTCTGATCTGCCACAGGCAGATCAGGCACAGTTCAAGCATACACGCAGTTAAAAGTTTAAACTTACAGACCCACTCAGGGGCCGGATTGATGCATTGTTTCTTCCTGCCACATTGCAGGGTATAACTTAAGAAGATGGCAGAATAGCAGAGGACACGTCATCGCCGCCATCAGCACCAGCAGTGGCTGCAGAGACCGACGCTGAAGCTTGGCTCGGAGACCCCGACAGATCATATGCTTCATAGTATACGTTCAGTTGAGTGCCCAGGGCACAGAGCTGATCATATCCTAGCACACTATGCCGGATGGCGGCCTCGTCCACCGGCGCTCCATCCTCGCCGCTCTCCGGGATGCCGGAGGTGATCAAGTCTAGGTCCAGCTCGGGGTAGTGGGCCTTTTCCAAAGTTAAAGCAGTTCTGGCACTACCCCGAGTGGAAGACTGCTTCCAGTCCGCCACCAGCCCAGGCACGAGCAGCAGCTTCTTGGTGAGCCCTATGGTGGTGAGGACAGATGAACCCGCTATCTGCAGACTCTCACATGCCTGACGACCAGCATTAAGAAGGCCATCCAGCTCCTTCTTTGCCGCGTCGGTGGCCATGCGTAAGCCTATGGCGGAATCCACCTCGCCTTGCTCTAGGGTTGCTACGTAGCGGAAACAAACAAGGCGTCATACTCTACATAGCATATTATCACAAACTACACAGTATGGAGAGCCATAGCTACCTAGCAAAGTCTTCTGGAAATGATCGAGGACCTCGTTGAAGCCATCTTGCCGCTTTTCAAATTCGGCGGCGGCTTTACGGAGATCCTCTACCTCCTTTTGCTTCTGGCAGTTCTGGCGTTCCTGGTCCTTGAGCTTCTCTTCAAGGAGGGTATTCGAGACCAAAGATTTTTGGAGCTGCTGATGCAACCCCTCCATCGCGATAGCGTGGCCCTTTTCCACCCCCTCGAGTGTGGACTTTAGCTTGGCAGCATCTGCATGGCGGAAATAATAGCAAGAGTATCGATCAGTTAAGCGCAAAGGTACTTCAACTTGTCAAAGACAAAAGAAAATTACCGCTATTCTCGAGCTGCTGCAAGGCCGCCACAAGAGCGCTCTTTTCCGCCAGCTCCTTCTCTTGCGAGCTGACGACCTGGACCAGGTCCTCCACAACTTTCTTGTAATTCTGGCAAAATGATATTATGTGTTAGTCACTCTTAGAGCTTTATGCCGGACAATAATCCGCCATAACGCTCGGGGGCTACTCATGATGATTTTTTAACTTGGTCACTCTTAAGAGCTTTATGATGGATAGTAATTCGCCATAATGCTCGGGGGCTACTCATGATGATTTTTTAGTCTTCTTAGAGCTTTATGCCGGATAGTTATCCGCCATAATGCTCAGGGGCTACTCAGTGCAAAATTTAAGTTCTCTAAGAGCACCGCAGAATATGACGGTACTCGGGGGCTATACTATGCAAAATTTAAAGTAGTTTTCTCTTAGAGCACCATAACGGATCATCTATGGAAATCCGCCATGCTGCTCGGGGGCTACTGGGAGTACATACCTCTTTCACGATGCTGGTTCTCTGAACAAAAGACGACATAGCGGTTGACACATGGTTGCTGGCCTCCTCATGCAGGCAATCAAGACAGAAAAGAGCATCTGCCTTCTTTTTCCACTTTGAAGCCTCTCCAACTCCCGCACTCATCTCGACTGCCTTTTCGCCAAAACTTACCTTCTTTGGGCCCTTAACATGATTGGCGGAGGGCCTGGCATCTCTTGTCAATGCATCCGCCATCTTGTTAGCCTTTTGGGCAAAAGTGGAAGGTCCAGCTGGGCGGGCAGGAGCATCGGGTGTAGGAGCAACAACTGCAAGAGATGGTTTGGTCTTTGGAGGCTTTTGGCCAACAGTTTTCCTCCTCCTATGCACAAAGTCACAGATCAGAACAAGTCAGATTAGAGATAGTGTGAAATCAAAGAATATCTTCCTTACTTCCGTTCTGGCAGCTTGATAGTAGCGAATGCTCAGGAACGGTCTCCAGGTGGCCACGCAGTGTTGGGGACGGATGGCGGGAGATAACTCTCTTGCCTAATCCGCGTACACGCCCACCCGCGCTGCGAACACCATGGTGTACGGTTTCCACGGGCTCATCCGCCATAGTCTCCTCTTCCGCCACCTTCTGTCTTCTTGGAGATGAGGATGTCTCGTCCTCATCATCGGTGAGTTCCTTTGTTCAGAGATAGCGGACTAGATGGCTCAGATCGGAAGGCGGAAGGGAGGAAAGCTGCAGAAAAATGCAAGTTAGTCAAGAAAAATAATGGTTATAGCGGAACAGGAAGGTACTCACTAATACGTCTCAAACGTATCTATAATTTTTGATGCTCCATGCTTGTTTTTACACCATTTGCCTTGTGTTTTGTTACACTTCGTGGCGTTTTTATGCGATTTCCGGAACTAACCTATTAACAAGTCGCCACAGTGCCAGTTCCCTGTTTTCTGCTGTTTTTGTGTTTCAGAAAAGCTACACAGGAAATATTCTCGGAATTGGACGAAACCAAAGCCAGTCGCCCAGAATTTCACCGAAGCTTCCAGAGAACCGAAGAGGAGACGGAGTGGGGCCACGAGGGCCCCACACACCAGGGCGGCGCGACCAGGGGCTGGGCCGCGCCCCCTATGTGTGAGGTCGCCTCGGTCCACTCCTGACGATGCCCCTTCGCCTATATAAAGCCTCGGGACGGAAAACCCTAGGGGGGTCCGCGTTTTTCCCAGAACAGTTTTGCAGCGCCGCCGCCGTCGAAGACAAATTTCGGGGGATAGAAGTCTCTGTTCTGGCACCCTGTCGGGACGGGGAAGTGCCCTTGGAGCCATCTCCATTGGTCTCCATCGCCGTCTCCGCCGT
This sequence comes from Dactylis glomerata, assembly GCA_007115705.1. Lineage (NCBI taxonomy): Eukaryota > Viridiplantae > Streptophyta > Magnoliopsida > Poales > Poaceae > Dactylis > Dactylis glomerata. The sequence goes on from QXEO01000298.1 coordinate 1,242,764, forward strand.
CTCCATCAACCTCACCGCCATCTCCATCAACCTTGTTGTCTCCTATGATGAGGAGGGAGTAGTTCTCCCCTGGGGCTGAGGGCTCTACCGGTAGCTATGTGGTTCACCTCTCTCTCCCATGATGTGATCTTTATGTGATCGTGAGCTTTGTACCTAGTTGAATTGGTAGATGTTATTATTCAGATATTATGCTACTCCTATGCTTAATTATTATACTCTCCGGAGATACCTCGTATCATGGTGTAAAGATGACTAGTGTGTGCATCATGTGTATCTTTTTGGTTAATGTCTCTATGAATTGTTGGTGTTTATTGGAACCATCTAGTGCGTTCATGGTGATAGTGTGGGACAATCTAGTTTGGGTACATACGGACTTTGAGGAGTGCTTCGTAGCCCTACGCATGATTAGTGTTCGTTTTCCATTGGAGAATTATTTTGAGTTGCATATGGATGATAGTATCTATTGGTTCAATTATGTTATATTTGTTGAGAGTGTGTCCACTAGTGAAAGTATGATCCCTAGGCCTTGTTTCCAAGCATTGCACACCGTTTACTTACTGTTTTGTTACATGTTTGCTCGCAGCGATATTTATTTTAGATCACATTTTCTACTTATAATCATCACTACTACTTGTATTTCACTATCTCTTCGCCGAACTAGTGCACCTATACATCTGACAAGTGTATTGGGTGTGTTGGGGACACAAGAGACTTTCTGTATCGTAATTGCAGGGTTGTTTGAGAGGGATAGCTTTGACCTCTTCCTCCCTGAGTTCGATAAACCTTGGGTGATCCACTTAAGGGAAACTTGCTGCTGTTCTACAAACCTCTGCACTTGGAGGCCCAACACTGTCTACAAGAACAGACGCGTGCGTAGACATCAAGCTCTTTTCTGGCACCGTTGCCAGGGAGGTAAGGTAAAAGGTACTCGCATCCTCCTATGTGAGTGCTCGGATTTATTTCCTTTAGATTCTGCAATTACATCTTTTTGTTTCTTATTTTTATTTTTACTAGTTAGGCTTAATGGAAAATAAAGAGTTCTTTAGTCTTTTTCCTGAGTTTAGATATGAAGTGTTTGAAGAGAAAATTGAAAAACCTTTGGAGCTTAATTTGCATGCTAATAGTGTTGTTAGTATGAATGCTTTGAACACCGTTATTGCTAATGCTATAGAAAAGTCTAAGCTTGGGGAAGCTGGTTTTGTTAAGCATGATATTTTTAGTTCCCTAGCTTTAGTGGAGAAAGTTTGCTCTGATGATATTTTATCTCCCCTATGTGATGTTCATATGCCTGTTACCTATGTTAGTGATCATGATTGGGAAAAACACTCTACTTTTGATATTGAAAATCTTTTTGGTACAAATTCTAAGGTTAATAATTGTTGTACCATTAGTACTATCCATGTTCCTTCTTATGATGATATGTTTGATGAATATGCTTTACAAAATAGCTGTTCTCTAGCTTGTGATGATACTAAACCTCTAGTTTATGATGGTTATGATGATGGGTATAATATTTTCAGTTCACCTACTTTTGAGGAGAAAATTAGATATGATTACAATATGCCTCCTGTTTTTGATGATTATGGTGATGAGAATAATTATTCTGTTGAATCTGCTCCTACTCCGATTGTTCATGTGGGGAGTATTAATTCTTTTATGCATGTGGCTCATGATAGGGAAGCTTTATGTGATAGTTATATTGTTAATTCTATTCATGATGCTACTGAAAGTTATTATGAGAGAGGGAAACATGGTTTGATGGATCTCAACAATATTGAGTTTCCCCTCTTTATGTTGCAATTCTTGAAGTTATACTTGTTTTGCCTTCCTATGCCTTTTGCTTTGCGCTTTCATAATTTGTCTCTTTACAAGACTATTTTTCATAGGAAGTGGTTTAGATTTAAATGTGTTTCATATTTGCTTTTTGATGCTCTCTTTTGCTTCAAGTTCTTATATAGCGCCTTTGCCTTAAGCTCTTTTATGGCGCCTACATGAGCATCTTTGCAAATTACTACGCCTAGCTCAAAGGCGTTAAAGAAAAGCACTCTTGGGAGATAACCCATTGTTTTACTTTCAGTACTTTTTCTTTTATTTGAGTCTTGGAAGTTATTACTACTATAATGACCGCTCCTTATCCTTTTTATTTTGTTGTTGTGCCAAGAGAAGCCTCTAATTTGAGTGAGGTAAGATTTGGGGATGTTGCTGTCCTGAAACAGTTTTCGGTGCTGCACCGTAAAAATTTGTGAAAATTCTCTGTATATCTTTTGGACCTGCGATTTCTTGTGCATATGCCCCAGGTTATATCCAAACTTTCATTAGCTGAACACTTTTTGATTTGAGCAACAGAAAACCCTTTAAAAAATCGACCTTTGTCAGCTGTTCTGTTTTGACAGATTTCTGCCAATATTTGTGTTTGCCGCTTTATCGCTTTCTTTTTGAGTTCTTTTGATCACGAAACTTTTGGGGAAGTTGCTACAGTAGTATATGCTTTATATGTGGTGGTTTTTAGTTGAAACCTGAAGCAAAAAGGGTTGATTCATTATTATGCTTACACTAATGTTGCTAATAGAATTGTGTTTAGTTTTGTATGAAGGAAGTTTTCAAGTGTAGGGATTGGAGAATGATGAGATGAGATAAAGAATGGACAAAAGCTCAAGCTTGGGGATGTCACCCCAAGAAATATCCAAGAAGTACAAGCGTCAAAGCTTGGGGATGCCCCCGAGGCACCTCCCTTCTTCATCGGCAAAAATCAGGTCACCTTTCAAAACACTATATTTTTATTGCTTCATGCACTATGCGTTTTTCTTGGAGCGTCAGTTGTTTTTGCTTTCAATTTTCTTTTTCTTTGCTTTCTGCAATAAATGGTTGGATCACATCATGTTGGTTTGGAGGGAGACATACTTCACTTTTCATTTGCCAAGAACACTCCATTTTTCACTCTTATCGTTTCAACGAGTATTCTCTTTTTCTAGAACTGTGTTTAGCTTGCATTTTTTGCCTTGATTTTTGTTCAGATCTTGTTTTATCTTTGCATCAAGGTGTATTTGGACCTCTGGTATATGTTGGTTTTCCTCAAAAGAGTTTCATCAAAAAGGTTTGAATGGTGTTGGAAAAGAGAAAAAGTTTCATGCAAAAAAGTGGTACAAAAAGGAGCTTGTTTAGACTGCGGCTTACACTTTTGCATGTCATGTTTGATGTCATTTTGATAGTATGCTTAGTGATTTTTGCCGTAGCATGACTTGTCTCAAATGACTGAGATTGCTTAATGAGCCTTTGAAAAAATCATGCGTTGTTTATATTATTTGGAAGCATTAATTTGGTTTTCTCACCTTTGATGCTTTATTTGGGTTGACTTGGCACATGCTTACACCATGTTGACTACAAAAATAAGTCGCCTATAGCCTCTATGATCATTTAGTTTTTGACTTTTGATGCCATCTTATGCTTCTTTTAATATTGCTTTGTCGCTTTGCATGATTATGACTGTTATTGCTCTCTTAGTTGGTCGCTCCCAGTCTTTTGCTAGCCCTCATTTTGTACTGAGTATGAGCTCTACTCGTGCATCCAACTCCCAAAAACCAAGTTTGCCATTGTATCCACTATAAATTCCTATGCATGGTATTTGTAAGCCATTCCAAGTAAATTTTCATGTGCTACCTTTCAAAAAAAACCTTCAAAATACTTCTCATTTTGTGACACTATTTTTAGCTCATGGGGACGTAGTGGTCGGATTTGCTATCTTCCATATTGTCTTATTCCAAAAAGAAAAAAAAGAGAAAAAAGAAAGAAAGAAAAAAGGCACTCCTCTATGGTATGTGAATGTTGGTGGGCACCCGATGGAATCGGTTAGCCATGGTTTGAGAAAGGAAAAAAGGTGGGGAGGAGTGCCAAGCTTTATAAAAGAGCACAAAAGTGCCAATCTCTCTCTCAAAAACTTGCTTCATTTTTGTATGGAAGATAGTGAGAACCCCATTGCCAGTCGTTGACAAAGACAACCACCTCTCAAAACCAATTTTTATCTCTCTGTTTATAAATGAAAAGCTCTAGCACATGTTTGATCACTGCTTCCCTCTGTGAAGGGCCTTTCTTTTACTTTTATGTTGAGTCTCCACCTTCTACCTTTATGCACCGTCTAAGAGAGCATAGTTGTCATTCTGAGTATAATGTGCATTGTCCCAAAGTTTTCATTGATTGATTCATGATCATGGTTTCACTTGTTCTTAAATTATTTGTATCTAGTATCCCTCTTAAACTTGAAGGTGTCCTATGCATTTCTGTTTTGCTCTCCATGAAGGACAAGCTGAAGACCATTTGTATGTTTTTTCTTATGATTTGAACACACGTTTGACTTTTAATGTTTCATTTTCATGATCTTTTGTTTGTGTTCTATTTCATGTTATAACATGGTTGCTAAGTTTCTTCTATCAAGATTATGTCTTTCATGCCCATGTTTTAAGTTCTTATGATCCCAGCACTCAATGCTTTCATAGATGATCCAGATTGTGTAGGTGCATGTCACCTCAAAAATAATTTCTTTTGTTATCACTTACCTACTCGAGGACGAGCAGGAGTTAAGCTTGGGGATGCTGATATGTCTCAAACGTATCTATAATTTTTGATGCTCCATGCTTGTTTTTACACCATTTGCCTTGTGTTTCGTTACACTTCGTGGCATTTTTATGCGATTTCCGGAACTAACCTATTAACAAGTCGCCACAGTGCCAGTTCCCTGTTTTCTGCTGTTTTTGTGTTTCAAAAAAGCTACACAAGAAATATTCTCGGAATTGGACGAAACCAAAGCCAGTCGCCCAGAATTTCACCGAAGCTTCCAGAGAACCGAAGAGGAGACGGAGTGGGGCCACGAGGGCCCCACACACCAGGGTGGCGCGGCCAGGGGCTGGGCCGCGCCCCCTATGTGTGAGGTCGCCTCGGTCCACTCCTGACGATGCCCCTTTGCCTATATAAAGCCTCGGGACGGAAAACCCTAGGGGGGTCGGCGTTTTTCCCAGAACAGTTCCGCAGCGCCGTCGCCGTCGAAGACAAATTTCGGGGGACAGAAGTCTCTGTTCCGGCACCCTGCCGGGACGGGGAAGTGCCCCCGGAGCCATCTCCATCAGTTTCCATCGTCGTCTCCACCATCTCCATCGACCTCACCGCCATCTCCATCAACCTTGCTATCTCCTATGATGACGAGGGAGTAGTTCTCCCCCGGGGCTGAGGGCTCTATCGGTAGCTATGTGGTTCACCTCTCTCTCCCATGATGTGATCTTTATGTGATCGTGAGCTTTGTATCTAGTTGAATTGGTAGATGTTATTATTCAGATATTATGCTACTCCTATGCTTAATTATTATACTCTCCAGAGATACCTCGTATCATGGTGTAAAGGTGACTAGTGTGTGCATCATGTGTATCTTTTTGGTTAATGTCTCTATGAATTGTTGGTGTTTGTTGGAACCATCTAGTGCGTTCATGGTGATAGTGTGGGACAATCTAGTTTGGGTACATACGGACTTTGAGGAGTGCTTCGTAGCCCTACGCATGATTAGTGTTCGTTTTCCATTGGAGAATTGTTTTGAGTTGCATATGGATGATAGTATCTATTGGTTCAATTATGTTATATTTGTTGAAAGTGTGTCCACTAGTGAAAGTATGATCCCTAGGCCTTGTTTCCAAGGATTGCACACCATTTACTTACTGTTTTGTTACATGTTTGCTCGCAGCGATATTTATTTCAGATCACATTTGCTACTTATAATCATCACTACTACTTGTATTTCACTATCTCTTCGCCGAACTAGCACACCTATACATCTGACAAGTGTATTGGGTCTGTTGGGGACACAAGAGACTTTCTGTATCGTAATTGCAGGGTTGTTTGAGAGGGATAGCTTTGACCTCTTCCTCCCTGAGTTCGATAAACCTTGGGTGATCCACTTAAGGGAAACTTGCTGCTGTTCTACAAACCTCTGCACTTCGAGGCCCAACACTGTCTACAAGAGCAGACAAGCCCATGGCGGGTTGCCTTGTAGTACACGCATATGACTTAGTCTAGGACTCCAAGTTGTATCCGCTCCGGTACCATCGTGTTGCCCATGCCAGGCGCCTTTATAAGCCGGCGTGGAGGAGCCCTTGAGGCACAGCTTAGACTTACGGCCAATCGCATAGCTAAACAGCCAACCTCATCATTGTAACCGAGCACTTGTTGCCATATAGTGAATTATAGCAGCACGTAGGGTCTCGCCACCATTGCGGGATCTGAAGCTGGGTAAACTCGTGCTACCACCGTCCCGGATCGCTCCGCCGTGTTCACCCCTTCCACAAACCGCCATACACCTACCCCTATGGCAGATCTGTTGACGAAACCACGATAGATTAATAGAATTAGTTTGAGACATGATGATTCTCCTGTGTGGAAGGATTTACTGAAAGTGAAACATTTATACATTATTGGGAGAGTAATGGTGGTGGGAAATGGCAAATCCAATGATTTTTGGAGAGATGCTTGGTGTGGTATCTTTCCTTTATGTGAAAAATTTCCACAACTTTATGATATCTTTATGCAACAACATAGGCAGCTTCCTTGGGATGGCAGTTTGAGTTTAGAAGGTGGATGAATCCTGATATTCAATCCCAATTTTGTCGAATGGGACATGGACTGGCCATGATAGCCCTCAATGATGAGCAGGATAAACCTAAGTGGAAATTTACTAAGAGTGGAGTTTTCTCTATGAAATCCTTATACAATAAGCTTTCTGACATGGGTTTGGATGGAAGTTTCAAATATTTATGGAAATCTGGAATTCCTCTCAAAATCAAAATGGTTGTGGTTAATCTGGCACAATGTCACTGCTACTAAGGATAACATGAAAAAGAAGGAAGTGGGTGGGCAGCTTTGTTTGTCAATTTTGTCCTAATGATGAAACGGTCAATCATCTTTTTTTCACAAGTCCAATGGCTGCTTATATGTGGAGGGCCATTAGTACGGTTCTGGGTGTTTTTACCAGACCGTCTTGCCTCACTCAATATTTATGTTGGATAGCTAAAATCCTATTTGTTGGCTTTAATCTGCATATAGTAGGAGTGCTTTGCTAGGCTATTTGGAAAACTCGAAATAATTCTTGCTTTGAGGACAAGCTTATTTCCTCTCTAGTGGGTTTAATTTGTCATATGTGTGCTTTTCTTCGTTACTGGACAGGTCATCCACTGTCCGGATTCAAGACTCTAACGAAGATGAGGGCGTCACTGTTGATTGAGGGGAAGCTATCCGATGAAGTGTGGAGATAAGTTAAGAGAAGCTTGTTGGAAAACTTTGTTTGGTCTTTCTGAAGGAGGGTGTTGCTGCTTGTTTTGCTAGTAGAGTGTTGTATCTCCAATCCATTGGCTTTTGTTAGCGCCTCATAAAATTTTAACTGTTTTGCGCTGCTGGCTAGGTTGTTTGGTTAAAGTTTCCTTGAAGTTTCATCCCGCCTGGTATGATCTTTTGCAAAGTTCATTTATTTTCTGAATAAAAACTCATGTTATGTTATCCTTTGATAATGGAATCCGGCTCCGGTGTAGAGACGTATGGGGAAAATGCTATAGTTTTCAAGCATGAACAACAGCTACCTACTCGATGAACACTTAGAAAAAATTGGAAATTTCAGTATATGCCACTAAGAATTAGCTCGTATACCCCCCGACAACTGTCACACAAATTTCGCCTCTTCCGAATATGCCACTGAAAATTTGCACCACGTGCGCATCGGCCATTTTCCCACTGGTTAACTATCAAGTATGTGTTGAAAAGACTATTTGGCCCTTATTAATACTATTAGAGATATTTAGAGATATTTAGTTATTTGAGTTGTATTCTATCTCTATCTCTTTGTATTCTTACACTCTAAGTCTTGTACTCTATATAAACCGGCCCCTTGAGCCTAGATCAATACAATCAATCATACAATTATCAAATACCTTGTGCTGATTCAGCCATATGATGTAATGATTGTGAATTTAAAAAAAATGATTGGTGGTCCTAGAAATTGAGAGTCGTGATATCAATATATCATAATGCCTTAAACATTTAGATCTTATTATATACTAGCTAAGTGCCCACGCGTTGCTGCGGATCCCATAATTAATATATGTGTTCACTATATATAGAAATACACAAATATGTATAAAATAATGAATTAACTTTTTTCATCTTTTATATTCATCAAAACCATGTGTATCCTTCTAATCTAAAAAAAGTTTATGCTACTTTAGCCGGGCATCACAACAAAAAAGTGGAATATTTGTTCTCTGTTTTAATTTGTATGACATCTTTATCTTCTAGTTTACTCCCACTGTATTATTGCTTTAATTTGTACTACGACACTCCATCCTTCACATTGCCGCCATGTATGCACTTTCTCATACATCTAAAAATCTCTGCAGCAATTCATTGCCCTTACGCCCACCTATAAGGTCGTCCACTGGCTTTTGACCCAAATGTCTTTTTTTCCTTCTCAAGTGTCAAGCCACTTGCATCACTCCATGATTCACAACAACACCTTCAACCACTCGTACATGGACAATGAGGTCCTTATGACAATGTGCTCCAAGCCATGATCATCAACTTATTGCCGTTGGTGGTACAACTTACTGGGGATCGTATCTTTCTCCGCTCATGGTGTAGCTCGATGACAACATAGACTTTGACCTCAACACTATTCATGAGGCTCATACTTCTCAGTTGTTGAGTTAGAATCACTCAGCTCATCTCTTCTTCTCAACAGCATCTCTATCTTTCTTCTCTAAAGAACACACACATATATAGACCAAGTACAAAGGCAATCAGCTATGTCGAGTTATCTCTCAAACATTTACATTTGTCTTGTGCTCTTATAGCCAACTCACATTGTAGTGACTTTTTCCGGATGGTGAGGCGGTGTCTATGTCCTTAAGTGAGAATAAGGTCCCGTGCTATCCACGTTAAGGTGGTGCGCCTGACGCCAGAGGATGGCGTGTGGAGTTGTCTTTCTAGCGGATTTCCTACGAGCCGGTTGGCACTCATGTTAGCTCGTGTGGTTGTAAGTCTGACCCTTCTAATCAATGATTCTTATCTTTGGCAATGATTGTTGCTCTATTTTGCTGGTTCTTTGGCCTTGGCACGCTGACTTTTGTATGTCTACTACAACAAGTATCGTCCGGATCTGGTGACATAGGAGCGAGGACGACGACACACCTTCAGCTCGCTCTAGTGCTTGTAACGTTCGCTAGGTGGTCTGAGGACCTATTTTTTTAGTACTCTTAGATCTCTTGTAAAAAAGAATATTATAGATTTATATAGATTTGCACATATCTATACCCTAAACACATCTATACGTGTGCATCTAGACAAACCCACGACATCGTTTTTGAATATATAACAAAATAAAGTTAAGAAAAGTTACATGGTGGCAAACCGTGTTTTGTTTCACTGCCCCGGCTAGGTGCTAGACTCAAAAAGCAATCCAGAGGCTAGCTGCTACATATGTGTGCAAGAATCGATCGGCCTGTCTGGTACTTGGCTTGTACTATCATACGTGTTACTGGCCGAGAACGCATATTGCCGGAGCATCTATCTGTGCCTAGCGTCTATGTATACTTATAAAGTACTCGGTAAGTCCACACGACGGTGTTTGTTGGGACCTGCACCAGGGCGCAGCTCCTCTACAGTTCAAATGTTACTGAGCAGTTCACAAAATCTGGCGTCAAATAAAATCCAAAGAGCCTCCTCCTTCTATCCTCCGTGCACACCAAATTAGAGAAAAAATCTTGTGCCCAATTTTTTTTTCTGTTCATTGTAGGACTTGTTGCAAGGCCGGCGGCGGCAGCAGTCATCGACTTTCCCGGATGCCTGGCCGGCCCTGCCCAGTACTTGCTCACCTGTACTGCTCGTTGGAGGACTTGAGTATGTGCAAAATGCAATTAAAATGATTCTCATATTTTCTTGTTTCTTTCCAAATCATAAGAACAGATCGTAGAGAAGATTAGTAATACCTTGGACAGGAGAAGGAAATCCACCAAGGCATCAAATGCAGAGTCGAGGAAGGGCGTCGTGTCCCTGTCGGCAGCGATGCGTCCCAATCACGCCTGGTGGTGGCGAGGCGCCGTGTAGTGCCGTGTTTTATCCTGTCATTGGAGGAGGATTAAGCGATGCCCATATTTCAGTGAAGCTGTTTAACCCGATCCTCAATTTGTACTCCGTAGAAGATGATCGTGCATTCGTGCTCTATATGTCCAGCAATGAGCCCTGCAGGTCCTGCAACGACAGGTGAGCTACTGCCGGGCAGGCCGGCCGGCTAGCTAGGAAAGTCACCAACAGAAGTAACACAAGTCCTCTCCCAACTCATCGCTCTAGGCTAGTTTGTTAGACAAAAAATGCATGTGATGGGTTGTTGGCGAGGATAATTATTTAGCCTAATTGCATCATTGATTCTGTTGCATGCCCGTGGAGTTTGTTAGCGTGTGATTTTATTTGTTGCATGCATGCGGTGGCACAATAAGCGGGATGGCATTGGTGGGTAATTTTGTGTCTTGTCTAAGGACAAAATCGGAAACTGAAAGTGTGACACCGAATACCGCTTTTCGCTTTAATAGTAAAGAAAATTCTAAAAATTATAGGGGGTTTTCCAATTACCAAATACACGTGGGATCATTATTATTTATTAAAACTATCATACACGTTGATCATTGATGAACTGATCGGACTAACAGACCAATACAGTTGTGATGTCACTTGACCAAAATATTACATCATGTGGCAGGTTGTCACCTTTTTTTAATCCAAAGGATCGCGGTAGCTAATGCATGGTGCTTTTATAATACTACCTCCATTCCGGTTTAAAGGGCCTACGCGTATCTCTAAGTTGTCAATTTAACTAATAAAATATAAATTATAAATTATATAACATAAAAATTATATCATTAAAAACTAGAAGATGCAAAGTTTCTAATGATATATTTTTATAATATATATCTTGTATTGCGTTATTCAAATTAATAACCTAAAACTACACGTAGGTCCTTAAATCCGAATAGACTGAGTATGTGCAATGCTGATCGAACCCGCGGTTTGCTGCGGATCTCTCTCCTCCCACTTTTTCTCTCTCCATGACCATGAAAAGTGAAAGTTTGAACATATAATAAATATTTAATAATAAGCATATTCTAATGAAATTATTTTCACCAACTGTAGTGGTGCTGCACGAGGATGAATGCCACGATAATAAAAGGGTTATGTTCATGGATGATGCGGCATACTATGGGGACTCGTGTAATATGTCCATTCCTATATGTAAGGTAAATATGTTTTTTTAGAGAATTCTCATTTCTTAGGTCCATTTCCTTTCTTCCGTTCAATTGTCGACTAGCTATAGCGCTGCACAAACCCTACCTTTGTGATTTCCGATATGCTTTGGCTATTACGTTCGACGCCCAGTCGATAAGAAAAATAAAACCTCTACCATAGAGCTCTCTTACTGGAAATTACTCAAATTTACCGCTCACGTAATTAGTTCAATGGGTATATTAGGTTTAGCCATTTCCGTCAAATGACCCGGCTTCCCCTGGCTCTTCCACCATCCGGGCTAAACTATATTCTTCACTTGCTTTTGCACGGTCGATTATGAGAGGCTCATAAGGTTATCAAGATCACAGGTGAATTTACCAGCAGGTTGGAGCGACATTTTTTCAAATTCTATATATTCCTTTTATATGAAGGTAGAGGTCGGAAGAGACCGGAGGTAAAAGGAAAGCAAGCGAAGCCTGAACTAGGTATTTGTAAGCTTGACTGCCCATTCTAAAACCCGCGGTTTCAGTTTAAGCGATCTGCATGTCCAAAGCTAAAGATCTTCAACAATCAATTTCAGTAGAGTCCCCCTTCCAATCTGTTTGTTGTTAAAAACTCTGTTCTTCCTGGCCCTCCACATTCCTAGGATAGAAGCAGCGACACATATTGTCAAACTCTGTTGGAGCACCATTAGTGGATGACAACTTCATTGATAGATTTTCTTTGGCGCATGTCGAACAACAACTGCAAGGCTACCACCGTCAATGGGCTGATGGCGACTACACATCTATGCCCACTGCTTCCTCATTGAAAATTTGTGATGGTGACATTTCCCCTCATCGGTAGCATGGTCATCGTATGCATTTCTCCTTTGTGATTGTCATCCGTGACTTTGGAATTCCACGTGCCATCATTAACTCCTACCGCGCTGGACCAGGCACCGAGGCAGCAGAGAAGGCTCCGACGAGATGTGACCGAGCCAGAAATGGGGCCGACCCGGCTGGCCCCAGCGGCATGGGCGAAGGCTCTAAATAAACTTAGCAATGTGGGGTGTAGAGAAGAAGAAGGTGGACATGGGGCTTAGAGGGATGGTTGAGGCGGAAGCCTGATCGGCGGAGGGGGAGATCGGGGTAGGACAGGGTGCCAGGGTGCCAACCGTGGGCAGGGAGGTCAGTTGTTTGGATGTTGTCAACGGCGGGGGAGGTGTAGATGGTGGTGGCAGTGGTACCCTTGTTTTCCTCCTCCTCTTAGGCGATGCATCGGCAGTGCTCTCCATCCGACTCTTCGTAGGCAGCGGCAACATTCTCCATCTCCATCCCCTCGTTTCGGATAAAAAAGTCACCCATGGGCTGTCAGAAATTCGACCATGCCCACGGGTGCCTGTAAACTAGCCACTTCCCGTTACCCAGTTCATTTTTCAAGATACTAGCCATTCCGAAATGTAAGCCTACAATTCGAAGTGGAGGTAGTTATAGATAGTTTTTTTTGTGTGAAACAAGTAGTTATACGAAAACTCAGTTTACATGACCTTATGGCGCCAGGACCCTATCTCTCTCTGTAGGATGTTGTTGGAGATTCGTGCACGGCATTTTTGCAGAAACGTCCCCACCCTTTCCAAAATTCAACCCGCACTCCAGAGAGATCAGAGTATAAAAGCGTTCTGGGCACCTGAAACCCTAGCCCCGGCCATTCTCCCCCCGCCTGATCCCACCTCCTGCCCCACCCGACGGAGCCCTCCGCCACCACTTGCACAGGCCGACGCTGCCGCCCCCTGCCTCTGGCCGGAGCTTCTCGCCCCGGCCCTCCTCGCGCCGGCCCTCCTCCCCCCCCCGCCAGATTCTGGCCACCTCCTGCCCCGCCCGACGGCGTCCTCCACCGCCACTGGCACAGGCCGACGCCGCCGCCCCCTGCCGGCCTCCGACGACCTCGCGCCGGAGCTCCTTGCACCGGCCTCCGACGACCTCCGACGGCCGGATCTCGCGAGCGTCCCACAGAAGGTCCTGATCTGGCGGGATTCGGGCGTCCTCTGGCGGGATCCGGCCGGGATCCGGCGGGATCTGCCCAGCTCTGGCCTGATTTCCTTTTTTATTTTGTTTTTTGTTGATTCTTTGGAGCAGATGTTTTCTGCATGTATATGGATCTGGTTCAGTTTGTATGAATCTGTGCCTCCTAATAATCTTGTCTGCGGTACTTTTTTTTATCTGGTTCTTTATGTGTTTCACCTATGTTACTTACAAAAATATGTTAAGAACTTTATGAATCCTCATAAAAAATCCCGATCTAGGAGTACAGAACTTTTAGGTTTCATCAATAGATCCAGATGTAAAATCGTGAGGAACTTTATAATGCCAGGGGTTAACTGAAACCCTAGAAGGACCACGTGATAATAAACTGAAAAAGTTCAGGGTCCTTTTCATAATTTTTTTATCATCAATCTTGATGCAGGGGGTACAGTGAACAGTGGTTGATAGGGTCCTGGCGTCATAAGGTCCTGAGAATTTCTGCGTTAGTAGTTACTAGATGGACCCTTCGCGCTTCGCTGCGCCCATTTATTCTACTAACATTTCTTTTTTTCAAGATATTTGGGTCCAGTCTAGGCATAACACTGCACGGAAGTGCGCTTTGCCGAGCCATTGTGTATTCTAGTGTCGTCAGCTTATCAAGATGCACTGCCAATTTGTTAATTTGGCATTGGGTTTTATTTTCAACTATGAAGGTTTCTTCTGTATATCAAAGCCGAAACACAAATGTAGCTAGTTTGTTGCTGAAACAAATAAAGGTCAAATAGACCCAAGTAAAAATTTATGAAAAAGAAACGAAACTTGTTAACACCCGACACACTGAATAGCTCTTGCTTATTCTGAGCATTATACCAATTTCTAAAAAATAGTTGCAAGGGATATACCAATTTTCATTTGCTTCCCTTTAAGACTAATTACAATATACAAAGTGCATCAATGTAAAGAATAACATGTTTCATTGCTCAAAATTAATTTGTTGCCCGTGATGACAACACACAGTGATGCTTGCAACACCAAGTCTTAGAGCAACTCCTTCAGCCACATCCTACACCCCATCTTCATTTATACATGTCATTATCAACATAGATTCAAAAAACAAATCAGTGGATCTTGAAACATTTCATGTAACTGTTCGGGCATATAACATGTGCATAACTCTGTCAATGTGGCAATGCTTGTCTACTCTGAAGGCAATGAGAGGATTCATCAAGAGAGTAAATAATCTAATCTAGCATCCACCTGCAGGAAATACGCATAAACTGCATTTTGCTTTTAGTAGCATTATTCAGTATACTGGTGATGAATCTCCCTTTTGCTCAAATTCTAGCGAGTTAGTACACACGGACCATCTCTCTTTGCTGAAGAATTTGTACACCAAACTGATGATATTTCTTAAAAGCCATTGCTTCTAGTACTTCCACTGCTCTTGCATGGAGCGATAGTCATAAATCCATAGTGGATTTTTAAGTGGCACAACCAAAATTTTACAGTGAACATTTTCAGCATTCTAATTTAACTTTCTAAGTCCAGATTTTCACGAGCCATGGTGAGATTAATCGCTGCGTCATTATAAGCAGCTTAAGAACCAGCTTCTACCCGAGGGAAAGCCAACACACATCAGGCGACTTAAAAATGCTTACCGCTCTATAAGGAAATTTGAAGCATCTAAGGCAACACATAAATCACCTTATGCTAGCTGCCAGCCGTCTTATTTCGACAATTTTCGTTGGAACAAAAAATATGCGCTACCTTAGGCTTAGCAACTACATTGATTACATGGAAGGAACCACCAATCTGGTTTGGTGCTATATATCTGGACACATCTTGCAATGGAAAGTTCATTCTACACAAGGTAGTATGTATTAGAACATACCGATGAGAACCACCACACGCTGAAAAGTAATTATTACCATTGCTCAGTGCACAATTAGAGGCGAGAAATATGCCATGGTAGCAGATTAATTTACCACTCAGATCATTTTAAGGAACGCACTATGCAATCTTAATTTGCACAAAATCTTCTGACACTACAAAGAAGCTGCAAAACAAATTAATATCTTTAGGTCTGCCAAGAAACTGAAAAATAAGCAGTTCATAGAGAACATAAGTCAGATCCATTTGCTACATCTGATAGTCTCGAATTAGATCAGCGCCTCTTGGCACAACACGGTTTGGTGGCCTCAATCGAACTATAAACTGGAAACATGACCAAAAATCAAGATGGTAGGAGAGATAAAGATGCTCACGAATTGATCTTCTCTATGCCCACATCACCAGCAACGAGGCATCAAGTCCCATGTCTTGGTAAGGTCCCTCGCCACTAACTTCACCGCAAGAGAACTTCAGCCGCCGCCGCCATGTGGTTTGGGACAATCTCTTAGCTTCTCCCATGGGCACCAATCTCTCCCGCTTCCTTCTCCGGATGGCTGTTTCCCCGTCCCCGAATCTTCTTCACTGGTACTCCTACCATCCTCATCCTAGCAGCCTGTCGGAAGAGGAGGAACAAAAGTTGGAGGAGAGAGCACCCAGATCGAAGAGGAGGCGGCGCCCTGGTCAGGATAGGAGCTCGAGGTGAGGAAATTAGTCAGCACGACCTGGATGGGGTGGCAAGTGGTGCCCTAGATCCGCGGCCACGAACTGCGTGGTGGGGCAGGTGGTCGCCGGCCGCATCGCCGGGCAGGGAAGTCGCCCTGGCCGTTTCTTGCTATCGCCGCGCCGTCGCCAAGATCTATTCCGGGTTAGAAACCTAATTAGTCGATCTTCTTTCCGAGAGACGATTAGAGACGGGCAACTACCCGGGGCAGCGAGGAGCAGTTCATGTTTGGTTGGGACTCTGCCTACCAGTTTTTTAGCGATCGCGCGAACCCGGATAGAAACAAATCGGACGCTCGACCTGTTTTATTAGCGTACGAGATAGCAAATTTTTTTTGACGTACCAAACTTTTTGACGGACGAAAACGTGTTGATTTTTTTACGTACCACGGTTTTCTAACCATCACGTCCCCAAGCCGTATTATTAGTAGAGATAGATAGTTGCACACAGTATCAAGATTGTGGACTCGCACTTTTGGGTGTTAATAGTAAGTGGATCTTGAACTCAATGTCAATTGCTAGAATTGGTCCACATAGATAAATTTGTGAACCAGGTCCAATAAAATTATTTTCCCTTGAACTCCACCTAGGCCCCACTTCGCCAACCTTCCTTCAAAACCTCAAAATCGCAACTTCGCACGAAGTTAACCACCCGGCTTCCCCCTCTACTCCCGATTGTTCCAGAATTCCAGAGGAATCCCCAATTCTACCACCACCGCCACCCAAACCCTAAACTCGCCACCGGCGCGAACCGCGTCCTCTCTCCGGGTAGTCGCGGGCTGGGTGGCGGCTATGGGCCGGAGCGACCTCTCGGTCTCGTCAGCCATCCACCCGAACGTGCAATCCCCACAGGAGGTCTTCCGGCAGTACCGCGGGCGCCGCGCCGGCCTAGTGAAGGCCCTCACCGAAGGTCTCTCTCTCGTCAGCGTCGATTTTGGTACTGTTTTTTTTTTCGCGCTGATGGCTGTGTTTATCTGTCGGCTTCGCGGTCCGCAGATGTGGAGGAGTTCTACGAGCAGTGCGACCCTGGTGAGTTTTCGTAGTCGCTTCTGATGTTGATTTCAGGGGAGATGATAATTTGGGCGCAGAGCCGTGTTCTTAGGGTAGTTTCTGTCGCTTCCGTGACGTTATTCGATTGTTGTTCTCGTGGCGCTCGATTTAGTTTCTGCGGGTACTGATTTGGTAGGATTAGTAGTTTCGGTGCGTGATCAGTGAACTGTCGATGAACTATTATTCTGTTTGCCTCGGATGGGAAATGGATTTGCTAATGCGTAACGAGTCAATTGTAAAATCTGGCAGTTAAATCATGGGAGAATTGCGAGTTTGGGTGATATTCTGAATGCCTTATCTGATTGTGATAGCAAAACATGTAGCCACCACTTTTGCTTATGTTCAGCTTTCAATTGGAGGAACTTACCGTGCGTGAATGCTAACAATGTGGGTAAATTGGAACAGCCTGTCTAGCTTTGAGTGGGCAAATGCTTGAGCTGCTGAATTGGATGTCCCAAACTCCCAATTGCCTCTGTCAGCTGCTTTGGGTTAAAAATGTATAGTGTTGATGTACTCCGTGTCTGCATCAGCTTTTATGTGCTTGTAGGTTCTTATTAGTGAATGACACTGCAAGTATTAGCCTGCACATTATGTGTTGTGTTGTGTTCAGGGTAACACATAAACCAGGTTTTCATCTTGTAGGCACAATTTTCTGACTTAATACGACTGGTTGTTTTTCGCCAGATGAGAAGGCCATGTGCCTCTATGGACGGCCTAATGGGACCTGGGAAGTGAATCTGCCACTTGAGGAAGTTCCTGTTGAACTTCCTGAGCCAGTATGTGGGATAAACTTTGCTCGTGATGGAACGCCCAAGAAAGTTTGGCTATCTCTGATTGCTATTCATAGTGATGCATGGTTAATGTCGATGGCATATTACCATGCGGGCCGTGTTGCATTTGACAGAGACGACAGGTACACTTCTTTTTTACTGCTTATGCTATATATGTACTTATGTGATTCATACTTAGCTTGCTACAATGTACAACGCACATGGATGTTCAGCACTTTGTCATACTCCCTCCGTTCACAAATAGAAAGCATTTTAGATGGTTCAAAGTTGACTAGATGCAGATCAAATGAGTGAATCTACACACTAAAGTAGTCTAGATACGGACCAAAATGAGTGAATCTACAAAATGCTTGAATGTCTTATATTAGTGAACGGAGGGAGTACATTTCATTTCATTGTATTCCAGTGCCATGGTTCTAGATCTGTCAGTCTTAGGTCCTTGTACTAACATCTGTGATAATTCAACCCAACAACAAGTCTTCTATTATTTCAAGGTTTTTCCTTCCTTTTACTCCCTTTTTTTCTGATAGAACCTAGAATTGGTTGCTACATCTCGTTACAGTTCCTGAGATGCTGTTGGATATTTGTTGGAAAGTATTGGTACTGATATTGATATTTAGCCTGTTTCAAGAAATCATCAGTATTCTAGCATTTATTGCTGTTTATAATGATGTTGTAAGTTCAATCAACAAATGCTTTTGAACTACCAACTGTATGGTTTTCCTAAATATCTTCTTTTATATATCATGATCGTTGGATAATTTGCAATTGTTTCTGTTCAAATGGTGGATAGGTCTGCACTATTTATCATTTACATTTCCAGCCATTCATTTGTCGTTAGCAAAATTGGGCTGGGCTTCTGGGCTACATATGTGGTTTATTTTCAAAATTGCCATTCTTTGACTAAGATGGGCAGCATTCTCCTGCTTGTTCTTGTCTAAGAATCAAATTTTGAGCACCAATTTGCTTCCACTTCCGTTCGTGCTAGGAGATTTATTTAACTTGTAGAAATAATTATAAGACCTTACTTTAACAATTCACCAGATGCTGTCTTCCAAACTGCAAGTGCAAATGAGTGGGTTCTGAGCCTATTTGACATGGTCTCCTTTACATTCTTGCTTCTGAACAGAATTTGCTTTGTGATGCATGTCATATCTACGCCACCCTAGATACGTGCATCCGGAGTACAGTTTTTCTTACAAAGGAGTACAGTGTTTACTCATTGTTGTCATGGAGTTTGGTATTGGTGTTTAAGTGGCACTTGAATTGTAATTACAGGGAACAGCTCTTTAAGATGATCAATAGCCTTCCCACTGTCTATGAAGCTGTGAAAGGAAGCTATGAGAAGCAAACGCAGACCCTGAAAGCCAGAAACAAAAATAAGTCTAGCTCTCAGGTAAACATAGCGGACAGCAACATGCCTTATTTTTTGTCCAAATAAATATCTCTCATTCTGCGTCCTATTATAGCCACCAAAAGAAAGTAATTCTAACAGCAAGCCTATGAAGCGGGCCTTGCAGATGCTCAAGGAAGAGGACAGCACCAACGCTGGTGGAAGCAGTGAGGATGAAGCTAAAACCAAGTGTGTCGCTTGTGCAAAGATCTACAACCCTGATGAGTTCTGGATTTGCTGCGACCATTGTGAGAAGTGGTTCCACGGCAGCTGTGTCGCCATGACTCCTGAGAAGGCAGACGAAATCGAGCGCTACATGTGTCCTGGTTGCAGCTACAAGAGTTCACGAAACAAGAAGAAACCTTCTTACAGATGTGATTAGGAAGTTGTGATATTGGTGACCGGTGATGCATGAACCAGGGGAATCTCTCAACGCTTCTCTTTGCTATGCTGTTGCATTAGCTTTGTTACATCTTAGGATGTTGGCTGGTTATGGATGATGACATTAGGTGGATTTGTGTGGAATGCACAGGCCGTTAGTTTGGGTTTAAATCCCAGCCGGCATCAGGATCCACTGCTCCTTTTTGACACTGTTTCAAAACAAAACCATGACACATTGTCTGAGTGGACATAGTATATGTAGTAGATTGGTAGTATGAGTAGTCTTGATGGATATTGAGCGTGTAAAGCCTCCTTTAGAGTAACGGATGATTGCTTAGTCAGTTGGAATGATATTCGTTTACTTTGCAGGTCATTGTTACTCTGTTACTGGATACACATCTTTGCTATAGTATCGAGCTAATTCTCTTTCAAAACATTTGTGATATCATTGCCCTCAGAAAGAATACTGCGTTACCCTACATGAACAAGAGATGTTCAAACCAATGGACTGATGAATCTAATCTCTACTGTTCGGCTGCAACGGCAGCTCTAGCCTGCTCCAGGATCCTCACCAGCGGTTTGCTGCTGCACCTCCGCGCTTCGTCGAGGGGCGTGTTCCCCCACCTGTCCCTGGCCATTACGTCGGCCCCAAGCTCCACTAGCATTCTGGCAACAAGTGGCAAGCCGTCTCCAGCGGCAACATGGAGCGGCGTCCTCCGGTCGTAGTTTCTGCAATTGGGGTCGACCCCAAACCTGAGCAGCCTCCGCAGTAGGTCAATCTTACCTTCGGCGACCACCCTGCACAGGTAACCTCCTGCGTCCTCTAGATTCAGGGATGCACCATGCGTGACCAGGAGTGAGATGATCCTGTCGTGTCCCGATTTGACGGCTGTCAGCAGCGGCGAATTTCCAAACTTATCTGCATTTTCAGAATTCAGATGTGTTAGTGTAGATGGTATTTTTACTGTTTTGATTTGAACTGTCAATGTTTAATTTCTTGCCTATGCTGTTGACGTTTGCTCCTCGTTGGATGAGGAACCTGATGATATCGTCGTATCCTCTTGACGAAGCAACGTGCTGCAAGGCAAAGGTGAAGGAAAATGTTGAAGAGTTGGTCATCCGATTACATACTTTACTTAGCATAGCAGCTGTTTTTACCATCAAATTCTAATATAGTTATCTTCCATATTTTCATAATGAGAAGAAAGACGGTTCATGGTGAATTTAAGTAGAATCTTGATGATAAGTTTTTACTTTTTACCACTATATTTTCCTAGATAATGCGTTAACGGGGTTCTAATAATTTGACTGATGATTAATCTGCAAGCTTTCACGTACCAGTGCGGTCCTCCCGTCATAATCCGGTTTACTCGGATCTGCTCCTGCGCTGATCAAGCCTTTTAACCGAAGCAAGTCTCCATGGTAGGCAGCATTGTTGACTCCAAGGACCAAGTCTGCCTCTTGCTTTGCTATCAGGTATGTAATATTTGATTCCAATTGCTTCCCCTTTGACTCAGTTCTTTTTCCCTGCAGAACATATGCTCAGTATCTGCGTAAAAGCACTAAAATATATCATGGTTCCACTAGTAAATTAGGATGTACCTTGAGTAGGTTGCTCAGTATCTGCCGGCTATCCTTGATATACATTTGCAAGATGCTAGTCAGGGATTGCTTGTCAATTCTCAAGAGGCGGCAGAGTTCACAGACTCTAACTGTGTATGGCTGTGGAGTGCTGCAGATCACTGCGACGTCGCCGACTATGTCGTAAGGCAGCAGTTCTGAGATAATTTCTTCTGATCCACCTTCTCCGGTGCCGATCTCTTCCTGTCAGAGTACACGTAAGAGGTGAAGCTCGGTCAATATAGTGCATTTTTTTTCTCTCTCTTGATTTCTGTAGGTTTGTGTCACAACTCACAAGCAGATCATGTACAGAAATCATGGATGGTTCTAAAATTGTTTAATTCAGTTACAAGTAGTACCAGACATCCATGTGCCACAATGTAAATCTGATCGACCACAGTGCCTTGCTCCAAAATAACTTCCCCAGGGAGGAAGAATTCTTCATGTAATTTCACAACCTGAAATTACCAATTTAGGCCTTCATAAATTGAAAAGTTAACCTGATCATAATGACTAAACATTGCATGAATCCACCGAAGTTCTTACAATCTGGCTCAGGAAGTCCTCTGAGCATCCTTTGAACAGGTGCACTTTTGAAACCATGTCCAGGTACAGTGTCTGGGAGATATGCATGCTCAGTATAATTAAAATTTGCTCCAGAACAAATTTCATCAGTATTATTTAGCCTGAAAGCCCTGAACCTACCTTGGACCGGACCGCGACGGGTATGTCGTCAACCATCCTGTCTCTCTTGTAGCTGCTCTCGTACTGCAGCAACAGGTGTGCCCTCACCTGGGACCTGATGTCGCTGCCCAGCCTGTTCCTGTTCATGTACCTGGTGAGCTCCGTCATCTTGTCCCGGAACCGCTCGGTCCTCGAGCCCTTGACGATGAGCGCCGTCATGTTCCCGATGAGGTACGCTCCGAGCAGCATGTCGAAGGAGACGTACACCATGATGAACACCATCTCTCTCGTGTTCACCGCATGGATATCACCATAACCTGCACAATTGCTTTTTCATGTGAGATCTGCAACTTTGGCGTTCATTACACATGAAGACTGAGGCTGCTTACCGACTGTTGCCATGGTGACGATGGCGAGGTAGAGGGAGGTGACGTAGCGGGTGAGCAGGTCGACCTGTCTGAAGTTGATGTAGCTGCGGTCTCCCATGGTGAGGCTCCCGACCCAGGTGCCCCCTTCGTGCGCCGGCGGCAGCGTGGTGGCGAGGTAGTAGAAGATGCAGGCGGCGGTGTGGGTGCAGTAGAGCTCGACGGTGACCAGCTTCACGATCCGCGTGAATAGGTAGCTGATGCGGATGTCCTTCTCCATTTTCTTGAAGAAGCCCTGGATCTTCCTTGCTCTGTACAGCCGGAGCCACACCAGGTACCTCACCATTTCCATCCTTCCTGTAAACTGATCACACACACAAGGAGCATCAATGGTGTGTCAGGTGTGTATGATTTTATTTTTCTTTTCTTGAAAGTGTGATGTACCTTGTAGATGGCATCCCAAGGGAAGCATCCGAGCATATCTAGAGCGAAGCTGCCTTTGACATAACTGAAAAAGCAAGAACACACCAAAAGTTCAGAAACACTATATTGCTGGTACTCATCATGTCTTCACTGTGAGAACTGGTCAGCTCTCACCGTAGCGCGATCCTCTGCTTGTCGTAGACCACCCTGTGGGTGTGAGGATCCCGGTAGGCGAGGAAGAAGTGGATTGCAACGTCGGCGAGGAAGACGAGCTGCGCGCACTCGAGGTCCAGCAGATGCTCGGGGAGGCCCCGGAAGAAGCAGAAGGCGAAGGGGGTGTAGAAGACGGAGAAGACGGACCACAGGAACATCATGTTCGACCACATCCTGTACCATCTGCAGCAGAGCAGAGCACACTGGCTGTCACGAACCATGCCTGCGTAGCTTCATTCCCTCATTCCTTGGCATTGCAAGGTATATCCGCTCATCATTCTCAAACTGTTTTTTGAGTACTGTTTGGATTCATTGGGTAGCCAGCTTAATTGAACGCGCAGAAACACACGCAATGAGCTGCTCGATCATACCTTCCATTAGGGTCGATGACAAAGCTGCCGCCATAGCAATTCGTTGGGAGCTTCAGGGCGCTGCTGCTATGCCAGCTGCTGCCTCTCCACTTGAGATCCCTAGCAAACAGGGAGAGCCTGCTCCCAACAGAGCCATGCAATGTGCCATCTATCTCATTCAGCTCATACTCTTCAACAATCTCCATCTCCATTCGAACTCCCCCTCTATCTCTCTCTAGTTTACAAGTGTGAGCAGTCCATTGCAGGCAACAGATATATAGTATGATCAACATGTGGCCATGTACATATGCCACTCGCTTTTGGCTGCACAAGGGGCAATTGGGCACCGCACGAACGGCACTAGCAGTCTAGCACTCGGTCGGTCGAGGTAGGTGGCTGTTGGGGGCTTGCCCAACTGGGTGGAGATCAGGTTCAGTTCTCATCACGCAGGTTGTCACCATCTCACCTTTAGATGCTTAAGCAAACTGCTTGCAAAATTGCTGCTGCTGTCCATGACATCCATGGTACGGTAAGCTAACGCCTAACAGCATGGTGCAAGCCCAATCCGTTACACCTTTTCCCCTCTTTGTTCATGCGGTTTTAGGGGGTGTTTGGTTCCTAGCCACATTTTGCCAAGCCAAAGTGTGGCTAGCCATAAAAGTGTGGCAGCCATAAAAAGTGTGGCTAAGAAATTGGAAGCCAAACTTTGGCAAGAGTTGGCAAGAAAATTAACTCTATAACAAATGGGCCATATAATTAATAAAGTGTGGCAAACTACAAGTATGGCAAAAATCAAACACAAGCCAAACAACTTGTGGCTACCAAAGTTTGGCTTGGCAAACTGTGGCTGAGAACCGAACAGGCCCTAATAGTTTGTTCGTGCGTGTAACACCAGATGCATTGCTTTTCAGCCCACGGGCCACGGTTAGAAGTACTGCCACTGCATTTCCCGTGCCCTGCATGCATGAGTGGTGTAGCAATCATGCTTGTAGCAAAGTATTGCTAGTGGCTTTTATCACATCATGCAGTCTAGTCATGTTAACTTCAAGGACTACTAGTTCGATCACTTCTGCCGGTCAAAGATCCTGCTGACTCGGCTATCTCGTGTTGCAGCCAACAGCATCTATGCCTATGGCAAGAGAAAAAAACTAAAAATACATTTTCCGATGAAGGGAATATTATAATATCAAAAGATATCAATTGTACCTAGCCTCTACAACAACGCAATACCCTAATAGCAGTACGGATGCACATAGCCAAAAACAGAAAAAGAAACTAAAAATATATAAGTTCTAAGAGCAAAGTCTTCTTGAAAGGTTTGTTGCATTCAACCTTAGGTCGATCTCGGGATTTCATCCCCAACGCCGAGCTTCTAGCCATCACGCTCAGGCAAGGGCACGACACAATCTTGTGTCGACATTGTCTGACCATATGTTTTTTCCATGTGGGATATACATAGTCATATTTCTTTAAGTATTATCATCTAAATGCATTCGGCACATCTATGAATGTTCTTACACGGTTGAAGGCTAGTAATGCAAAAAAAAATCAAGAGGTTTATCTTGAACGGTTTAGAAATTAAGTTTGGGGTTTAATAATACTGTTGTTTTAATTTCAGAAACAAAATGATATTTAATATAAATGGAATTTTCCTTGTTTATTTATGTTGCATAGGAAATTTAATCTAGAAGTGTCTAGATTTTGGAACTCGGCCAAGTTAATTGTCAGCCAGCAAAAATACCGCCAAACACAGCTTTTTTTAACTGACTGCCAAACCTGAATTTCTTTTGCTTAGCTAGTGCGTAGGTGCGTCTCGATTTCACAGCTCAGCGCTGCCGAGTTTTCTGGCCGTAGAATACAAAGAAAGCCGTCAACCTTGATGGTGATTTGCGACCTTAAAATATGCCAATTAGGGAAAATTCTTCTGCTCGGCTTAGCTTTTACGTTGACATCACTATAAAATTAGAAGGTCACCAGAAAATTTTCATTTATGCATGCTAAGAAAAAGACTTGGATTAGAAAATAAGAAGCACCAAGTCATTTCTCTATCGCCGCCCGTTGTTCTGCTCTGTTTTGAATGGTTGTCTAGTGTTAAGGTGAGTGGACTACGGATAGACATCTGGTCTATATCCTAACATCGGCGCGCCAAAGCGCAGTGAAGTGGAAGGAATGACATGGTGCGAAATACTATTTAATTGCATCATGTCTACTTAATGTTCATTTGTATAAAGTGCTTGAAGTGGATTATGCGTTCCTTTTCTCTTTTGAGTGTCCATAAAAGTAGTGCAAATGGTGTGTGCTGTACATGGATCTCTCCTTATTTCAAATTTACAAGCAAACTAAATGGTATACATAGATAAAACCAATAACTAGTGCGGTGTTCCGGTCCTGGGTGCGCGACTTTCTTCGTACCGGCAAGGCTGCCGTCTTGCTGAATGGCGTCCCGGGGCGGTGGATTAAATGCAAGAATGGCCTCCGCCAGGGCGATCCCCTGTCGCCTTACCTGTACCTGATTATTGCTGGGCTCCTGCGTCAGCTCGTGACCTGTGAGGATGGGGGCTCGCGAGTGCTCCACCCCCTCGTTGACGATTGGTCCTGTCCAGTCGTCCAGTATGCAGATGATACCCTGATCCTCGTGCGCGCGACCCATTCTCAGGTTGCCCTCCTTAAGGACGCGCTGGACACCTTCTCCGTGGCCACGGGGCTAACAATCAACTACCACAAGAGCACGTTTGTCCCGATCTGTGTGCCCGCTGATGACGCTGCTTCTCTCCTCGTTCCCCCAGACGTACCTCGGCTTGCCACTCTCTGACCGTAAGCTCCTGGCTAGCACTCTGGACTTCCTGGCGGAAAGGATCTCGGCACGGATTCCCCGTTGGCGCCTTGGAACCCTCGACCCCGGCAGCAGGCTCACGCTCACCTCCGCGGTTCTGAGTGCACTTCCCTCTTTCGCCATGTCCGTACTCCCCCTCCCGAAGGGTACCATTCACAAGATGGACCGCCCCCGTCGAGCCATGTTCTGGAACGAGTCGACCACCTGTGCGGGTGGGGATTGCCTCGTTTCCTGGGAAACGACATGCCGGCTATGCTCCGAAGGCGGTCTTGGCCTGGTTGACCTTGGTGCCCAAAACACCTGTCTGCTGCTTAAGAATGTCTACAAACTCCTCACCGGCGTCGACAACCCTTGGACGGCCTGGATCCGTCGTTGGTACTTCTAGGGGAACGCCCCACTGCCGACCCCGCTTTGGAAATGCTTCAAAGACCTTGTGCCGCTCCTGCGCTCGATCACTACTGTGACGGTTGGGGACGGTGTGTCAACCTCCTTCTGGTTCGACAACTGGACATTGATGTGTGGTGAATGACCAGTCCGTTGGGAACCCCAAGAGGAAGGTATGATGAATATAGTAGCTAGTTTTCCCTCAGTTAAGAAACCAAGGTTTATCGTTCTTGGAGAGGAGAGACAGACGACTGAAGCTGATGCAGACTGGCTTAATAGCACTCCAACAAGGGCGCCGTTTAACGATACTTGTTGACTCGTCTTCGGCCAGTAGCAACGCGGAACCTGCACACAACACAACCAAGTACTTTGTTCCCAACTTACGATGAGGTTGTCAATCTCACCGGTTTGCTTGAAATAAAGGTTATGAGCGTATCGAGTGGAAAACAGTAGAAGTATGCGAGTAAAGTAAACAATGCGAGTAAAGTAAACAGGTGATAGCAATATGATGGAAATAGGACCGGGGTCCACAGTTCACTAGTGGTGTCTCTCCATAAGATAAATAACACATGCTGGGTAAACAAATTATAGTTGGGCAATTGATAGAATAAAGATAAACGTGATATGTCAAGAAGATCACTATAAGATTTACTCTGGGCATTACAACAAAATACATAGACCGCCATCCAACTGCATCTATGACTAATAATCCACTTGTGGCGAATCAATCCGAGAACTCCACAAGTATTAAGTTGCGAACAACAGATAATTGCATTAAGCAAAGTGTGTAATGTAAACAAAGCATATGCCCTTGAGCATATGAATGTTGTTTTCTCCCTAGTAGCAACAGCACATCTACAACCTTAGAGGTTTCTGTCACTCCCCCAGGTTAAATAGAGGCATGAACCCACTATCGAGCATAAATACCCCTTCTTGGAGTCACTAGCAACTACTCGGCCAAGATAGCTACTAACAACGGAGAGCATGCAAGATCATAAACAACATAGAGATAACAAAAGATATATTCCAGTACAGCAACTCAATCATAACACCAATATTCATCGGATCCCAACAAACCAAACATGTAGAATTACATAACGGTGATCTCAATCATGTAGGGCAGCTCATGAGATCTAAACATGAAGCACATGGTGGAGAAGACAACCATCTAGCTACTGCTATGGACCCATAGTCCAAGGTAGACTTCTCACTCATCGCTCCGGAGGCAAGCATGGCGATGAAGAAGACCTCCGGTGGCGATTCCCCTCTCCGGCAGGGTGCCGGGAAGAGCTTCTAGACCCTCCCAATCTTCGGGTCGACGGCGGCGGCGGATCGCGATGTGTTCTAGAAAAATGATCGGGTCCTTAGGGTTTTCCCGTCGGGGGGTCTTTATAGGCGAAGGGGCGATGTCAGAGGTGGGGCCAGGTGGCCTCACACCTGGCTAGCGCGGCCCAGGCCCTGGCTGCGCCGGCCTGGTGTGTGGGGCCCCTGTGGCCCCCCTCCTACTCTCCTTCGGATCTCTGGAAGCTTCCGGGTAAAATAAGACTTCAGGAACTTGTTTCGTCCAATTCCGAGAATATTTCCTGTGTATCACTTCTGAAACACAAAAACAGCAGAAAACAGGGAACTTGCACTGTGGCGACTTGTTAGTAGGTTAGTTCCGGAAAATGCATAAAAGTGCCATGAAGTGTAACGGAACATTAGGCAAATGGTGTAAAAACAAGCATGTAGCATCAAAAATTATAGATACGTTTGAGACGTATCAAGCATCCCCAAGCTTAACTCCTGCTCGTCCTCGAGTAGGTAAGTGATAACAAAAGAATAATTTTTGAGGTGACATGCACCTACACAATCTTGATCATATATGTAAGCATTTGTGAGCTGGGATCATAAGAACTTAAAACATGTGTATGAATATATAATCTTGACAATAAGAAACTTAGCAACCATGTTGTAAACATGCAAATGAACACAAACAAAAGATCATGAAAATGAAACAATAAAAGTCAAACGTGTGTTCAAATCATAAGGAAAAACATACAAATGGTTTTCAGCTTGTCCTTCAAAGAGAGCAAAACATAAATGCATAGGACATCTTCAAGTTTAAGAGGGCGACTAGATACAAATAATTTAAGAACAACTGAAACCAACAATATGAATCAATCAATGAAAACTTTGGGACAATGCACATTATACTAAGAATAACAACTATGCTCTCTTAATGGTGCAAAAAGGTAGAAGGTGGTGACTCAACATAAAAGTAGAAGAAAGGCCCTTCGCAGAGGGAAGCAGTGATTGCAAGTTTTATAACCTTCAAAAATTATAGTACTTACCGGCTTTGATCTCTCATTGCCCCCATCATAAGCATCTTGAATGGTTAAAGTTAATGCGAGAACAATTATGATGCATATGCTTGACAAATCATAAGTTGAAAACCTCGTGTCCCATGAATACGAGTACCCAAACCTCATGCTACTTTACTTAGAGTCCCAAGCAAGGCTCTTGTCATTGTAAATATATGCATATCATTGAGAACCGCCAATGGGGTACCTCCGTGCCCGATGACATGGAACAAGCCCACACCAAAATGACAGGACAAGCAGACAATGAACACCTCGACATCTCTTTTATTTGCCATTTGTTTAGCTTTTTATTGTGAGATGCGTCGTCGAATGTTCACCATGGGTATGCTGCAAATTTCCACCATGAATTATGCATGGCTTAGATTAGCGGCCCGGCGTTTCCCTAACACATATACAAACTCCATGATCCCCACAAGATTCCCAATTCATTTCACACCGCGGGCATCCATAAACAAAAGATCACGATATCAACTCAAATAAGAAGTGCAATGTTGAAAGCTTGCCCATGACTGCATGGCTGGGCTAGTCTCCAACTTACAACTTGCAAGCATAACAACTCAACATAAGAGACCACAATGTCAAATTTTTAAGAACAGGAAAAAATAAAGTGTGCCTTCCGGCTCGTGAGAGCTTTACTGACCGAATTTCGCATAACACGGGTATGAGTTTAATTTGAAGAGAAACTAAAAGCAAGTCAAATTTACTTGGAATAGCAAATTGCTAGTAGGTATGTATGGTGGACACTTTGGAAAACTTTGGCTTTTAGGAGTTGGATGCACGAGTAGAGCTCATACTCAGTACAAGGCGAGGGCTAGCAAAAGACTGGGAGCGACCAACTAAGAGAGCAATAATGGCCATAATCATGCAAAGCGACAAAGCGACATTAAAAGAAGCATAAGATGGCATCAAAAGTCAAAAACTAAATGATCATGAAGGCTATTGGCGACTTTGTAAGAGTCTAACATGTGTGAGCATGCGCCAAGTCAACCCAAATAAAGCATCAAGGAGAAAACCAAAATAATGCTTCCATACAATAAAAACAACGCATGATTTTTTCAAAGGCTCATTAAGCAATCTCAGTTATTTGAGACAAGTCATGCTACAGCAAAACCACTGAGCATACTATCAAAAAGACATCAAGCATGACATGAAAAAGCCTAAGCCGCAGTCTACACAAGCTCCTTCTTGTACCACTATTTTGCACAAAGCTTTTTCTCTTTTCCAACACCATTTGAAATTTTTATAAACACCTCTTTTGATGAAAACTAATAAAGATCAGAGGCAAAAATACACCTTGATGAAAAGATATGACAAGGTCTGAACGCAAATCAAGGCGAAAACGAAAACCAAAAGCAGTAGCGGAAAAAGAAGAACACTCGGTCAAATCTGTTTTTCACTCTTACCGTTCAACGAGTGTTCTTGGCAAATGAAAGCGAGTACATCTCCTCCAAAAGAAATTTGTTGGGGTCCAACCATTTATTGCAGCAAACAAAACAAACTAACTAATAAAACTAAAACAACTGACGCTCCAAGAAAAACACATAGTGCATGAATCAATAAAAATATAGTGTCTTAAAAGGTGACCTGATTTTTGCCGATGAAGAAGGGGTGCCTCGGGGGCATCCCCAAGCTTTGATGCTTGTACTTCTTGGATATTTCTTGGGGTGATGCATGGGCATCCCCAAGCTTGAGCTTTTGTCCATTCTTCAACTCATCTCATCATTCTCCAATCCCTACACTTGAAAACTTCCTTCATACAAAACTAAACACAAATCTATTAGCAACATTAGTGTAGCATAACATATAATCAACCTCTTTTTGCTTCCGGTTTAAACCCAAAACCACCACATATAAAGTATATACTACTGTAGCAACTTCCCCACAAGTTCCATGATAAAAAAAACTCAAAAGAAAGCGGTAAAGTGGCAAAAACAAATATTGGCAGAAATCTGTCAAAACAGAACAGCTGACAAAGGTCGAATTTTTGAGGGGTTTTCTGTTGCTCAAAAAGTGTTCAACTAACGAAAGTTTGGATATAACCTGGGGCATATGCACAAGAAATCGCAGGTCCAAAAGATATACAGAGAATTTATACGAATTTTTACGGTGCAGCACCGAAAACAGTTTCAGGACAGCAACATCCCCAAATCTTTACCTCACTCGAATTAGAGGCTTCTCTTGGCACAAAAATGAAATAAAAAGGATAAGGAGCGGTCATTACAGTAGTAATGACTTCCAAGACTCAAATAAAAGAAAAAGTACTGGAAATAAAACATTGGGTTATCTCCCAAGAGTGCTTTTCTTTAACGCCTTTGAGCTAGGCGCAGAAAATTGCGAATCAAGTATTTTCAGAAGAAGCATTAAGATCAACTGCAGAGGTCTTGTCAATAAGGCATTGTATTTCATCCACATAAGTTTTAGAAGACCCTTTGTGATCACGTTTTGGTTCACTCAATTCACAAAAAAGATTTTTGGGACAGATCCAGTCAAAATTATTTTCAAAAGCTTCACACAATCCCAAGAGCTTGCTAGGTATAGGTATTTCGGTTCCTTCATCATTTGTACTAATAACCTTTATAGGTTAACCAAGTTTATTAAAACGTTTAAGAACTTTTCTAGCTTCAATAATGACATCCTTAAATTCTATGCGCAAAGCTTCCAAGATAAAAGCTTTCTTTTCGGGATCCTCAATTTCGTGAAGCTTAAGGAACATGTATTGCATAAAAGGATTAAGACTAGCAAACCTAGTTTCCAACATGTGAATTAAATAAGCAGAAGCAACTTCAATACTAGGAGCTAGCTCAACCAAAGACTTTTCCTCAACTTCCTTATGCATGCTAATGTGATTAAAGAACTCCTCAATGTTACTTTTTCCAATAATCGAGCCACTACCTACTGAGAGGTCCTCCAGAACGAACTTAGGGAACAGCATGATGAACTAAAGGTAAAGAAATAACAACTACCAAGGATTCTAATTTTTTTGGGTTTTTGATATAAAATGATGCAGGTAAAATAAATAAAGTAAAGCAAAACAATAACAAAGTAAAGGATGTGCGTGCGAAAAACTCCCCTTGCAGAGGTCTTCTACTTCCTCCCCGGCAACGGCGCCAGAAAAAGAGCTTGATGCGTGGTGAATGACCAGCCCGTTGGGAACCCCAAGAGGAAGGTATGATGAATATAGCAGCTAGTATTCCCTCAGTTAAGAAACCAAGGTTTATCTTTCTTGGAGAGGAGAGACAGACGACTGAAGCTGATGTAGACTGGCTTAATAGCACTCCAACAAGGGCGTCGTTTAACGATACTTGTTGACTCGTCTTCGGCCAGTAGCAACGCGGAACCTGCACACAACACAACCAAGTACTTTGTTCCCAACTTACGATGAGGTTGTCAATCTCACCGGTTTGCTTGAAACAAAGGTTATGAGCGTATCGAGTGGAAAACAGTAGAAGTATGCGAGTAAAGTAAACAATGCGAGTAAAGTAAACAGGTGATAGCAATATGATGGAAATAGGACCGGGGTCCACAGTTCACTAGTGGTGTCTCTCTATAAGATAAATAACACATGCTGGGTAAACAAATTACAGTTGGGCAATTGATAGAATAAAGATAAACGTGATATATCAAGAAGATCACTATGAGATTTACTCTGGGCATTACAACAAAATACATAGACCGCCATCCAACTGCATCTATGACTAATAATTCACTTGTGGCGAATCAATCCGAGAACTCCACAAGTATTAAGTTGCGAACAACAGATAATTGCATTAAGCAAAGTGTGTAATGTAAACAAAGCATATGCCCTTGAGCATATGAATGTTGTTTTCTCCCTAGTAGCAACAGCACATCTACAACCTTAAAGGTTTCTGTCACTCCCCCAGGTTAAATAGAGGCATGAACCCACTATCGAGCAAAAATAC
This sequence comes from Dactylis glomerata, assembly GCA_007115705.1. Classification (NCBI taxonomy): domain Eukaryota; kingdom Viridiplantae; phylum Streptophyta; class Magnoliopsida; order Poales; family Poaceae; genus Dactylis; species Dactylis glomerata. The sequence continues at coordinate 1,275,445 of QXEO01000298.1, forward strand.
CCCCTCTTGGAGTCACTAGCAACTACTCGGCCAAGATAGCTACTAACAACGGAGAGCATGCAAGATCATAAATAACATAGAGATAATAAAAGATATATTTCAGTACAGCAACTCAATCATAACACCAATATTCATCGGATCCCAACAAACCAAACATGTAGAATTAGATAACGGTGATCTCAATCATGTAGGGCAGCTCATGAGATCTAAACATGAAGCACATGGTGGAGAAGATAACCATCTAGCTACTGCTATGGACCCATAGTCCAAGGTAGACTACTCACTCATCGCTCCGGAGGCAAGCATGGCGATGAAGAAGACCTCCGGTGGCGATTCCCCTCTTCGGCAGGGTGCCGGGAAGAGCTTCTGGACCCTCCCGATCTTCGGGTCAACGGCGGCGGCGGATCGCGATGTGTTCTGGAAAAATGATCGGGTCCTTAGGTTTTTCCCGTCGGGGGCTCTTTATAGGCGAAGGGGCGATGTCAAAGGTGGGGCTAGGTGGCCTCACACCTGGCTGGCGCGGCCCAGGCACTGGCTGCGCCGGCCTGGTGTGTGGGGCCCCTATGGCCCCCCTCCTACTCTCCTTTAGATCTCTGGAAGCTTCCGGGTAAAATAAGACTTCAGGAACTTGTTTCGTCCAATTCCGAGAATATTTCCTGTGTATCACTTCTGAAACACAAAAATAGCAGAAAACAGGGAACTGGCACTGTGGCGACTTGTTAGTAGGTTAGTTCCGGAAAATGCATAAAAGTGCCACGAAGTATAACGAAACATTAGGCAAATGGTGTAAAAACAAGCATGGAGCATAAAAAATTGTAGATACGTTTGAGACGTATCAGACATTCATCGGTCCTCTCACCGACGCCCTCCCTGCTGCGTTCTCCTTCAGTCTGGCTCCGGACGCTTCTGTGGCTGCCGAGGCCTTCAGCACCCCCGCCCTCCCTAGGCGCGACCGGGTATCGGCCATAGCTACTGCGGAGTTCTCGCTAGTTGAGAGGGCCCTTGGTGGGTTTGCTCCTACCCTCGGCCCTGACGTGCGCGTCGTGATTGGCGGTTCGACTCGCGGGTTCAGGGCCGCGGACGCCTACTGCCTCCTTCATAGCATAGGGTGTGGTCCACCTCTCCATGACCTCAACTGGGTCAATTTTGCCCCAGTGAAGGTGCGCTTCTTTGTGTGGATCCTTCGGCATCGTCGGACTCGAACACGCGCGCGCCTACATCGCCTTGGCATCCAGGATTCCCCGGATTGCCCCTTCTGCCCCGGTGTGGCGAAGGACGTGTATCACCTGTTCGTGTCTTGCCCCCGCCTCCTTCCCGTCTGGATACGCGCATCCATGACCCCTCACTCGCTGATCCCTCTGAGGCTTGAAGACATGATCGACGCCTTCTTCGACGCTCACCAGGACTGGCCGCCCTTGCTCCGCACGACCGTAGCTGCCGCCCTCCTGTGGGTCACGTGGAAAACTAGGAATCGCCTCGTCTTCGACAGGGTGTATCCCACCGAGTTCGAATTCTTTGCGGCGGTTCGCCGGCACCTCCTACTGTGGATTGTGAGGGCGCCTCGTAGTGTCGACTGTGGCCCTCTGGTCACGTGGTGTGCTCTTCTCTCCCCTTGACCCCCCCCCCCCCCCTCGTGCTTTGTACCCCTCTCTTGCGCTCCCCCCGTGCGGGACCACACTTGTACCTCCTTGTTTGATGATGAATGAAAATTCAGGTGGGCTTTTCGCCCTCCGTTGTTTCGCCTAAAAAAACATACTACTCCCTCTTATCGGAAAACTAAGTTGTATTAAATCAGCCAACACGTTTTCCTGATCAGAGGGAGTATTTGTTTTAGAAAATAGAAGCTTTTTCACTCCCTGCCTCTACCAAACCGGCAAACCAAACAGTTAGCATGAGTGAACATACTATGGTGGATCAAGGATTAACCTAGTGGTTGGGACAGGCTGATGGTGGTTCAGAGTCTCCGCACTCGCAACCTAGTGTCATACGCACCAATCTCTGAATGAAAATACTAAAGAGGCTCTTCCCCCTCTAGCCTAGGTTTTTTTAGTGAACATACTATGCGTCTATAAATAACAAAAGTTTGCATGAAACATGCGATAAGTATAACAAAAACCAACAGTTGGCATGATTAAACATAGTATGAGTTTACCAACAGTGCTAAATCCACTTGGTCAGCATTTTCCTTTTTAAGCAAAGTAGACCCCATAAAGGGGCACAAAGACAAGTTATTTTAATTATTGTTCATCACCAAAAGATTTATTAATTTTTGTTTCTGCATAACGATGAACATGCAAACCTTTTCATCAAGGTATATGCACTGACGATCGAATTAAGTTCTCACAATCCAAACTATTCTGGTGCAATTTGGAGCCCATTTAAACCCAATCTGATGCATCTCTTAACTTAAACAGGCTGCATTATGCGTTTATGCTGAAGAGCCGGACAAATTAAAGGAAAAACACTGCAGAAAAAATTAAGGGGAAAAAGGCTAGTGGATGCAGACGGATGGCCATGGGCGATTGTTCCACTAATGAGTGCTAATCGGATTTAGATTTAGATAATACATGGACCAGAGCGAGCCATGGATTGGAGGTTTGTGATGGAGGTTTAGCTGATAATTAAGTTTGTGGTTTCTGTACGTTCTGGTGAGGTTCGGATTGAGATGGACGACGATGTAGTGGTTCTGACACTCACGTCGACCTGCTTTGCCCTCTTTCCTTTAGGTTCAAATATATGTATATGTGAGCATGATAATGCTAGTATTTTGAATGCACTAACGCGAACTACACATGATGGTGAATGTCAAAATGAGAGGATTAAATTTTTAATGCGAAAATGGGAGGATGACGGCCCTACATTCAGATGATTTTTGTGCTATAAACTGATACAAATATGGCACAAATCTACATTAGTATATGAAGCGAACTCATTAGCAAACACACAATTTAAGAAGAATACTTTGTTTTAGAAAATTAAACTTCATTACCCAAGCCTCGACCAACTAAGGATCCATGCAGGCACATTGATGAGATCAAATGTTGTACACCTAAAATTTCTTATAATGATTTTTCTACATTTACATTTTTGTGGGGGATCAGAATAGTCGATGCGTGTCTTGGGTACAAAAAAGGCTGAAAACCTTAAATGGAGCTCGAGCTCCATATAGCCCCCCTTTTTTTTAAAAGGTAAAAAAATCACTTTTTTATATTTTAAAAATTTTGGTGCATAGACAATTATGAGATCTACTAGTGTGCAAAAAATCAATCCAAAATTCATAGTATTTTAGGCTCAGGAGAAATAAAACAAATGCATAGATCTAGATCTAGTGAACGGTGCATGGTTCAAAAGTTTGAAATTTTGGCAGATTTGTGTTTTTTATTGAGCCCAAAATACAATGAGTTTCGGATTTATTTTTTACACACTAGTATATCTCATAATTATCTAACTTAGGATTTTTTTCCTAGATTTTTTAAAACTTTCAAACACCGTTTTCGATATATTTTTTTTTTAAAAATGGGCTACATGGAGCTAGAGCTCCGTTTATCCACTCTCCAAAAAAGGCCTGCTATGTTTGCTCTAAATTCCAGGGACTTACATGCACACCAAAAGAGAGTATCAACACACAATACAATACTAGATAATTTGCTGGCAGAATCATACATACAAACAGATATCCTATTTTGAGCAATAGAGAGAAACACACGGGCTCACGGAAAATTATTCAAATAAAGAAGGAAGGAAGGAAATAATAACTAAATCAACAACAACTAATATGTAAACCCGGGGGGGGGGGGGTGTTTTATGTGATATTTCTGTCTTTGTTTTGCTTAGGTCACTCTGTGACTGTCTACCTCAGAGAGAATAGCCGCTTCAGTCGCCACCTCAATAGTGAAGAACCTACAAATGTGGAACACAATGTGGCAGGTGAGACACTCCTTGGCTCCTTGCATGCAAGGAATGTCTTCATTGTACTACCGTGAAAGAAGGTTTTCTAGATGATTGTGAAAGAAGGAGTTTTTTTTAGGGATGTGAAATAAGTTTGGTGGTCACAAAAAAAAACAGAATTCTGAAGATACTGCCAGCAAATTTCAATCAGATCGTTTAGTGCCAGTTCTGAGCCCAGCGCGGCCCATTTTAAGCCTACCTTACTCGTTCTGACCCCAGTTTCACTCTAGCATGCGCCTACCTGTAGGCCCAGACTCTCTGCACCTTCGGGACTTCTCTCCCGCCATCGTCAACCTCTGAACACGCTCGAAACCTCCCGATAGACCTCGTCGGACGAACCTTCTCGCTTGCTCGCCACCTCTCCACTTTCCACCGCTCCCAACTCTCTCACCCCACTATAAATTAGACACCCCCTCGCCATCCCGTCGTCATCACAAACCACAAACACATCCAAACAAATCAACAGAGACTCACGCAATTGATCAAGGAATACACGCCGAAATAGTGCGTGGACACAGCACAGACACGATTAACACAGTAGTAGCATCTTCGTCGGGCTCGGTGGCAATGTCGACGCGATACTTCTTGGCGCTTGGCTGCATTGTCGCGGCGCTGGCCGTAGCGCCGGCCGACGGCGCGATCCTCCCATGGTTTGGGGGCAGCAGCGGCGGTAATCGCGGCGGACGCGATGACGCGGTGACGTCGCCGCTGCAGGAGATGGGCCTCCTCGCCGACCCGTTCCGGATCCTGGAGCACGTCCCCTTCGGCTTCGACCGCGACGACGTGGCCATGGTGTCCATGGCCCGCGTGGACTGGCGCGAGACCTCCGACGCCCACGAGATCGTCGTGGACGTGCCTGGGATGCGGAAGGAGGACCTCAAGGTGGAGATCGAGGAGAACCGGGTGCTTCGGATCAGCGGCGAGCGGCGGCGGGAGGTGGAGGAGCGGAAGGGCGACCACTGGCACCGGGAGGAGCGCTCCTACGGCAGGTTCTGGCGCCAGATGCGCCTCCCCGACAACGCCGATCTTGATTCCATCGCAGCCAGCCTCGACGCCGGAGTCCTCACCGTGCGCTTCCGGAAGCTGGCGCCTGACCAGATCAAGGGCCCGCGCGTGGTCGGCATTGCTGGGGGCGAAGGTGGCGCCGCCGCTAAGACGAGCATCGGCGACGCCGGCAGCGCTGCTGGCGAGGAGCGCCAGGCCAAGAAAGTCGAGCTCTGAATTTTCTGAACTCTGAGTTGCGAGACGTGCCAGTGTTCTTGCCAATGTGCTCGTCAGTTCCGCTTCTTCGTACAGCGTGTGTAGAAAAGATGAGATGTACTACTCGATTTCACCTTTGCGTGTAAGAATAGTTTCCTGTGGAAAATAAGAAGCCACGAATCGTGTATGTGAGAAGAGTTTCCTGTGGAAAATAACAATCCCTTAGCTTCTGATACAGGAACAGTAATCACATCTATTTCTTCAGCAGTGTTAACTGTGAAGGTTGCTAGATGCTGCTAGCAATGAATCCCTTGTATCTTCCATTCAGATTTTTTTTCCCTAATTGTTTGTGGAAGCAAGTGTTCGTACTCCAAATTTGTGGAAACTGGATGCACGGTGAGCTGGTGAATAGTTCGCGATGGTAATCTTGAACCTAAGTCCTGCTTGAATAATTGTAAAATTAGTTTGCCCGCTGGTATTTAGCATTCCTGAATAAATTTCAGCCGATTCCAAGATTTTGAACAGTGGGAGTGTGAATCTTCAGTACGCATGGGTCAGCTGCGCTACCTGGACAGGCTTATCCAACTTTGTTCAAGACAAGCACAGCGTATGGTTTGCTTGGTTTCTCAGGATACATTTTGTTTGAATTTGAAACAGTGGATAGTGTGTTAGTCATGGGGAAATCCAGATATGCAGTGGACCAAGGAGTCTTGCAGACACAGATGGAATTGTTTGTGCTCAGTTTGGGGCTATTGCCAACCATATCTGCCTGCATCAAGCAGCGCTCTTATCTGGTCTGATATTGTGACTGGCCTTTTCTGTTTTCTTAGCTCCATTTCCTACAAGCACATCCGTCGTAGTCTAGGTGGTTAGGATACTCGGCTCTCACCCGAGAGACCCGGGTTCAAGTCCCGGCGACGGAATTTTTGTTGCTTCCATCAAAGGTATAATTACGTCAAGATCACGTCGCTTCCTCTCCAGCACCGTGATGCCATCGATTACATGGACGTGACCGCCACCCCTGCCTGCCCGCGTAAGTGGCTGCTACAATTTTTTCTTGAGCGGGGAGGGACGAGCAATTTTCATGTGAATTCAATTATATCGTATTAGCTTAACCATATGAAGCAGCTAGGTCGATTGCCACTACAGCACCATGTCCATTGTTGATGTCGCCCATGGTCTCAGGTCACTACTGATCCCGTAGAGGAAGAAGGTCGTTGATGAAGTAATCCGACAACATAGATAGAAGTAAGGTGGTGATGACGAACTCGAGCAGAGGTTTCAGAGCTCTATTCACATGGACGGCCGTGCACACGGTGCACGATGAGCTTTTAGAGGCCTGCTCTCTCGGACGATCGTGCATGCAGTCGCCCGGGATGAGAGGACGGCGCAACAAGATGAACTTTGGATTGACACGGAGAGTGTTGATTTGATATCGATCTGTTCGGTCTCTAGTCCAGCCTGTGAGACGGTAGACGCACGGCTGACCTGAACCGCCACATGTTGGAAGACAGTGACACATGTCGGACATGCACACACACGCAGACACGTACACAACTTAGTTGGTGCACCAAGAAAAATTTACCCTTCCACAAAATAGGTTTCTAACTCAAACTCGACTCACGAAACGCGATGCATGAGATGTGTGGCAAGGCGAGTGGGAGGAGGAGGAGAAGGAGAAGGAGTGTGCGCAAACTTCTTCTCTTCTCGCTCACTTAAAGGTAGGAGAATCGGCTTTAGGGGTGGAGCTACGGGTTGTGCTACTAGTGTCGTAGCAGAATATACCAAGAAGTAGGTTTGAATTCATGGCCCAAAGTACATTTTTTGTACATGGTCATCGGGGAGAGAGATTCCCACCTGAATTTTCATTCGGAAAGAGGCTCAAAAGCCAAACATTTGTCGACTGCCATCAGCCCGCCGATCGTGTTCCACGCCCAGCAAGCCCAAGGCGATTCATTGGCGGAGTGCAACTGGTGCAGCAATTTAACCTGTATGTAGGAGTTCTATTTCGCTAATAACCTAACCCCCAGCCCGCCCTCGCTTTTCGGACAGCACACCAGATCCCACGCCATGAGGCACCTTGAGCCGGAGGACCGACCAGTGAAATTCCAGAGGAAGGCATGACAGAGGGCATCGATCACCCGGAGTAGATCCACGGGAATCTCAATGGCGCCCACTACATAGGCAGGCGGGCCGTCCATGACACTTCTGATCGATTAGGGAGGGGGTGCCTCTTACTCGAATACACCTTTACGTTGAGAAGGATGATGCGCCCTCCAGATTAAAACAACATAGAGCACCACCCTGAAAGGTACTTGTCAATCTACGCGATCAGCGGCACAAAGTGAATCATGCTCAGCTTGTCACGGTTAAGAACAAGCCTGAGATAGGTGTACAGGAATTCTTATAGGCGGCAATCGAGGATAGACTGGATCTCGACAATCACATCGGTAGCCATATGAAACATTGTGATCGTGCTTAAGTCGATGATGCGGCTAGTGGCAAGCGCAAACTGACAAAGAATTAGCTTGAGACAGCGCGAAGCTGCAGCGTCTGCCCTGGATATAATCAATGTATCATCGGCATATTGCAGGACAAGACACAAAGCACCGTCGACTAGGGGATTCTACAACCCTTATTGAACCAGTTCATGCGCTGGGGAAGATCGCCCATTAGTAGATACAAATATAGGGACAACAAGTCTCCCTGACTGACGAGGGTTAACTCGACGAATGTCCTAGATGAAGGACTTAGGATCGGGGAGATAGGGCGTTGGATGAACTCGAAGGTAAACTCAGTCAAACAAGGTGTGTATTGAAAGTAAACGTGGGTGTAGAACCTGGCTTTCTTTCAATCTGTCCCTTACCGTCCCCTCCTGGCCCCTATATATAGGTGGTCAGGTCTCAGGGATCGGAAGGGATCCGATACAGATTACAATATCGACATACGATATAAACTCGTATTTCGACTAACATTACAATTGGGCCTAGCTTAACGGGCCTCAGGGGTACTCAACTGTCGGGCTCTATTATCTATACCCTTGTCAGTAGCCCCCGAGATTCTACCAGAATTGCAGATTCGGGTTGAATCTCAAATCTTCAAATCTTTGACTTGATCAATACTTCTTCTTCATATCTTCAAATCTTCGACTTGGTCTTTCAACTTATATTTTTATTATAATGTTTTGTAAGGGGTTTTGATGAATAAGCCTGACAACTCTGACGGATCAAGAGGCCAGTTAACTGCCGGAATAGATACTTGTCACCTACTTCAAATTCAATCCCCTTGGACTTGAATTCGGGAAACCGGTCAAACCCATTCTTTTGCCGCATTTAGGTCTTACAAAGAATGAATCCCAGTGGTTCTTAGGGTACCCAGTGCGTCCACCAGGATTTTCTTCGCATCGTAGACACGGATAAGTACCAGCAGAGTGCATCTATGTGCGTATACCGGGCCACACAGGATGGATCCTGGGGTCTTACCTTCATGATATATTTCAACCACGGCATTCAAGTTTTGTCGCGATGACGCAACTCGACAATTATATTTCGCAGCCTTGTTTGACTGATTCAGTATACAATTTTTTTTGAGTTATCCTTTTTAACCTTCATGAATAGCTCCCGATGGGAGTAATCGATGTTCATTTTGTCGACAATGTGGCCGAAGTTCCTTGCTGACGAAATGCAACCGATTACGTCTAAACCACGCGTCCATCAACTGGCTCTTTATTATCAACTTTGACTTCTCTCCTTCTTACTGTCGACTTCTTTCTATCGGGTGCGCGACAGTGCTCCCGATGGGAGTAGCCCCCGAGGCTATAGCCAAAAAAAATTCGGGTATAGACTCAAAGACTATAGACATACCTATCTCATATACTGTGTCTTTTGATATTTTTCGACATATTCCGCCCTTCTGGTAATTCTGCTCTTATTTTCTTATGACTTAATCCCCCTAGTCCAAAACTAGGTACACTGTGCTTCTTGATAGATAACTTCTTTTTCTTTTTTTTCTCTTTTTTGTTCGTACCTTCTCCCTTGATACGTTGAGCCTTATTTTATCATCTGCACTGGGCAGAATACAAGATCCCATAAATATACTTTGGACCTTACCTTTATAAAGGCCCATTAGTGCGTACTTATAAATAAAGCACGTCTGGCGAGGGTAAAAAACCATAATCCAGTCATTAGCTCCTTCGTCCACCGCATCATCTTCCTCCTCTTCATCTCATCTAGGGTTTCTTCTTTCCAACATTTGTCTCCATGGACGATGCGGGTGGATCACATCTAAACATCGGCGCCCCAGTGGAGAAAAGGGGCCGCGGCCGCCCTCGCGGCAGTAAGAACAAAGCTACAATCGAGGCTGTGGTCGCTTTGTCGTCCGCTCCGGTGAAGCGGCGCCCCGGCCGTCCGGCCGGGAGTAAAAATAAGCCCAAGGTGCCATCTGCTGCACCAGGTCCAAGTGCTCCTTCTGCTAATGCTTCTCCTCCTCCGCCCAGAATCTATTCCTTCTTTTGCATCGCCGGTGCGCAGTGCCGTGAGATTCAGCGCTTACCGCTGAAATTCACCAAGTTTATGGATGGGCGAGAATTACGGGAAGCGGTTCTTCGTGAACACTCTGGGGGAGGAACTCCCTATGAAGTGGAGGTCTGGTACGACGGCGCCGGTGAGAAGTACTTCAAGGGCGGCTGGTCGCAGTTTGCAGAGGACCATGACCTCCACCAAGGCTTCTTTATGACTTTCGACTTTCACGTCGGCACGTCGAAGTTTGACGTGAGGATCTATGACGGCACCCAGTGCCAGAAAGAGTATGAAGCCGAAGTGCATTTTCACTAGATTCTCTTTATGCAATTTCTTTATACTAGTTGTTCTTCCTCGTACTATCTGTAATAAGTAGTCGTATTATGTGTTGTCCTTACTTTATTAATAGACCATTGGAACGGATCATGGTTCCGAGGTATGCACTTTAATATATTATCGGGTTCCTTTGAACCGTTTGTGTTGCTGCCGAATATCGGGTTGCAATCAACCTTGTAGTATGTCTCAGATAATCACAAATCTCGATAACTTGTTAATATTATTTCGTACGACTCGAGGGTCTGAGCCCCCGAGTGGAAAGTAAAATATTTACACATATTGTCGATTTGACCCAAGGAACCCGACCTATGGCCTCATGTTCTGGGTTCGGAGGGTCGTAACTCAAAAAACTCTTTGTCGCCTTATATCACCTATGCGTAGAACCGTCGTAGTTGCTCTGCATTCCACGGGTTACTCTCGTCTTTCCCCGTTTTCTTGTCTTATAGTCGATAAGCTCCTCCTGGTATTACTTCTGTCATGATGTAAGGTCCCACCCATGGGGACTCGAGTTTTCCATGACCATCTTGCTTGAGTCGTAGAACTAGATCTCCCACCATGAAAGATCGTGGACGAACTCGACTACTGTGGTAGTTTCATAGATTTTGCTGATATTGAGTAGCTCTGGCTAGTGCTACGTCTCTTGCTTCGTCGAGTGCATCGACATCATCCTGAAGTGCTTCTGTGGAAGTTGTCTCATCATATGCTGTGATTCTTGGAGCTTCATGGGTGATCTCAACTGGAAGAACGGCTTCTGCGCCATGGACCAGGAAGAAAGGCGTTTCTTGAGTAGCTGCGTTAGGTGTAGTTCGGAGACTCCAGAGTACGGAGGGTAGCTCATCTACCCAAGCGTGCTTAGCTTTTTCGAGGGGTGCTAACAGACTTTTCTTGATCCCATTGCATATCAAGCCATTGGCTTTCTCGACTTGCCCATTTGTCTTTGGATGCGCCACAGATACGAATTTCAATTTGATTCCCAAACTTTCACAGTAATTCTTGAACTCCTTCGATGTGAAGTTTGTCCCATTGTCTGTGATGATATTGTGCGGTACTCCGAAGCGAAAAACTATTGACTTGATGAAGTTGATTGCCATTGTAGAATCTTGGGTTGTCACGGGGGCTGCCTCTACCCACTTGGTGAATTTGTCGACTGCTGCCAACATATAAACATGCCCTCCTGGCCAAGATTTGTGCAATTTCCCTACCATGTCAAGACCCCATTGTGCGAAGGGCCAGGCTAATGGTATTGGTTGCAACTCCGCTGCTGGCGCGTGTGGTCGAGATGCAAAATGTTGACAAGCCTCGCACCTTCTTACTATGTCTTTCGCGTCCTCAATGGCTGTTAGCCAATAAAATCCTGCACGAAAGGCTTTAGCTGCAATGGCTCTGCTGCTGGCGTGATGTCCACATACCCCTACGTGGATGTCCTTTAAGATTTATTGCCCTTCTTGAGGAGTAACGCACCGCTGCAAGACGCCTGTTATACCTCTGTTGTATAATTTTCCTTGCAACACGACGAAAGCCTTGGATCGTCGTATTATCCTTTTCGCTTGTACTGTATCTTCGGGTAATGTTTTGTTTACCATGTAAGCCAAGTACGGTTGCATCCAAGTTTCCTCGATCATCATGACTTCTTCGGGTTCAGTTGTGCTTGTTTTTCCAGCCCCCGAGCCTGTTGCTTGGTGCTGGCCTTGTTCCTCTGCAGTTGAAGTTTTACTGCTTTTTATTGATCTCTCTATGATTTCTTCCCAAAAGACTCCTTGTGGTACGGGTAAGCACTGGGACCCAATGGTTGCTAGATTGTCGGCTTCCTCGTTACTGGCTCTGCTGACGTGCGAAACTTCGCATCCGTCGAATGTTCCCTCTAGATAATAGTATAAGTTTCTGTACGCTGTCATATTGTCATTGATGTCGTCGCACTTGTTCATTACTTGTTGGACGACGAGGTTCGAGTCTCCAAATATTTTTAGTCGCGTTGCTCCACATGCCTTGGCCATTTTCATGCCATGGAGTAACGCCTCGTATTCGGCTTCGTTATTAGAAGCTTGGGGAAAACTCATCCTTAACACATACTTCAACTTGTCGCCTTGTGGTGATATCAAGACCACTCCTGCTCCTGCGCCTTGGATTCTTTTTGAACCGTCGAAGTACATTATCCATACACTCGATAGATCTGGCGGTCTTGTGCTTTGTAACTCTAGCCACTCTGCTGTGAAGTCTGGTAAAACTTGTGATTTGATCGCCTTTTTCTTTTTATACGTGATGTCCAGGGGTGATAACTCAATTCCCCATAAGGATACACGTCCTGTTGCTGAAGGGTTATTCAATATATTGGATAGTGGTGCTTCGTTAACCACTATGATTAGGTGTACCGCGAAATACTGCCGTAGTTTTCGTGTTGTTGTGAATACGCTGTATGTGAGCTTTTGATAGTGCGGGTACCTTTGTTTTGTTGGAGATAGTACTTCGCTGATGAAATATACTGGCCTCTGGACACCGTGAGCTTTTCCCTCCTCACTTCTTTCGACTGCCAATACTGTGCTCACCACATGATGTGTTGCTGCAATATATAGTAGTAATGGCTCATTTTTCTTTGGTGCAATCAACACGGGTGGTGTGGAAAGCACTTTTTTCAGTTGTGCAAAGGGTATGTCCGCTTCTTCCGTCCACTCAAATTTATCGTCTGACTTTTTCATCAATGCATAGAAAGGAAGTGCTTTCTCTCCTAGCCGCGCCACAAATCGACTCAGTGCTGCGACGCGTCCTGCGAGCTTCTGTACGTCGTGCAGCTTTGTTGGTTTTCCCATCATTAGTATTGCTTGGATCTTCTCTGGATTTGCCTCTATTCCCCTTGCGGATACCAGGAATCCCAGGAGTTGCCCTACAGATACCCCAAAAGAACACTGATACGTCTCTAACGTATCTATAATTTTTGATGCTCCATGCTTGTTTTTACACCATTTGCTTAGTGTTTTGTTACACTTCGTGTCACTTTTATGCATTTTCCGGAACTAACCTATTAACAAGTCGCCACAGTGCCAGTTCCCTGTTTTCTGCTGTTTTTCTAGTTCAAAAAAGTTACACAGGAAATATTCTCAGAATTGGACAAAACAAAAGCCAAACGTCCAGAAATTCACCGAAGCTTCCAGGGAACCGAAGAGGAGTGATACGTCCAAAACGTATCTACTTTCCCGAACACTTTTGCTATTGTTTCTCCTCTAATTTGTGTGTTTTGAATACAACTAACACGGACTGACGCTGTTTTCAGCAGAATTGCTCTGGTGTCTCGTTTTTGTGCAGAAATCCAACTTCTAGTAAAAATTCGGGAAAAATCATGAAAAATCCTATTTCACCAGAAGACCCACGGAGCCAGAAGACAGGAGGGAGAGGAGGCTCGAGGGGCCCTCACGCACTGGTGGCGCGGCCCAGCCCTGGCCACGCCACCCCTGCGTGAGGGGGCCCCAGGTCCCCTCTCGACCTCCCCTCTCGCGTACATATACCCCCTGACGACATAATATCAGGGAGACGATGTTTTTCCCAGATAGACTTCCGCTGCGCCGCCGCCATCAGAAACCGCGATTCGGAACCAGAAACTCCGTTCTGGCACCCTGCCGGGACGGGGATTCGGAGGAGATCTTCATCACCATCACCACCGACGCTCCTCCATCGACCATCCATGACTCCCCCATCCATGTGTGAGTAATTCCCCCGCTGTAGGTGAGGGGATGGTAGGGATTGGATGAGATTGTTCATGTAATTTGATATGAGATTGATAGGGCATAGTGCCTAGTATCTTTATTTAGTGCCTATGACATTGTTGCAACTTGTTGTGCTTAATGCTTGTCACTTTGGGCCCGAGTGCCATGATTTCAGATCTGAACATGTTATTATTTCTATGATGATACTTGTTGTTTATGGTCTTACCTACAAGTTGTATACACATATTGTTGTCCAGAACCCGAGGCCCCAAAGTGATAGAAATTGGGATAACCGGAGGGGATGGCTATGATGTGAGGATCACATGTGTTCACCGAATGCTAATGCTTTGCTCCGGTACTTTATTAAAAGGAGTACCTTAATTACCAGTAGTTTCCCTTGAGGCCCTGCTGCAACAGGCTGGTAGGACAAAAGATGTCGTGCAAGTTTCTCCTTGTGAGCACGTATGACTATATACGGAACACATGCCTATGATTGTTTGTACTAGGATGCTTTATCATTATTTATCTGCAATGCCCGTGTCTCATTGATTTCATGAATATCTTATCCATGCAACGCCCGTAATCCATCCCTATGCCTACAGTATTTGTTCCTACTGTTTACAACCGTTACTATTACTGCTGCTATTTTACTACTGCTATTACTGTTTACTACTGTCATCACTATAAAACTGTTGCTACTGATAAACCACTGCGAGCAAGACTGTTTCCAGGTGCAGCTGAATTGACAACTCATCTGTTAAGGCTTACATATATTCTTTGGCTCCCCTTGTGTCGAATCAATAAATTTGGGCAATACTTCCCTCGAAGACTGTTGCGATCCCCTATACTTGTGGGTCATCAAGACTATTTTCTGGCGCCGTTGCCGGGGAGCATAGCTTTATTTGTAAGTTCACTTGGTATTCATATTGTTCGCTGCAATCCTTTCATCATGGGTAAACCTCGTGATGGAAAAGTTCCTATATTGCCATCCACTACAAGAAGAGGTACGACTCTCAACACCTCTGTTGCTCTTGATTCGCCATCTGTTATGAGTAAGTTGCTTACACCACCACACCCACATGCTACTACTACTACTTCTGCTGAGATTGAGAATGCCACTGATAATTTAGATGATGCTTCTACTGTGCTTGATGAGAGTGGTTCACTAGGTTCCTTTTTAGAAGCTACTATTGCTAGAGCTAAGTTGGGAAACACCACTGTTACACCTGTTAGTTCACCTGAGTCTAGGGAATGTTCTAGTGATGATTATGATGATGATGCTTATATTGAGCTTAATGATGACTTTATTGCAGAAGCACGTGCTGCTCGTAATGCTGGTAAGGTTAAAGAACTTCTTGCAAGACGCTCTGTTAAATATAATTTGTCTCCTGATCCTAAGTTTGCTGCTTCTCCTATAAATATTAGAGACAAGGATTATGATTTCTCTTTAGATTTATCTTACATATCTATTGTTGAGAAAACTCCCTTTTGTGGTACTAAAGATGAGAGTGCTATGGAGCACATGAATGAGCTTTCTACTTTGAGTAATTTGTTTTCTGATGATATTAAGCTCCGCACTTACTTTGTTGCTAAGATTTTTCCTTTCTCGTTGAAAGATGCAGCTAAAACTTGGTTTAATAGCTTGTCTCCTGGATCTCTTACTAGTCCTATTGCTTTGATTAATGCTTTCTTTCAGAAATATTTTCCCGCTAGTGCTCAACATGCTGCTGTGCAGAAAATCTTTGATTTTGAACAGGGAAAAGGAGAGATATTGCCTGAATCTTGGACAAGGTTTTGTTCTTTAATTAGAGCTTTGCCTAAAGAACCATTGCCTAAAAATGAACTCCTTGATATATTTTATAATGGACTAATGGATGAATCTAAGTCATATTTGGATAGTTGTGCTGGTTGTGTTTTCAGGGAAAGAACTCCGGCTGAAGCTGAAGAATTAATGGCTAAAATAAGCCGGAATCATGATGATTGGACTTTAGTTGAACCAACACCAGCACCAACCCCTGCGCCATCTATAGAGCCTACACCGAAGAAGAGAGGGATGATTGAATTAAATGATGAAGTTATGAAGGAAGCTAAGAAATCTCTTAAGGAGAGAGGTATTAAAGCCGAAGATGTTAAAAATTTACCTCCTATTGAAGAATTATGTAAGCCAATTCCTCACTCATCTACTATTGAGGTACACTCTCTCCAATGCTTTGATGAAAGAGATATTCCTTATACTAAACCTCCTGACCAATGCTTAGATGAGTTCGATAATTTTATTGTTAAGCAAGAAAATTTTAATAGAATGGTGCATAATCATTTGTTGGAAAATTCTAGAGCTATTAACAAGTTGCAGGATATTGTGGAGAGAACCGCTAATGATGTGAAGATACTTGTTAAACATTTTCAAATGGTTCAAACACAAATTGATCAGCTTACCAAGGTGCAAAAAGACTTGCTAGTTAATGATGCAAGAGAGAAGCAAGCATGTGAAATACGCACAAGAAGTGGTGCTGCTACTCAAGACCCATTATATCCTGAAGGGCATCCTAAGAGGGTTGAGCAAGATTCTCAACGCACTTCAAATGATGATATTCCTTCTAAGAAGAAGAAGAAGCATAAAACAACTACAGAATCCTCTGATGCAGGTAAAGATCCTAACAGTATTTCTATTTCTGATGCTGAAACTGAACCAGGAGATGCTTCCGATAAAGAAGAAGATAAAGAAGAAGTTGAAGAAGAACCAGAAAAGATTGATAAGAATGCAAAGTACGCCAAAGAAGACTTCATTGCCAACAAGCATGGTAAGGAGAGAGAACCTTGGGTACAGAAACCAATGCCTTTTCCTAGTAAGAAACACAAGTCCAAGGAAGAAGAACACTACAACAGGTTTTGTGAATGGATGAAACCTTTATTTTTGCAAATTCCTTTGACTGATGCTATTAGAATGCCTCCTTATGCAAAATACATGAAAGATATTGTCACTAACAAAAGGAAAATTCCTAGTGAGGAAATTTCCACTTTACTTGCTAATTATTCTTTTGATGGTAAAGTTCCAGAGAAGCTTGGAGATCCAGGTATACCAACTATTCCTTGCTCCATTAAAAATAACTATGTTAGAACTGCTTTATGTGATTTAGGAGCTGGAGTTAGTGTCATGCCTTTTTCTCTTTATAAGAGACTTGATTTAGAAAAATTGGTATCAACTGATATATCTTTGCAGATGGCTGATAAGTCTACTACTATTCCTATTGGTATATGTGAGAATGTTCCTATCCAAGTTGCTAACAGTTGTTTGATTCTAACTGATTTTGTTGTGCTGGAAATGCCTGAAGATGATAATATGTCTATTATTCTTGGGAGACCTTTTCTAAATACTGCAGGTGCTGTTATTAATTGCAATCAAGGAAAAGTCACTTTTAATGTTAATAACAAAGAGTATACGGTATATTTTCCCAAGAAGATTGATAGAAAGAATGCTCTAAATACAATCAAGCATGTTGAGACCATCAAAGTTGGTCAAATTATTTGTTCAGAGCGAAAGCCCAAGGAAGAATGTCAAATTGTTATGGTTGGGACTATACCTATCAAAGTTGAGGTAACATAAGCATTAAGTGAGATGCAAAGTTTTGCCTCATACAAAGTTAGTTTGGTAACAAGACTTGATCAACCTTGTTAACAAAGTGATTTTATATGAACGAAACTTCGTTTTCACCGCATCTAATCCACCTCACTTGTATTTACTTTCATCAAATTTTGTTCCTTCAGTTAAGTTGCATGATTAAGAGTATCTCAGAGCTGCTGCATGCTTAGTTTTGATTTGCTTGAAATCTTTTCATCCTCGTTTTTCTGAGTTTTATCGATATGCCAATTTCTGAAAAATCCTCGAAAATAAAGTTTCTCGAAAAATTCCAGAAAATTCTTTATAAATTTTTATGTCAAAAATGGGGCAGAGAGACACCTGGGAGGCACCAGGTAGGGCAGCCACGCCACCTCACACACAGGTGGCGCGGCCCAGCCCTGGCCGCGCCACCCAGGCGTGAGGGGGCCCCACCAGGCACCTCACTCATCTCTTCTTCCCCTGCTCTTTCTCTCTCCCAAAAAACACCGCCCCATTTGCTCAAGCTCGAGTTCTTGCTGTTCTTCACCTGGATTTCTCGATCTCTTTGCTCAGCCCAACATTTCTGCTGAAATTTGGATTATTTGTTCTCCGGTATGTGACTCCTCCACTTGTCCAAGTAGAATTTCTTTTGGTAAAGTATTCCTTGAGTATTTTAGCATTGTAGGTGACAGTATAAATGAGTATGCATGTTTGTTCTATTGCTTAGAATTGTTATTTTGATGCATGTTAGCTCTCTAGTAACCCTCTATAGTAGTTTCCTACACTTGCTTGTCTTTAAATCACTTTATATGAGTTTGTTGAAAAATTTCAGAGAAGGGAGATGGACAACTTCACATATGGAGAAGTGTTTGAAAGTGATGCACCAAGGTCATCAAGGCCCTCAAGATCCACTGCTCAATATAGGATGTCTTATAATGAGGATCTCATGTCACCAAACCTTGAAGGGGACGATGGAGATGCACATCCATCCACCTTCCCTTGTTTTAACTTTTTGAGTGATGCAGGGATTCTTGATGATTTCTTGCTTCTTATTAACAGGGTTGGATTGACCGATTACGTGGCAGATGAAGGAGACCAATATGCTTTGCTTACAAAGATTTTCGTTGAAAGTTTTAAATTTATTAACTCTCATTACAACCCTTCCGTTGCATTTAAGATTTATGATAAGTCTATCACCATGTCTTTGGGGAGGTTTTGTTCTATTTTAGGTATTCCCATGTTTGGAACGGCCAAGAAGATACAAAATCACCCCGCTGATTTGTTGGAGCTTTACCGAGGGGTGACCAATGATGATGACCGCAACGCACAGCGTGGCAAGATAAGAAATATTCAGCTCCCAGCTATTAGATATTTTACTTACTATCTTGCAACTAGTGTACTTGGTAGAGAAAACACTAGCAACATCTCCAACTATCATTTAGCTTTTCTAGCTACCGCTCTTGGTGTTGGTAGGAAGTATAACCTTGGTGCTGTTATTGCTCGTCGCCTAGCCGCTAGGGGACCTATTTATGGAGGTATTATTGCCGCGCGCATTGTTGCTGAGCTAGGACTCTCTATTGCTCCTAATGATGTATTGTTGGCTCCACAGAGGCTTGATCTTGCTACTATGAAACTCCATCATTTTGTTACTGCTAACTCTTGTGCAGGGAAATTAGTTTACATGATGTTATTCACTGATGGAGAGGAAAGGGAAATTCCCTTGCCTCAGCCTAACTTGTTCAGCGTTCACGTGAAGCCATGGTCGCGCACTAAGGTGGAGTTGGACGATCAGCTTAGGCTGCTTGGTTTCAACATCCAACACGGCGTGGTGGTCCAGGAGGAAGAGGAGGAGCCACCCTATCACTTCACCACGTACCACTCCGGGGAATCCTCGAACTCATATCAGGACGATGGTGCTTCTTCGTCGCACTACGGAGGTGCCACCTCATGGCCGAGTTGGCCGAGTTGGGATTGATCTCCACTTAGGCCAAAAGCCTAAGCTTGGGGGGAGGTACGCTGACGATTCACTCATCTACATATCATGTTTTGTCGGACCTTTGTATATCCATGTTTCACTTTCTTTATTGTTCTAGTTCTTACTTCTGTTTTTCCAAAACACAAAAAGACCAAAAATATTTCAGTTGTTTCTCTCTATTTGGTTCTTTAGTTCTCTACCTTTGGTTTGTTTTACTTGCTATTTTTGATTTGCTACTTGAAAAACCCAAAAATATTTTGCTTTGTTTGCTACTTCCTTCCGCCTTTGTTTCAAAAATCAAAAACACAAAAATATTTGTTGTTCTTCTTCGGTTTTGTAAAGTTTGTTGCAGAGTTCAGTCTCCCGTTACTCCATTGGAGCTTGGTATTCACTTTATATTATTCAAGCCACACAAGTGAAGAGCAATAATGACGATATATGACAATCCGAGATGTGGTAAGAGGCTGGTATGAACTCTATTTGTTTTCATTTTTGTACATATACTCATCTATGTGGACATGCTTAGTCGGTTCATGTAAGGTATATGACATCTAATGGATGCTTTGTAGTTCTTGCTCTCATATGATTAGTTTCAATTTACTATTAGCCTGTAGCATGTCATGTAGACGCTTGCATGCATTGCTTTATTCATAATATGGTATGTTATTGTGGTATCCACCTCTGAAAGCTCCATTTGAATCGACTTGGCACATGCTCAAGCATGCATATGACTGAACAAAAAGTCAATTAAGCCTCGATGATCTAAATTGCCTCAGAGTTCTTGTATCATTTTTATGCCTATATTAATTTTGTTTTGTCGCAAGCATGATTATGACAGTTATTGCTCTCTCGATTGTCGCTTCCCAGTCTTTTGCTAGCCTTCACTTGTACCGAGTATGAGCTCTACTCGTGCATCTAATTACCAAAAACCAAGTTTTCCAAAGAGTCCACTATAAATTCCTATGCATGGTATTTGTAAGCCATTCCAAGTAAATTTTCATGTGCTACCTTTCAAACTTTCAACTACTTCTCATTTTGTGCCACTGTTTTTAGCTCATGGGGACGTAGTGGTCGGAATTGCTATCTTCCATATTAAATTGAGTACCCCTCGACTAGGCAGCTTCATCTGGTCGTCATTAATTTTGCAAGGGAGCTGGTCAGACCATTATAATCTTAATTCTAAAGAAAGAAAAAAGGCACTCCTCCAAAGGAATGTGAAATTTGGTGGGCACCCGATGGAATCGGTTAGCCATGGTTTGAGAAAGGAAAAAAGGTGGGGAGGAGTGCCAAAGCTTTATAAAAGAGCACCAATGTGCCAAATTTCAAAGAACTCGGAACCGCTCTCACTTGTTTATTATGGAAGATAGTAAGTCCCCATTGCTAGTCGTTGACATAGAACAACCACCTCTCAAAAGAAACTTTTATCTCTGTTTTACAAATGAAAAGCTCTAGCACATGTTAAATCCCTACTTCCCTCTGCGAAGGGCCATTCGTTTACTTTTATGTTGAGTCACCATCTTCTAACTTTAAGCACTTCTTGAGAGCATAGCTGTTATTCTTAGTGTAATGTGCTTGTCCCAGAACACGGTTAATTGTGGTATAACTTTGATGCTTGTATCTTTGATATTTCTACTTCTAGTCTTCCCTTGGACTTCAGAGGTGCCTCAGCATTTATGTTTTGCTCAACAAATAAAGGCAAGCGGGATACCACTCTTTCATATCATTTATGCATATTACAATCTTGTAGCTTCTCATGCACATGTTACTTGTTATTAGTGCATTTGCACTCTTTCATAGCTTGCTTGACTATGAGGTGACATTAGTTGCATATTTCTTATTATGAATTGCCTGAGTACTAGATCACATGGTTAGTATATATACATCATATGAGCAAATGTGTTCGTAAAAGTTTCTTTTATCGCTCTCAGTTGTTAACTGAATTGCTTGAGGACAAGCAAATAGCTAAGCTTGGGGGGAGTTGATACGTCCAAAACGTATCTACTTTCCCGAACACTTTTGCTATTGTTTCTCCTCTAATTTGTGTGTTTTGAATACAACTAACACGGACTGACGCTGTTTTCAGCAGAATTGCTCTGGTGTCTCGTTTTTTGTGCAGAAATCCAACTTCCAGTAAAAATTCGGGAAAAATCATGAAAAATCCTATTTCACCAGAAGACCCACGGAGCCAGAAGACAGGAGGGAGAGGAGGCTCGAGGGGCCGTCACGCACTGGTGGCGCGGCCCAGCCCTGGCCGCGCCACCCCTGCGTGAGGGGGCCCCAGGTCCCCTCTCGACCTCCCCTATCGCGTACATATACCCCCTGACGACATAATATCAGGGAGATGACGTTTTTCCCAGATAGACTTCCTCTGCGCCGCCGCCATCAGAAACCGCGATTCGGAACCAGAAACTCCGTTCTGGCACCCTGCCGGGACAGGGATTCGGAGGAGATCTTCATCACCATCACCACCGACGCTCCTCCATCGACCATCCATGACTCCCCCATCCATGTGTGAGTAATTCCCCCGCTGTAGGTGAGGGGATGGTAGGGATTGGATGAGATTGTTCATGTAATTTGATATGAGATTGATAGGGCATAGTGCCTAGTATCTTTATTTAGTGCCTATGACATTGTTGCAACTTGTTGTGCTTAATGCTTGTCACTTTGGGCCCGAGTGCCATGATTTCAGATCTGAACATGTTATTATTTCTATGATGATACTTGTTGTTTATGGTCTTACCTACAAGTTGTATACACATATTGTTGTCCGGAACCCGAGGCCCCAAAGTGACAGAAATTGGGATAACCGGAGGGGATGGCTATGATGTGAGGATCACATGTGTTCACCGAATGCTAATGCTTTGCTCTGGTACTTTATTAAAAGGAGTACCTTAATTACCAGTAGTTTCCCTTGAGGCCCTGCTGCAACAGGCTGGTAGGACAAAAGATGTCGTGCAAGTTTCTCCTTGTGAGCACGTACGACTATATACGGAACACATGCCTATGATTGTTTGTACTAGGATGCTTTATCATTATTTATCTTCAATGCCCGTGTCTCATTGATTTCATGAATTATCTTATCCATGCAACGCCCGTAATCCATCCCTATGCCTACAGTATTTGTTCCTACTGTTTACAACCGTTACTATTACTGCTGCTATTTTACTACTGTTGTTACTGTTTACTACTGTCATCACTATAAAACTATTGCTACTGATAAACCACTGCGAGCAAGACTGTTTCCAGGTGCAGCTGAATTGACAACTCATCTGTTAAGGCTTACATATATTCTTTGGCTCCCCTTGTGTCGAATCAATAAATTTGGGTAATACTTCCCTCGAAGACTGTTGCGATCCCCTATACTTGTGGGTCATCAAGGAGACAGAGTGGGGCCACAAGGGCCCCACAGAACAGGGCGGCGCGGCCTAGCCCCTGGCCGCGCCCCCTATGTGTGAGGTCGCCTCGGCCCACTCCTGACGATGCCCCTTCGCCTATAAAGACCCCCCGACGAAAAAAACCTAAGTACCCAATCACTTTTCTAGAACACATCGCGATCCGCCGCCGCCGTCGACCCGAAGATCGAGAGGGTCCAGAAGCTCTTCCCGGCATCATTACACCTTGCTCTTGGGGTTTCCAACTGGCCGGTCATTTACTTCATTAATTACACGCATCATCACCGCGCCATCAAACACTTTGTTGGGTTAAGCTTGAGCTTGTACCTGTTTAAGTTGTCGAAGGTTTCTGCTAGATCACTGATTAGTGACTCTTCTTTTCTTGTGGTGATAACCACGTCGTCGATGTAGACTTGAATGTTTCGTCTTATTTGACTTCCAAGGCAATTTTGCATCATCCTTTGATAGGTTTCTCCTGCATTTTTTAAACCGAAAGGCATGACTTGGTAGCAGAACACGCCGTATGGTGTTATGAAAGTTATTTTTTCCTCATCTTCTTTCTTCAATTTGATCTGGTTGTAGCCAGAATATGCGTCCAGGAAGGAAAGCCTTGCGCACCCCGCTGTTGAGTCAATTATCTGATCAATGCGAGGTAGAGGGAAGGGGTCCTTTGGACAGTGCTTGTTGAGAGACGTATAGTCGACACACACTCGTTGCACATCTATATTTTTCTTGGGAACTATAACTGGATTAGATACCCAAGTCGACGCTTTGATTTCTCGGATGAACCCTGTGTTTTCTAGCCTGTGTAGCTCGAACGCTATTGCTTTCCTTTTGGGTTCATCAAATCTTCTCAATGGTTGTTTGACTGGCTTTGCTTTGGGATCGATGTTTAGTGCGTTCTTGACGAGTTCCCTGGGAACCCCTGGCATGTCTGAAGGACACCAGGCGAAGATTTCCCGGCGCTCATGGAGGAACTCGATGAGCACGCTTTCCTATGCGGGATCCAGATTTACTGCTATAGAGGTGGTCTTGTTCGGGTCCGTGGGGTGGATCTGGATTTTCTTCGAGTCTTGCGTTGCATCGAAAGCCTGATCTGGCAGGGATCGTCCAACGTCGGGTAGCACGTTGTGGTCAGTTTTGCCTTTCAACCTTGCGTATTCTGCTATCATGCCGAAGGTTTGTGCCAACCTGTTGAATTCCTTGTCACAAGTGTTGGATACTTCAAAGCTGCCTTGTACCATGATTGTTCCTTTGGGTCCTGGGATTTTGAGCGTGAGATATGCGTAGTGAGGTACTGCCATGAATTTTGCAAATGCTGGGTGCCCCAGGATTGCATGATACTGTGAAGGCCAATCCATGACTTCGAACTCCAGCTTCTCTCTGTGATAATTATTGCTATTGCCGAAGCAAACATCGAGTTCTATTTTCCCAAGAGGGTAATTTGCGCTTCCTAATACTATTCCGTGGAAAGAACAATCTGTTGGCTTTAGACTTTCCAGTGAAATGCACATTGCCCTCAGAGTTCTTGCGTATATTAAGTTTATGCCGCTTCCTGCGTCAATGAATATCTCCCGATGTCGTATCCCCCTATTTGCGCCTTTAGTACCATTGGTGTGTGCCCTGGCCTGGGAACTTTCCTCGGGTGGTCTGCTCTGCTAAATCTGACCGGTTGATCGGACCACTGCAAGTATTCTGTAGTAGCTGGTGGTGATGAAATTGCCAAGTTGACCTGTCTGGATATGCTCTTCCTCTCTTTTTTCGACTTTGGTACTGGTTGGATCATTGCTGATATATATACCTTTGACTCCAGTTGTTTTGCGAGTCGTTGCATTTGATATCCTTGGCTCATACTTTTTCCTCCCTGTCGTGCTCCTTGGTTTGAATCCATGGCATTTTGCAACCTTAGGAAGGTTCTGCAATCCTCCATCTGGTGGTTGGAAACTCTTTTCCCATCTAGGTACGCATAATGGATGCGACAAGGACCATATAGCATGTCTTCTGCCAAAGGACCCGAGTACCTTGGTTTCTCTTTTCCTCTACTATCTCTCATTTGAAACTCTTTGTTTTCATAGCCTTCCTCGTTCCTTCCTTCATATCCCGCGGCTATCTGATTTCGCTTCCGTAGTTGTCGCCATTGCAGTATCTTCGCCTTTGCCTGCTTGTTTTGTCGACTTCTGGTGAATGCCCCCTTTTGTTTTTATACGCATCTTCTCCATCGGCAAATCTGTTTGCTACTTCCATTAGTTCTGACACTGTCCTTGGCCTTGTTCTCCCTATCTCTTCCACGAGGTCCGAACAACGAAGGCCAGCCGAAAATGCATCTATTGCTCTTTCGTCGGAGACGTCTTCAGCTGAATTTTTTATTACACTCCAGTGTTGTATGTAAGAGCATAGGGTTTCGCCTTTCTTTTGCACACACGACTTGATTTCCTCCAGCGACGCTGGGTGCTTATATGTTGAGCGAAAATTTCTTGCAAATTGATTTTCTAACTCTCCCCAACTCCCGATGGAATCATTGGGTAGGGTGTTCAACCAGGTCCGTGCTGCGCCGGTGAGGTGTAACTGCAAACTTTGCATGGATGTTGCTCTTGTTCCTCCTAGGATCTGTACTGCTTGCAGGTAATCTGACAACCATAGAGTGGGTTCTTGTGACCCATCATACTTTTCTTGATCGTGTGGCAACTTAAAACATTTAGGTACCCGCGTTTTGTGAACCCTACGGGTAAAGCATAATGCGCCTGACGAGGGTTAAACTTGACAAATGTCCTAAATGAAGGACTTAGGATCGAGGAGATAGGGCGTCGGATGAACTCGAAGGTAAATTCAGTCAAACAAGGTGGCTATGAAAGTAAACGTGGGTGTAGAACCTGGCTTGCTTTCAATCTGTCCCACACCGTCCCCTCCTGGCCCCTATATATAGATGGCCAGGTCTCGAGGATTGGGTGGGATCCGACACAGATTACAATATCGACATACGACATGAACTCGTATTTCGACTAGTATTACAATTGGGCTTAGCCTAACGGGCCTCAGGGGTACTCAACTGACGGGCTCTATTATCCATACCCTTGTCAGTAGCCCCCGAGATTCTATCAGAATTGCAGATTCGGGTTGAATCTCAGATCTTTAATTCTTTGACTTGATCAATACTTGTCTTCTTCAAATCTTGAAATCTTCAACTTGGTCTTTCGACTTATCATTTTGCTATGATATATCGCAAGGGGTTTTGATGAACAAGCCTGGCAACTCTGACGGATCAAGAGGCCAGTTAACTGTCGGAACAGATACTTGTCACCTACTTCAAATTCAATCCCCTTGGACTTGAATTCGGGAAACCGGTCAAACCCATTCTTTTGCCGCATTTAGGACTTACAAAAAATGAATCCCAGTGGTTCTCAGGGTACCCACTGCGTCCACCAGGATTTTTCTTCGCGTCGTAGACATGGATACATACCAGCAGAGCGCATCCATGTGCGTATACCGGGCCACACATGACGGATCATGGGGTCTTACCATCGTAATATATTTCAATCACGGCATTTGAGTTTTGTCGCGATGACGCAACTCGAGAATCATATGTCGCAGCCTTGTTTGACTGTTCTAACATGTCAAATATTCGGGTTATTCCACCTTAATTGATAAAACTCCCTCCCGATGGTAGTAATGATATCTTCAAAGTCTCTTTTGCATCCTTTCCTTCATTGTTCATTATAAAACATCGTCGGGTGTGCGCCCAGTGCTCCCGATGGGAGTAGCCCCCGAGGCTATAGTCGAAAAAAACTTTTTTCGAATATAGGCTCAAAGACAGTGTGCCTTCTTTCATGTCATGAGATCATAACGTGACTCAATAATATCGTCGGGTGCGCGCCCAGCGCTCCCGATGGTAGTAGCCCCCGAGGCTATAGCCGAATATTTTCGGATCTAGACTCAAAGAATGATTTCTCCTTTACCGAACTCAATTTTTCATCGGCTTCCTTGATCTTCCCTTATACAAATTCGCCTTATCGAACCACCTTCGGAATGTTCATCTTACTAGTGTCCACTGCTATCATAGTCTTCACTTCTCGTTACTCGCACATTTGTGACGTCACTAATACAATTAATCTGTTTGTAATTATCTCTTGATTTTGACCGTTACCCATGGGCAGTGCGGTAATTTTGCAATTTCTCTGCCTGTTAGTGGGCTACCGTTTCCGCTTCTTGCGCCACGTCTTAGCCCATGTTCCATTACCTGGAAGCTATATAAGGGGAGAGTGGGGAAAATCACTGTTTACCAGTTTATTGCTTCCGCCGCCGCCGCCATTGTTGCAATCTTTGCGCACCTCTGATCTCCTGCATAGCCCCCGTGCGCAAATTGTAGATGCGCGTGAAGCATCTGGCGCAAAAGAACAAAATGACCAAGGGGAAATCTGCAAACGCCGCGACCAGCTGGGTGCCTTCTGTTCTCACGCAGAAGGATCTGAACAAGGCCCGAGCTGATGGCCTCATCTCCGATGATGATTAGGTCATCTTCCCGAGCACTGAATGGATCCCCAAGCCCAGAGATGGCTTTCGGGTGATGTTTTTTGCCTTTCTTTTGCGCGGTCTTTCCCTTCCTGCCCACGAGTTCCTTCGTGGGCTTCTTTTCATTTATGGTGTGCAGCTTCATCAGCTCACACCAAATTCCATTCTGCATATTGCTTGCTTCATAACTCTTTGCGAGTCATTTCTGGGGATCGATCCCCACTTTCTTCTTTGGAGATCCCTCTTTCGGCTCCGCCCCAGTGTCTCATTATTGAAGAAACCCGAACTAGGTGGAGCGTGTATCTCTGTCCGTGCTGAATCGCAGTACTTGGAATTTTCCATGGCTGCGTCGGTACAAGGTTGGAGGATGAAGTGGTTTTACATCAAAGACCGCAAAATTTTTGCCTTCGACAAATACGGCATTGCTCCATTTGATGCCTCCCAAGAATTGAAGAAATTGGCCTCGTGGGATTCGCCTCCCACAGAAGCTGAGATGGAGGAGAACAAGCCACTTCTAGCCCGCATCCAGGAATTGAAGGGTGGTAGAGGAGGTGCACTTTTGGGTACTCAACTCATGGCGTTTTTCCTGCAACGTCGAGTTCAACCCCTGCATCCTCGTCTCTCCAAGTTATGGACTTTTTCTGGCTTGGAGGATCCTTCTCGAGTATCCGAAGATCTTATGGAGAAGAAGGATCTCGACAAGCGTGTGAGAGCTCTTACTGCTCTCACCAAGGATCATGAAGTTGTGGATTTAGCCGCTAGCTACTTCGACTCCGAGCATCCCTTGCATGCGGTATGTGTTACTGTCTTTACTTGTCTTGTTTTTCTCTTATCATTGTTCGCCTTGTAACTTTTGGGTTGTTTTTCTTTTCAGGATCATTGACTTCTTGTTTCTCGCCCTCCTCTCCCAGAGGGAGGGGCCATTCCACATGTGCCTGTTTCTGCGGCCTCCGAAGCCCCTGAGGCCGAGGACAGCCAAGATGGAGACGAAGGCGAAGATTCGCTGGAAAGGACTAGCTCAACGACGTCACCTCCTCCTGCGCTTTCTGAAGATCTTGGCATTGACAAGAAGAGGAAGCATGTCGAAGAGTTTGCTTCCTCGAGTGCCTCCGCTCATAGAACTGTGGCCGGGGAAACCTTCGCGCCAGAGGACGATGGAGAGCTCTTCGATCTCATGGACTCGTGAGTATCCTTCTGCTTGTTTTCATATACTATCTTTTTCCTGTCGACTTCGATAGATTACTTTATCTTTTGCTCCTTTTCTTAGTGATGAGGAGAACCCGAAGATATTTGATGCTGTCGCCCCTATCACTGATACTCCCGTTATCGACGAGCCACCGTCACAAGAGATCGATCCAGCAGCGAAATCTCCAAAAGCTTCGAAGAAGCCTATGAAGAAGGTGGTCACTGTTCATAGTTCTAAGCGCTTGAAGAAATCGTCCGATGCCGGTGCTACTCTTGAGGCCCATCAGTCCACAAGCTCCTCCGACGATGTGCGTGATCATACTGGTATATTTACTTCTACTTTTGCGTGTTGATACTCACGTCCTATTTTCTGGACAGAACTTGATGAAGAAATTTGTCGCCTTGGGCAATGAATATGTCGAGTACCTGAAAGCTGCTAAGGCCTCCGAGGGTAAATTTCTTTTCCTATATTTGCTTGTCTTGTATATCTTTCTTTGCTTCTTTGCTTGACTTTTCTTTCCTCTTTGACGAACTACAGATGCTCTAGCAACGGCCAATGCTCGCATTTCGTCGCTGCAAGCTGAACTCAAAGCTTCCAGGAAAGCTTTTGATGCCCCCACTGCTACCAAGGTCAATGCTGAGAAGTCTACTAAATCAGCACTGGCTAAGGCGAAGAAAGCAGAAAAGGCCCTGACTGATGCTAACAAGGAGCACCTCCAGTGGGAATAGGCCGTGGCTGAGCGGCTGAACAAGATGTCTGCTGCTGCTGGAGGTACGTACTATACCTTTCTTTCCTTTTGTTGATTTGCTTACTCTCTTATGCCTGCTGACGTATTCCTGGTCTGCTATTTTTTGTTTCCTTGGTTTTGCAGAATATACTGAATTGTCTGCGTCGACTTTGCAACCAGACAACGATCCTCTCTTGGCCGCGGTTAGCTTGCTGGAAGCGAACTGGATATCTGTCCAGGAGATCTTTGAGTTGGTTAACTGCGTGCTTACGCGGATTTTTGTTGGGTTGTGGCCCAAGCAAAAGGTGGAGGTGCCAGATTTGAAGAACCTTGCCAAGGCCTTCGACACCCCTGACGACCCCATACTTGCTATGAAGGGCCTCTCCTTGAAGCGAGATGCCGAGGGGGCCATTGCGTTTTCATATGCACATGGTGAGGAGGTTAACTGGGAGAAGGTGAGCTCTTCCCACGGCCGCCCCCGTTTGGAGCTGAAGGCTTTCTTTGAGAAGGCGAAAAAGTATGCGCCAGGCATCGTGTCGATGATTTCTCCCTCTACGGCCTCCGTGACCGGTACTATGTCGATTTCTTCGACTCCGGCGACAAGTGGATCTGTGCCTCCTCCTGATGCTGGTGCTGCTTCTGCTACGCCTACTTCTGCTGCAGATCATGAGGCCAAGGTGGCATAGACTTGGCCTCATTTTGTAATTTTATTTTTACTTTGATGTAGTAAACTCTTAGTCGTATGTAGCCCGAGAACTTTAGTCAGAGGGCTTGCACTTTTGTAAATATTTCCTCTTTTGCAAAATGTCATGTTCGGTTTAGATTCTGAGATGCTTCTCTTCTCTTTTCTTTTGGCTTCCAGCCTATGCATGCTGGTGGATCGTCGGGTCGCGATCGGGCTCCATCTCCTGCCGATGTTTTCGACTCCAGAACTTTGTCGCCTTCTCATCCTTCTTGCCGATGTGCTGAGTATTCCTCAAGGATTTCAGACCTTGAGAGCCGCTTGTCTTTGGCGAAGCGCCAAGCGCAGATGGCTATGGATAAAGCCAGCAAATCTTGCGGTTTTATGAAGCAGATATCCATACTCGAGGATAAGGTATTGGGTCTGACGGCTAGAGTTGTACATCTGGAGGAGTGCGACTCCTTTCTCGTTGGTATTGTCGAATCTGCTTGCGAGTTGCTGTGATGTAAGTTTTCCTGCCACTTTCCTCTTTTTCTTTTCTACTCCCATGCTACTGGCCAATGACTTTTATTGTTGTAGGTACTTGCTTGGACTGCGTTGGTGAAACTCGCCGTATTTCTGAACGGATCACGGCTCTTGAGAGATCATCAGAGGGAGTCGAAAGTTTTTGGTCTGATCCCCGGCGCCGTAGTGCTATTGTGCTTCTCCAAGATCGTGCTCATTACATTTGAGAAGCAGTTGATGGTTGTCGAAGATCTCTGACTACCATGCACTCCGTGATGCTTCCTCGTAATCCTCTTCCTGGAACTTTTCCGCAGCTGCTTGCTGCTTTTAGATCTACTCAGCGAATTCATCGTCTGATAGAACCTAATTTAGTGGCTGGCGCCAATTTTGCACTTGGTTGGACACGTAAGTGGCACCCGAGGCTTAATTTTATTTCCATGTCACTAAGCTTGCCTTCAGGGGGAGCTCAGCTGCGAGTTCATATGGATGCCACCCTTCAACCAGCGAGGAGGCTCATAGCTAGGTTGCTTCAGGAGGATGCCGTGTTTTTCCGCGAGCATCACTATTTAGATCCTTTGGGCATAGATGATTCTGATCAGCCACTGATGTGATGCTTGTATGTATTTTTGTGTGTATAATGCGAGAGTTTTTGTTTTCCAACTTTTTGTGTCAGAAATGTTATCCTCAGAGCATTCTACTTTGTGTGTATATTGGTACGCTTGCCGCAGCTTTTGAAGACACGTAAACTCAAATAAGAGGAACTTTGTCTTTTATTTATGCATATAATGTAAGATACATGGGATGACCCAAGAGATCCGGCCAATGACATGTGTTCTGGATCTAGAGGGCATTGCCCTGGAATAACTCATGGCTTTTACAGCCTTATTTTCCTACTCTACTTAATTGTTTGTCTTGTCGCCTATGCCGCTTGAATCTTCTCTTCTTCTCCTGTAGGCTTCTCTTGTTCTGGTAGATGTACCCGAGGTTTCTTTATTTCTGGTTCCTTGGGGTTTCCTTTGAGTTGCTGCGTGACTCCTGTAGTCGTGCTTTTTGTTTTGTAGTTAGGTTCCCCGTAGCTTGCCATCATGCCAAAGTTTTGGGCCATCTTGTGAAATTCCTTGTCGCAGAGATCTGATAACTCGAAGCTTTCTTTGACTGTAATAATTCCTTTGGGTCCTGGCATTTTTAGTACCAGGTAAGTGTAATGAGGTACTGCCATGAATCGCGAAAACGCGGGTCGCCCGAGGATCGCATGATATTGTGATGGCCAGTCCATGACCTCGAAGTCGAGTTTCTCCCTTCTGTAGTTTTGTTGGTTTCCAAAGCAGACGTTGAGTGCTATTCGACCAAGTGGATAATTAGTACTCCCTGGAACTATTCCGTGAAAGGAGCAATCAGTTGGTTTCAGGAACTCCAATGAAATGTGCATTGCCCGTAGAGTTTTTGCGTAGATTAAGTTTATCCCACTTCCTGCATCCATAAATATTCTGTCAACATCGTACGTCCCTATTTGAGCTTTGAGTACCAAGGGCGCATTTCCTGGCCGAGGTTCTGTTATTGGATGATCGTCTCTGCTGAATTCTATGGGTTGCTCTGACCAATGCAGATATTCTGTTGTTGCTGGAGGTGAAGTTATTGCGAGGTTAACTTGTCGAGTTATGCTTTTCTCCTCTTTGTTCGACTTGGGCACTAGCTGTATCATTGCTGTAATATGCCCTTTAGATGGAACATATCCTTCGTCGTCATCGTGTCCCTGGTTTGATTGATCTTGGCCCTTGAGAGCTCCACTGTTTCCTTGTTGGGTTGCAGGTGCATTGCTTGTATTTCCTTCGTATCCCTGCCGTTTTGCCTCGGCTTGCTTGTTGAGTGCCGCTTCTTGTAATTTCAGGAACGTAGTGCAATCTTTCATTGCGTGTCTGGATACTCGTTTCCCATCGACAAACGCGGAGTGAATATGACATGGTCCGTTGAGCATATCTTCTGGTGATGGGTTGTACTCTCTGGATTCCCTTGGCTGAAACTTTTTGTAGTCCTCTTTGCCATAGCTACGGTATCCCGAACTTTTACGGTAGTTGCCTTGGTAGCTATTGTCTTTATATCCTGCGGCTACTTGGCTATGAGAGCCATAATTGTCGTAATTGCGGGATCTTCTCCTTTGACCTCCATATCTGTTTCCTCTATCGTCCTCTGGCGATTGCGTGCGTTTATTGTTGCACGCATCTTCTCCATCTGTAAATCTGTTTGCCACGTCCATTAGATCTGATACTGTTTTCGGCTTGATTCCGCCCATCTCTTCGACTAGGTCTCCTCGTCGTAACCCGACTATGAATGCGTCTATTGCTCTTTCATCTGAGACTTCGACTGCCGAATTTTTGATTATACTCCACCTTTGGATATATGCTCTTAATGTTTCCCCGCGTTGCTGCACGTAGGCTTTGACTTCTTCTATGGATGCTGGCCGCTTGTATGTCGACTTGAAGTTACTCATAAATTGTTTTGTGAGCTCCTCCCAGCTTCCAATTGTTTCCTTTCCTAGTTTGCTTAACCATGACCTTGCTGCACCGGTGAGGTGTAGTTGCAAACTTTGCATTGCTGTTTCCCTGGTTCCTCCTAATAGTTGTACTGCTTGTAAGTAGTCTGAAAGCCATGACTGTGGCTCCTGAGATCCGTCGTATTTTTGTTGGTCATGGGGTAATTTGAAACCTTTGGGTACTGGCGTGATGCAAACCCTACGGGTAAAGCATAGCGCCCCCGTCTCCTTTTCATCGTCTTCGTAGTCATATGTTCTGTTGGGAGTTCTGGATCGTTGGGTTCCTTTGTTCTTTGGACTGTTGTATCATCCTAGTGATGGCGTCCTAGATCGGTGACTTCCAGTTCTATGCCGAGGACTATTGTGACGGCGTGGTGATCTTGGTTTATGGGTTCCTTTGTTGCGATATGCCTCCTCCTCTTTTGCTGATAATTTGTTGCCTACCATCTTCAATCCATTTAGTGATGCGTGGTGCATATGTTCCCTCGGGTCTCCTGGATTTGGTCGTGTTGTATGCAGGTATGCTTGAGCTGCCACCAGTGCTGCTTCAGGAGTTTTTGGAATAATGTTTCCTTGCTCGTCGACCGATAGAAAGGACGAGTCAAGGTTTTTGGAGATACTTTGCCTTTCTGAGTACTCGAGATTTTCATATCTTGATCCATGTCGATGATGCCTTCTGTTTGTGTACGATGCGTCACTACGTGCTCTGCGAGCAGCGTCGCTTGCTGCAATAGCTGAGTCCTTCCTTTTCTGTATTTCAATCCTCTCTTTTGCTAATTGATTCGCCTGCTACCTTAGGGCGTAATGGTATCCCAAAAGCATGTTTTGGCTAGAATTTGTTGGTATTGGCGTGCCGTGCTCCACGGCTATCTTGATTATTCTCCACTCATCAACTGATAGTCGAACTTTCTCTCTTGTTGTGAGGGAGTCAGCGGTTTCTCCTTCTGCTAAGTGATTCGCTCCTCTATTTATGTTTGCTGGATTAAGCACTGGGTTGTTGTTGTCGTTGAGTTCTTCTGAATTGTCTCCTGTGATGGCGAGTATCTGGTATCGATTGTCGAGTTTGCTGTTGTAACTTGAGAAGATCGAATTGTCATCTTCAGAAAGTTCTAATCTCGTCTTTCAGGTGTCTGTTGATTGATCTGAGGTGTCGTTGTGGCTGATCATGACATCTTCGAGTTGCACTTCTAAGTCAGAATTCTCCAAGGTTTCGTCGCCTCCTGCGATTTTTCCTTCTTCTGCTTCTGCCAAGCTGACCGGCGAGTTTACCTCGCTGGAAGAGCCTTCTGATGATTCCGACATTGCTACTGTCTCGGGCTCACTTGCCGACGGACCCGGTTTCACCAGATCTGGAAGGCGAATCGAACCTAGTGATCCAACGCGAAAGTTTAAACTTCCGATCGTTAAATCCATATCTTGATCCATACTCTTGAATACTTGCGAGAAACTTGACTGGTGAGGTTGAAAATCGACAGTTCCGAAGGGTATCTGAATTTCGTCGACTTGCGGATTGCTATTGGCTAAAAGCGGAAAAGCCGTCAAATTCATGATTCCAACGCCCTGATCCCCACGGTCGGCGCCAATTGATGAGGGTTAAACTCGACAAATGTCCTAAATGAAGGACTTAGGATCGGGGAGATAGGGCGTCGGATGAACTCAAAGGTAAATTCAGTCAAACAAGGTGGCTATGAAAGTAAACGTGGGTGTAGAACCTGGCTTGCTTTCAATCTGTCCCACACCGTCCCCTCCTGGCCCCTATATATAGATGGCCAGGTCTCGAGGATCGGGTGGGATCCGACACAGATTACAATATCGACATACGACATGAACTCGTATTTCGACTAGTATTACAATTGGGCTTAGCCTAACGGGCCTCAGGGGTACTCAACTGACGGGCTCTATTATCCATACCCTTGTCAGCGCCCATCTCTTTTTCATCGTCTTCGTAATTTTCCTCTTTCCACGCATAACACGAGTTGTTCACTCGTGCTTGTGCTATTATGTTTCTTGCGTCCTCCTGCCGTTTTTGTCACCTCTCATCACCTGATGACTCACTGGATTCGTTTCGCGAGGACTTGCGCTTGA
Source organism: Dactylis glomerata (assembly GCA_007115705.1). Taxonomy (NCBI): domain Eukaryota; kingdom Viridiplantae; phylum Streptophyta; class Magnoliopsida; order Poales; family Poaceae; genus Dactylis; species Dactylis glomerata. Next base: position 1,310,326 of record QXEO01000298.1, read on the forward strand.
ATTTCTCCTTTCGCCTTTCCTTATGATGTCTCGCCTTTTCCTCTAGAAGTTTTCCCATTAGCTTGTCTTCTATCAACCCGAGGCTTCGTATTGTGGCCTGATGCATGTGCTCCCGTGGATCTCCAGGCTCTGGTTGTGTGTTTAGTAGGTACATTTGCGCTGCTACCAATGCTGCTTCTGGTGTTTCTTGCACAAAGTCTTCTTCCTCTTCTAACTGTTGCGGGCTTAGACTTTTCGCATAGCTTTCTTCTCTTGTCTATGCTGTTGTCCTCCTGTTGTGCTTCGGGTCTCTGTGCCTTTCCATGCTGTGCTCTGATGCATCGCTATACTCATCCTAGTATCCTCCACTTGACGTACTGTTGTCATCTCGGCTTCTCATGAACATGTCTCTTTCGTCTCTTAGCTTCTTTTTGTGTTGGTGCAGCGCGTATTGATACCCCATCAAAACTTCTCTCCTTGAATCTGCGGGTACCTCTGTGCCGTGATTGATGGCTGACATGATGATTCTCCACTCTCCAATTGAAACGTGAATTTTCTCTTTTTCCTTTTTGATGTTACTCCTTGGATTGTCGACTTGCAGGTCAACATCTTTGTTGCCTTCGTGATTATCCTCTTCAGCTGCTTCAGTGATAATAACGCATAACTGATGTACGCTTCTGGAGACGCCACTGCTTTTGATGGCAAAGTCCCTTGAACTATCATAAGTTTTATCCGTTGTTGCTTCCACCTCAGGTTTTCCCCGAGTTTCGTCGAATTCCTCGAGTTTCTCTTGCATATCTTTTGTTGCTGTGAGACTGACCGGTGAGTTTACCTCGCTGGAAGAGCCCACGGATGATCCAGATATTGTGATTCTCTCAGCTTTTCTTGCCGACGGATCCAATTTCGCCGAATCCAAAAGGCGAGTTGAACCCGAAGGTCCAACGTAGAAGCTTAAACTTCCGATCGTCAGCTCCATCTCTTGACTTTCGTCGACTTCTGGATTGCTGTTGGCTAAAAACGAAAAAGCCGTCGAATTCATGATTCCAACGCCCAGAGTCCCCACGGTTGGCGCCAATTGACGAGGGTTAACTCGACGAATGCCCTAGATGAAGGACTTAGGATCGGGGAGATAGGGCGTTGGATGAACTCGAAGGTAAACTTAGTCAAACAAGGTGTGTATCGAAAGTAAACGTGGGTGTAGAACCTGGCTTTCTTTCAATCTGTCCCTTACCGTCCCCTCCTGGCCCCTATATATAGGTGGCCAGGTCTCAGGGATCGGGAGGGATCCGATACAGATTACAATATCGACATACGATATGAACTCGTATTTCGACTAACATTACAATTGGGCCTAGTTTCATGGGCCTTAGGGGTACTCAACTGTCGGGCTCTATTATCTATACCCTTGTCACTGACGGAGACCCCGCTTTAGATCGATCCAAGGCCAAGGGTCCGTTCAACAAAACGGTGGACTCCGAGGTGCAAAAAATCGCATCCATCCAATTGCACCACTTAGGGGGGAAACCACGGGCCTCCAGCACCACCCGCAAGCTCTGCCAGCTGATCAAGTCAAAAGCTTTGGAAAAATTGAGTTTCAGAACCACACTCAACGCCTTTTGTTTCTGAAAGCACTAGACGATCTATGTGGCATAGGCAAAGGGTTTAGGGTTTATGGTATAGGGTCCAGACCATCAGGGCCAAGGCACTGGCACGATCCATGGCTCATACCACAAACTTGATCTCTTTCCGGTCGAATGGGCTAGCGAGCATCGCGGCATCGACCCGCGGGGCATCAACATAGAGGCACGCGAGGTCAAAGGCCCAGTCAAAGGGCCTTGCTTGGCCCAACAAGACGTGGTAGAAGGCGTGGAGGGTAGCCGCCTCGCCCTCATGATCGACGATGTGGATGTTGTCCATGTCGATGGCGCGAATGGCGTTCTGGTGAAAGCGCTGCGAGGCACTAGGTGGAAGAACTTGGTGTTCTCGTCCCCCTCCTTGATAGCCCTGACTTTCCCATGTTGCTTCCAGTAAGCAGCATGTTGCTTGATGGCGAGTGCAAGGGAATCACGAGCGGCACATTGGATGGAGATCTTAGGCACGGACATGAATCTGTGGGCTTAGGGAGGGTGCAAATCTGGTCCCACCCAATCTACTCACTCTAGTAGCTATTTGGCAGCCAGAGGTGTCCTCCCTTGTCTGTGTTGGTGCAGTGTGCTCCTTCAAAAGTGGTGTGTGAAGTAGTCGGCTTTCTAGTTACAATGATGGTGTTGTTAGTTGTTGGCTTAGGCAGTCCTGCATGGTGTTGTGGTGGCTTCTCGGATATGTTTGGTTCGGTTCTAGCTATGTTGTTGGTGTGTATGAAGTTGCGACTTGGTCTCGCAATTGGCAGTTGTTCCCTCCAAGTGGGTCAGATTGGTGGGGAGGTACAATGCTCTGGCAAAAGCTTCGCCTTTGATGGGGAACTTCCTCTTCATTCGGACGATGATGGGGAACAATGATCATGATGGTGTTAGTCTCTTCATAGGAGGCATTGTCAAAGAGTACTTCCTCTTCATTTGGTTGAGGTTGGTCAGATAGAGGTCGAATATGTAGACTTTTGGTGTGGCCATGGCCTGAGGTTGGGTAGAATGGTGTGCAATTCTAGGCGAAAGCCTTATCTTTGATGGGCTCAAAGCCGATGATGGATGACCCCCCACGTGTGTCGTTTACCTTCTTGGAGGCATTTCCGAAGATCTTGTTCACAATGACCCTCGGTAAAGGTCATATTTTGGGCCTAGTCGCCTAGATGATAGCTTGGATAAATGGTGTTCTCCGAGTTGTCAGCATTGTTTTGTTTCTTTTCTATGGTTTTCTGGCATAGTTTCCCTTACAAACCTTGCTGGCCTTTGAAAAAAATCTCATTTTTACTCATCCTAATGATTTGGGATAGAGCATTTGCTTTTATATATCAAAAAAGAGAGAAAAAATGGAGACTTGCATTTGCAAGAATCTGGTCAAACCCGGGTATGGCAATGAATCTTGTTATCTTTTTTCTTTTTTTTTTGACAATCAATACCATATATATTTATAAGAGTAAATAGTACATGGTAGAGATACATAAGCTATTCCCAGCTATTACAAAATAAAGTCTAAAAGAAACGACTAAATCTTCAAGGTCTTCAAATTCTTTCTTCTTCCATGCCATAATCTTGTATTTTCCAGAAGGCAGCCGAATAGAACCGAACCATAAACCTATAAATACCAACGAAGGTTCTCCCATAATTTTAATTTGAGGCGCAATGCCAAGGCTACGTGCACGCGCGCAACCATTGAAGTAGTCAATCAACATCGGCAAGAGTACCAACACCAGTATGTCAGGGCGAAATAACCAAACAACTTGGTCGACGTCGCTGGGAAATCAAGAGTACGAATCACCATTGTCGAGGACGTAGCAGCCGGGAAAATTATTGCGAGGATAATACTCCTCGCGGCGACCATGAGAAAAGATCCAAGATCGGTCTGGCGAAGCAAGATCCAAAGAACCATACCTAGAGAAGTGTAATCTTCCAATACTGGCATTGACGCCGGGACGAAGATCTTGTCGTCGAAGGAAGAACCGAAGATCAATTATTGAAGACAATGCCATCTCCATTGATATAGAGATCAACAAAAGATGACTTCCAAACCCTAACTTAATCTACTAAAAAATACTACTTTTACTAAAACCTCCACACATAGACTAGGTTCCCCACTCCTCCTTACGCTGGCGAGGCCGGCCGGAGAAGGGGGAACAATCTATGGTGGAGTAGGAGGTAGAGGCGGCGGCTGGGGCTGTTTCTTCTGGCGGCGGCTATGAATCTTGTTATCTTAACAATGACGCGGTTATGACTGTGCTGCAGGTGGCCGAGCTGCCAGAAGTGGAGTCCTCATTGGTGAGGCCAAACGGGCGCACGGGCCACATAAACGCCGGCCTCGACGGCGGCACGTCCGGCGGCGGGGCGGAGCGCGTCAAGATCTGCAGGATGGCCTGCGCGTTGGGCCGCTCCCAAGGGTTGGGGTGGCTGCAGGCGAGGCCCAGCAGCAGAAGCCGCTCCGCGTCGGCCCCGTCGAACTCGCCAGCGAGCCTAGGGTCGACGGCATTGAGGATGCTGCCCTCGCCATGGAGCTCCCACGCCTCCTCCAGCAGCTGGCTGCAGCCGGCCGGGTGGTAGCAGGAGTTGCGGCGGCCGCAAACAATCTCCAGAACGACGGCGCCGAAGCCGAACACGTCCGACTCCCTCGTCGCCCGTCCGGTGTGGAAGCACTCCGGCGCGATGTAGCCGAGAGTCCCCGGTAGGCCGACCTTGTCGGTGTAGGAGGTCTTGTCGGACTCGAGGACGCGGGCGAGGCCGAAGTCGCCGAGCCGAGCGTTGAAGGCGGCGTCCAGCATGATGTTGGACGGCTTGATGTCCCGGTGGATCACCATCTGGTCGTAGTCGTGGTGGACGTAATTCAGAGCGGACGCTACGCCGGCGGCGACGTTGTACCGCTGCTCCCAGCTGAGGGTCGGAGCATCATCCGAGCGGCCGAAGAGATGCTTGTCCAGGCTGCCATTGGGCATCAAGTCGTACACCAGTAGCAACACACCATTTTGGTGGCACCAGCCTGCAAACGCGAGCATCGAATAAATGGTTTTCAGGTGTTAAACCAATCCTTTGTTTTTCAATAGCACACTGAAAAGAAAAATCGTGTGTGGATGTGCGACGAGTGTGAAAATTGGTTAAGGACCGAGTGGGAATTAGTTAAGTCAGAGATGAGCGGCGGCGGCGCGGCATACCGATGTACAACCACCAATATTTTATCCAAAAGCAAGCAAGCAGCGTCAAAATTTTGGATAGTCAAAAATGTGATGCATGTCTGGTTCTACGAGTCAATCATACTATGTGCCACTTGCATGGTACGCTAGCCTGTGAAAGTTTTATTTTTATCTCCAACGCCTACCTACGTACGTCGTGTAGTTAGCTCGAAGTTTGCAGATCTGGGCAATGAGCTGATCTTAATCAGAGCCAAGTGCCAAGACGTACTGTAGCAACACGAATACTTTTGGAACATGACAAAACTTGTAATAATTCGTGGAAATGGACAGATGCCTAAACTTATGATCAGCTGCAATAATTGAGCACAAAAGATGCGAAATGATCTCTGGGAAAGAACTCAAGAAGCATGCAGTTCCTAGCTTACCGATGAGCTTGACAAGATTTCGGTGCCGGAGACGGTTGATGATGCTCAGCTCGGCGAGGAAGTCCTCCCGTCCCTTGGTGTCTGCCCCGGAGAACTGCTTCACCGCCACCTCCATGCTCCGGCCATGCTCCCCGAGCACGGTGCCGCGGTACACCACGCCATAGCCCCCCTGCCCCAGCTTCATCTTCTCGTCGAAGTTGTTGGTTCCTTTCTTCAGCTCCTTGAAGTCGAATTCCTTGGGCACCCCGGGGATGTTCCTCAGGTCGATACTGTGGTCGCCGCCAACCATCGTCTTCCTACTCCTCCTGATCATGTACATGCCGACGAGCAGCCCGATGGCAAGTGCAACGGCGCAAGGCGCCCCCACGGCCGCCCCGAGCTTCCAGCCGGATATCGACTTGCTGGGGACGATGCTGTCGTCGGGTAGCCTCTCGACGGTCATGTTCAACATGCGCACGCAGTTGAACTGGTACTTGACGCCGGTGGAAGCCGAGAAGCCGAAGTAGGCCTTCTTGCCGAGGAGGACGGCCGAAAGGTCCAGCGGCGCGCTGAGCACGGCGGTGGCCGGCCTGCTCCCGTTCTTGGCCACGTACACCGACACCTGACGCGACGTGCCGTTGTAGTCGACCCACACAATGTAGAAGCCGTCGTTGACGGTGGTGTCAACGGGCGCGAGCTGGACGCCGAAGGGGGTCAGGGAAGCGGCGGCGGTGGACCGGACGCCGTTCACGTCCAAGCCGACGTGGTTGTCGTCGGGGTCGTAGCTCTGCTTCACCGTGTCCAGCTCCACGGCCGCGAACCCGTTGGTGGCGTCGCCATCGGTGGACGCGTTGGTGAGGCCAAGGTAGCCGCCGTGGCTGCCGGGCGGCGGGCCGCCGGCGTTGCTGGACGCGATGACGAACGCCAGCCCTTCACCCTTGTTCGTCGCGTTGGCGCGGTAGAGGTTGATCCTGAACACGGTGGAGAAGGAGGCGACGTACCTGCCGTCGGCGGCGGCGGGGTTGGAGTTAGAGTTGGTGGCCCATAGGACGAACGGGGCGGCGAAGAAGACGCTGCCAGTCTGGTTGACGAGGAAGTTGTCGGGGCCGCTTGCGCTGTTGCTGTCCGGGGTGATCTGAAGCGTGTTCTGGGTGACGCTGGAGTTGCCGGCGAAGGTCAGGTTGCCGGGGAGCTGCATCAGGGACCTGTCGAACGTGGGGAAGGAGAAGGTTGTGAACTCCTTGCCCTCAACAGTGCTAGTGAAGGTGCTGGACTGGGCGCGGACGGCATGGAGGGTTAAGCAGACTGAGATGCACGACAGCAGGACCCTTGTGCTGGCTGAGCGGGGGCGACGACGGGAAGGCCCCATCTCCATGGATCTAGGTATCAAGGGATGAACATAGGGGATGGTCAGATACAGAGGTTACTGTGATGTACGAAAACAAAAAAGGAGTCGGTAGCAATTCGTGGGTCGTCGTTTCCAGCACACTGCCTCTTCCCACTTGTTGCTTCTGTACTATTCCCCTCATCTGCTTCTCTGTTTGCAGACTCCAGCTTTTCTAATATTTTTGGGTGTGTCTAGAGTTTAGTCTACTGAGCATTAACTTATGGCTCACTGGAATAACGTTATCATATCTTAGTTGCAACTCATATTGCAACACACTATTAAAACGAATCATGAAGCAATCCAACGGTCCGGATGTATGGTTCCTAGTTGCAACTCAAAAAATCTCAGTTCCAACTCAACTTGTAACTCAATTGCACGAATCACAATGCAAAACTAATAGTCTAGAATTCTAATGAGCTCTAAGCTACTTCTCAGTCTACTAAGAAATAGCAAAACCGATTATTTTTTTCGGTTTTCCTAGTTCTCAGTAGATTGAGAACAAACTTAGGGCTCAGTAGAATCTTAAACCATCAGATTTGTATTGTGATTTGTGCACTTAGTTGCAACTGAGATTTTTTGAGTTGCAAGTGAGGTTGCAACTAGAAACAATACATCTGAACCATAAGATTTACTTCGTTATTCGTGCTACTAGTGAGTTGCAACGTGAGTTGCAACTGAAATGTGATAATGTTATTCTACTGAGCACTAAGTTAGTGCTCAGTAGACTGAGCCCTAGACACACCCTTTTTTAAATGATAAAACAGAGGCAAAAACTTTGCATTTTATATTCCCTCCGATCTAAATAAATTGATGCAACTTTCATCAAACTTGGTGTAGATACATATGTATCTACACACGTTACAATATGTTTTCGCTCATTTTGAAAGAAAAACTGTGACAATTAATTTGAAACGGAGGTAGTATTAACTAAGGAGTTCAACAAGTTTCGTGGTCACGAGAAAGGTTATACACCCACACAAAACTATTATCGCAACATAATACAACTCAAGCTCTTGGCGCCCATAACGACCCAAAGACAAGTTTCCTCTTTGATCTTACCGACAATGGTGGTGGGGAATTGCGAAAGTGTATCATAAAACCCTAGCGTTCCTCTCGTTCTAAATTTTCCATACCATTAACATGATGAGAGACACCATCGCTTTCTTCCTATGCCTACTTGAGAGGGTCAAAAGCTCCCACCATTCTTTAACCAGGTTGATGGTTGACCAAGTCTCTAGAAGTAACTTGGGGAGCCCTATTCGCCTTGAGCGCATCCCAAATCCTCATTGTATAGCGGCACTTAAATAAAAGATGGGTGCGGTCTCCTCTCTTGCAAATTTGGCGACGCCACTACTTTCCATCCCTAATCACAAATTCTGATATTTCAAACTCTATTCTTGTTCTCCAACCATGAGAAGAACTCACATTTGGGGGGCAGCCCAATTATTCCAAACCTTTGGTTTCATACTGGTGGGTGATAGAACCTTTGGGCATGTTTGGTTCTAGCCCATGGTAGCCCTACCAAATATTTGGCTACCCAAAATTTTGGTTGACCTTTTGGTTGCCCATAATTTGGCCAACATTGGCAGAAAAGGTGAACTACATTGGGCAGAGAGCCACTGGCATGCCAAATAATTGGGAACCATCCAAACAAAGACCAAAGTTTTGGTAATGACCAAAATATTGGTAGGGCAAGTTTTGGCCTCAATCCAAACAAGCCCTTTAAACTGGAACTTATAGGCTGGCGATCTTGTCTAGAAGATATCGAATATCCGTTCGTCATAGCCTATGTACGGACAAGAGAAAGCCTAGATATCGAATTAAGAAGGTAGACCGCACCGCTAGTGACGTTGCATCTAATTGGGCAACTAAGCGCTTCTTCAAATTGGCAACTAATCCAGTGACATCACCAAATCTCGACAATATGGTGGTAAGTTGGTTAATATCCTGCTTGATTAGGTCAACAAAAAAATTATGGCATCATCCTCATAGATCAAGAAGCTAAAGCGGGCAGCCCTGCCTTGTAGCCGGTGCAGAAGACCCCACTCGATTGCTAGACGGAAAATAGTTTACATTGGGTTACACTGAAGTACAGATAGGACCAGGAAAATCTAGTGGATATCCTTGTCATACCCGCGCGCCAATCATGTTTAATGGGCTCTCTTGCCCCTCCATTGGTGATATCCCTAAATCTTGGTAGGAACCCTCTCTATATAAAAGATCATGTAAATAATGGCATGCAACCGAATCGGAAGTTTTTTCCTGATGTATACTTGAAGAGCGAGGTGGGATCATAGTTCTAAACACATAAGTTATCGTGGATGCTTCTTTTCTTGATAGATGCTCGTTGGGAGCGGGAGACCCATGTGTCTAGGTGTGGGGCAAGTCTAGTGGCCATCATTTTCACAACTATCTTTGTGATTGCATGCATATGGCTGATGGGGGCAGTATTCTGAAATCTTCTATGCCCTTTCCTTTGGGAGAACAACTTTGTGCACCGAGTTGAGTCATTAGAAGTTTTCAAACTGCAAGTTGGAAAAAGGTTGATTGTGGCCATGATTTCTGGCTTAATTATACTAATATCCCACCAATTTTTTGTAGAAGACTCCGGCCCGGCGTCTTGTACCTTGGCATGTGCATGTTGCGTCGAGGACCTCCAGTGAAGAGAGCATCAAGATCTGATAAAACACACAATGGTTGAAGTGTAGCGTCTCCCAGTTGAAATTGTGGACTCTACAACGGCCTTTGTTTAGCATGGAGTGCAAGAACTAGTTTTGTAATGTAATAATTCACGAGGTGCGCCCGGGTGTTGTGCCTTTTTGTTAAGGCAGTTTAGTCTGTGCCAGGGAAACATTATTTAGTTTTTAGTACTCTCTCTTCAGTCCTCGGTATGGTTTTAAACTATAGCTCGCTGATGATTACTATCCAAAATATTCGATTTAAGTCGTGTTTGATTTGTCATTTTCCTGGAGGCATCTAAAGTATTCAGTAAAGAAAAACAGCTTGGCAATTCTGAGTTCTACTGAATCGTTGTTATTGCGAATGATGAGTACTAAATCATACAGAACACTGCTCTTACAGCTCTGGAGCCCGGGCAGGAAGAAGGTTCAGCAAACAGAGCGCGCTAAACTGGCGTTTTGTTCCACCGCAAGACAATCCTACGAGCATAATCCTGCAGCAGCTGGCATGGCGGCCGTGTAGGAGCCGGCTACTCGAACTTGTAGTGCTTGTCGACGGCCTCTGCGACGTCCCAGGTGCAGCTCATCCCCTTGGGGAACACCACCAGATCCCCCGCCGCGATCTCCACGAACCCCTCCTCGCCCTCCGGGTACACCTTCACCTTCCCCTGCAGCAGGTAGCACGTCTCCTTGGCCGAGTACGTCCACGGGAACTTGCTCTGCTCGCACCCCCACCTGAAGCCAGGCAGCCGCCGTCACACATCCACCATCGCCATAGATTCCTAAAGATAAGGCGGGACAACGAGATCGGGGATTAGCTTACTTGGGCCACTGGCGGACGCCGAGCTCGGAGAGGCGGGACTCGGGCGGGTTGCGCTCCACCCTGACGCCCAGCTTCTCCGTCACCATAGTCTCCGCCGACGCCATCACCCTCACCCTCGCCGCCGCGAATCGCCCTCTGGATGACGTGGAGTGGGAGGTGTATCTGAGGCGGCCGGTCTGGAGCTGGATTGGGGTGGCCACCATTGGGCTCGCCATCTTCTGTAAGTAGAGCACGGGTAATGGTGTCCTGGGCCTGTGCAGTGTGCAGCAGAAAACAGCGTGGGCGGCGATGGGAAGGTTCTTGATTCTGTTGGCGATCAGTGGCCCAGGTTTTCGCTGCTAGTGGAAAAAGACGAAGACAGGGTAGAAATATTCCGGCCCACTCGTTTCTTATCTTCTCCGCTCCATTGCAATCATAGAGTGCAAACATAAAAAAAGAAGGATTTTTTTGGATTTTTTTGAAATGTTTGAATTCAAAATTTTGAAGCTTCAGAAAAAATGGTCCCTTGAGCCCGAACTCCATTTTGAGTTCTCGCAAAAAAGATACTAGATTATATTAGACGTCTGGTCTTTATAATTGGAGTGACAATTGAGACATTAATGATGCACTTGGTTAAATTATTACAAATGAAGCAATTAACGACACCACCGCATCATTACATAACATCAATCACCAAGTTAGCAATACCCATACTATGAGAAAGATTATCCCCTTGCCAAGAAAGGAGAGAAAGATTATCCAAAAAGCAACGCTACTAGATATAATGACCATACAAAAGCGTCGTTGTCATCGTATACAACATTTGAGGCTACATCATGGATTTTCATCCAAAGAGAGCAAGTTTGAGCGATCTACAAGCAATGCATTCAATAAGAGATCTAACAAAGGTCATTGCCAATGCAACAATAAAAGTGAGGCCAAGAGTTTTACCAGGAGACCAATACTTAGCACCTAGAGAGCACCAACCAAAGGAAGCCAACTTGTGTTGTCTCCCCAAAAAAGCGGAGCTAGCATGGTATCCACACAACCTTGATAACGCCAACCATAAATTGGACACACACAAAAATCTTCTAACGCACCTTACTGGGATCACTTCAATCTATCTATAGGACATGTCGGAGAACATTCAAGGACGATGGAGGTTCGAAACTTCACAAGAAAGGTGAAGGTATTGTACGACATGGCCATAGTACCCCGAGATCATAAGATTGGTGATAAATTAGTGATGTAATGACTCGATTGAAGGATAGGAGCGCACACACCATGGATCCAGGATCATAATTTCTCTGACCCAATCCATGGTGTATGCACTAGTCACATGCACGGTATCTACTTGGACAGCCCACGTGCCCAAAACCATGCTTGTGCGAAACATGATCTCACACTGCATCTAGAGGTGCATGCCACCATCATCAATGACTACTAGAGTTGCCATACGCCAGAAACCGACTAGCTAACACCGAGAGGTCAGCATGCTTACGCCAAACCGACTTAGATCGCCCACGTGGGATGTGAACTATGGCAAAAAGTCCAAATGTTACATCGCAAACACAAAATGCACTCCAACACATGTACCAACGAAGTTGGACAAACACTATAGGCATGGAAAATGATTAGGAGCCGCGTTAGCATGAGCTTCCTTCTGACGACGCCCATGGCGACTCATGGAGATGGCATGCCAATATTGGAGGATCGTCTTTCGACCCGACCCAAGATTTTGTCGAAGAGGCGGGCACGAAAGTGAGGAGACCACCATTGTCCAAAATCCGGATAGAATAGCGATATTCAAACAGAATATGACTTGCCATCTCTAATTTGCATTTGGATATCTTACATATAAATCGATGAGGCCACCTCGATTGGTCATGCGGTCCGAAGTCCGTAGACTGTTCTCCACCGCGAGTTCAAACATTGGATAGTAGTACATTTATATGTCTTATTTATAAAACATTGGACGGTAATACATTTATGGGCAATTACGCCTAAAATGTAATAAGGCAGCTCTCTGTCTTTTTCCGTTCATGACCAAGACACCGCTTATCATGTCATTTGATCATTGATTGCCTCTTTATTAAGTACTCATTTAAGCACAAAAAATCTCACTCATTTACTACTCTACTAGTAATCCCTTTGAGCACAAGATCTTACTAGGAGTACATAAACCCACCAAAAGCCTCAAGATTTTCCCTCGTCTCCGTTCTCCACACACGAGCCAGCAAAAAATTCCCAATCCCATATTCCCACCAAGCCAGCGCACGAAATGGCAGCGAGGCTTCTCCTCCCCCTCGTCCTCGTGCTCCTGGTCGGCTCCCAGGCGGCGCTCGCCAGCTCCGTGGTGGAGGAGACGTGCGCGAACGCGACGGAGGGATCGAACCGTAAGGACCTGGACGGCTTCTGCGTGACGACGCTCCAGGCGGCGCCGGGCAGCGCCACCGCGGACGCGCGCGGGCTGGCGTTCATCGCCACGAACCTGACGCTGGCCAATTACACGGCTGCGGTGGCCACGATCAAGGGCCTGCAGCGGCGCGGCGGCTGGTCGGACGGGCAGCTGGCGGCGCTGGCCACGTGCAGGCGGCGATACATCGAGGCGCTGAACGTGGTGCACAGCGCCGTCCACGCCCTGGCCACGCGGCGGAAGCAGGCGTACGTCGCTGACATGGGCGCCGTCAGGAGGGCTGCCGTCGACTGCGACGACGCCTTCGCCAACGCGCGTGGTGCCCCCGCGGCCGCGGATAAGGAGGATCAGTCGCCTCTGCGCAAGGTGAACGGCGACGCCGAGGACCTGACGACCGTGGCCATGCTAATTGTTATCTTGTTGTAGCAAGAATGTATAGATCTTGCCGTGGTTTGTGTTAGGCAGATCAGCATATGAATTGATCGATGGAGAAGAAAATAACGGGATGCGTGATTTGGCCTCTTTGTGCCGTCAAAATTCTTTCTTGATATCTTGGGATTTTGCCGATGTGTGTCTCCATCTTCTTCATGCTGAGAGATTTTGTGAATGGTATTCTGCAGAACCGTAAGGCCTCGGAGTTCTAGCTGGACGCAACTTTCGACTGACGGAGGCGCAAGAGCGGTGTACAGGCAGACATCTCGTGAAGCTAAGTTCCAACGGTGTGCTGAAAAGAATTTTTGTTGTCATCTTTCGCCTTTGCAATCTGTCCTCCGCTCTTTTTATCAAAATAAAATAAAATTGTCCTAACAAACAAGGAGAAAAGAAATAGCAGTACAAGGGACACAGCGTTTTGGCTAATTTTTATTCATGCGAATATACATGTACATGCCTTTTACTTGTCCTGTAATATTTTATTTCTGCCCCCCTCGAAGATTTCATATTGCGATTTCTGCTAAGGACTTTGGTCGGCGTCACCCAGATATGGGGTCGGATATTCCGGCCAGGGGGCCGGATAATCCGGCTGGCCGGATAATCCGGCCATACTTTGGCCGGATAATCCGCCCCTCCAAGTCCTGCAACGGCCATATTTCATGGGGGGGTATAAATACCCCTTCTTCCTCCTTGGGCTGCACACGAATTGGGCTTCTCTCTCCTCCATTGTTGACTTTGCAAGCTTGCCCTTCCTCCTTCATTCCTCCCATGATTCTTGCATATTTTTGAGGGAAAAGAGAGAGGAGATCTAGATCTATATTTCCACCAATCCATCTCTCCTCTAAGTGAGGGGAACATAGAGGATCTAGATCTTGGAGTTCTTTGTGGATTTCCTTTGTTCTTCCTCTCATATCTCTCCATAGCATTAGTTGCTTTGGTAGGATTTGAGTGAGAAGGATTTGAGCACCTTATGTGCTCTTGCCATTGCATAAGTTGCATCGGTTTGAGTTCTCCCCGGAGATTCGAGTAAGTGAAAGTTTGTGAGCTTATTACTCTTGGGTTCTTGGAACCCTCACTACTAGGAAAACGTCTATAGGCAGTACAGCTATCCGTAGCGCACCGTATATATGGTGCGCTGCGGGTATTTACCCGTAGCGCATGTGTATACATACGCTGCGGGTATGTCACATACCCGCAGCGCACCATATATAAAATGCGCTACGGGTATATGTAGACCCAGATGGGGAGCTTTGCCCACACTTACTCGTAGCGCATGTGATATACATGCGCTGCGCACCTATACACATGCTCTACGGGTAAGTGTGGACGGAGACAGTGCCATATTACCCGTAGCGCACGTGTATAGGTGCGCTACGGGTAGAACTACCCGTAGCGCACCTATACACATGCGCTACGGATAGTTGAACCGTGCCCGCCCCTCCCCCTAGGGCCCAGATCGACCCGACCGGCTCTGCCCACCTCATTCTCTTCTCTCCCTTTCGTCTTCAGCCTAGGGTTCAGCCGCCGCCCCGCCGCCCGTGACCGCTGCCTCGCCCGCTCCCCGACCGGTTGCCCCTGGAGCGGCGCGGCCCCAAATCGAATCCCCGGCCTCCTTCCCCTCCGCGTTCGGATCCGAGGTCCTCGATTTGGCCCGCGCCGCCCCCGATCCGGCCTCGAAAATCCGCCTCCTGGTACGTTTCTTGCGCCGGATTTGCTTCGGATTTGGTTCGATTTTGGGGGGATTCCCTGTAAGATCTGTTCTTTTTTGATGCCGCAGGGTTCCATGAAGGCCTGAGGTGAATTCGCGGGACCAGTTTTGCTGCGGCCATGTCGCAAATCCAGAGCTTGTCGCGCCAGAGCTGCGTGCTACTCGCTGTGCTCTGTGGGAAGCACGCAGATAAGCGTACGCCGCCGGGGAGATCGGGGCCGGAGGCGAAGCGCCTACGGCCGTCCTATCCGTTTCCCGAGCTCAGCTCGTCGGGGAGATTGGAGGTCAGCCAGTGTTCTCACTTGGTGCTTCGGGGCTAGATTTGCTTGTGAACTGAATTCTTGAGGAGCTTCTGGATGTAGGTGCACACGCTGTTCAACCCAACACCTGAGCAGTTCCTTGAGGCACAGCGGGTGGTGCAGCCCAACTTCTTGTACATCCAAGGGCAGCAGCTGGAAGATGAGAAGGAGATTGGTTCGCTCGTCTGGGGGGACGCCGACATGTCCGACCCCCAGTCGTTTATCTGTCTCATCAGCCCACCATTCCCGACGATAGTAAGCACCGAAACTTTCTCAAGCCTTTGCAATGTTAGTATTTCTTAGCTGAGTGATGAAGGCAAGTTGTAGCGATATTAGCCTGTCAATGGAATTGCAAACAACTGAGCATGCTATCTGCATCAGCTCCTAGTTGCGTGATGGTTCCTGAGATGTTTAAGTCAACATTCTAGTGCCATACGGCAACCATAATGTTCGATTGCAGCTGCTGTGTGGATCTGGAGAAACTTATCCAAGGATGCTTCTTTAACTTGTTGCAATAAGACAATTTGTTTGTCCATGCCACTAGAGTAGCTATAATGTTCTGCCCTTTCGCTGCATGATGTACAAATTAGCCAATCTGTTTTCAGATAGAGTTCTTCACTATAAAGCATTGCACTTTGTTTGCCTTGTTCTAATGTAGTCTGTATCAGATTCTATTGATTCTTGTTGTTTGTCTGTGGTTGTTAACAGTGTTGTCTGGTTATAACACAGGTTTATCTGGAGGTTCCCATTGGCGAAAAACTTGCGCAAGCAGTTCATTCAAAGGTAGACACGTTAGTCAGTTTTTTTGTGCCAAGTTTGCAACTCTTTGCCCAAGCAACTAGAGTCCCATTGTCCGGTCGATCCCCACCAATCCACCTCCACCTCCGCTGCCTCAGTCCCCTGTTCGTCCCGCTTCTCCTGCTCTCCTCTCCGTGCTTCCCCCGCGAGGGCCCTCCCGAGCTGCGTCGTCGCAAGCGTGGATCCCGCGATGCAGTCGCCGGCGGTGTCCGGGATCTCCACGGTGGTCGACGTGGACCTCGGCGAACAGAGCTATCCGATCTACATCGGCCCCGGCCTCCTCGACGAGCCCGAGCTTCTGCAGAGGTTAGATGCATGAACTGAAAAGATTGCTGTTATATGCTAAGCTAAGTGATCTTTGGCATGAGCTTTCGGTGAAGACCATGTCATTTCAGTGTAAGAGTTGTGCTTCTCTCAGAATTTTTTTTTTGATAGGATACCTGATTGCAAGGATGATGTCGTCTTTAATATATACCTTTGTTTGCTATCCTCAATCTTATCAAGGCTATGTTTCTCAGATAACTCTAATCTTGTCTCTCTTTTTTTTCTCAATCAATGCATGCCCTTTACTCTCTATGGTTTTGGTACGTTGACTGGTTATAGCTATGAGTATTTATTTTGTATGCAGTGTTAGAATTTTATTCCTGTAAAATTATTGCAAAATTACATTGGAATTTGTGCATTCCAAATAGGCCCTTGTTGAGTATCCTGTGTCTAAGATTTCAATGGCAATGTTTGTTAAATAAGATAGTTTGCAACAATAGTTTGATTGCTTTGATAATTGCTTTTTACAAATGACCTGCTAGTCCTGATTATTTATTGCTCTCCTGTCTGTGTTGTAAATTATGCATGCACTGTATCATGGGCTATCTGAGGAGGAAATAGGCTATCTGAAGTCTGCTCTAGCGCAAGCTGTTGAGTTATTGCCGAACCAATCCTTCGTCGGATTTATAACTTTTGGGACATATGTGCAGGTTATATTCGCCTCTCTCTCATAACAATTTCACCGCTTAATCTTCTGGTCAAAAATTGATATGAATACATGTTGATCCATGTAGGTGCATGAACTGGGTTTTGGCTTGTTGCCTAAGTCATATGTTTTCAGGGGGACAAAGGAGGTTACCAAGGATCAAATTCTTGAGCAAATGGGTTTCTTTGCAGGGAAAACAAAACCCACAACCGGTGTTATTGCTGGCGCAAGGGACGGTCTTTCAGCAGAAAGTATTGCTAGGTTCCTATTGCCTGCTTCTGAGTGCGAGTTTATGTTGAATTCAGTTAAGAACTCTCCTTACATAATGTCAGATAATATCTAAGCCCTTGTCAGAGCCAATTCGTTCACACAAAGACCTCGATAAAGGTTCTGCTCCACTTTATAACAAAGCTGTTAAGTTCTACGAGGAGATTGCAAATCAGCTTGTGCATCAAGGGCATGTGCTTGATCTATTTGCATGTGCACTTGATCAGGTTTGTCCCCTGCCCCTTGTTATATAGATTTTTTTCATATTCTCTTCGTTAGGGATCAGGCATTAGTTTGTTTATGCGAATACTGTTTATTTTCTTGGTTTTGGTCACTGCCAATGTAGTAGACTTGGACCAGTGGTGCTGTGAATAATCCATACTCTGCTACCTCATAAGCATGCCTGTCTCACCATAATGTGAAAACTATTAGTTCTCAACATAATTATGCAATCCAATCAAACATTCATTAGTAATGTTGGTGAGATGCATTTTTGTTTTTCAAAGCACCTAATGGATTAGATGTTGGCTTAGAGTGTAGTTCATCATATCATGATCAAATATGGGTGTCGATGTATTGATTCACCATGTTTAAATTGTAGTGCCATAGCCACTATGACAGGAATTTGGTACAACAGCCATCTGTTGGAAATTTTATGATCATTGGCATGGCTTATGCCTATTTTGTGTTCCTTTAAGAGCGATCTTGCTCTTGTAATAGGGTTGCCTGATAGGTTATATGCCTTCTACAGGATCTGTTGCCTAGTAAGCCGGAGAACTTCAAGGATAAGGTGAAGGAGGAACAGAGAAGATCAAGCAGCTCCTTTCCATGAGTTATTTGAGACTCATACCTATGTACTTCATTGATAGTGTTGAAGAACATAGTGGTATTCTCTCATCATGCCAGCATGTTGCTAATCAAGTACGGGGAATTGATCTTTGATGAAGAAGCATAAATAATGCTTCTATATGTAGCTAGCCTGTTGTAGCCTTCGATACGTTTGAACCTTAGTTTTTCTAGAGTGAATGAGCTACTTCATGTTGTAAAACTATTGGCTGTTATGAATGAACAACTATGTTATCAATATATGGATGCAATTGATTATTGTGTGATCTTTTATTCTGTGTTGAATCATAAGTGTGATATTGTGCTAAAAGCAAAATACATATATACTGCTGTTAGATTTCATATTTATTTAAATCAAAAAAATAATACCCGTAGCGCATGTGTCTGGTGCGCTACGGGTAATATGCATACCCGCAGCGCACCGGGCACACATACCCGTAGCGCATGTGTGCCCGGTGCGCTGCGGGTATGCATATTACCCGTAGCGCATGTGTGTTTGGTGCGCTACGGGTAATATGCATACCCGTAGCGCATATGTATGCGCTACGGGTATGCATATTACCCGTAGCGCATGTGTGTTAGGTGCGCTACGGGTAATATGCATACCCGTAGCGCACCAGACACATGCGCTACGGGTAAGCCTATTACCCGTAGCGCACCACACATGCGCTACGGGTATTTTTTTACTAGTAGCGTGCTACCCGCAGCGCACGGCATATGCGCTACGGGTAACCATATTAGGTGCGCTACGGGTAAGCTTTTTTCTAGTAGTGCCTAGACGGCTTTGTGGCTTTGTGGTGCCTTTGTGGCTATTCTTGGGAGCCTCCAATTAAGTTGTGGATGCGTGCTCCAAGCTTTGTGTAAAGGCCCGGTTCCGCCTTGAGGAACCCCTTAGTGGAAGAGTGAGCTAGGCCTTTGTGGCGCAAGCTCACACCGGAGAATAGGGTGAGGCCTTTGTGGCGTTGGTTAGGCCTTTGTGGCGATACCACACCCCTCCAACGAGACGTACTCCCTTTCAAGGGAGGAACTCAGGAATACATCATCGTCTCAGTGTGCCTCGGTTATTTCTATACCCGAGCTCTTTACTTATGCACTTTACATTGTGATAGCCTTTGTGCTTGAAGTCATATATCTTGCTATCACCTTGTTACTTGTATTGCTTAGCATAAGTTGTTGGTGCACATAGGTGAGCCTAGTTTATTTAGGTTTTATGTGCTTGACAAAATAAACGCTAGTTTAATTCCGCTTTTGTTCAAGCCATTCGTAAAATTTGATATCGCCTATTCACCCCCCCCTCTAGGCGACATCTGTGTCCTTTCAATTGGTATCAGAGCCCGGTCTCTCATTTTAGGCTTCACCGCCTTGAGAGCAAAGATGTCGGCTAGGGGATTAGTGCACAATGACACTTTTATATTTGATGGCACAAATTATGATACTTGGAAAATTCACATGCTTAATTATTTTTGGGTCATGGACCCATCTATGGAGTGAATTGTAGATGCGGGGTTTTCTCCTCCAAAGGATACTCAAAATCTATCTTTAGAGGATGAGAAAAACTTGTATCTCAATGCTCAAGCTACTCATGTGATTGTTAATGCTTTGAGCGATGTAGTTACCTTCTCCATCACGCCTTTTCGGAGCGCTCATGAGATATGGATAAAGCTTCAAGAAAAATATGATGTGTCTAAGATTATTGGGGATGATTGTATTCCTTCCACTTCCGGCCGCAATGAACTTTCATCCACTTTACCGAAGTGTGGCAAGACACAAGGTAATGATATGGTGAGTGGTGATGAAACTTGCAATGGTGATAGTATGCTTACTCTTGATGATCCTTCATCTCTATCTCATTGCAATGCTTCATCTTTGGACTTAAACACTTGTAGCCCCATAAATGTTTTACATGCTTGTGTTGATAGTCCTTGCATATCATGTGTAAATTTCTTGAATAAATCTCATGATGATATGCTTGCTTTGTCTTGTTGCCATGATACAAATGCTTCTATTTCCTATAGTATTTGTGATGCTAACCATATAGAGGAAACCGAAGAGTCTTTGGGCCAAGACAAGGTCTTGAATGGAGCTTCAAGTATTTCTTCATCTTCTTCTTCTCACGGTTCCAACATATGCCTTATGGCTAGATCTTCAAATCATAATGATGTTGAGGATAATGGTGAGGATGAGGAAAATGAAGAAGACTATATTGAGTATTTAAACAAGAAGGGTAAGGTGGTCTTTGATGCTTTGCATAACCATAAAAATGTTTTGCCCAACTTCTTTGAAATCATGAGTTGTGCTATTGAGAGCACGAAACTCATTGAGATGAAGGAAGAACAAATTGATAAAATGTTTTCTCTTGAGCGTGAGTATGCCAATGATATCCATGATTTAAAATGTGCTCTAGAGGAAGAGCAAGAGCTTCGGGTTTCTCTTGAGGAGAAGCTTGAATCCATTGAGGAGTCATGTAATGAAATTATTTCTAAACTCACTAAAGAACGTGACCTCGCTCTTGCCAAGTTGTCTTATCCTATTGGTAATGATAATGATGCATGTGCTACTAACTCTACTTCTTGTGAAGCATCTATTTTGAAGGAGAATGTTGAGCTAAGGGCTCAACTTGAGTTGCTAACTAGCAAGTATGGGAAATTGGAAGAAAGTCATGAAAAGCTATCTAGCTCTAATGAGGATCTTCTAGTGTCCCATGCTCGCCTAAAGTTAGCTCATGAGGCTATATCTATAAAGGTAACATCTTGTGAGCCTCATGTGGACACTAGCACTATTTCTCAAAATGCTATATTGACATGTGCTAGTCCAAGTAATTCATCCACTCATACTATTGCTACATCTAGTGATGAATTACCCTCCTTGCCTTGTTGCTCTAACAATGAAGCCTCTACTTCCACTAGTACTTGTGTTGTCACTAACCATGTAGAGGAAATCGAAGAGCTCAAGGCCCAAGTTACTTCATTGAAGAAAGACTTGGAAAATTGTCATGAAGGGAAGCCCATACTCAACAAGATTTTGAGTGTGCAAAAATCCCCCAATGACAAGAGTGGACTTGGATTCAAATCTAATAACAAGAACAAGTCCAAGATAAACAAGAAGAAGGGCCAAGAACAATTCAAGAATTTGGCCAAGATTGTTTGCTTCAAGTGCAAAATTGAAGGGCACCATGTTAGATCTTGTCCTTTGAAGAAGAAGCCTCTTAGTAAGAAGCAACAAGGGAAGCGGCCTCAAGTTCAAGGCCATGCTCAACCTCAAGTTGAAGAAAGTTCACTTCCCAAGAAAAATCAAGCTAATGCTCCCCTTGTGGAGAAATCAAGTGAGAAGAAGGTGAAGAAAAGAACTTGCTACATATGCCATGAGAAGGGTCACCTATCTTCTTCATGCACTAGTGGTAACTCATCCAACCCTATCATAATTGAAGATGTTTATTCACTTTGCAAGGATAAGGTTGGCAATATGTTTGCCAAATTTGTTGGCGCTCAAAGTGGTGTCAAGAAAAGAACCATTTGGGTTGCCAAACCTATTGTTTCTAACTTCTTAGGACCCAACTTGGTTGGGGACCAACAAGCCATTACTTGAACAATAGGTGTTGTTGGAGGGCATTGGAGACTTGGCCATATCATGAAGAATTAAGGGATCTTCATCAATTATATTTTCTCAAGTCAAGTCAAGTGGATTATCTTGTGTCTATCATATATCCAATGTTCCTCCTTGCGGTAACATGTATTCAACTTATCTACATTGAAAGTTACTCGCCCCTTTACATGTGTTGGGTTTTGTATCTTGCATGTGTTTGTATATGTCGTGCTTCCTACTTGCTTCATTTTGAGTAATCAAGTATGTGCATGTTGGTTTGCACACCATGTACGGTTGTTCTTGTTGAGCCTTTTGCATCTCGTTTTATCTTACTTGGCTCTTGTGAGAGATTATTGGACCATCCCATTTTGGGGGAGTGATATGCTTTGCACTTCACAATCCTAAAAATGTGTGTACATGAGGAATACCACTTAGTGTTGATATTTAAAGATTATCTAGTTTCTATGTGGTATATCATTCTCATGAGAAATTCAAATTCTATAATGTCCATTAATCATCTTGTTCGATTTTATTTGCCTCTTGTGAAAATAAATGCTTTATCATATTATGGGGGAGTAATATGCTTTGTGCATACTACAAACCAATATAATGTGTATATTTGAGGTTGTGTCACATAGTGTTGATATTGTAAATTATCTTGCTTCTATGTGGCATGTTTTCTCAAACAAGTTCCAATTTGCCAAATTGTTTTATTGCTCATGTTTTGGATCTTGTTTGTGAGATACTTTCTTGATAGGGTTTTCCTAAAATGTGGAATGCTACATCAAAGTTGGAAAACCATTAGCTTCAAGTTATCTTAATCATTGCTTTGCATGATTGTTTAACTATTTGAGTCTATCAAGAATATCTTCTTGAGCATGGTGATTAATTCTTATCCTTCTCTGTATGCTTCTTTGTTGTGAAGATGATCTTGGATTTATATGTAAACTACTACCGGGAAATATATCCAAATACCTCTTGTTCTTGGACAATTGGTACTATATCATGTGGGATATGTATATTGATCATCTTCACATTGGCTATTGCTTTTAATTGCCTTATCTCTAGCCAAAAATGTATTTGTTTTAGCTCCCATTGTCTTCCATGACTTTTGTTATTCCATTTGATTTCGTTGAACTTGTTTTGTGTTATTTATATGTAGGTAGATGTGATGATCCCACTTGTGTGCATTTTGTATTCAAATGCAAAATCATAAATAATGCACTAATCTTGGGGGAGCTCTCCTATATTTGTTATAACACACTCTTTGTGCTTATTTCAATTGGTATTGGTTTTTTGTTGGAAGACAAATCTTTTATTTTTGGTACTTAGTGTGCCATCATAAAAAGTGTGGAGAGTTTGGTTTGTTTGTTTGAACCTTGCTCACTTTGGGAGTTGGTGATCTCATTCCTTATTATTTATTTCGTACTCTTAAAATGAGATATGTCTTTGAGCATGTGTGTTTTAGTTATGCTTTATGCTCATTGGCTTTTGCTTGGTTCACTAGTTGAACTTTGGAGTCAATCTTGTGTTGATTTGATTCTTTGATATAATTTGGACAACCTTTTGTAGCTTCACAATTTTGTGTGCTCGCTTATCCTTCTTGGTGTTTTGTCCAAATTGTATCTCCTTTGGCTCTTGAAAGTCTTGTGCATGCATATTTACTAAATGTATATTGTATGGCATGCTTTTGCTTTCTTTGATCAAATATATAGGAGAAGCTCCATCAAATCCTAAATTGGCTAAGATGTGCATGAAATTCTATTTCATAAATATATGCACATATTTTTGTAGAGTTTGTCCTATATGTTGTAGTTTCTAACTACTTTGGACCCAATGAGTTTGGGGACCATCTTGTACTTGAACTTTGTTTTAGGTACATGGAGATATATTGGTGCTTGTCTCAATAATAAGGATGAAGTGGTGACTAAATGATAATTTGAGGCAAGCTAGGATTATTGAAGAACTCCTATCTACTACATCCTACCTTTAATATCTCGGTAACAAGTATCTTTTTATGCATACTTTTCTAGCGTCCAACCTTGTGTAGGTTGTTTCTTGGCATGGATATCTTTATTTGAAAACCATGTGGTTCTTGCAAGGATTCTAATGAAACCTCTTTATTGCAAATGTGAGCAAGTTGAGATGAGGACATATTATTGGGAACATCTAAAAATCATGGTCATGATTCTCCTATCCCATATATGTCAACTTAGCAATCTTTTTGCATATCAATTCCTCAATAAGCTCACATGTGCAATATTGATGAAATTGCAAATTTATTTCTTCCATTTGGTATCCCTCATTATGATACTTGTTGTTTTTATCAAAGCATCCCAACTATCTTCTTTCCCTTGTTGATATTTGTGATGTCTTTGACATGTTGGTGGTTGAAGTTCGTCAATATACAATAAGATAAATTGTGCCTTTGGCCATGCTTTAAAAGAAAAAATCTCATTGGTATATTGCATGACTTTATTTAGGATATCATGTTCTATTCTTAGTATCTATTTTGTGTGTACATATTTCTTTGTGATAATTATCTTTGTGATATTGTCTACTTAGAAACTTATACACATGAGAGATGATATCTCATTATTTGATATCTTATTTGAACCTTATATGTTGGGATGGAATTCTAAGCAATATCATTCATTGAAGACTATGTGGATGCTCTATGCTTATCCTTGTGTTAGTCTTATAATATTCTTTATCATTCCTATCACACATTCCTTTGGTTGAGCCTTTTAATATATAGTTCCTTGCTTGTTGCTCAACTATTTGTTTGATGCAAGTGTAAGCTTAATTTCTTCTCTATGATCTCTTGCAAATGGTTGCGTTTTAAATGTTATTGAGGGAGTGATGATTCCATGTTGTGCAAATTGTATTCAAATACAAACATTCCAATTTTTGCACGTACCTTGGGGAGCTTCCTCATTTCATTTAAAGCACCATTTTGCGGTTAGCATAGTATTTAATTTCACTTGGTATCATTTTGTTTTGAATAATATTGAGAGAGTGATGATTCCATATGTGTGCACCTTATACTTCAACTCAAATAGAATATTTTGTGCACACACCTTGGGGAGCTTCCGCATATTATTTAGAGCACCTTTTCGATCTTA
Source organism: Dactylis glomerata (assembly GCA_007115705.1). Classification (NCBI taxonomy): domain Eukaryota; kingdom Viridiplantae; phylum Streptophyta; class Magnoliopsida; order Poales; family Poaceae; genus Dactylis; species Dactylis glomerata. Next base: position 1,334,793 of record QXEO01000298.1, read on the forward strand.
TCATAATATCTTTATTCAATTTGTTCTTTGGATTGTTTGATTGCTCTCTTCATTTGTTGAAGTTTATCCATCGTGTTATTGATACGTCTCAAACGTATCTATAATTTTTGATGCTCCATGCTTGTTTTTACACCATTTGCCTTGTGTTTCGTTACACTTCGTGGCGTTTTTATGCGATTTCCGAAACTAACCTATTGACAAGATGCCACAGTGCCAGTTCCCTGTTTTCTGCTGTTTTTGTGTTTCAGAGTGATACACAGGAAATATTCTCGGAATTGGACGAAACAAAAGCCAGAAGTCTTATTTTTCCCGGGAGCATCCAGACATCCGAAGAGAGGAAGGAAGGGGCCACAGGCTTCCCTCACACAGGGCTGGCGCAGCCCAGGCCCTGGCCGCGCCGCCCCTGTGTGAGGAGGCCCTGGCAGCCCTCTGACATCGCCCCTTCGCCTATATAAAGCCTCGGAACGGAAAACCCTAGGGGAGTCGGCAAATTTCCAGAAAGAGTTCCGCAGTTCCACCGCCGCCACCGACGAATTTCGGGGGACAGAAGTCTCTGTTCCGGCACCCTGCCAGGACGGGGAAGTGCCCCCGGAGCCATCTCCATCGCCGTCTCCGCCGTCTCCATCGACCTCACCGCCATCTCCATCAACCTTGCTATCTCCTATGATGAGGAAGGAGTAGTTCATCCCCGGGGCTGAGGGCTCTATCGGTAGCTATGTGGTTCACCTCTCTCTCCCATGATGTGATCTTTATGTGATCGTGAGCTTTGTATCATGTTAAACAAGTAGATGTTATTATTCAGATATTATGCTACTCCTATGCTTAATTGTTATAGTGTACTCTAGTGATGTTATTAAAGTAATCTATTCCTCCTGCCATGGTGTAACGGTGACAGTGCGTGCATCGTGGTGGTACTTGGTTTAGGCTATGATCGTGATCTCTTGTGGATTATGAGAATAATTATTACTATGATAGTATTGAGTGATCTATTCCTCCTTTCATGGTGTAATGTTGACAGTGTGTGCACCGTGTTAGTACTTGGTCTAAGTTGCAATGATTTCTATCTTGAATTGTGATCTGATTTGGATGTCTCTATGAGTGGTGTTTGTCAAGTACTTGATGAACTTTAAGGGGTGCTTCTGTAGCCACTACGCAATGATTAGTGTTATTCAATAGGAGAGTAATTTAGAGTACCATCGTGGAGAGAAGTTGTTTATTTGTTCAATCATGTTATATTGTTGGGAGTGTGTCCACTAGTGAAAGTATGATCCCTAGGCCTTGTTTCCAAGCATTGCACACCGTTTACTTGCTATTTTGTTACTTGTTTGCTCGCAGCGATATTTATTTCACATCACGTTTACTACTTATAATCATCTATACCACTTGTATTTCACTATCTCTTCGCCGAACTAGTGCACCTATACATCTGATAAGTGTATTGGGTGTGTTGGGGACACAAGAGACTTTCTGTATCGTAATTGCAGGGTTGCTTGAGAGGGATAGCTTTGACCTCTAACCTCCCTGAGTTCGATAAACCTTGGGTGATCCACTTAAGGGAAACTTGCTGCTGTTCTACAAACCTCTGCACTTGGAGGCCCAACAAGTGTCTACAAGAATAGAAGTGTGTAGACATCAGTTATCTTTTTTTTTTGCAATCTTTGATCCTCAATATAGTTTCATTTCCTTCAAAAATTTGCCTTTGTATATGTGCATGTGTTTTCACTCATTTATTTTGGATATGCACACCGTTTTGGAGGAACTCTCACTATATTGGCCTTCTAAGCTTTTTTGGCCCATTTTGGCAATGGATGCCAATGGGGGAGAAGTTTCGAGGGTTTAAAGGGAATTGGCTTTTATGCCTTTTATGCTTTGGTTTGTTCTTAAGCATTTGCCTTGCATGCTTTGCATGGTTGAGTATATAGTGGAAACTCCACCAACAACCTTGGTTGGCAATATATGCAATGAAATCAAGATCATTCACACATGCATAGATTGTGGGGGAGTTTGCTCTATATATGGTGGTTTACTAACATCACATACTTTTGTAGTATTTGATGTTAGTACAACCATTTTGGTTCTTTGAATTCATTATATAAACCCTCTCAAAGAGATTGTCATCAATTACCAAAATGGGGGAGATTGAAAGATCATATCGAGCCCCATGTGTGGTTTTGGTAATTAATGACAATCCCTATGGACTAATGGTTGCATTGAGTTATATGTGTAGGACTTGTCCATAGACAATGCTTGAACCATTTGTTGGAGTCAAGGTTGTAAGAAGAAGATTATGTGTTGACCAAGGTGTTATTCAAGGAGTGATCCAAAGATTGGTCTTAAGGGAGTTGAGCTTATGTCAAGTGTGTCTTGAAGAATAAGATTGAGTGAGCTCTTATGTGTATCCTCAAGACACCATCATTATGGAGAAAGAAGAATTGATTCGAGGATTGATCAAGTCAAAGCGCAAGCTCAAGATGAGCAACTAGAAGAGAACATATGCTTGAAGCTTGCCATCTATATTTTGGTCATGGATATGTGAAGATATGCTTAAAGAGAGTCTCTTCCATAGTAGAGTATGGGGAAGCAATCCGCAAGACTTCACCAAGCAAGCTCAATCAAGAAAGGTGGTCCAACTTGAGAAGATCAAGATCGTCATTATCCACCTCAAGTGGAATGCTCAAGGCAAAGGTATGATAGTGTTAGGGTTTCTTTCTTACCGGTCTCATGGTGTTAGTTGTGAGACCGGGTTATAGGATCGGTAGCCGTACTATCAAGAGGGGCTCTCGAGTGAGTAACTTAATTGTATCGTTAAGAGAGAGCTCAAACCTTTGCATACTTGGCATCATCTTTCTTGGTTCTTATTTGGGTTTTATCCATGTGAGATTCTAGAGCTTGTGGTTATTTCCATGACAAGCTCTAGCTCATCAAAAACGGATTTCGCATGAAGCTCTTATTGCGTTTTTGATGTTTGGAGGTTTTACCGGTTTGCCTTCAAAGAGAGGTCAAACCTTTCATCATTTGGTTTTATACTCCCTTGTTGGACTATGATGTTTCTATGGATGAAATTGTAGAGATCGTTGTGGTGATTCCAACGAGCCCAAGATCATCGAAAACGGAGTCCGGATGAAAAAGTTATCACCGTTTTCGTATTGCAATTTTTGCTCGGCGTCACCCAAATACGGGGCCGGAAATTCTGGCCAGGGGGCCGGATAATCCGCCCCCCCCCCTCGAAGATTTCGTATTGCAATTTCTGCTAAGGACTTTGGTCGGCGTCACCCAGATATGGGGCCGGATATTCCGGCCAGGGGGCCGGATAACCCGGCCATATTTTGGCCGGATAATCCGCCCCTCCAAGTCCTGCAACGGCCATATTTCGTGGGGGGGGGGTATAAATACCCATTCTTCCTCCTTGGGCTGCACACGAATTGGGCTTCTCTCTCCTCCATTGTTGACTTTGCAAGCTTGCCCTTCCTCCTCCATTCCTCCCATGATTCTTGCATATTTTTGAGGGAAAAGAGAGAGGAGATCTAGATCTATATTTCCACCAATCCATCTCTCCTCTAAGTGAGGGGAACATAGATGATCTAGATCTTGGAGTTCTTTGTGGATTTCCTTTGTTCTTCCTCTCATATTTCTTCATAGCATTAGTTGCTTTGTTAGGATTTGAGTGAGAAGGATTTGAGCACCTTGTGTGCTCTTGCCATTGCATAAGTTGCATCGGTTTGAGTTCTCCCCGGAGATTCGAGTAAGTGAAAGTTTGTGAGCTTATTACTCTTGGGTTCTTGGAACCCTAGACGGCTTTGTGATGCCTTTGTGGCTATTCTTGGGAGCCTCTAAATAAGTTGTGGATGCGTGCCCCAAGCTTTGTGTAAAGGCCCGGTTCCGCCTTGAGGAACCCCTTAGTGGAAGAGTGAGCTAGGCCTTTGTGGCGCAAGCTCACACCGGAGAATAGGGTGATGCCTTTGTGGCGATACCACACCCCTCCAACGAGACGTACTCCCTTTCAAGGGAGGAAATCGGGAATACATCATCGTCTCTGCGTGCCTCGGTTATTTCTATACCCGAGCTCTTTACTTATGCACTTTACATTGTGATAGCCTTCGTGCTTGAAGTCATATATTTTGCTATCACCTTGTTACTTGTATTGCTTAGCATAAGTTGTTGGTGCACATAGGTGAGCCTAGTTTATTTAGGTTTTATGTGCTTGATAAAATAAACGCTAGTTTAATTCTGCTTTTGTTCAAGCCATTCGTAAAATTTGATATCGTCTATTCACCCCCCCCCACTCTAGGCGACATCTGTGTCCTTTCATCATGTCATTTTATTTCATTTTTACCAAATGAAATGAAGTGATGGATGCCAAACGAGCCCTTAGTAAAGAATAGGGTTACAAACAAGCTAATCAACCATACACGGCAGGAATAAGGCGACCCAAATATATCTACACACTTTTTTTTGGACGCACGACCAACATTCATCATTATAGGAGATTAATTCAAGGCATTCTCCCGGTGAACAATGGATATTGATACATCAAACTTAGCAAAAATCTAAAATTTGTGTATTTTTACTAATAAGTTCTTTGTTTGTATAAATTTACATGCGAAGAATCAATTGTAGATGGCATAAGTGGATCACTTTTTTTGTGTAATTTTCCAGAAATTACATATAACTCGCCTCCTAAGTTATATTACATATCACAAAATATATGGAGTCCACCAAGCAATGGGTCAAAGTTATACCTTTTCTTTTAGTGCACTCATTCGTGGCCACACGTACCGGTGACCAAGACGATCCCGATGGAGCAACTCGGGAGGACAATTGGATGATAGCAAACACTTGTTGTTCCCAAATTTTATTTATATTGGTAGCCATCTAGCATCTTTGAAAGCACTTTTTTGCAAACTAAATGCAGCTTTTTTTGCTTGTAGGGGGGGGGGGGGGGGGTGTGTTTCTCGGATCCTTCCTAAATTCTAATAGCCTAAGGGCAACTCTAGCATTAGCCGATAAATGAGATCCCATACGACCACGCTAGGAACACAATATAGGGACTTGGACGGGGCTTGCTTGTGCTGCGACCGTGCGACCATCCATGTGGTGCGACGCATGGACGCCATCGAGCGGTCGTGCCTCTCACATCCCCACCTCTGGTTTTTTATAGGAAAAAACTAACGCGAAAATACAACCCACCGTATCCCTGCCCCATATTCCGATTCCTTCTCATCCCATTCCGTCGCCTGGGGTGAGGGAGCTTCCTTTATTTTCCTCTAGATTTTAGGGGTATCGTTGGAGTTGGATTTTTGCCTTTTTAGTTTTTTTCCTATAGCGCCCAAAAAAAGTAGGGGGGCCTATTTAGGGCTCTGGTGGACCTTAATTCGTTTTTCCTGTTTTAGAGTACTTAACTGGTTTTTCCTCTCTCTTTTTTGAGCAAACTCAATTAGTTTTCTCTAGACATTTTTTTTAGTAAACTCAATTACTCCTTTTAACATATAATATTCTTCACTAATAAGGATATATCTACTATTAAAATATGTCTAGATACATCTATATTAGCGAAGAGTAATATGGATCGGAGAGAGTAGTTTTTCCTTGAGTTGCTCTGATAAGAGGGATGGACGAGCTCAACACAGCCCAAGTTACGCTCCAATGGAGACGACTGGAAGAGCCATTTCGAAATCAATTTGAGAGATAGAAAACCAAAATTTCCAGAATATCACATCTTCCGCCCTCGGCGCCGCCACGCTCCGGCCCCAGCCGCCGTACCGCTCCCAGTCACCGCACTGCGCCACCAGTTCGCGGCCCGCGGGTAGCGAAAGCGGTTTAGGGTTTCGCCGGCGCCTCTTCGATGGCGGCAGATGCTGGTAGGCGGCTGGACGTGGCCAACATCCTTTCCTTCGGCGACGACCTCGTCGGGATGCTCCTCGACGTCAGGGACGGCGAATCCCTCGCGCAGGCCTGCGACGGGGTGCGGATGCTGCGCTCCGCCTGCCGCAACGAGTCCGGGGACCTCGAGCTCCAAGTGAAAGGTCCGTTCTCTCCGTTCTTTTTGAGATTTGGATTCATGTCGGGTTCAGAACCCCTCGTGTGGTGGAAACGGTTTGAGTACTCGAAGTTCTCTGCGGAAATTTTAGGGTAATTTATTCAATCCCACTGGTAATTTGAGCACTTGCGGTTGAAAATCTTGCTTAAAAGGATTGATTTCGAACAAAAAAAATAGCATGTCACAATTTATGACTAGAGTTAATAAATCTTCTAATTTACTTAGCATTCCAGCACTTGCATACCAAAGGATTGAAGAAACATTTGACAAATTCACTAATTGAAGCACCTGCTATGCAAACAAAGTAATAAACACTGGGTCACTTTTGAAAAAATTACAGTAGTGGTGTTGCAACAAACTTAATTGACTATTTGAGTGCCACAGTAAAGATGCCATGCTTCTTTTGCACAACAGAGTATCAGGAAAAAATAAATTCCTGCAAGGAAGAGTTAGACAAAGCGAAATCTGAAACAGTTGCCGATGAAGAACTGAACGCGTTGCAAAATGAGATGGAAGAGAAGCTCCAGAGCGAGCAACAGCTCCGCCAAGACTTAAGATAAGTTCTTACTTCAGCATCCGTAATTCCGTACCATCTGAAGTGTTACATTAGGTTTGCTAATACAGTTCATGTTGTCAACACGGCAGTAAATGATGAGCTTGATAACCTAGACCTTCAAAGGGCTTCAATAGAAGAAAGGCAGGATGCTTTCAAGAAGAAGGAGAAAGAATTGCTCAAAGCACAGTAAGTCGAGATTTGTTCTCTCTGTGACCGAGTAATGTCAGTACATTTTGCCTCCGCAACTGCACACATACACCTTTATTGCGGAAACTATTTTGATGATGAACTGATTAGAAAATCTGTTCTGGGCTAAACTGGCAGTAATGTACTATACCTAGAAGCACCATTACGCTGTCCATCCGGCTGTTGCAATAGCAAGTTTGATGTAGTAGTGTGGTTGACATTGATCATTTTATAGGATACGGGAAGTCAAAGTCGATACTCGTAGCTCCCTACTAAAATTTGATTTTGGATAATGCTATGCCTTATCTTTCCTCTGGTATATTGTGCTATTGAATTCCTACCACTTCCGTATCTTTCTCGTGCAAAGTTTGATGGTTTTTTTGTAAATACCAATTGAAATTTATATGAATGCTGCCTCATAATTCAATATGAGATGAGATTAGGCACTGTTGCTTCTACTGGTTGCCCTGTTTCTCAGTTAAATTGACTGGCTACCTTTTTGTGCAGAAGTACACTTTCCATGTGTGTGTCAGTTACGAACATCATGCCAAATTTCGAAGATCGGGATAAGATTTCGGGATGTATCCTTTCAAAATGTTACTGTTTCGACTCTTTTTTTTAAGTCAAGGACGTCAGTTGCTGCTACTCTGCCTTTTCTATTTGGACTTCAGTATTGCTGTTGTCTTACAGTGAAGAAAACCTGTCTGGAGTCCTTAGCCTTTATCAGATATTGTTGACAAGAACAAGAAGAAGCTAGATAAGTTCGAGTTTGAGAAGACAATGTCGCCAGTTGAGATCTGTGACAAGCTCTGGAAAATGATTTAGGGCCTGCTACCTGCAGCAGTAGCAGCAATTGCACTTGTTGACTGCTGTGCAAGGTAACCACCTCCAACAGGGGAAGAATGTGACTTGCCCAGTTGCTTCAGATGACTTAGTTGTGTGTCATCCTGTTCTTCGTACCTTGCTGTCGATCCGGATTTGATTTGATGCACATGTATTTCGCTGACTTTAGTTTGAGAAGCCAAATCTTAGAACTCCGTGCTGTACATCTTATGGCCTGTACGTGTACGATGTGTAAATTATTATGTCTGCCCTAGTATTTTTTGTTGGTTGGTTTTGACATTGCTCATCACTTATATTTTTTGTAAACTGTTGTTGATTTTATGTGATCACTATCTATTGATGTGTGCGACATGTAATACTAATTGAAATGTCATGTGACGTGTATTGTGCCGTCTTCTTTTATTCTGTCATGTGACGTGAATTGAAATGTCATGTGACGTAGCTCATATGGTAGAGCGCTCGCTTCGCATGCGAGAGGCACGGGGTTCGATTCCCCGCGTCTCCATTTTTTCTCCTTCTCTCTTATATTTTCAGAGTTGTTTTCAGGTGATCATATTTCAGAGATTTTTTCATCTAGAACAAATCTCATGCGCTACATATACTTTGGCAATGTTTCATCACAGCTGTTAAGGTTAAACTCACACATCAATTGCCGCAAATGATTTCGCAAATCTCATGCGAGAACCATGAAGTTAAATCATCTCTCGATTTCACAACACAAATGATTTTAGTAAAATTTATGAAATTAAAATTTATATAGTTAAACTTACTTACCATAAAACTACTCTAACGTATTTTGTCTTGAGAAGGGGATTCTAAAACTGTAGACCAACTTATTATTAAAAAACTAGACACACCGGTTAACCCTTACTAATTAGGATTATGACACTCATAATGTGATAAGAAAATACGCAGCGGAATCAATGTAAATTCAGCACTTCTATATGAACTCACGGACGATATAGGAAGAAAAGATATGGATCAACATATATGGAGAAAACATGACACTTCATGGTTCTCTCCTATTTTTTGAAGCCACACAATTTTCTGCAAACATATATGGAGGAAACACAACACTTCATTCAAAGTAGGAAATAAACTACTCTCTAATTATTTTTTGAAGCGGTGCAATTTTGGTTTTTCATCTTTCCTAGTATCATATTAATAGTTTGGCTTGCCAAAACGTGTTATATTAGTGAACAGATGGAGTGTACCCTGCCCTAGACACGTCAAATATAACCACAATAAGTCAATGCCAAAGAAAATCCAAAAAACAAACGAAATGGCTTTCGCAAGCAGCAAAATTGGGCGCGACAAAGCACGCCCTAGTACGCGTCATCCATGTTTCATCGAGAGCTATTCATATTCCTAAAGATATAAACAAAGTGAGGTAGATTTCACCTCAATAATAATAAAAACATTATTTCGTACTCACTCCATCCCAAAATAGTTATTGTATAAATTTAATTAAAAAGTCAAGGTTTACAAAATTTTGAACACATATATAGAAGAAAAATATCAGGAACTACTATACCAAATAAGTACGTTGTGAAAATATAGTGGATCTATTTAATTATCGTAATTGCAATTCCTAGCTTAGTGCTCAATCAAGTCATACATCATTGGATCTTCTTTGTGATTCATGCACTATGAGTTGCACGTTGTGTTACTACTTTCAACTGACATTTTTTACTTGCTGCATGGCCAACTTTACTAGATCCAGGCATCGGGCGGCGATTTTGGATGTTCTACATTGCAGGGGTGTTTGGTTCCCAATCACGTTTTGCCAAACCAAAGTGTGGCTAGCCATAAAAGTGTGGCTGTTATAAAAAGTGTGGCTGAAAAATATGAAGCCAAACTTTGGTAAAAGTTGGCAATAACAATAACTCTATGACTAATAGGCTACACTAAGAATAAAATATTACAAGCTAAAGTGTGGTAGAAACCAAACACATACCAACTAAACTCTGGCAACCAAACTTTAGCGTGGCAAAGTATGACTAGGACCCAAACGGGCCCTCCATCTCGCCATCTCGTGCCAGATTTGGACTTGCCATCTCATGGCCGACTCGAACAGATCGAGGCAACACCCGGCAACGAGAAGCATGACAGCGGCATATCAGATCGAAAACAATATGGTAGGTTGAAGAGAAAAACTTCTAGGCCAGGTGAGGAAAAAACAATAGAGATTCTGCACCGCCGTTGTCAGCCTTCTCGGGCGGCGGTGAGGTGAACTAGGTTGGCAGGGGAGGGCCTCTAAGAGCATCTCCATCGCCCCAAATGCCTCCCGAATGAGCTTTCGGGATAGGAATGCGAAAATGGGCTCACGTCGGGAGCCCCAAAATGATGTCGGCATTGGGCTACGTTCGAAATTATGTCCGGCAACCCCGCGTCGGATCCAAATCTTTGGGATTTGCCTGGGGGTGCCGGCACACATCACTATGTCGGATGGACACAGATGGGCCCCCTTGTCAGTGGCCATGAGGGTCGGCCAGCTTAATTAATTGCATGCAGATGCTTTCCACGCGGTGAAGACCAGAGGACTCTTCGGCGTTTGTGTCGCCCTCTACATTCCCACTCCACCTACCGCTCCACCTCCATCTCCACATCCCCACTCCTCTGATAGCTCTGCCGCCCGCTCCGTCGCGCCACCACAGCACACACACACGCACACCTTGTTTAGTTTAGGTTTTATTCATTCAAACTATGTACTATTTCCTAAATGTTTAAATGAATTCAATAAAAAAAATCAAGTTTTGGGGTCTCAAATCAGGGGTGCCAGTGTGGACATGACTCCATAAATGGCCGCGGAGCACTGCAGGTGCCCCCAAAACTCTCATGCCGACACCGTTATCGGACACAGTTTCGAGAGCACCGATGGAGATGCTCTAAGCTGGTGGTGGTGGAGCACTAGGCGACGTAGGAGGCAAAGTGCGCCAGGTAAAAATGCATTGTACCATTATATTTGCTAAGTGATTCGTGCTAGGTGTTAGTTGCAATATGAGTTTCAACTATTACTATATAACGTGACTTGACTGAGAACTAAGTTAAATCTCGCTAACTAAGAATTAGTCACACTCTTTAATTATATAATTAAAATCATAGAGAACGCAAAGATTTACTCTACAGAGTTTTGATGGTTCAACAGAGATTTATCCAATTCGCAAAAAATGTAGAGACTTATCCACATCATACGATGGCACCCACCTGCGCACAGGGCCGGGAGATGTCACTGGTGGAAAAAGGCATTCAATCCCGGTTTGTAAAGCCCATTAGTCCCGGTTGTAGCAACCGGTGCTTACGAACCGGGACCAATGGGCCTCCACGTGGCCCGGGGCATGTGCTGCGGCTGGAGGACCTTTGGTCCCGGTTCGTAACACGGACTGGGACTAAAGGTCCATTCGGAATAAAATTTGTATTTTCTGTTTCGGATTTCTGTATTTTCTTTATTTCTCTATTATCTAATCATCTCTATTCTCATATCAAATTAGATACTTATGGCTCTCACTCCATATCTCATATCAAATTACAAGTACTTGTTGAACGGATCGTATGGGCACCTAGAGGGGGGGGGTGAATAGGTGCTACTCAAATTTTAGTTCTTTTTCAATTTAGGCTTGACATAAAGGTAAATTCTCTAGATATGCAACTAAGGTGAATTTACCTATATATCAACTAGCAAGCTAACCAAGATACAATATATAAAGGCAATAAAGGATAGAGGTAACCGAGAGTGGAGCACGCGGAGACACGGATGTAATTCCCGTAGTTCCTTCCTTTTTAGGGGAAGTACGTCTACGTTGGAGGGGTGTGGTTGCCACAAAGGCCTAACCAACGCCACAAAGGCTCACCCTATTCTCCGGTGCAAGCTTCCGCCACAAAGGCCTAGCTCACTTTCCACTAAGGGATTCCTCAAGGCGGAACCGGCCTTTACAATCTTGGGGCACGCATCCACAACCTAATTGGAGGCTCCCAAGCACAACACAATGCTGTCAAACAACAAGTAGCAATATATCAAATACACAAACAAGGTCTTGGGACACAAGGGAACCCAAGACACAAGGGCCCTCAAGCAAATGAGAGGGGAAATCAAATCGCTTCGGTGAGGATGTAGATGATGGTCTTCTCCTTCGATTCTCCAAAGATCAAGAGCTTTGGTGGGTTGAGGGAGGAGATCTAGATGATTTGGTGAGCTCAACAATGGTGGTCTTCTTCTATGTTTGCTAGCTACCCGTTGGAGAAGAAGAGGGGGGTATTTATACCCCCCCAAAATATCTGACCGTTGCCAGCCAGGAAGTCCGGCTATAGCCGGAGATAAGTCCGGCTATAGCCGGAGATAAGTCCGGCTAAAGCCGGTCACACCGGCTAAAGCCGGTCTCACACCGGCTATAGCCGGCCTGAAATATCCGGCCCGGCCGGAAATAGCCGGACAAATAGCCGGTTGAGACCAGAGGCGTAGGACCCCTCTCGAAAACGAGCAGTCCGGCTATAGCCGGTCTGGGGACCGGCTAAAGCCGGCCTTCCTGGCTCAACCTTATATGAAAACTTCTCCAGGAGCTGATTTTCACCATTTCCTCAATAATTTCCTTTGGATAATGATACTCATCAAATGTAACATATAAAACCCAATATCTTGTGCAAGAATATTATAAAATCCTGCAAAGCATAATCACACATTAATAGATAATGTATTGTTAACAAACGCCAAAATCAATTAGGCGGGAAATGCTCTTTCAATCTCCCCCTTTTTGGTGTTTGATGACAATACATAATTTTGCATGTTTCAAACGATATAAAATATAGACGGAGCTCCCCCTTGCTATGTGTCTTATTTTAAATTTGTATTTGAATACAAAGACACATCAACAATAAGAACTCCCCCTAGATTTTATAATGTGATCCATATATGCACAAGATATATATCATAATTGAAAGGACACAGATGTCGCCTAGAGGGGGGGGGGTGAATAGGCGATTAAAACTTTTACGAAAGGCTTGTACAAATGCGGAAATAAACTAATGTTTAATTTGACAAGCTTACAAAACCTAATAAACTAGGCTCACCTATGTGTACCAACAACTTATGTTAAGCAAGACAAGTAGCAAGGTATATAACTTCAAGCACGATGGCTATCACAAATGAAGTGCATAAGTAGTGGAGCTCGGATAAGAGTTACCGAGGCACGAAGGAGACGAAGATGTATCCCGAAGTTCACTTCCAAAGGAAGCTAGTCTCCGTTGGAGAGGTGTGGCGGCTTAATGCACTCCGAACGCCACAAAGGCCTCACCTTGAGATGTGGTAGCACAATGCTCACCAAATGCCACAAAGGCTCACCTCAAGATGCGGAGGCACGCTACACACCAAACGCCACAAAGGCTCACCTTATTCTCCTCGCGCCCTCGCACAAAGCAAGATGCCACGATCCACTATGGAACACTTGAGGGCGGTCACCGAACCCGTACAAGCTTGGGGCAATCTCCACAACTTAATTGGAGGCTCCCAAGAATTGCCACAAAGGCACCACAAAGGTTGGGGAATCTCCACAACTTAATTGGAGGCCCCAAGTATATGCCACAAAGGCCACTAAGCCGTCTAGGGTTCCAAGAACCCAAGAGTAATAAGCTCACAACTTCCACTTACCGAATCTCCGAGGAGAACTCAAACCGATGCACCAAATGCAATGGCAAGAGCACACAAGGTGCTCAAATCCTTCTCACTCAAATCCTACCAAAGCAACTAATGCTATGGAGAGATATGAGAGGAAGAACAAAGGAAATCAACAAATGAACTCCAAGAACTAGATCCCAATGGTTCCCCTCACTTAGAGGAGAAATTGATTGGTGGAAATATAGATCTAGATCTCCTCTCTCTTTTCCCTCAAGAAGATGCAAGAATCATTGGAGGGATTGAGAGATAGAGCAAAGCTTCAAAGTCAACAATGGAGGAGAGTGAGAAATAGGAAGCCAACCAGCCCAAGGAGGAAGAAGGGGGCCTTTTATAGGTCCCCCACGAAAACTAGCCGTTGCTGGGCACTAGGGCCGGAGTCTCCGGCCTAGAAGACCGGAGTCTCCGCCCTAAGTGACTCCAGGGCCGGAGTCTCCGCCCCTGGGCCGGAGTCTCCGGTGCCCCGGGGTCATTCGGGGGCCTCAGGACGGACTAAGCAGGTGCCAGGCCGGAGTTGGGCCGGAGACTTTGCGTCTCGGGCCGGAGACTCCGGCCACCAAAAACTGGCAGGAACACCAACACGAAAACGACCATAACTTGAGCATCCGGACTCCGTTTTTGATGATCTTGAGCTCGTTGGAATCACAACAACGAGCTCTATAAGTATATGCATAGAAACATCATAGTCCAACAAGGGAGGATAAAACCAAATGATGAGAGGTTTGACCTCTCTTCAAAGTCGAACCGGTAAAACCTCCAAACACCAAAAACACAATGAGTGTTTCATGCAAAATCCCTTTTTGATGAGTTAGAGCTTGTCATGGAATTAACCACAAGCTCTAAAACCTCACATGGATAAAAGCCAAATAAGAACCAAGAAGGATGATGGCAAATATGCAAAGGTTTGAGCTTTCTTCGAACGATGCGGTTAAGTTACTCACTCGAGAGCCCCTCTTGATAGTACGGCTACCAATCCTATAACCCGGTCTCCAAACTAACACAAGAGACCGGTAAGAAGGAAAACCTATCAAGAACAAACCTTTGCCTTGTGTATTCCACTTGAGCTTGATGAAGATGATCTTTTCCACCTCAAGATGGAATCCCTTTCTTGATTGCTCTAGCTTGATGAAGTCTTGTGGATTGCTCCCCCATAAATCAATATGGGAAAGACTCTCTTAGGAATATCTTCACAAAGCCATTACCACCAAATAGAATACATGCATCAAGCATATAATCACCTTGAGATGGCACATCCTAAACTTGACTTCTCATCCATGAAGACGATCACCACTTAATAATATCCTAGCCCGAGATCACAAGATCCCACTCGATACATTATGTATGCTTTGAGAGTTGATCAACTTGAATCCCATCTTTGCACTTTGACTTGATCAACCTTGTATCCTTCCTTCTTCCTTCATGAAGATGATGTCTTGAAGGTAAACACAAATGTCCACTCAATTATATTCTTCAAGACATAGTTGCAATAAGCTCAATTCTCATATGACCATTCTTTCGATATTTCCTTGAATAACACATTGGTCATCACTTAAAGTTCTTCATTTGATCCTTCTTACAACCTTGAAGCCAGCATATGGTTCAAGCATTGTCTATGGACATGTCCTACAAATATAACTCAATGCAAACATTAGTCCACAGAGATTGTCATTAATTACCAAAACCACACATGGGGGCTCCATGCTCTTTCAATCTCCCCCATTTTGGTAATTGATGACAATCTCTTTGAGAGGGTTTATATAATGAATTTAAAGAACCAAAATGGTTGCACTAACATCAAATACTAGAAAAGTATGTGATGTTAGTAAAACCACCATATATAGAGCAAACTCCCCCACAATCTATGCACGTGTGAATGATCTTGATTTCATTGCATATATTGCCAACCAAGGTTGTTGGTGGAGTTTCCTCTATATACTCAACCATGCAAAGCATGAAAGGCAAATGCTTAAGAACAAAACCAAAGCATAAAACCCAATTCCCTTTAAACCCTCGAAACTTCTCCCCCATTGGCACCAATTGCCGAAATGGGCGGAAAAACTTAGAAGGCCAATATAGTGAGAGTTCCTCCATAATGTGTGCATAAACCAAAAGTATAATTGAAAATATATGCACATATCCAAATATGAAAACTCGGAGGAAATCAACCTATATTGAGGATCAAAGATTGCAAATAAAATAAGATCACATGGTGGTTAAACTTCAACAAATGAAGAGAGCAATCAATCGATCCAAAGAACAAATTGAATAAAGATATTACGATAAGACCAAAAGGGTGCTCTAAATAATATGAGGAAGCTCCCCAAGGTTTGTGCACAAAATATTCTATTTGAATTAAAGTATAAGGTGCACAAACATGGAATCATCACTCCCTCAATATTATTCAAAACAAAATGATACCAAGTGAAGTCAAATACTATGATAACCGCAAAATGGTGCTTTAAATGAAATGAGGAAGCTCCCCAAGGTACGTGCAAAAAATAGAATATTTGCATTTGAATACAATTTGCACAACATGGAATCCTCACTCCCTCAATAACATTTAAAACGCAACCATTTGCAAGAGATCATAGAGAAGAAATTAAGCTTAACACTTGCATCAAACAAATGGTTGAGCAACAAGCAAGAGACAACATATTAAAAGGCTCAACCAAAGGAATGTGTGATATGAAATGACAAAGCATATTATAAGACTAATACAAGGATAAGCATAGAGCATCCACATAGTCTTTAATGAAAGAAATTGCTTAGCATTCCATCCCAACACATAAGGTTCAAATAAGATATCAATTAAGGAGATATCATCTCTCATGTGTATAAGTTTCTAAGTAGACAACATCACAAAGATAATTATCACAAAGAAACATGTACACACAAAATAGATACTAAGAATAGAACATGATATCCAAAATAAAGTCATGCAATATACCAATGAGAATTTTGCTTTTAAAGCACGGCCAAAGGCTCAAATTTTCTTATTGTATATTGATGAACTTCAACCACAAACAAGTCAAAGACATCACAAATATCAACAAGGGAAAGAAGATAGTTGGGATGCTTTGAGAAAAGCAACAAGTATCACAAAGATGAATACCAAAAGAAAGTAATAAATTTACACTTTCAACCATATTGCACATGTGAGAACTTGAGGAATTGATATGCAATAAAATTGCTAAATTGACATATATGGGATAGGAGAATCATGAGCATGATTTTATATGTTCCCAATAATATGCACTCATCTCAAATTACTCACAATTGCAATAAAGAGGTTTCATTAAGACCTTTGCAAGAAGCACAACATTTGCAAATAATGATTTTCCATGCCATGAAACAACCTACACAAGGTTGGATACTAGAAAAGTATGCATGATAAGATACTTGTTACCGAGATATTAAAGGTAGGATGTAGTAGATAGGAGTTCTTCAATAATCCTAGCTTGCCTCAAATTATCATTTAGTCACCACTTCATCCTTATTATTGAGACAAGCACCAATATATCTTCATGTACCTAAAACAAAGTTCAAGTACAAGATGGTCCCCAAACTCATTGGGTCCAAAGTAGTTAGAGAAACTACAATATATAGGACAAACTCCACATAAATATGTGCATATAGATATGAACTTGAATTTCATGCACAACTTAGCCAATTTAGGATTTGATAGAGTTTTGCCTATATATTGGATCAACGAAAGCAAAGCATGCCATAAATTATACATTTAGTAAGAATGCAGGCACAACACTTTCAAGAGCCAAAGCGAGATACAATTTGAACAAAGCACCAAGAAGACCAAGAAGTCACACGAAATTGTGAAGCCACAAAAGGTTGTCCAAATTATATCAAAGAATCAAATCAACACAAGATTGACTCCAAAGTTCAACTAGTGAACTAAGCAAAAGCCAATGAGCATAAAGGATAACTAAGACACACATGCTCAAAGACATATCTCATTTTAAGAGTGAAAAACAAATTACAAGGAATGAGATAAGCAACTCCCAAAGAGAGCAAGGTTCCAACAACAAACCAAACTCTCCACACTTTTTATGATGGCACACTAAGTACCAAAAAGAAAAGATTTGACTTCCAACAATAATCAAAACCAATTGAAATAAGCACAAGAGTGTGTTATAACAAATATAGGAGAGCTCCCCCAAGATTAGTGCATTATTTATGATTTTGCATTTGAATACAAAATGCACACAAATGGGATCATCACATCTACCTACATAGAAATAACACAAAATAAATTTAACAAAATCAAATGGAATCACAAGAGTCAAGAAAGACAATGGGAGTTAAAGAAAATACATTTCTTGGCGAGAGATAAGGCAATTAAAAGCAATAGCCAAAGTGAAGATGATCAATATAAAAAATACCACATGATAGATTACCAATTTTCCAAGGAGAAGAGGTATATGGAGTTATTTCCGGTGGTAGTTTACACATGAATCCAAGATCATCTTCACAAAAAATGAGCATATGAAAAGTATAAGAATTAAGCACCATGCCAAACAAAGATATTCTTGATAGATTCAAATAGTTAAACAATCATGCAAAGCAATGATTAGGATAGCTTGAAGCAAATGGTTTTCCAACTTTGATGTAGTATTCCACATTTTAGGAAAACCCTATCAAGAAAGTATCTCACAAACAAGATCCAAAACAAGAGCAATAAACAATTTGGCAAATTGGAACTTGTTCGAGAAAACATGCCACATAGAAGCAAGATAATTTACAATATCAACACTATGTGACACAACCTCAAATATACACATTTCATGGATTTGTAATATGCGCAAAGCACAATACTCCCCCATAATGTGATAAAACCAATTTTCAAATAAGTTGTTAAAGTCAATTTCCATAGGGCTCGGAAATTCCAAGGGAGGCCGGAGTCTCCGGGGTAGAACCACCGGAGTCTCCGGGGTAGAACCACCGGAGTCTCCGGGGTAGAACCACCGGAGTCTCCGGGGTAGAACCACCGGAGTCTCCGGGGTAGAACCACCGGAGTCTCCGGGGTAGAACCAATGGAATCTCCAAACCTAGAAAATTAAACTTTACCAACAAGAGGCAAATAGAATCCAACAAGATGATTAATGGACATTATAGAATTTGAATTTCTCATGAAAATGACATACCACATAGAGACTAGATAATCTTTAAATATCAACACTAAGTGGTATTCCTCATGTACACACATTTTTAGGATTGTGAAGTGCCAAAGCATATCACTCCCCCAAAATGGGATGGTCCATTAATCACTCCCAAGAGCCAAGAAGATAGATCAAGATGCAATAGGCTCAATAGTAACAACCGTACATGGTGTGCAACCAACAAGCACATAATTGATTACTCAAAATAAAGCAAGTGGGGAGCACAACATATACAAACACATGCAAGATACAAAACCAAACACATGCAAAGGGGCGAGTAACTTTCAATGTAGATAAGTTGAATACATGTTACCGCAAGGAGGAACAATGGATATATGATAGAAATAAGATAATCCAATTGACTTGACTTGAGACAATATAATTAATGAAGATCCCTTAATTCTTCATGATATAGCCAAGTCTCCAATGCCCTCCATTAGACACCTATTGATCAAGTTTTGGCTTGTTGGTCCCCAACCAAGTTGGGTCCTAAGAGGTTAGTCACAATAGGTTTGGCAACCCAAATGGTTCTTTTCTTGACACCACTTTGAGTACCAACAAATTTGGCAAACACATTTCCAACCTTATCCTTGCAAAGTGAATAAGCATCATTGATTATGATAGGGTTGGATGAGTTACCAATAGAGCAAGTAGAAGAAAGGTGACCCTTCTCACGGCATATGTAGCAAGATCTTATCTTTCCTTTCTTCTCATTTGATTTCTCCACAATGGGAGCATTGGGTTGATTCTTCTTAGGAGGAAGCTTTTCTTCATCTTGAGGAAGGACTTGAGTTTGAGCTTGAGGCCGCTTCCCTTGTTGCTTCTCACTTAGATGCTTCTTCTTCAATGGGCAAGACCTAACATGATGCCCTTCAATTTTGCACTTGAAGCAAACAATCTTAGCCGGATCCTTGACTTTCTCTTGGCCCTTCTTCTTCTTGAAGAGTTTGGACTTCTTCTTATTGTTGGAGATAAATCCAAGTCCACTCTTGTCATTGGGGAATTTTTGTGCACTCAACATCTTGTCAAGTTTGGACTTCCCTTCATGACTTTTTACCAAGTCTTTCTTCAACAAAGTGACTTGGGCCTCGAGCTCTTTAATTTCCTCTACATGGTTAGTTACAATACAAGAACTAGAGGAAGTAGAAGCTATATTGTTAGAGCAACAAGGCAAGGAGAGTAATTCATCACAAGATGTAGCAATAGTATGAGTGGATGAATTACGAGGACTAGCACATGGCAATATAGCTTTTTGGGAAGTAGTGCTAGTGACCACATGAGGTTCACAAGATGTTACCTTTGTAGACATATCCTCATAAGCTAACTTTAGGCGAGCATGGGACACTCGAAGATCCTCATTAGAGCTAGATAGCTTTTCATGATTTTCTTCCAATATCCCATACTTGCTAGTTAGCAACTCAAGTTGAGCCCTTAGCTCAACATTCTCCTTCAAGATAGATGCTTCACAAGAAGTAGAGTTAGTAGCACAAGCATCATGATTAACCGAAAGAGGAGAAGGCAACTTGGAACACTCTTTTAAATAAGAAGCTTTTAGTTGCTCATGTGACTCGGTGAGTTTGGTGAGCACACTCTCAATGTCCCTAGAGCCATTTTTGAGGTGCTCAACATCCTCAATAAGTTTAGCATTAACAAAAACAAGCTTATCATTTTTTAATTTTAAATCATTTACCACCACAAGAGCTCTATCATGGTTTCCCTTTACTTTAGACAATTCTAGAGCAAAAGTCTCCTCAAGAGTTTCGTTGGTGGCTTGTTCTCGTAAAAGAGTCTTTTTAAAATCATTGGCAAGACTATGAAGATTCTCAATAGTTGCTTCTTGCTCTTCATCATGAGATTGAAGCTCATCAATAATTTTCTGGCTCTCAATAGCAGCAACCAAAATATCAACAAAGTTAGAGCAAGCAATTTTGTTCTTCTTACCAATAGCAAGAAAGACTATTTCTCCCTTCTTTTTTAAAGAGGCAACATAATCATCCTCTTCTTCATGATCACTAGATATAGTGGGTTCCAAAGAAGGAGTTACCTTTGAATCCCTAGCCATAAGACATATGTGGGAACCGAGAGATGATGATGAGGATGAATTACTTGAAGCTCCAATCAAAATTTTGTCTTGGCCAATAGAATCTCCGGTTTCCTCTAAATTGTTAGCCACACAAAGACTAGAGGAAATAGAGGCATTTTTATCATGGCCACTAGACAGAGCAAGCATATCATCATGAGATTTATTTAAGCAACTTACACATGATATGCAAGGACTAACACAAGCATATAAAGCATTTATGGTGCTAGAAGTGTTTAAGTCCAAAGATGAAGCATTGCAATGAGATAGAGATGAAGGATCATCAAAAGTAAGCATACTATCACCATTGCAAGTTTCATCACCACTCACCATATCATTACCTTGTGTCTTGCCACACTTTGGTGAAGTGGATGAAAGTTCATCACGGCCGGAAGTGGAAGGAATACAATCATCCCCAATAATCTTGGACAAACCATATTTTTCTTGAAGCTTTGTCCATATCTCATGAGCGCTCCGAAAAGGCGTGAAGGAGAAGGTAACTACATCGCTCAAAGCATTAATAATCACATGAGAAGCTTGAGCATTGAGATACAAGTTTTTCTTATCCTCTAAAGATAGATTTTGAGTATCCTTTGGAGGAGAAAAACCCGCATCTACAATTCGCTCCATAGATGGGTCCATGACCCGAAAATAATTAAGCATGTGAATTTTCCAAGTATCATAATTTGTGCCATCGAATATAAAAGTGTCATTGTGCACTAATCCCCTAGCCGACATCTTTGCTCTCAAGGCGATGAAGCCTAAAATGAGAGACCTAGCTCTGATACCAATTGAAAGGACACAGATGTCGCCTAGAGGGGGGGGGTGAATAGGCGATTAAAACTTTTACGAAAGGCTTGTACAAATGCGGAAATAAACTAATGTTTAATTTGACAAGCTTACAAAACCTAATAAACTAGGCTCACCTATGTGTACCAACAACTTATGTTAAGCAAGACAAGTAGCAAGGTATATAACTTCAAGCACGATGGCTATCACAAATGAAGTGCATAAGTAGTGGAGCTCGGATAAGAGTTACCGAGGCACGAAGGAGACGAAGATGTATCCCGAAGTTCACTTCCAAAGGAAGCTAGTCTCCGTTGGAGAGGTGTGGCGGCTTAATGCACTCCGAACGCCACAAAGGCCTCACCTTGAGATGTGGTAGCACAATGCTCACCAAATGCCACAAAGGCTCACCTCAAGATGCGGAGGCACGCTACACACCAAACGCCACAAAGGCTCACCTTATTCTCCTCGCGCCCTCGCACAAAGCAAGATGCCACGATCCACTATGGAACACTTGAGGGCGGTCACCGAACCCGTACAAGCTTGGGGCAATCTCCACAACTTAATTGGAGGCTCCCAAGAATTGCCACAAAGGCACCACAAAGGTTGGGGAATCTCCACAACTTAATTGGAGGCCCCAAGTATATGCCACAAAGGCCACTAAGCCGTCTAGGGTTCCAAGAACCCAAGAGTAATAAGCTCACAACTTCCACTTACCGAATCTCCGAGGAGAACTCAAACCGATGCACCAAATGCAATGGCAAGAGCACACAAGGTGCTCAAATCCTTCTCACTCAAATCCTACCAAAGCAACTAATGCTATGGAGAGATATGAGAGGAAGAACAAAGGAAATCAACAAATGAACTCCAAGAACTAGATCCCAATGGTTCCCCTCACTTAGAGGAGAAATTGATTGGTGGAAATATAGATCTAGATCTCCTCTCTCTTTTCCCTCAAGAAGATGCAAGAATCATTGGAGGGATTGAGAGATAGAGCAAAGCTTCAAAGTCAACAATGGAGGAGAGTGAGAAATAGGAAGCCAACCAGCCCAAGGAGGAAGAAGGGGGCCTTTTATAGGTCCCCCACGAAAACTAGCCGTTGCTGGGCACTAGGGCCGGAGTCTCCGGCCTAGAGGACCGGAGTCTCCGCCCTAAGTGACTCCAGGGCCGGAGTCTCCGCCCCTGGGCCGGAGTCTCCGGTGCCCCGGGGTCATTCGGGGGCCTCAGGACGGACTAAGCAGGTGCCAGGCCGGAGTTGGGCCGGAGACTTTGCGTCTCGGGCCGGAGACTCCGGCCACCAAAAACTGGCAGGAACACCAACACGAAAACGACCATAACTTGAGCATCCGGACTCCGTTTTTGATGATCTTGAGCTCGTTGGAATCACAACAACGAGCTCTATAAGTATATGCATAGAAACATCATAGTCCAACAAGGGAGGATAAAACCAAATGATGAGAGGTTTGACCTCTCTTCAAAGTCGAACCGGTAAAACCTCCAAACACCAAAAACACAATGAGTGTTTCATGCAAAATCCCTTTTTGATGAGTTAGAGCTTGTCATGGAATTAACCACAAGCTCTAAAACCTCACATGGATAAAAGCCAAATAAGAACCAAGAAGGATGATGGCAAATATGCAAAGGTTTGAGCTTTCTTCGAACGATGCGGTTAAGTTACTCACTCGAGAGCCCCTCTTGATAGTACGGCTACCAATCCTATAACCCGGTCTCCAAACTAACACAAGAGACCGGTAAGAAGGAAAACCTATCAAGAACAAACCTTTGCCTTGTGTATTCCACTTGAGCTTGATGAAGATGATCTTTTCCACCTCAAGATGGAATCCCTTTCTTGATTGCTCTAGCTTGATGAAGTCTTGTGGATTGCTCCCCCATAAATCAATATGGGAAAGACTCTCTTAGGAATATCTTCACAAAGCCATTACCACCAAATAGAATACATGCATCAAGCATATAATCACCTTGAGATGGCACATCCTAAACTTGACTTCTCATCCATGAAGACGATCACCACTTAATAATATCCTAGCCCGAGATCACAAGATCCCACTCGATACATTATGTATGCTTTGAGAGTTGATCAACTTGAATCCCATCTTTGCACTTTGACTTGATCAACCTTGTATCCTTCCTTCTTCCTTCATGAAGATGATGTCTTGAAGGTAAACACAAATGTCCACTCAATTATATTCTTCAAGACATAGTTGCAATAAGCTCAATTCTCATATGACCATTCTTTCGATATTTCCTTGAATAACACATTGGTCATCACTTAAAGTTCTTCATTTGATCCTTCTTACAACCTTGAAGCCAGCATATGGTTCAAGCATTGTCTATGGACATGTCCTACAAATATAACTCAATGCAAACATTAGTCCACAGAGATTGTCATTAATTACCAAAACCACACATGGGGGCTCCATGCTCTTTCAATAATTCAACAAGCATATAATCAACAAACATAGTAGTAGGTAGATGATAAGTTCAACCATGGGACACAAGCAAGCAAGCACACGACATAAGAGCTTGTGACCCAACCAAATCCAAATGGAAAACCAAATCCAAATGGAAACACATGCAAATGGGACTTTCTCCCCCTTTGGCATCAAGACGCGAAAAAGGGAGACCACAAGATGAGATCACTCATCAACATCATCGAAGTCCTCATCATCCTCATCATCTTCTTGGTCATCGTCTTCTTCCTCTTCATCATCATCTCCACCTTCTTCCTCATCTTCATCATCAACGGCTTCCTTGCCCTTGGAGGCGACTTCGGCTAACTCCTTCCAATCAAAGGTTGATCCTTCATTCCACTTGCCAAAAGAAAAAGTGTCCTCGGATTGAACTTGCTCTTGGGACTCTTCTTCATGGCTAGCACCTTTGCCCTTCTCCACAGCCCTCAAACGTGCATCCAAATCCTTTTGCTTCTTGTGGATGTGCTTGCGGTCCACATAGTCCTTGTATTGAGTGTGACGCACATTGTTGTTCATGCAAAACAAAGCCCTTTGCCACCACTTGAGCTTCTTCATCTCTTGAGCCATTCCACCACTTGGTGGATCCGCATTATTCCTCCTAGAACCGGTAGCATAGATGTTGCCACCCAACACATCACTCGAAGAGGGATAAGCACTTGAGGTGCTAGACACCAAATGAGCGGTCTTCTTGTAGAGCTTGTTGGGCTTGTGCACTTCCAACTCTTCATCAAGCAAATCTTCCTCAATCTCAAAGTCTCCCTCAATGCCTCTGTCAATGATGAGCCTCATGATGAATGGAGCATAAGGAGGGATCTTCCTATCAAGCATAGCAATCTTCATCTCCATGAAGATGAAGTACATCACATCGAGCGCCATCCCTTCACAATCTCTTCCGGCCTCAAAGACAAGCCGGGCATGGTGGAGCAAATGCACAAGACCACCTCTGATAGAATCATTGTTGCCCCCACTTGGAGCAATGTTGGCACGGAACATCCGGAGCAAAATATCATAGAGGGGAAGGAGATTTGCAGTCTCTCCCGCTTTGCCCCCTGGACCATACAAACACTGGATCTTCCCCTTGTTGTACTCGGTGGTGTCGAGATGCAAGCGGGCACCTCTAGGTCGATGAATGCCATCGAACCTATAGCCCAAAAGCTTCCCGAAACGAGACATGGTCGAGTACTTCCTCACTTCACCTGACATCCAAGTGAAACCAACCTCATCCTGAGTATCAAACTCTAATGTGGCAAAGAACTGCTGAATCAGATGAGGGTTGTAGTCTTGCTTAAAGACCATCAACTTATGCAACCCTAGCTTCTCGGTGACCCAAAGAGCATCGGCAAAGTACTCATCCCTGGACAAAGCTGCAATGTTGGTGACCTTCATGGGGCACACCTTTGTGCTCATGGTCGCATAAATCTGCTCATATATCCTCTTATGCTCAGACCGGTAGAATGATCCACTGTCAATGTCCCTAGGCAAGGTGTAGAATTTCTGCTCACGGAACTCCCGGTACTCTTGCTTGGACAGCTTCTTGAGATCACTAACATTGGCAAACAGAGATTTCTTCTTCCGTTCTTCCAGTCTCTTCTTCTTCATAGCAGCGGTCAAACGGGCATCTTGATGCTCTTGACGGCGAGCAAGAGAGGGATCAATATAGCGAGACCGCTTGGGTCGAGAGCCACCTGCACACAGCACATAGGTAGAAAGCATATAGGATAAGCATGCATGCCAGAAGAACAACGACAATAGCCCAGAACGAAAACATGGAGCAAAGTGGTGATCTACACCGGCTATTTCCGGCCTGGCACCGGCTTTAGCCGGTCTGACCGACTTTAGCCGGCCTGACACCGGCTATAGCCGGACCAGATGAACTGCGCGAAGAAATCATGGGTTGGCCACCACACTACTCCAATGCTTTCGATCTACACTAACCCCAGCAAGGCAAATGAACCAAAGACTCCCAATGTACCAAGAACTACCCACGAATCGCTAACCCTAACCCTAGAGAGCACCTAGGGAGAGAGAGAAGAGGGATGGGTACCCTGGTCCATGAGAGAGGCGCCGGAGAGGAGTGGCCGGCCGGAGAAGGGGGGGGGCTCCGGCGACCGGGGCGACGAAGAACGGCGGCGGCGGCGGCGGGCTAGGGAGTGGAGGCGGCTGAGGAATAGAGGGTGTGGGGGGAAATGAGGTAACCCCTCACCCCACAGCCCTAAGGAGAAAAAGCCGTTCCCACGCAGGGGCCGGCTTTAGCCGGTGTAGGGACCGGCTATAGCCGCCCCACCGGCTATTTCCGGACTAAGTCCGGCAATAGCCGGCCTAGATTGCCAGAAACAGGAAAGCTGGGATTTGAAGTTCTGGACATGCAAAAGAAAGATGCTATGGCTTTAGATAAGTGGGCTTAGGATAGAAGACAAGCATGGAGTGGTTCTCAGCACTTGGCATTGCAAAACACAAGAAATCTTTGGAAAAACCAATGCTAGTGCCTTCCCATTTCAAAGATAGAGACAATGACGAAAAAGCTCAATAAAACTCAAATAAGATTTGCAAGGAATCAACTCTTCGAAAAGCGGCCACCATGTATGAGTGTCATGGCATTGGACCGCGAAGATATATCTTGGGTCCATAACCAATACTCGTCATTGAAGCTCATATATCACAAAAATGATAGAAAGAGAACAATTTTATCACTATTGGCATTATGGGGGGAGGGATAGCCCAATTAATTAGGACCTCACTCCCCTATCTCCATGCCCACACCTAATCCAAACACGCATTGAAAATAGGTGTATTTGCAAGATGCTCAAGCCACACTCCTTGAATCAATGATATTTAGCTCATTCCTCAAATATCCAAATCTTGCTTCATCAAGGGGCTTCGTGAATATGTCGGCAAGTTGATCCTTGGTGCTTACATATGCAAGCTCAATATCACCACAGGCAACATGATCTCTAATAAAATGATTCCGGATCTCAATATGCTTGGTTCTTGAATGTTGCACCGGATTATAGGCTATCTTGATAGCACTCTCATTGTCACATAAAAGAGGCACTTTGTCACAATTGACACCATATTCCTTTAAAGTTTGCCTCATCCACAAAAATTGAGTGCATCCACTTGCGGCGGCAATATATTCGGCTTCGGCGGTGGAGAGAGATATACAATTTTGCTTCTTAGAAGACCAACACACCAAAGACCTACCAAGAAATTGGCAAGCTCCGGAGGTTGATTTCCTATCATCCTTGTCACCGGCCCAATCCGAATCCGTGAAGCCACAAAGAGAGAAATCCGAGCCTTTGGGATACCAAAGCCCATAAGTTGGGGTATGAACCAAATATCGAAAGATTCTCTTAACCGCCATAAGGTGGCTTTCTTTAGGAGCGGCTTGATACCTTGCACACACACCTACACTCAACACAATATCGGGTCTAGATGCGCAAAGGTAAAGCAAAGAACCGATCATAGAACGGTATACCTTTTGATCCACATCTTTACCATTGGGATCAAGCTCAAGATGACATTTTGTGGCCATTGGTGTGGCGGCCCCATTTAGTTCCTTCATTTTGAACCTCTTGAGCATGTCTTGGACATATTTGGCTTGATAAATAAAAGTCCCTTCTTTCAATTGCTTGATTTCAAAACCAAGAAAGAACTTCATTTCGCCCATCATAGACATCTCAAACCTATCGGTCATAAGCTTTGAAAATTCATCATTAAAAGCTTTGTTAGTAGAGCCAAAGATAATATCATCAACATATAGTTGGCATACGAAAAGCTCCCCATTGACCCTCTTAGTAAAAAGAGTAGGATCGATTTGCCCAACCTCAAACCCACGGTCTACCAACAACTCCCTAAGGTGCTCATACCACGCACGTGGGGCTTGTTTAAGGCCATAGAGTGCCTTATGGAGCTTGTAGACATGGTTAGGGAAGTTGAGATCCTCAAACCCTGGGGGTTGCTTAACATACACTTCCTCTTTCAATGGACCATTAAGAAATGCACTCTTAACATCCATTTGTTGCAACTTAAAATTATGATGAGTGGCATATGCAAGAAGGATACGGATGGACTCAAGACGAGCCATGGGAGCATAAGTTTCTCCAAAGTCAATGCCTTCAACTTGAGAGAAACCTTGAGCAACCAATCTTGACTTGTTCCTCACAACAATCCCATGCTCATCTTGCTTGTTCTTGAATATCCACTGTGTGCCAATCACATTGCGGCACTCCTTTGGCTTCTCTACTAACACCCATACATTATTGCGCTTGAAGTTGTTGAGTTCTTCATGCATAGCATCCAACCAATCCGGATCTTCAAGAGCTTCGAATACTTTCTTGGGTTCAACCATGGAGATATAAGCATGATGAGTGCTAAATTGTGCCAATTGACGCCGAGTTGACACTTTGCTTCTTAAATCTCCAATAACCCTCTCAAGGGTATGACCTTTAAGTTCCAAGTCCCTTTCAACTCTTTTCTTGCGATGGGCTTCGATCTCCTCATTTGACCTTGGAGGAGTCTCTTGATCATCTTAATCATTTTGGTCCCCGTCTTGACCATCAAATTGACCTTGATCATCATTATCTTCATGAGAAGGTTGATCTTGGTCATGTGAAGAATTGGGGGCGGTTGAAATAACCGGAGAGGATGGTGGTGCCCCTTCTTCTTCATGAAGGTCCTTGTCTTGTTCTTCGGTTGGTGCATTAGTTGCTTCCTTGGGAGAGGCTTGTTGAGCTTGTGAAGATGAAGGCTCCACTTGAGTAGAGCATAGTCCTTCCCGGTCGGCCACAAGGTGTCCCTCAATGGGGCGGAAAAATCCCACGCCCATTCTTCCTATGGCTTCTCGAGGTATTTCATCATCTACATCACAAGAAACAACATCTCGCCCCCCTTGGGAGCCGTCATTCTCTTCGAATACCACACTACAAGATTCTTCAACACGTCCGGTGGACTTGTTGAAGACTCTATAAGTGTGGGATTCGGCACCATAACCAACAAAAATACCTTCTATTGCTTTCGGATCAAATTTACCTAAACGAACTCCTTTTCTTTTAAAGAAACACTTACACCCGAAAACCCGGTAGTAGGAGATGTTGGGCTTGCTTCCGGTGAGTATTTCATATGGAGTCTTGTTTAGGCCTTTGCGGAGGAAGAGCCGGTTTGAAGAATGACAAGCCGTAGAGATAGCTTTGGCCCAAAAGTTGTATGGAGACTTAAACTCTGCCAACATGGACCTAGCCATATCCATAAGAGTCCGGTTCTTCCTTTCGGCTACACCATTTTGTTGAGGGGTATATGCAGCGGAATATTGATGACGAATCCCCTCATCACTAAGAAATCCATTTAAGGTGTAGTTCTTGAACTCCGAGCCATTGTCACTTCTTATTGCCAAAATAGTTTGCCCATGTTGACGTTCGACTTCCTTGGCAAAGTCGATGACGGTTTGTTGAGTCTCACTCTTATGCTTGAAGAAGTAAACCCAAGTATATCTTGAATAGTCATCAACAATCACCAAACAATATTTCTTCCCACCAAGACTTGCATGAGAGGGAGGACCAAAAAGATCCACATGAAGGAGCTCCAAGATCCTCTTGGAAGAAATGATAGTCTTGCTTGGGTGGGGAGAATCATGCATTTTTCCTAGAACGCAAGCCCTGCAAACACGATCTTTGGCAAAAGAAACATTCTCTTTTAGTCCGAGTATGTGGCCACCCTTGTGAAGGCTTTGCAAAGTTCTCATATTGACATGGAATAAACGGCGATGCCAAAGCCAACCCACATCGGCCTTTCCAAATAAACACATTGCACTTGTAGTGGTTTTCCCGGAAAAGTCCACCACATACAAGTTATTTTCAATGTGTCCAACGAAAGCGACCTTTAGAGACTTGCTCCACAAGAGTACCACAATATCATTATCAATGAAGACGGCAAAGCCCATCTTACCAAGTGCACGAACTGAAAGTAAATTATAACCTAGGGTCTCAACAAGCATGACATCCACAAGGGAAATATCCGGTGCGACCACCACCTTGCCAAGACCCAATACCTCGGATTGTGACATGTCTCCATAAGTGACGGTTATATAATTGTCATTTGGTCTCATCTCCGTCATAATCTTCTTGCTTCCGGTCATATGACTTGTGCAACCACTATCAAGCACCCATTTTGATCCACCGGAAGCATAGTCCTACAAGAGATCATTGCTTGGTTTTAGGTCCCCATTTTTCAATGGGTCCTCTTTTGTTAGCAACAAGGGTCTTTGGAACCCAAATAGACCAAGCAACATAACCATCATTTGGACCAACATATTTTGCATAAACATCACCATAATAATCACGAAATAAAACATAGTGAGGGTTAGCAATTCCCGCATGATCATCATGAGTGGGTTTGCCACCCACAATTGGATCCTTCTTTGCTTGTGCGGGTTTGGCCTTCTTTTTCTTGATGTTCTTCTTCTTCTTCTTTGAGACATAGCCAATCCCCGTTTTATCACCAAATGCCTTTTGCTTACTCAAAAGGTCATTCAAGTTTTTCTCACCTATGGGAATGGAGGACTTGGCAAGCTCATCTTTCAACCTAGCATTTTCTTCAATGACATTTGCATGATCACAAGTAGAAGTAGAAGACCTAGGCACATTATTCTTAGTCAATTGAATTTGAAGTTGTTCATGTGACTTGGTAAGAATAGAGTGTTCACTTTTCAAGGCCTTGTGAGCCTTGTCAAGATCTTCTAAATCCTTAACAAGTATATCATGACCAACACCAAATTCAACCTTTTCCTTTTTAAGCATTTTTACTTTAGCACGAGCATGGTCACGCTCTTTAGTGAGTTTGGAAACAACTTCATTATTAGATTCCTCAATGGAATCGAGCTTCTCTTCAAGAGTTGCTCATTCCTCTTGCTCTTCTTCAAGAGACTCGGTTAGTGAGGCAATATCTTGAGCATATTCTCTTTCAAGCCTCATTTGTTCATCTAGTTTTTCAAGAGTTTTACCATATTGGCTCAATAGACGTTCAAAGTGAATCTTATGAACACCATCTACACTAGACACATAATCATCAAAAGCAACAATTTCTTCCTTTACTCTAAGACTAGCAAGATCATTCAAGGAAGCATCATTTGTCTTAGAGGAAGAGAAAGATGTGGGTGATACCTCGGAAGACTTGGCCATAAGGCACTTGACGTTCTTGAGAAGAGAGTCCTCATTGGGGGATTCAAAGAGTGAAGTGGAGGAAGTTGAGGTGGTTGCCATTGCGGCCATCTCACTAGTTGTAGTTTCTTCTTCTTCACTCTCACTTGCGGAGTACTCTTCTTGAGTCAAGAACATAAACTTTGGTTGTTTCTTCTTTGGTCCACCCTTCTTCACAAATGGCTTCTTGGATGGTGACTTGGTCTTGCTTTTGAAGATGAGCTTTCCACCATGGTCTTCTCTCTTCTCATAAGGGCACTCGGCAACAAAGTGAAATCTATCGTTGCAATTGTAGCAAGTCCTCACCCTTTGACCATTGTTGTCATTCCTTTGATAGCCACTTGACTTGCTTCTTCTTTGATTGTCTTCTTTAGCCTTGTGTGGATCAACCCAAAAGGTTTTTCCATAGAAGGCCATGTGCTCATTGTACTCATGCCTTATGTCCTCGGGACACATCTCTAGTCTTGCTTCAATGTTCGCTTGAAGAGGAACTTCTTTATCAACCACACTTGCTTTCAATGCAAGATTAGAGCTTCTTTGCATTCCTATGGCACGGGCACGGGCATCTTCCGCATTTTGTGCGGAAACCTTGTAGGCTTGAATCTCTTGCATCACTTGATTGGAGGTCATCTCATTGAAGTTGTGCTTTCCTTGAACACTCTTCACATCCGCGGGCTCATATGGAGTGAGAGCAAGAATGTACTTCATCTTGATCCACTCATCATCGATATGGTGAGCACCGAGGTTCTTGAAGGTGGTAGCAATAGCCTTGAGTCTTCTATACATCTCTTGATGATCCTCACCATCCATCATGAAGAAACCCTCCGCTTGATTTGAGAAGGCAATATATCTTGTTTTCTTCATGCTCTCGTTGCCAACAAAGACGTCGGAGAGTCCTTGCCAAGCTTCTTTGGCGGTGGAGAAGTGTTGGATGTGAGGCAAGTCCTTGGATCCCACGGCGACTTGAATCATGTGAAGAGCGGTAGCATTGAGTTGGCTATCGACCGTCTCTCTTCTTGTCATGTTGTGGGGATCCACGGCCTTGAATCCTTCCTCAACGATCCTCCAAAGCTCGATGCAAGAACTGCGCATATGAGAGATCATTTGATATTGCCATTGACCAAAGTTTAATGCATCAAGCTTAGGCGGATCACCTCTATGGTTAATATGAGGATGAGGAACCGGCGGGTCGGGTGAATACCAATGTGGGTATTCACCTTTCCCGTCGGCCTTGGTGGAAGACTTATCATCGCCATTTTTGTCGGCACCCTCCTCATCTATCCCCACATTCTCCACTTGTGGAGTAGCGGGTTTTTCCGGAGGTGGAGACGCATTAGCAGTTTTAGCTTGCATGAGTTGCGCCATCATTTCACGCAACTCACTTATTTGAGATGTCATGGAAGCCATGGATGATTCCAAAGATTTGAACTCACCCATGGAAACTTGACCCGAGCCCTCACTAGGTGAAGTTTCCATACTCTTAGGCGGTTAAGCCCGAAATAAGAGCCGAGGCTCTGATACCAATTGAACGGATCGTATGGGCACCTAGAGGGGGGGTGAATAGGTGCTACTCAAATTTTAGTTCTTTTTCAATTTAGGCTTGACACAAAGGTAAATTATCTAGATATGCAACTAAGGTGAATTTACCTATATATCAACTAGCAAGCTAACCAAGATACAATATATAAAGGCAATAAAGGATAGAGGTAACCGAGAGTGGAGCACGCGGAGACACGGATGTAATTCCCGTAGTTCCTTCCTTTTTAGGGGAAGTACGTCTACGTTGGAGGGGTGTGGTTGCCACAAAGGCCTAACCAATGCCACAAAGGCTCACCCTATTCTCCGGTGCAAGCTTCCGCCACAAAGGCCTAGCTCACTTTCCACTAAGGGATTCCTCAAGGCGGAACCGGCCTTTACAATCTTGGGGCACGCATCCACAACCTAATTGGAGGCTCCCAAGCACAACACAATGCTGTCAAACAACAAGTAGCAATATATCAAATACACAAACAAGGTCTTGGGACACAAGGGAACCCAAGACACAAGGGCCCTCAAGCAAATGAGAGGGGAAATCAAATCGCTTCGGTGAGGATGTAGATGATGGTCTTCTCCTTCGATTCTCCAAAGATCAAGAGCTTTGGTGGGTTGAGGGAGGAGATCTAGATGATTTGGTGAGCTCAACAATGGTGGTCTTCTTCTATGTTTGCTAGCTACCCGTTGGAGAAGAAGAGAGGGGTATTTATACCCCCCCAAAATATCTGACCGTTGCCAGCCAGGAAGTCCGGCTATAGCCGGAGATAAGTCCGGCTAAAGCCGGTCACACCGGCTAAAGCCGGTCTCACACCGGCTATAGCCGGCCTGAAATATCCGGCCCGGCCGGAAATAGCCGGACAAATAGCCGGTTGAGACTAGAGGCGCAGGACCCCTCTCGAAAACGAGCAGTCCGGCTATAGCCGGTCTGGGGACCGGCTAAAGCCGGCCTTCCTGGCTCAACCTTATATGAAAACTTCTCCAGGAGCTGATTTTCACCATTTCCTCAATAATTTCCTTTGGATAATGATACTCATCAAATGTAACATATAAAACCCAATATCTTGTGCAAGAATATTATAAAATCCTGCAAAGCATAATCACACATTAATAGATAATGTATTGTTAACAAACGCCAAAATCAATTAGGCGGGAAATGCTCTTTCACTTGTGGTCCTTACTTCCCGGTCGGTCACCCATCCTCACACTGCTCCACCCTTAGCATGCTTAACTTCTCTATTCCTTCCCTACTAGCTTCCAAGACTGCGCTCGCGACTTCTTGATAATGGTATGCTATCAATTCTATTAACCTATAAACTTTGGTAATATATAATATTTCTTTTTTAAATTCCAAATAAATTCACAAAATAAGAAACAATGATTAAGTATAATAAGCACCAATGAATTTCAAATAATCTTTATGCATAATTTAATTATTAATTTTTAATAATTAAAATATTCAAAAAAGCCAAAATACTTGAAAAATCACAAATTCAAAAATTAATAGACTTTGTTAACCGAAACAAAGGGAGTACATTTTTCCAAACATACTCATCCAATAGAATAACAATAAGACTCACACAACCACATCTACGATCATCCACCTAATAAACATTAAGGTTAAGACGATCAACATGGCTATTGTAGCCTTTTAGCTTCCAGAATCTCCTAGCAATCTCAAAGCCTAGGCGAGCATCTAAAGCGGCATATAACATTTGGTTGAAGCTCAATGGAACTTTTTCCCAACCAAATATTAGTTCATCTTCATCATCATCATCATCATCATCATCATCATCTTCTTCTTCTTCTTCTTCTTCTTCTTCTCCCTTCTTCTTGTACTTCTTCTTGTCCTTCTTCTTGTCCTTCTTCTTGTCCCTCTTCTTGTTCTCAAGATGTGTCCCAATAGTAGCATTGGCCAAATCATAGAGACTCGGTGTTAATTTGCTGGTGGGGTTTGGGACAATCTTTTGAAGATCGTACACAGACGGAATAACAATTCCGTATGTCCTCAGCATGCGCAGATCATTGGCGATAGCCGCACCACAAAATTTGATGGTGGTGTCCTTCAAGAAGTCCTTGAGTAGTTGCGGCACGCCATTGGCCTTACAAATCTGGAAGATCAATATCTCGGACACCACAGAGAGTTGAAGGATGGCGGCACGCTGAGGGACCTCGTGAGTGGTGAACTCATAGTCCAAGCCCACGCACTTGATCGGTGCGGCGTCGAGGAACCGTCGCTTGACGGCGCGGATCCACTTCTCCACCCTTGATGCACGGAGAGTCTCCGTGATGGTGAAGTTCATCTCTTCAATGACGACGTAGTAGAGCAGAGATCTTGGCAGAAATTGCTCCTCCATTGAGAGGGAGAGAGAGGGCGCCGGCGGTGGTGATGCGTGGGAGATGTTTGGGGAAGAAGAAGATTATGAGAATGTGTGGTGTGTGCTTAAGATGATCAATATGAGTGCTATATATAATAGAGAGAGGGAGATGAGAGGACGCCGGTGATGTGAATGCAATCGAGTTCCAAAGCAGCGCCGCCGGCGGTTCCCGAGCACGACGATCTCCGAAGCGACGCTCTCGTTTAATTCGATCGATCTTCGAAGCGTCGTCGTAACTGGCGCGGGAAGAGGGCGGTTCGTTTGAACGGGCCTTTGGTCCCGACTCGTGGCATGAACCGGGACTAAAGGGTGCCCTTTAGTCCCGGTTTGAGCCACGAGCCAGGACTAAAGGCCCAAAGGCATTAGTCCCGGTTGGTGGCTGAAACCGGGGCCGAAGGGCCCATTTGAACCGGGACTAATGCCCCCTGGCCCACATTTTCAAATGAACCGGGACTGATGGACCCTTTAGCCGCGGATCGAATACGTTGAGGACTAATGAGGACGAATGGAAGCCTTTTTTCCACTAGTGTGTATACGAAGTTTGTTTCACGTGTACGAGATGAACAATGAATAGAAGACTTGCAGGATGGAAATTTGACGTGTTAGCATAGGACTCGGCAACCCCCTACCGATTCCAATTCTACATCAGTATATACTCCGTATTCATGTGCAACTAGGAAACATCTAATCAGAGCGTTATATATTGTATCTGGGCATCATATTTTCTCGGTTGATCTAGGAGTACTCGTCTTGATCTCGGCGAGACAGCGGTGCGAGACTATTTTTGATCAAAGCAACTCGGAGAATCGACGGACAACTGTCATATTTACCCGAAGATAGATATCTGCGCTTGAAAGAAATCGACCACTCAATCAGGAGTATTTGCCAAGATTCTACACCTGAAACTAATCAATCAGGCATTCAAAGGTACATGTTTCCTCTTCTTTTATTATTATTAATCCACATATTTACACAAGGCGTAGCAAGCTGAGTAAAAAAAACCTTTGTCATCGAGACATTCTCAAACTCGCAGAATTACCTGATAGCATCATCAAGATGTACACTACTGCAGACAAGATGCAAGGAGTAGTTCATGCCAACATGTTCAGCTCTGGTTTCGTATCCTTCAAACTTCGCTTTTCAGAGACGAAGGACCTCGCTATCGGCGCCGTCGTCCACTCCGACGTCATCTCCGCCGGCGGACACCTCTGGAGGATCAACTGCTACCCGCGCGGGTACTTCGAGGCCAACAAGGGCGAGTACATCGAAATCTTCCTCGAGCTCGTGAGCAGGTCCACCAAGGGCGGCGTCAGGGCCATCTTCGAGGCCTTCTTGATGGACAGGAACGGCGCTTCTTCGTCCAACGTAAGAAGGTACATCGACGTCTACCCACCCGAGAACTCCATTACGGCCCCGGGTTTCTTCCGCTTCGTTAGGCGAAGTGATCTGGAGGCTCTGTATCTGGTGAATGGCTGGGCCACCATTGTGTGCGGGGTCATAGTGGTGCGCGATGTCGATGACCCTCTGCAACATGTGCCGTCCTCCGACATCGTGGATCATCTCGGCCAGCTGCTGGACTGCGGAGATGGTTCTGACGTCTCCTTCGTCGTCGGCGGCAGGAAGTTCGCTGCTCACCGGGCCGTGCTTGCCGCTCGCTCGCCGGTCTTCAAGGCGGAGCTCTTCGGCGCAATGGCGGAGGCTATGATGTCCCAGATCACACTGGAAGACATCAGTCCTGCTGCTTTTGAGGTTCTCCTCCGGTTCATGTACACTGACATGTTGCCTCCAGATGACAAGCTCGCGGGCTCCCTTGTCGAGATGTATCAGAATCTTCTTGCCGCCGCTGACCGATATGCCATGGATAAGCTGAAGCTCATGTGCGCCGAGAAGCTATGGGAGAACGTGTCGGTAGATACACTTGCTGCTACTTTAAACTGTGCCGAAACATACAACTGTCAGCAGCTCAAGGACAAATGCATTGCCTTCTTTGTGGAGGAGAAAAATTTCAAGAAGGTCGTTTTGACCGATAGTTATGTGCAACTCGTTCAGAAGTTCCCGTCGATTATGGCTGAGCTGAGGGAGAGGGTGGGGGCTTAAAAGTGATAGCTTCATCTTCATTATGTTACTTTGTGTAAGTAGTGCTTTTAAGCTAGGTAAGAGATTGATGTATGGAAGATGAATCTATCCAAAATTACACTGGAACATCCATTAATGCTACTTTGTCTCTTTATTTTTGTTGAAACTTCAGTTCCAATTTTTTTTCTTTGCTTAGTAAACGCAAAGAGCATGTACCTTATTTATTCAGAAGTAGCGGAGAGGAACACTTCATTCCGTTCCAAATCAGCTTTATACTATTGAAATCCTTTTAATCCGGCATTCACGGAGAAGGATTTGGTGCACATGTGCACCAATGCTCCATTTACTTTTAGAATTTTGAAAATTTCAAATCTCACACTTCTATGTCACTAAAAACTATGGCGTCAAATATATAGATAGATATATACAGGAGAGAGCGTATGCAAAAAAGTCTCGTTAAAAAATATGGTGTATTTTGGGGAATATAAAAAAGACCAATTTCTAATAGTAAACAGTAGTAAAATGGTTGTAAATTAGTATAACTTTTCAGAAATTTGTCTTTTTTATTGCCATAATTTTTTAAGACTAAAAAGTGCGAGATTTTGAAAATTTTAAAAATCTAAACGTGAAGGGATCACTTGTGCTCATGTGCTAAAGACATTTCCGGCATTCACGGTACTACATGTGTCCAACCTCTTCTTCTATTAATCTGCACATTTTGCCATAGACAGTTTTTTTTCATAGCTAGCTAACAGGTTAATTTTCAGTATAAACCTTTTTCCATCCACTGAAACTTAATTCTGCATACAATATTAATTAATTGCTTCATCGGGATACATACTACTACTCGACCTTTGGACATGCACTAGTGGGGACAGGGCCTCCAGTCTCGGCCCGTAAGGGCCTTTAGTCCCGGTTTGCAAACCGGGACCCCAGCCGCGGGACTAAAGGCTAAACCTTTAGTCCCTGCCCGGTTACCAGCCGGGACTGGAGGGTGTCCACGTGGGCGGCTCCGAGCGCATTCAAGGCCAGGACCTTTAGTCCCGGTTTGTAACACAGACCGGGACTAAAGGGCATCTACAGATTTTGTTTTTTGCTTTAGGGTTTTAGGGTTTTAGGTGTTCGGGGAATTAACGTGATGCCTCGTTTGGTGCCTTGTTTGGTGTTCAGGAATTAGTTTATGCATATATATAAGATTAACTTATCTTACAAGCGAGCATATATATACAATTATATGGAGATCAGAATTATCGGGACTAGAGCCCGTCTATTCGATTACATGGACCAACATCAGTAATGGCCCCTAGCTACACTAAATCGTCCTTTGTCGTCTATAGCTTCTGTCCTCAGAAAGGTCGCTAGCTCCTCTGCAACAGCAATCGCGCGTTGCTCTGGTAGGTACTTCTCCCGCATGGCCGTGTACTATATAAGAAGAGGAGATGAATATGAATATCAATCATGATAATAAAGAATGACGGGTAAAAATAGAGGTGTGAATGTTTATTGCTTACGTCGTATCTGTAATCCTTGTGCTCAGAGGTAAACGTGCGAATGGTCTCGCAAACATAGTATCCACATAGATGCATCCCCCGTGGCTGCTGGTCGCACTTTACGAGAATAGAATATATATAATCAAAATAATAATCTAGCATCACAAATATATTGAAAATAGAAGTATATCATACTACTACTTACCTGAGTCGCTCTAAAGGTCAGCTTCTCATGCTGGATACCGTCAGTCACGCACTTGAACCGCTTCCAAACCCTGCCCGACAAGGAAAATGATTTGCTAAGTTTTTCATTAATTGATATATCAGAAAATCATCGAAAGAGACCGATAGAGCGCAAGAATGATTGAAATTACCCTTGGAGCATGTCCTGCAGGCTTTGGAACTGTTCCAAGGGTCTCGATAATGGGTCGAAGGCATCAACTCTTCCCTTATCAATTTGAATGTCCAACAGAATCCAGTGGTAGCTGCACATGTATATATATATATGTGTCAGTAACTTATCAATTACACTTATAAGTGAATGGACACAACAGAGTAAGACCCTCACCTGAAGTTGTATGGAAACAGTATGTGGTCACAGAAATTTTGATCTGTTAGAAACCTTAGAAGGTTTTCCTCCGTCTCCTTGGGGTTATCAGTTAGCGTCGTTATATGTATTTTATCTGGGTCAATAAACCCAATATTTAGGATGTTCCTACTTTTACATTCCAGAATCTTCATTCTGCATAATAGAGTACAAGTCAGAACGGAACAAGTTATATGTAGACAATGAATTGAAATAACTGAACAAGTTATATGTAGACAACGAATTGAAAAACTTACAGACAATAGCAACTCATAAGCGATTTGTCGAGGGCGTCGGCATTGTACATCTGGAAGAGTTCATCAAAGTCGATATGGATGTCTTCGGGACGGCCGTAGTACTCCCGTGGGACACGCGCCACGATCATCGTTCTCCCATTCTTTGATTCACTTAAGTACCATGTATGCAAGTAACGCATATTTGTTGGGAGATCATCAAACTTATCTTTGCTGACTAAAGGCGCTCCCATGACAAACTGTGGCTTAGGGGCTACCACAGCCTTGGGTAACCTGTCGTCTTGGGAAGCCAGAACGTCTTCAACCGGGATACCCCATTCATCCGCCCACTTCTTTGCTAATTCCAAATCTTGCCCCTGCACCAGAGAGGGAACATTCTCGGGTAACACCCTGAGGGGTGGGATCGACTGTTTGGCCTGTTGTCCAAGCTGAGGAACGTCTGATCTTTTTTTGCTTATAGTTGAACTTGATTTGCTCCCACTTGCACTTGCACGCGATCTGCTCTTTTTCCCTTCCTTCTGCAATGTGCGTGTATAGTCGTCAGGCTTATGGTGTAAGTCATACTGTGATGGAAGGGTCGTGAAGTATTTTGCATATGCTATTTGCTTCTCGGTGTATTCCGGGCGGGGCTCGGGTTCCTTCTTTTTCATCTGCGCATCATAATGTTCCTTTGCTATCCTGGTGTTTTCCTCGTCGGTACGATCATAAGGTCTGATAGGAAGATTAGCATGAGGTACCTTTGGGAGGGGCGACAGTTTGCGCTTTGGGGAGCTCCGTCGCTTAGAACTCATCGACGGAGCGTTCTTGCTGGCACGCTTCCGCTTAGTATCCTTAGCGGGCGGCGGCGGAGACGGCCGACCCAAGTCCGGCGGCGGTGATCGAGATGGACTCGTGTTGTGGTGGCCGTCGTCATGTGGAGGGCTTGGAGGTGATGGAGGTGTAGGTGACCTGCGACGACTCGGAGGCGGTGTTGTCCTTGGGGCCGAGCCTGGAAGCTTGATGTAGTTCTTGTCCCATAGGATGACTCCACCCAGTACTTCTCTGAGTGTCCTCTCATCTTCGGGTCCAGCTATGTCGAGCTCCATATCATGAAACCCCGACACGATTTCATCCACCCTGACTTTAGCAAAGCCAGCTGGAATCTCACGGCCATGCCAGCGTACATCAGGGCCAGAAGGTAAAGCTTGTCCGACGGCCACCTTCATGGATATGTTCTTGAATCTCTGATGGAGTTCACATGATGTTGACTCCTTGATTCCATCCACGGGGTAGCCGGGACCGCCCTCTATCATTCTTCGTGCATCGTCGATCGGGGCCTCAGATTTAGCCACGCTGCTTTTCCGCTTAGATGGGGCGCCGGTAATATCGAGTGCAGGATCTTCCTGGCGCGCTACTCCTCTAAGCTCGTCAATCTGCTTCTATTGCTCGTTAAGCCTGGCAAGCAACTGGTTGAACTTGTCATTCTCCTCATCCTGCTGTCGCTTCTTTGCTCTCGCTCGGCTTTTGTAAGTGTCTTGGTCTCTGGCAAACCCAAGCCACCACGGGTAAGAAGGACCGAAGCCTCGCGTTCGTCCTCCATGTTCGCCATTGCCGAGGACCAGTGTGAGCAAATCTTTCTCTCTATCTGGAGTGAACTGTCTTTTTCCATCTTTAATTTCTTTCACTATCTTTTTCCAATTCTCCCTGGGTATCCTAAGACCGTCACTGCAGATGAGGTCCCCTGTTTCTTCGTCGTACGAACCACCATGCACAAGGAACCAATTTCTTGCTCTCAATTCCCACTCATCACGAATGGGTTCACGTACGATGCCTTTAGCTAGCATATCTTTCTCTTTCTTATCCCACTTTGGGATGGCAGTCTCATAGCCCCCTGGCCCCAGCGTGTGGTGATATTTCTTCTTGTTGGCATTTTTCTTGTTCTTTTCTGATAATGCCTTGGCATCTTCTGACTCCTTGTACTCTTGAAATGCCTTCCAGTGATTCGCCTGCTTGGCTAGATACCCCTCGAATACTGGCACTTTCTTTGTCTTCCGATAGTTTTTCCATAGCTTCTTCTTCCAGCTACGGAACAGTTCGGCCATCTTCTTTAGAGTCCACTGCTTGACTTTGGCCCTCAGTTTTTTTTGCGGCGTCTTCATTCTCACATTCTGGCAGGTTGAAATGTGACATGAGATCATTCCAAAGATTATCTTTGTACCTTTCGGCGGCATAGTCACTATCGGCTGCCCCTTTGCGCTTGTTCCACTCCCGAACGCTGATCGGGACGTGATCCCTAACGAGAACTCCGCATTGCTTCTTGAATGTGTCAGCAGCATTCTTAGGAAGCTTGGGTTCGCCCGTAAGCAATATCACCTCAAAGGTGTAATGCGTCCGTGCATCCAACTTTTTAGTCGGGCCTCGTTTCGTAGCTTTGCTCGATGTGGAGGCCTAAGAGGGAGAAACATTCGTCAAATTAATATATATGTATACAATATAGAGCTATCTCCAATATTTTTCACATATTACAAGTGATTGCCGAACTTCATATGAATACCTCGCCGGACTTTGTTATTTCTCCACCGGCTTCTCCACCGGCTTCTCCATCAGTGGAGCTATCCCCTTCTCCGTCATTGGAGCTATCTCCTGCCCCGTCGGCTTCATCTTCATGTCGGTCGACCTCCATTCCATCTCCGGAGGGGTTCAGAAACGACGACGGAGATTCAGCTGGTTCAATGTCGGGGGCGTCTTTGATTATATCTTCGAGAAGTTCTTCCTCTTCGAGGTTCCTGCTATGTGGATCCATAGTTTCTGCAAAATACCGACATTTGATTAACTAATAAATTCTATTTCTATTTGCAAAATAATTCTATTTCTATTTGCAAAATAATTATAGTTCTATTTGCAAAATAATTCTATTTCTATTTGCAAAATAATTCTATTTCTAATTGCAAAATAATTCTATTTCTATTTCCAAAATAATTCTATTTCTATTTGCAAAATAATTCTATTTCTATTTGCAAAGTAATTATAGTTCTATTTGCAAAATAATTATAGTTCTATTTGCAAAATAATTCTATTTCTATTTGCAAAGTAATTATAGTTCTATTTGCAAAATAATTATAGTTCTATTTGCAAAGTAATTCTATTTCTATTTGCAAAGTAATTCTATTTCTATTTGCAAAGTAATTCTATTTCTATTTGTAAAGTAATTCTATTTCTATTTGTAAAGTAATTCTATATCTATTTGCAAAGTAATTCTATTTTTTCTAACTTATTTCTATTTGCAAAATAATTCTATTTCTAATTGCAAAGTAATTCTATTTCTATTTGCAAATTAATTCTATTTCTAATTGCAAAGTAATTCTATTTCTATTTGCAAATTAATTCTATTTCTATTTGCAAAGTAATTCTATTTCTATTTAATTCTATTTCTATTTGCAAAGTAATTCTATTTTTTCTAACTTATTTCTATTTGCTATTTTTTCTAACTTATTTCTATTTGCTATTTCTTCTAACTTATTTCTATTTGCTATTTTTTCTAACTTTGCAAAGTAATTC
The DNA here is from genome assembly GCA_007115705.1 of Dactylis glomerata. Classification (NCBI taxonomy): domain Eukaryota; kingdom Viridiplantae; phylum Streptophyta; class Magnoliopsida; order Poales; family Poaceae; genus Dactylis; species Dactylis glomerata. The sequence goes on from QXEO01000298.1 coordinate 1,377,653, forward strand.
CTAACAAATAACATAACCTAACAATTCTATCTAAAAATTCTAAAAAAAACTAACCTAATAAAACCTAACCTAATAAAATTTAACCTAAAAAAACTTAACCTAATAAAATTTAACCTAATCTAATCTAACAAAAAAAAGGGGCGGCTCGGGCGTCTCACCGAGAGAGGAGTGGCGGCGCGGCTCGGGGAGGGGTGGCCGGAGGGGTGGCGGCGCGGGCGGTGGCCGGAGGGGTGGCGGCGCGGTTCGGGGGAGGCTCGGTGGCCGCGGGGGTGGCGGCGGGCGGTGGCCGGAGGGGTGGCGGCGGGCGGTGGCCGGAGGGGTGGCGGCGGGCGGTGGCCGGAGGGGTGGCGGCTCGGGCGAGTTTTTCGGTGGCCGCAACGATCGGCAAAGGAACTCCTCGCGCGCGTCGACGGCAGAAACGGCTAAGTGCCGGGGAGGAAGAAGAGGGGCTTATATACCCCCCCTTTAGTCCCGGTTGGGGGCTCAAACCGGGACTAAAGGGTGCCTTTAGTCCCGGCTGGAGCCCCCAACCGGGACTAAAGGGTGGTGGGCGGTTGGCGCCCGAGCCCCCCCTTTAGTCCCGGCTGGTGGCTCCAGCCGGGACTAAAGGCGCAATAAATGCGCGCCAAAGCATAAAGTTTTTCAGGTTTTCATTTCAAATATCAATTTTTAATTTTTAATTGAATAACTAATGTATATTTTAGAATCTGATAAAACTATGAATATGAAAAGTGTTTGAAATTGAATAACTAATTCAAAACTATTTTCTATTTTCAAAATTAATTATTTTAACTATCCAAACTATTAACTAGTTTGCCATTTTCAATTAAAACTATATTAATCAATATTCTTTTTGTGTATTTTAGAATTTGACAAAACTATAAATATGAAAAGTGTTTGAAATTGAATAACTAATTCAAAACTATTTTATATTTTCAAAATTAATTATTTTAACTATCCAAACTATTAACTAGTTTGCCATTTTCAATTAAAACTATATTAATTAATATTCTTTTTGTATATTTTAGAAATTGACAAAACTATGAATATGAAAAGTGTTTGAAATTGAATAACTAATTCAAAAATATTTTATATTTTCAAAATTAATTATTTTAACTATCCTAACTATTAACTATTTTGCCATTTTCAATTAAAAACTATGTTTATTAATATTCTTTTTGCATATTTGAGAATTTGACAAAACTATGAAAATGAAAAGTGTTTGAAATTGAATAAATAATTCAAAACTTTTTTCTATTTTCAAAATTAATTATTTTAACTATCCAAACTATTAACTATTTTGCCATTTTCAATTAAAAACTATGTTTATTAATATTCTTTTTGCATATTTGAGAATTTGACAAAACTATGAAAATGAAAAGTGTTTGAAATTGAATAAATGATTCAAAACTTTTTTCTATTTTCGAAATTAATTATTTTAACTATCCAAACTATTAACTATTTTGCCATTTTCAATTAAAAACTATATTGATTAATATTCTTTATGTATATTTTAGAATCTGATAAAACTATGAATATGAAAAGTGTTTGAAATTGAATAAGTAATTCAAAACAATTTTCTATGTGGAGGCTGTGGGTACAAGAAATGCGGGGCGAAGAAATCAGGGCTGGGTATAGCGGCGGCAGGGGTAGGGGAGAGGTAGTAGCCCGCCGGGAGGAGTGCCATCGGAACGAAAGGCGAGGCAACGGGGTTGAGGCGGGAGACGGCGGCCATTGCTTTCGTTTTGGCTTTGAGGGGAGGCGCTTTAGGAAGACGCAGCACGGTGTGTATAAAGAGCAGGACGGGAAAAGAACTAGTGAGCCGGCTTTTTTTCTAAAGAGCGGTGATGACCGATCCATACCATTATTCACATCCAGCCATCCATGTAACCGTGTCTGTCGTAGCCATGGAGAATCTTCATCATGCATTACATAAAAGATTTAATACATTATTACATTATTGCACCAACAATCCTATCTATTATTTTTGTTTTCTTCTGGGTCGTAGCCATGGAGAATCTTCATCATTCAGTAGGATGCTTGGGTCAGTTCTCACTTTGAAGGGCGGAATTTCATAAAACTTATTATAATCTACTGACATGTCTGTCTTGTCATCTACTCCCACGATGTTTCTTTTCCCTGAAAGAACTATGTGGCGCTTTGGCTCATCGGACGATGTCTTCTTTTGGTGATTTCTTTTTCTCCTTTTTGTAGACATGTCCTTCACATAGAAAACCTGAGCGACATCGTTGGCTAGGACGAATGGTTCGTCCATGTACGCAAGATTGTTGAGATCCACTGTTATCATGCCGTACTTTTGGTCTACAACTACCCCGCCTCCTGTCAGCTTCACCCATTTACACCAAAACAAAGGGATCTTAAAAGTAGGTCCATAGTCAAGTTCCCATATCTCCTCTATGTACCCGTAATATGTTTCCAAACAGTGCCCATTCTCGTCTGTTGCATCAAAGCGGACACCACTGTTTTGGTTGGTGCTCTTTTTATCTTGGGCAACCGTGTAAAATGTATTCCCATTTATCTCGTACCCTTGGAAAGTACATATAGTCGAAGATGGTGGCCTGGCCAAACAGTACAGCTGATCTCCAACGGTGTCGTCATTCATGAGATGTGTCTGCAACCAACTACCGAAAGTCTTCTCGTGTTCCCCTTTAATCCAAGAGTCAGCCTTCCCCGGGTTTTCGGAGCGTAGAATATTCTTGTGTCTCACGATATACGGAGCCACCACGGTGGAATTGTGTAGAACTGTGTAGTGTGCTTGAGAGAAAGAATGCCCGTCCATACATACTTTTGCTTTCCTTCCTAGTGTGCCTTTTCCTGTCAGCCTACCCTCATACCGAGATTCAGGAACACCAATCGGCTTAAGGTCAGGAAGAAAGTCCACACAAAACTCAATGACCTCCTCTATTCCATATCCCTTGGAGATGCTTCCTTCTGGCCTAGCACGGTTACGAACATATTTCTTTAAGACTCCCATGAACCTCTCGAAGGGGAACATATTATGTAGAAACACAGGACCGAGAATTCTAATCTCTTCGACTAGGTGAACTAGGAGGTGTGTCATTATATTGAAGAATGATGGCGGGAACAACAACTCGAAGCTGACCAGACATTGGACCACATCAATCTGTAACCCTGATAGACTTTCTCGATCGATTACCTTCTGAGAAATTGCATTGAGGAATGCACATACCTTCACAATTGCCAGGCGAACATTTTCTGGTAGAATTCCCCTCAATGCAACCGGAAGCAATTGCGTCATAAGCACGTGGCAATCATGAGACTTTAGGTTTTGGAATTTTTTGTCTTTCATATTTACGATTCCCTTTATATTCGACGAGAAGCCAGTCGGGACCTTGATACTGAAAAGGACTTCAAAGAAGATTTCCTTCTCTTCCTTGGTAAGAGCATAGCTGGCACGCCCTTGAAACTGCCCTGGATGCATGCCATCTCTTCCTTTATGACGTTCCTGGTCCTCCCGTGCTTCCGGTGTATCTTTTGACTTCCCATACAAGCCCAGGAAGCCTAGAATATTCACGCAGAGATTCTTCGTCAGGTGCATCACGTTGATTGCGGAGCGGACCTCATGGACTTCCCAATAGGGTAGCTCCCAAAATATAGATTTCTTCTTCCACATGGGTACGCGCTTATCAGGGCCGTTAGGAACAGGTTGGCTGCCAGGACCCTTTCCAAAGATTACTTTTAAATCTTTGACCATATCAAATACTTCAGCACCAGTACGGATGACAGGCTTCCCCCGAGGTTCTGCCTTGCCATTGAAATGCTTGCCTTTTTTCTTTAAGGGATGCTTGGGCGGAAGAAAACGACGATTGTACGGGTACACATTCTTCCTATATTTGTCCAGATATATACTTTCTGTCTAATCCAAACAGTGTGTGCATGCATTGTATCCCTTGTTTGACTGTCCTGAAATGTTACTAAGAGCAGGCCAATCATTGATGGTTACGAAAAGCAACACTCGAAGGTCAAATTCCTCTTGTTTGTGCTCGTCCCACACACGTACACCTGGTTCGGCCCACAGCTGTAAAAGTTCATCAACTAATGGCCTTAGGTACACATCAATGTCGTTGCCGGGTTGCTTTGGACCTTGGATAAGCACTGGCATCATAATGAACTTCCGCTTCATGCACAACCAAGGAGGAAGGTTGTAGATACATAGAGTAACGGGCCAGGTGCTGTGACTGCAACTCTGCTCCCCAAAAGGATTCATGCCATCTGTACTCAGACCAAACCATAAGTTCCTTGCGTCATCTGCAAATCTCGGGAACTCTCTCTCGATTTTTCTCCACTGCCGACCATCAGCGGGGTGCCTCAACTTATCGTCTTTCATACGATCTTCCATGTGCCATCGCAACAACTTCGCATGATCTTTATTTCTGAACAGACGTTTCAACCGTGGTATTATAGGAGCATACCACATCACCTTGGCAGGAACCCTCTTCCTGGGTGGCTCGCCCTCAATATCACCAGGGTCATCTTTTCTGATCTTATACCGCAATGCAGTGCATACCGGGCATTTATCCATATGCTCGTACTTCTCACCGCGGTAGAGGATGCAGTCATTAGGGCATGCATGTATCTTCTGCACGTCTAATCCTAGAGGGCAGACAAGCTTCTTTGCTTCGTACGTGCTGGCGGGCAATTCGTTCTTTCTTGGAAGCATCTTCTTCATCAGTACCAGCAACTTTTCGAATGACGAGTCAGTCACACCGGTCTCTGCCTTCCACTTCAGCAATTCCAGTGTGCTACCCAGCTTCTTCTAGCCATCTTCACAAGTTGGGTACAACAATTTGTTGTGGTCCTGTAACATCTGCTCGAACTGCAACCTCTCATTTTCTGTGTCGCAGCCTCGCCGTGCATCAGAAATGACCCGACCAAGATCATCAGCGGGCTGATACGTCCAATTTGCATCACTATTTTGTATCATAATTTACTGTTATTCATTGATATATTTCATATTTAGACATGATACTTATGTTATTTCCTTTGCTTTCACATGTTTGATGATCATCGGAGGAGCTGCTGCCGGAATCAGGATTCTGCTGGAAAAAGGACCATCGGGAGACCATATTTTGAAGATCAGGAAAATTCCAGAAAAATACCCAGAAATTATAATTTCCCAGAAGACTCACGGAGCCAGAAGGAGGAGTCGAGAGGGGCCAGGGGTGGCCCACACGCTAGGGCGGCGCGGCCAGCCCCCTGGCCGCGCCAGCCCTGTGTGAGGGAGCCCTGGCCCACCTCTGGTCTCGCCCCTTCGCATACATCATCGTCCCCGAAAACCTAAGTCAGGGGGGGTTCAGAGTTAGACACAGCCGCCTCTGCGGGGCGGAGAACACCAGAGAGAGAAAGCTCTCCGGCAGAGAGAAATCTGCCGGGGAAATCCCTTCCCGGAGAGGGGAGATCGTTGCCATCGTCATCATCATCGCACCGGACTTCATCGGGATCATCATCATCATCATCTCCATCACCAGCACCTTCATCTCCACCATCACCTCGCCATCCCGCTGTAACATCCTGAGTTGGATCTTGTTATATTCATAGGGGAAACTTTCCCGGTGTTGATTACTCTTGTAGTTGATGCTATTGAGTGGAACTGTTGAATTAAGGTTTATGTTCAGATTGTTATTTACCATTATTTCACCTCTGATCATGATCCATAAGATGTCTTGTGAGTAGTTTGTTTAGTTCTTGAGGACATGGGAGAAGTCAAGATGCTAGTAGTGAATTATTGTTGAGAAATATTTAATGGTTTGATATTGTTGTGGTGCTATTTCACTAGTGGTGTCATGTGAACGTCGACTACATGGCACTTCACCATTTATGGGCCTAGTGAGATGCATTGTGTATTTGGTCACCGACTGTGGGGTTGCTGGAATGACAGAAACCTAAACCTCCGTTGGGAAACCATTGCACCAGGGAGCGTAGGATCCTAGATCTTAAGGCTGTGGTTAGATTTATCTTAATTACTTTCTTGTATTTGCGGATGCTTGCAAGGGGTATAATCACAAGTGTGTATTTATCCTAGTAAGGGTAGTGCGCTAGCACAGGTTCACCCCCATAACACTTACCAAATCAATAAATACTATTGGCTCTATGAAGCGAAAGCTCTTGACAGAAACCTCCCGTGTGTCCTCGAGAACGTTTGGTTATTATAAGAACACAACCGGCTTGTCCTTTGCTGAATAAAGGATTGGGCCACTTGCTGCAATTGTTACTACTGTCTTTTATTTACTCGCACTTTATTTACTCGCATTACCAAATACTCCTGAAAACTTGTTTGCTAGGATTTATAGTGATTCCTTTATCAAAACTGCTCATCAACACCTTCTGCTCCTCGTTGGGTTCGACACTCTTATTTATCGAAAGTACTACGATACACGCCCTATACTTGTGGGTCATCAAGACTATTTTCTGGCGCCGTTGCCGAGGAGTGTAGCGCTATTGAAGAGTGGAATTAGTAAAGGTAACCGTCACTGTGAGTATTGTTTTTATTTTTTGTCTTTTATTTTACTCTGCTATGGAGAACTCTCCATTTGGTTTCCTATTTGGAAACACTTCTACTACTACTGCTACTGCTGCACATGCGGAGGAACCACCACCGCCACCGCCTGCTGAAATTGATCCTTTTAAAATACCTATGAAAATTGTTGGGCGTATTATGGATAACTGCTATTCAGGAGATGGAACTGTCCATCCGGGTGATCACTTATTATTTATACATGAATTATGCGAGTTGTTCAGGTGTGCAGGTATTTCACCAAGCCAAGTCAAGAAGAAATTATTCTCTATATCATTGAAAGGCAGAGCTGAAGAGTGGTATCGACTACTCCAAGATGGTCCATCTATGGCATGGGAGGATATTGTGCCTCTCTTTTATTCCAAATTTTATCCTCCAAGTGAAATTCATAAAGACCGTAACAAGATATATAATTTTTGGCCTCATGATGGAGAGAGTATTGCCCAAGCGTGGGGGAGATTGAAGTTACTAATGCTCAAATGCCCCATTCATGAGCTCCCCAATAATATTGTTATTGATAATTTTTATGCGCGGCTTACTCTTCCTGATAAGGATTATTTGGATGCTTCTTGCTTTGGATCATTTACTCATATGAAAGAAGATGCCAAGTGGAAACTTCTTGACCGTATACAAGAGAATGCTGAAGGTTGGGAAAACGACAAAGGTAGGAAGTCAGGTATAAACTATGATTATGAATGCATTAAATCTTTTATGGGAACCGATGACTTTCATAATGTTAGCGCTGCTTATGGTCTTGATTCCCAAATACTTGCTAATTGTCTTAAGGCCTTTGCCTCTTATATTGACGTTCCAAAGAAAGATTGGAACAAATATCATGCGCCTTACAAAGATTCTATTAGTCATATACCTGCTGCAGCTACTGAAGTTTGTACTGTTGATAGCATCGTTCCTGAACCTTATATTGAGAAGACACCTTTCCCTGCTAAGGTAAAGAAGTACTCTACTTTGGTAAGTGTGTCTAATAAAAGTACTAAAAAAGCTGCAGAGCCTGATGAGCAAATTACTATTAAGTCTCCTGTTGCTATATTGAAAGATCTTGTAACTAAAGATGTGGGAGATGAATATATTCTTTTTTGTGAAGATGCTTCTAACATTCTTTCGCATCCTAAAAAGCACAGGAAAGCAAGTGTTCCTGTTATCTCTGTCAGGATTGGAGATCATTGCTATTATGGCTTATGTGATATTGGTGCTAGTGCAAGTGCTATTCCCTTAGAGCTTTATAAAGAAATCATGCACGAGATTGGCGCTTGCTAACTTGAAGATATTGATGTGGTTGTTCAGCTTGCTAACCGAGAGACTGTTTGGCCTCTTGGTATTGTTCGAGATGTGGAAGTTCTATGTGGTAAGACTAAGTACCCTACTGATTTTCTAGTACTTGGTAAGGAGGCTAGTAAAACTTGTCCTATTATTTTTGGTAGACCCTTTTTGAACACTTGTGGCGCCATAATAGATTGTAAGAAAGAGAAATTTTTTACTAAGTTTAATGGAGAGTCTTATGAGTTTAATTTTTCCAAGTTTGCTAAGACTTCTTATGAGAATGAAACGCCTAATGAAAATTTTCGAGTTGAGCAGCTTGCTTCTATTGCTCTTGCCCCTAATAATGCCTTGCAGCAATTCATGGAAGATCACGAAAGTGATGTTTTTAGCAAGGAAAGAGAAGAGATTGACGATATTCTTCTTCGTCAACCACCATTACTCAAGCATAATCTACCTGTGGAGGATCTTGGTACCACTTTGCCGCCTAGAGAAGATCCTGTGTTTGAATTAAAACCTTTGCCTGATGACCTCAAATATGCTTATATTGATGATAAGAAAATATATCCTGTTATTATTAGTTCAAAACTTTCAGGAAAGGAAGAAGAAAGATTATTGGAGATATTGAGGAAACATCGAGGAGCTATGGGGTATACTCTTGATGATTTAAAAGGGATTTCTCCTACTTTATGTCAGCATGCCATTAATATGGAGAAAGATGCGAAGCCAGTTGTGGAGCATCAGCGCCGCCTAATTCCCAAGATGAAGGATGTGGTAAGAAATGAGGTATTAAAACTCCTTGATGCTGGCATTATTTATCCTATTGCTGATAGTAGATGGGTTAGTCCCGTTCATTGTGTTCCTAAGAAGGGAGGTATGACTGTTGTACCTAATGAGAATAACGAGCTTATTCCTCAAAGGGTAGTTGTTGGCTATAGAATGTGCATTGATTATAGGAAGGTAAACAAAGTTACTAAGAAAGATCATTACCCTTTACCGTTTATAGATCAAATGCTAGAAAGGTTGTCTAAGAAGACTCATTTTTGTTTCCTTGATGGTTATTCTGGTTTTTCTCAAATTGCTGTTAAGAAGGATGATCAAGAGAAAACCACTTTTACTTGTCCTTATGGAACTTATGCTTATAGACGTATGCCGTTTAGTTTATGCAATGCTCCTGCTACTTTTCAAAGATGTATGTCTGCTATTTTTCATGGTTTTTGTGAAGAAATTGTGGAGGTCTTCATGGACGATTTCTCCGTCTATGGAACTTCTTTTGATAATTGTTTGCACAACCTTGATAAAGTTTTGCAGAGGTGCGAAGAAACTAACCTTGTTCTTAATTGGGAGAAATGCCACTTTATGGTAAATGAGGGAATTGTCCTTGGCCATAAAATCTCTGAAAGAGGTATTGAAGTTGACAGAGCAAAAGTGGAGGCAATTCAGAAAATGCCATGTCCAAGAGATGTTAAAGGTATTCGTAGTGTTCTTGGTCATGCTGGTTTCTATAGGAGGTTTATTAAAGATTTCTCTAAGATTTCAAAGCCTCTTACCAATCTTCTTCAAAAGGATGTACCGTTTGTCTTTGATGATGATTGTAAGGAAGCTTTTGAAACTCTTAAGAAGGCTTTAACTACTGCTCCTATTGTTCAACCACCTGATTGGAATTTACCTTTTGAAATTATGTGCGATGCTAGTGATTTTGTTGTTGGTGCTGTTCTTGGACAGCGCATAGATAATAAGTTGAATGTTATTCATTATGCTAGTAAGACTCTTGATGCTGCTCAGAAGAATTATGCTACTACTGAGAAAGAGTTTCTTGCTGTTGTTTTTGCATGTGATAAGTTTAGATCTTACATTGTTGATTCTAAAGTTACTATTCATACTAATCACGCTGCTATTAGATATCTTATGACTAAGAAGGATGCTAAGCCTAGGCTTATTAGATGGGTGTTGCTTTTACAAGAGTTTGATTTGCATATCGTAGATAGGAAAGGTGCTGAAAATCCTGTGGCTGACAACTTGTCTAGATTGGAAAATATTTCTTTTGATCATATTCCTGTTAATGATAGTTTTCCAAATGAACAGTTGGCTGCAATTAATGCAACTACACGAGACGTTCCTTGGTATGCTGATTATGCTAACTTTATTGTTTCCAAGTATTTGCCTCCGACCTTTACAGCTCAGCAAAGAAGAAAATTCTTCTATGATTTGAGGCATTATTTTTGGGATGACCCACATTTATATAAAGAAGGAGTTGATGGTATTATGAGAAGATGCGTACCGGAGTACGAGCAACAAGAGATATTAAGAAAATGCATAGCAGTGCTTATGGAGGGCATCATGCTGGAGATAGAACCGCACAGAAGGTTCTACAATCAGGTTTTTATTGGCCAACCCTCTTTAAGGATGCCAGAAGGTACGTTTTATCTTGTGATGAATGTCAAAGAGTTGGAAATATTTCTAGACGCAATGAAATGCCTATGAATTACACTCTTGTTATTGAACCGTTTGATTGTTGGGGATTTGACTTTATGGGTCCTTTTCCTCCTTCAAAAGGCTATACCCATATACTTGTTGCTGTAGATTATGTTACTAAATGGGTAGAAGCCATACCTACAAAGAGTGCCGATGGTGAGACTTCGTTAAAAATGCTTAAGGATGTTATTTTTCCTAGGTTCGGAGTGCCTAGATATCTTATGACTGACGGAGGTTCTCATTTTATTCACGGTAGTTTTAGAAAGACTCTTGCTAAGTATGATGTCAATCATAGAATTGCTTCTGCTTATCATCCCCAAACTAGTGGGCAGGTAGAGCTTTCAAATAGAGAGATCAAATCTATCTTGCAGAAGACTGTTAGTAGGTCTAGGAAAAACTGGGTTAGTAAGTTAAATGACGCTTTATGGGCTTATAGAACTGCTTATAAGAATCCCATGGGTATGTCTCCTTATAAGATGGTTTATGGAAAAGCGTGTCACTTGCCCTTAGAATTAGAACACAGAGCTTTTTGGGCAGTGAGAGAGCTTAATAGAGATTTTAAACTAGCCGGTAAGAAAAGGTTGTTAGATTTGAGTTCTCTAGATGAGTGGAGAAACGAAGCGTATGAGAATGCCAGACTTTTCAAAGAGAAAGTCAAGCAATGGCATGATAAGAGAATTCTTAAGAGAGAGTTCCATGTTGGTGAGAAAGTTTTATTGTATAGGTCTCGTCTCAGATTTTTTGCAGGTAAATTACTTTCTAAATGGGAAGGACCATATGTTATTGTGGAAGTGTACCGCTCAGGTGCTATTAAGATTGCTTCATTGAAAGATGATTCTACACAAGTGGTGAATGGGCAAAGACTCAAACATTATATCTCTGGAGATTCTTATAATGAAGATGTTGATGTTATTGAAACAGTTTCTCCGAAAGATTACATTCAAGACAAACTGCAGGAACCTGCAGAATTCGTTTTTGAATATGTAACAGTTCTAGTCAGAAAAGTTTCGCGAAAAGTTCTTCCTTTAATATTTTTGCTGTTTTTAATAAATATGAAAAATCACGAGACGAAAACGGGGAGGAAAAGAAGTCCGTGTGTATCTCACACATGGGTGGCGCGGGCCCACCCCTGGCCGCGCCACCCCCGTGTGAGAACACACCGGAACTCGTTTCTGTCCCGGTTTCCTCCTGTGACTTCGTTTCGATGCATAATTTTCGCCTATTTAACCCCCCGGAGTCCCCGAGGTCTGTATATCGTTTTCTCGTCGTGTTTTGTTTCGGGCTGTTTCTGTCAGGAATTGCCCTCGACCTTGAAGTTATAATGTCTTCGTCTGGTTCATCCAAAGAGAACCCTCCTGCGGATTCCATCAATCCGTATATGAGGGAACTGAAGATGCATCTGAAGGAGTTGTCGCTCAAGGATGGGGAGTTACAGATTAAAGATGTTCAAGGACCCAAGGGAGAAGGGAGTCTCGAAGCAAGGATGGAAGCACTGGAACAGGAAGTTTTCAAATACAAGAAGATGGCAGAACGCGAGGTGGAAATTATCTATAGAATTAATCAAGAGCTTGTCGCCAAATACAAGAAAGAGACTACGGAGCTTTGGAAGGATGTCCTCTCACTCCAGGAGACGACTAGCCAATTACAAGCACAACTCTATGACTTGCATAACCAAAATTGTGAGTATGAAGCTAGATTTCATCAAATGAGTGCTGCTGCAAGTTTCAGGATTTTGGAGACCAAGACATCCTTCTTTGATGGGGGACCTCTGCCTTGGAAGTACGGCAACGATGAAGATTCATCGCCGCCACCAAAGGAGTAATTCATCATCGGCATAGGCATCCCCTTGGCTTGTTCCAAGCTTGGGGGAGTGCCGCGGTATCACATCATTACCTTTTGTTCATTTACTTTTCAAGTAGAGTCTTATCATGAATAGAGAAGTTATCATATAGAATAGTTTGCAGTTGGAAGTATCCTCCTTAGTTAGTTATCTTTGTATCCTTTGGTGTGAGTTGCGGTGATGAAATATTAATGAGAAGTTTTATCGTTTACTTTTCGCACACTTTATGTTAGTTTGCAATTTCTCTTATGTGACTAGTCTTGTTGATTGGTATTGGTATCACATTGGGAGCATGAGTAGATTTAGTTGGTTTTGGCAAACCTAGCTTGGTCAGTAGCAACTTTACCTTGAGGTTTGAGTAGAAAAGAATAAAGAAGTGCTTGTAGTTACATCACTTCAGTTTTCCTTATGTTTGGCTTATAAGCATTGTTATTCTTAAAGTTAAAATCGTTGTACCTTCAAGGGAGTTTGCATGATTGTTCTTATTATATGTATGTTTGTTTGTTTCATGCAACTCTTATGCTTGCTACCCAGCCTTGCTAGCCAAAAACCTGTACTGAGAGGGAATACTTCTCGTGCATCCAATTTCCAAAAGCCAAGTCACTTCCAAAGAGTCCACTATAAATTCCTATGCATGGTATTTTAAGCCATTCCAAGTAAATTTTCATGTGCTACCTTTCGAAAACTTTCAAACACTTCTCATTTTGTGCCACTGTTTTTAGCTCATGAGGACGTAGTGGATGGGTTTGTTATCTTCCATACTAAATTAAGTACCCCTCAACTAGGCAGCTTCATCTGCTCGTCATTAATTTGGCAAGGGAGCTGGTCAGACCATTATAATCTTAATTCTAAAAGAAAGAAAAAGGCACTCCTCCAATGGATTGTGAAAGTTGGTCGGCACCCGATGGAATCGGTTAGCCATGGTTTGAGAAAGGAAAAAGGTGGGGAGGAGTGCAAAGCTATAAAAGAGCACTAAAGTGCCAATTAATGAAACATCTCGGAACCGCTCTCACTTGTTTAGTATGGAAGATATCAAGAACTCTGTTGCTAGTCGTTGACAAAAGCAACCACCTCTCAAAACAATTTTTACCTCTGTTTCACAAATGAAAAGCTCTAGCACATGTTTAATCTCTGCTTCCCTCTGCGAAGGGCCTATCTCTTACTTTTATGTTGAGTCAACCTACTTCCCTCTATCTCAAGCAAGCATTTGAGTTGTTATGTTTCACTCATCCATATGTTGATCCGTTTAATCATGTTTATTACCTTCCTTGTTTTGTATAATGCTTTTGTCTGAAGGAATATATCTTTGAAAGCTTTCTTTGAATGCAAAAGTTTACTTTGTTGAGCATATAGTCTTTGCTATATTAGCTCTGTTTTAAAAGCCTCCGTTTAAAAAGAGAGAACAGCTTGTTCTCCATTCTTTGACCAAGATAAGGTTTGCCATTGCCAATCATAATTTACCTTGTGCATCCTTATATGTGATTCCCTTTTACCTATTGCAAGTTTACATCTTATAAAGGGAAGTTGATGTCTATTATAATTTGTGCCTTAGTGAATGTGATGCTTCTTGTCCGTATTTTGATTATCGACACTTCACTCCATAAACCTGTGGTCATGTTTACCGAGTTTAGTTTTCGCTTGGGGACAAGCGAGGTCTAAGCTTGGGGGGGTTGATACGTCCAATTTGCATCACTATTTTGTATCATAATTTACTGTTATTCATTGATATATTTCATATTTAGACATGATACTTATGTTATTTCCTTTGCTTTCACATGTTTGATGATCATCGGAGGAGCTGCTGCCGGAATCAGGATTCTGCTGGAAAAAGGACCACCAGGAGACCATATTTTGAAGATCAGGAAAATTCCAGAAAAATACCCAGAAATTATAATTTCCCAGAAGACTCACGGAGCCAGAAGGAGGAGTCGAGAGGGGCCAGGGGTGGCCCACACGCTAGGGCGGCGCGGCCAGCCCCCTGGACGTGCCAGCCCTGTGTGAGGGAGCCCTGGCCCACCTCTGGTCTCGCCCCTTCGCGTACATCATCATCCCCGAAAACCTAAGTCAGGGGGGGTTCAGAGTTAGACACAGCCGCCTCTGCGGGGCGGAGAACACCAGAGAGAGAAAGCTCTCCGGCAGAGAGAAATCTGCCGGGGAAATCCCTTCCCGGAGAGGGGAGATCGTCGCCATCGTCATCATCATCGCACCGGACTTCATCAGGATCATCATCATCATCATCTCCATCACCAGCACCTTCATCTCCACCATCACCTCGCCATCCCGCTGTAACATCCTGAGTTGGATCTTGTTATATTCATAGGGGAAACTTTCCCGGTGTTGATTACTCTTGTAGTTGATGCTATTGAGTGGAACCGTTGAATTAAGGTTTATGTTCAGATTGTTATTTACCATTATTTCACCTCTGATCATTATCCATAAGATGTCTTGTGAGTAGTTTGTTTAGTTCTTGAGGACATGGGAGAAGTCAAGATGCTAGTAGTGAATTATTGTTGAGAAATATTTAATGGTTTGATATTGTTGTGGTGCTATTTCACTAGTGGTGTCATGTGAACGTCGACTACATGACACTTCACCATTTATGGGCCTAGTGAGATGCATTGTGTATTTGGTCACCGACTGTGGGGTTGCTGGAGTGACAGAAACCTAAACCTCCGTTGGGAAACCATTGCACCAGGGAGCGTAGGATCCTAGATCTTAAGGCTGTGGTTAGATTTATCTTAATTACTTTCTTGTATTTGCGGATGCTTGCAAGGGGTATAATCACAAGTGTGTATTTATCCTAGTAAGGGTAGTGCGCTAGCACAGGTTCACCCCCATAACACTTACCAAATCAATAAATACTATTGGCTCTATGAAGCGAAAGCTCTTGACAGAAACCTCCCGTGTGTCCTCGAGAACGTTTGGTTATTATAAGAACACAACCGGCTTGTCCTTTGCTGAATAAAGGATTGGGCCACTTGCTGCAATTGTTACTACTGTCTTTTATTTACTCGCACTTTATTTACTCGCATTACCAAATACTCCTGAAAACCTGTTTGCTAGTATTTACAGTGATTCCTTTATCAAAACTGCTCATCAACACCTTCTGCTCCTCGTTGGGTTCGACACTCTTATTTATCGAAAGTACTACGATACACCCCCTATACTTGTGGGTCATCACGGGCTCATCTGGTTCTCGTTCTTCACCCTGATCTTCTTCTTCATTGTCTTCCATTGCGGTATCAGCATACTCAGGGAACATAGATCGGTAGTTGTCATCATCGTTCTCTTCTTCTTCATCGTCGTCTTCCATCATAACCCCTCTTTCTCCGTGCTTGGTCCAAACATTATAGCCCGACATAAAACCGGACCGAAGCAGGTGGCTCTGAATGACTCTTGAGGAAGTGTAATCCTTCTCATTCCAACATTCAACACATGGACAAAACATATAGCCACCACCATGCTTGTTCGCATCGGCTGCATCTCGAAAAGAATGCACGCCTTCTCTGTAAGCGGATGTGCGTCGATCACCGTACATTCATGGATGGCTCATCTGCGTTATACGACAGTATATCAAATACAATCACGATCCTAAAAATTAGTACCGCACGGTCTAAACGAGGAAATATAGTTGCTAACCTTTTAGAATAAGTAGAAATAAAGAGGAAGAGGTTTAAGCGTGGCTCGGGCATCTCATATCGTAGTTGTGTTCGGTGAACTGAAGCGGCATCGCTCTAACACACATTTCTACAAACACCTCTAGTGCATCCAAGAAAAATGTAGAGCTAGCACACACCCACACTCTTCCATCCAAGAAAAATGCAAGGAAGAGGGGAGAGAGGGGCTGTGGGCCAATATATATAGGCAGAGGACTTTAGTCCCGGTTTGAGACACAAACCGGGACTAAAGGTGGCGCACATGCGGGCTGCACACCGCATAGCCCTTTAGTCCCGGTTTGTGTCTCAAACCGGGACTAAAGGCTCGTTACCGGCCAGGACCAAAGCCTCGTGGGCGGCATTGTGATTTTGGGGCGACGTGGCCGGGCCTTTAGTCCCGGCCCAGATGGAGGCCGGGACTAAAGGGTCCAGGCCAAAGGCCCGTTTTCTACTAGTGATGGAAGATGTGAGACACCAAGTCCTTTATGAAGAAATGTCTTCCATTTCATAGTACTAGCTCATTTTGTTTACACCAAGTTCTTTTTTTAGGGCATGAAACATTATTACTTCTTTTTTAGACAAATCAGCAACAATGATAATGTTTACAGGTATGTGAGGTGCGTAAGGCGCGCCCAGCCATAAGTAGCGGCCGCTATCTAAGGATAATACAAATCTAGCTAGGTTGTGTGCTTCGAAGTTTGAAGATCTCCCTTCGAAGATGAATTTGCATCCATTGAACTGCGCTGTTCTTGCGTTGATCTCAGCTATTATCGAGCCATACCTGCCCATGCTTCCATCTGAAATATCATTAACCACTGTCTTACAATCTGAAGCCACTAGTAGGTGCGATATGCCAAGGTCCAGAGCAAGTGCAAGTGCTTCACGACATGCTAGTGCCTCCAAGACAGCAGGATCAGTAATACCAGGATATACCACAGGAGAGGCTCCCATGTATAAGCCAGAATGATCACGGCAAAAGGCTGCCCCCACTCCTTTATCGCCCACCTTCGAAACTGCAACATCAACATATTCACCTTGGGTATATAGCTTCGGTAGGTGGAATCCATCGTTTGATGAGACTTGGATTCGGGCTACGGGTCTGAGACCTGTCATTCGGTTTAGCAATATTTTGAAGCTCTTTCAGAAAAGAAGTGACAAAATCGTGAGTAGACAAGGGGCTCTGAAAGATATATATCCTCATGAATAACCTTCCTACGTACGGTCCATATCGCCCACAGGGTAACAGAAAGGCGTGTGAATTAATCGTGGGGCAAGGTCTCCATTAGATGAAACAGGCAGTTCCTAGCATCAGGCTCCTCACATGCAATCATATCTTCCACCATGCTATCATCTGATAAGACCCACACGCTATTAGCCATATTGCATTCAACGAGTGAATGTTTCCAAGAATCCTTGGCCCCACAAAAAGTGCACCAGCTTGATATGGACATATTTCGGTGCATCAGCAGATCCAAAGTCGGCAGAGATTGTTGGGCTAGCCTCCATAGAAAAAAAAATATCTTCGAGGGGACAGATGTTTTCCACAATGTACTCCACCCCTTAGCTTCTGCTTCCGAATTAGAAGATCCTGGTTACTCTCAAAGTAATTTTCTCTGTTGAATCTTGTATTGGTGATCATGCGATAAGCCGACCAGACCGAAAAAACACCTTTACTATCAAAGTTCCAAGCCCAAAAATCCGATTGCCTCCTGGTAGGCAGAGGTATGCCAGGATTTTTTATAGATAAATATCGTTTTGGTTCCTGTACGTGATTTGGTTCTAAATTTGAGATCCTCATACAGATTATAGATTGTTTTGCTTTGGTTCTGATTTTTTATCGCTTTGGTTCTAAATTTGAGATTAAATTAATGTTTTTCTAGAATCTGGCTAGAATAAAGGATCCTGTTTTTAATCCGAAATAAATGCTCCAGATCTCATGTAATGCCCCGGATCCTGTTTGTTCCGATGTGGAATGATCAGCAAACAAAATTTCATCTAATTGCTTACATATATATCTGGCTAATATCTTTCTGGAAAACATGCGGATCTAAAGCAAGAGCTAATTTCGAATTAATGGTACATAAGTAATTAACTTACAAGTTCACTTATAATTCTTACATGTTGAATCTGTCGGTGATGCAAAATGTGATAAAGTACAAACATGTGTTGTACTTTGCATAAAAGTAGGGACTGATAGATTCGAAATCGAAGTAATTTGAGGGGTTTTCTGTAATGTCCAAAAGTCAATGCACAGATCTTAAAGCTGGATTGGATGGTACCAGATAAGACTAAGACGTCCATAGCTACGTGGTTTTGCCTTTTCGTCCACGACGCCGTAGTTACATCAATTAGTTCTGAGACCAGTTGAGCTGGATCTTCACTGATTGCAACAATCGGTTTCGGCATTGTTTCTCTCGGAAGCCATATATCCTCCCATATCCGAGTAGAATGACCATCACCAATTCTTTTAATGAGACCCTGAACTAGGATATCTCTGCCGTCTAGTATGGATCTCCAAATTTGAGAAGGATGAGTGCCCAAGTTAGCATCAAGTATGGATCCATTTGGAAAATATACAGCTTTATGGATACGGGCACTTAATGTATTAGGCTCCTGTAGTAATCTCCAGGATTGCCGGGCTAAGAGACATTCAATATCCTGAAATCCAAGACCTCCCAGATGTTTAGACCTTGTCATGATGTCCCAAGACACCCAACATGGTTTTCTTTTGCCTTCCTTACTTCCCCACCAAAACTGACGGATTAGTGTGTTGATATGTTCACACAAGCCTCGAGGTAACCTGAAACAAGACATGGAAAAAACAGGTATTGCTTCAGCAATTGATTTAATTAACACTTCCCTTCCTCCAGCCAAAAGAATCTTCTCAAGCCAGCCTTTAACTTTTGCCCAAACCCTGTCTCTTAGGAATTTAAGGTCCCATATTTCGACGTCCCCACATCAGTTGGCATCCCTAAATATCTCTCATTCAGGGCCTCATTGTTAACAGCCAGGATGGATTTAATCACATCTCTAACCCCCTGCCTTGCTGGCAACCTTTTGTAAACGCAGACAGCGGGCTGTATATGCCCTAATGGGCCAAGAAAATCACGTGTATATGCGTTAATGAGTGCAGCCCAATAGCCCATCTGTTGACCGGGGTCATCATAGCTTGTATCGATCGCACTCAAAAACCTAGGTCTCTGGCTTTCTTCCAGCGGCTGCCGCCGTTCAGCATCCAAAAGGGGCTAGAAGACCTGACGAGGATACGGCCGCAGTGCTAGCAATTTTAGCTCTCAATCATTGTCGTGGTGTTCTGCCATCATTGCGTCGAATTCTGCCGGATCGCCGATCACGGTAAGCAGCTACTCCGTAGGTAGTTTTTCTTTTCTTTATTGAATTACGATCAAGCTATTTTGCAGGTAATTACCACACTACTATATAAAAACGATGAACTGATTTGTTAACTAGCTGCACCTTTCTTTCGATTTTGTTATGCCTCAAAGACGAATACAAGGGCAAGATAAAATATATTTTCTTTTACAAGCAATTTGCTTAAAGCTCCAAACGTTCCAAGCGCTAAGGGCCTATGATATCACCTTTGATTGCTAAGCATGGTAACCATAGTGCTAAATTTAAGCTCTGATTGCCCCTCGAATAAAGTTATGCAATATAAATGGTGCAACTTTCTCTTTCTTAGTGTCAAACATGTGCTGCCATTGATATATGAATATACTGTAATGTATCACAAATTGTCTGCACCCTTATGTCCAAATCCTGACTCTGCCCTTGCTCCTAATATTGTAGGAAATCTCCGATTGGATATAAGGGCTAATATGTGTGACTTAGGGCATCTCTAACCGAAGTACAATACTTTAGAGGAGTAAACGGATGAGTAAAACTTAGAGGAGTAAAAATACTCCTCTAAAGCTTGTCGGTTCCTAACCGAACCCCTATATTTAAAGGAGTAAAACTTTTTTTTTTTGCCTCATTTCTTTCTAGCAATCCACATATGCATTCATACATCTTAAATAGAAGAGAGAAGTCCATATTACCCCCCTGAATTTGTCTCAAAGTTCGGTTTACAACCCTAAACTTTGATTTGGTTCAACTTTCAACCTCAAATTATAAATGCATAGAGTTCATACAAACAATAAAATCACCATAAACCCGACAAGTTGGGTTTTTTCGGTCATCTACAGATTATTTTCTACCTCATCACTATAACCATCAGAGTTCAATTCTCCACCATCTATGGATTATTTTCTACGTGATAATAATCATCACGACTATAGCGCATTACTAGCACGTGCCACCTATTCATCATCGATGTTAAGGACCGATAATCTGCACTTGTTCTTTGATTGTAGTTGTCATGGATCTCTTCCCAAAATTGCTTGACTGGTTGCTTATCTCCCACAAGTGTTTGATGATTCCATGCGAAGTACAAACCATTGTCCTCGTCCTCACTCCACGGTGGTTGTTTCTTCACCTTGCTATGAATATAAACGTGTTAGATATATATCTGTATATTGTAGTTTCCCCACTTGTTAGGAGGTTTCCTGCATATTTGCACACTTGTACATGTACTATATATATGACCTTTGGACCCTGAGGAATACTAAGTTGCATATTCCTAACATGGTATCAGAGCGGGTATTAGGGTTCCCGCACCCACCGATCCTCTTATCGTGAAATTTGGACCGCCGCCGTCAACTCCCGTTCCGGCCGTCTCCGTCAGTTCTCGTTTCGGCCATCGTCGCCGGCTCTCGTTCAGGCCGCCGTCGTCAGATCCCGTTCAGGCCGTCGCCGCCTCTCGTCGTCCAGGTCGCCGCCGTCGGGTCCTGTTTCGGGCAAGATCCTATCCAGGCCGACGCCGTCGCCAGCAATCGTCCCTCCGATTCTCCTCGTCCCGGTCGCCAGATCCCATCCAGGTCGCTCGATTCCGTCGAGGACGCGTCCGATTTCCTTGTTCAGGTCCCTGATTTGCTTTGTCCCTGCTGGCCCCGATTTCCTTGTCCAGGTTGTTGTCCCGATCCCGTCCAGGACAAGCACGATCTTGGTCGTACTGTCTCTGTTGACTGCTTGGTGCTCAAAAGAGAGAGAGAGAGAGAGAGAGAGAGAGAGAGAGAGAGATGTCTTCCTCATCGGACTATGTTGCGATTCCTCGCTGCCCGGTGATTTTTTATGGCGCGAATTACCCTGATTTCGATGTCTTTATGCGTGTTCACATGCGCAGTCTCCGTCTATGGGGTGTGCTCTTCGACGAGGTCTCCTCGTGCCCCACTGCTCCTCTGGCTCCTATTCCGCCGACGCCGCCAGTTCTTGGTGATGATGCTACTCAAGCTGCCAAGGATGCTGCTGAGAGTGCTGATAAGAGTGTTATTGATGCATATGAGCTGAAGTTTCAGCAGTACTCTAGTGTCCTTGAGACCTATCGGCTGGATCTGACAGCCTACACTCAGTGGATGGATGAGGATGCTCGTGCTGCAGCTGTTCTCACTTCTAGTGTTCTGCCACAGTTTGCATCTGAGTTTATGGGTCTTCCTACTGTTGCTGACATGTGGGCTCATCTTCGTCAGCATTATCAGCCATCTGGGGATGCTCTTTATCTGTCCGTGGTTCGTCAGGAGCATGCTCTTCAGCAGGGTGATTCTACTATTGATGAGTTCTACACTTAGAGTGCTGCTATCTGGCGTCAGCTTGACTCTCTTCGCACTGTTGTTTGTGGCACCTGCCCGTGTTGTCTGACGGTGCGCTCGGACTTGAAGTTTCAGCGCGTCTATGAGTTCTTATCTCGGCTCCGCAAGGAGTTTGAGCCCCGTCGTGCTCAGCTGCTTGCTCGTGGTCATGTTCCGATTTCTGAGGTGCTGTCTGAGCTTCGGGCTGAGGAGACTCGTCTCCATGGTGCTGGTTTTCTTGAGGTTCCTTCTGTGCTTGCTGCTCGTGGTCCTCCGTCGCCTCCTCCCTCGTCTCAGTTGCGGTCGCCAGTTCCGCCGATCTTACCCACTCCTCAGGGTCAGGGCCAGAGTCAGCACCAGCAGCATCGTGGTCAGGATCGTCGTCCTCCTCGCCACTGCACCTACTGCAACAGGGATGGTCACACTTTGTCCAACTGTTATATGAGGGATCCCAGTTTGCGTCAGCAGCACCAGGCTCGTGTGCCTTCTGGTTCATCAGGCTCTTCTGCAGTTGCCCACACTGATCAGGATATTATCAGTCGTCTTTGCGGTCTGCTCGCCGATACAGGTTCTCCTTCGACGGGTACTGCTGGTTCTGTGACTGATTCTCCTAGCACTGCACGACCACCACCTTCTACACAGTCAGATACGTCCCCGTGGTATCTGAGCCCGTGAGGAATACTAAGTTGCATATTCCTAACAAAACGAACATGCATTGGCTTCAACGAATCTCGACGCGATTTGGAAGAAATCGGGGCGGCGACCGATGGAAACTCGATCCCCTCGTCGATTCAAGGGCGGCACAGGGACCTAGGTGGGGGCGACGCAGGGACCTGGGCGGGGGCGGCGGGGTATGGCGGTCATCGGCAGCGACGCCAGCGGGAATGGGTGCGGCGGGGTGGAGTAGGGAGTTTTTCTCGAAAGTGGCGGCCGACTCCTAAAATACTCCTCCGCGGCCAAGTTAACTCCTCCGACTCCTAAATTTTTACTCCTCTAACCGTTTTGTACTTTGGCTAGGTACGTCTCTTACCTATTTTTTACTCCTCTAACCGGTTTTTGTACTTTGGTTAGAGATGCCCTTAACACAGAAAAAAGTTCAAAATCTCGGTAAAAAAGTATACATGCCCTATAAAATAAACAAGCAAACAGTTTGTAAACACCAAGAGTACGATAGTTGGTTGCCCCACTAAACAGTTGTGTCATCAGTTGTTCTTATGAATCAATGTGAACCAAGGCATAGCCGGATGATAAGGACTGGCTGATGCGTCCTTGCCCACCTGAGTTCGAGCCGTTGTGCTTGCAATTTCAGGCTTTCACAAACACTTCTAAAATAAATAGACCAAGGGGGTTCTTCCTCCTCCGGCATCATTAGAGGAAGAGTCTTCGCTTAGGTGGCTAACTTGCCAGGTGTGCACATAGCTCACCCAGTTTCGAGTCCTGTACTCATATGAATGCTCTGTGTTGATATGGATCTTTTCAACTATTTCCAACTTTTTTATGCTGGTGGTTGGAGAACCCGGTCGTTTGTTGGGCCTGATTGGAGGGAGTTCAAGCACACAATTTAGGAGCAGGTTAGGATGCATGATGCCAAAATCGGGTCTTAGTACCCAAACATTTCAGTATATATAGACGTGATGTTGATGTTCATTTATTAAATAGGGATTTCTGGTGTGGTTTTTGACAGGCTTTCAAGCTTATAATTTTATCAGAAGTGGAGCAATGAGAACGAAATGTGATAAGCTTTTCTCCCTTTGTAGAAAAAAAAATTCTTATGCATATGATTAAATTTTTAAAAAAGCATTTTCTATGATGAAGTTTTCCTATCACAATAACCCTGTCGTGTCATGAATGATCCCACAATGTGCTTTGGATGTTATGTGGACTTACTCACAAGGAAACGTGTCGCGTGTATATACCACATAACAATAGTGCATGCACACACACACACACACACACACAATTAGTTTTTTTTTTTTACAGACACACAAATAGTTGGTGTCACTGTGCATCAGTATACTATCAAGAAAAAAAAGCAGATTCACAAATATGATGTATGATTTAATAATAACAAGTGATTCTTATTTGGTATTACTTTTGGTGGCAAGATAGAAGTGAAAAAAAACTTGGTAACGATATAGAAGCGCTGCAAAAAAAAAATCATGTTGATGCTACAATGGGTTTTCCTCTTCGTTTGCCAATAGAATGACAGGCAGGAAAACATAAACATAGACATGTGCAATAGATGAAGAAATAAATAGTTTTTAAAATTAATTTTTGTAAGGCTACACTCATATGAGCGCACGGTACACATCGTTAGTTAATAGTGTATTGATTTTCATATTTTTGTGTACACTTGGCAAAACTTTTGACATTTGACTAAAGTTATACGACAGGTACAGTGGCGGAGGTACTTTGTCTCCCTGAATCACTAGCAATCACTGGCCATGCAAGGAGTAGAACATACTACCAACATGTTTGGCTCTTGTTTCGTGTCGTTCAAACTTCACTATTCACAGACGGAGGATCTTGCCATCGGCGACGTTGTCCCCTCCGAGGTCATCTCTGCTGGTGGACACTCATGGAGGATTAACTGCTACCCACGCGGGTGCTCTAAGACCGACAACGGTGAGTACGTCTCAATCCTTCTCCAGCTCATGAGCAAGTCCAAAGGCGTCAAGGCCATCTTCGAAGCCTTCTTGATGGATAAGGACGGTGCACCGGCCTCGTCCAACGCAAGCAGATGCGTCCAGGTTTACCCAATCAAGGGCTACAGAGACTGGGGGTGGTTTGAGTTCGTCAAGCGAAGCGAACTCAAGGCTCTGCATCTGGTGAATGGCTGGGCCACGATTGTGTGCGGGGTCATAGTGGTGCGTGATGACCCTCTACCTGTGCCGTCCTCCGACATCGTGGATCATCTTGGCCAACTGTTGGACTGCGCAGATGGTTCCGACATTTCCTTCATTGTCGACGGCAAGAAGTTTGCCACTCACCGGGCCGTGCTTGCCGCCCGCTCGCCAGTCTTCAAGGCAGAGCTCTTCGGCAGCATGGCGGAGGCTACTATGTCCCAGATCACGCTGGAAGACATCAATCCTGCTGCTTTCGAGGTTCTCCTCCGATACATGTACACTGACATGTTGCCTCCAGACGACGAGCTTGCGGGCTCCCTTGTCGAGATGTATCGACATCTGCTTGCGGCGGCCGACCGGTACGCCATGGATAGGCTGAAACTGATGTGCGCCGATAAGCTATGGGAGAACGTGTCGGTAGATACAGTTGCTGCTACTTTAAACTGTGCCCAAACATACAACTGTCGGGAGCTCAAGGACAGATGTATTGCCTTCTTTGTGGAGGAGAAAAATTTCAAGAAGGTAGTTTTGACCGATGATTATGTGCAGCTGGTTCAGAAGTTCCCATTGATTATGGCTGAGTTGAGGGAGAAGGTGGGGGCTTAAAAGTGATAGCTACATGTTATTGTCTTACCTTTTGTAGTTATTTTAAGTATGGAAGATGAATTTATCCAAAATTACACCAGAGTATCCATTAATGCTGCTTTGTCTTTTTATTTTCGTTGAAACTTCAGTTCTTAATATTTTTCTTTGCTAAGTAAATGCAAAGATATAAAGCATGTACCTTATTCATTCAGGCGTAGAGGAGGAGAACACTTCCTTTGATTCCAAATCTGCATTTTCTAATTGCAGATCCAACAAGTTTATTCCATTCATTTGTGAGCACCCATGATATTTTCTTGTTATGTCCTGCAAAACAATATAGAGCATGATAAGATATTCCGAAAGTTCAAACTTCAAAAGTTCAAAGTTACTAAAAAATTCCTGGCCCACTTAACAACTGGAGAGCTATCTGTTCAGCAAAAGGTCAAACACCTGATATTCTGATAGTTCAGACTTCAAAGTCGTATGCACAGGCATTCACCCTACAGGAGAGTGAGCTTGTTCTGACTCACGCAGCTTGCGAAACTTGACAGTTTTCTTAACTTTGCCCTGGTGCCGGCTGCCAAAAAGACGATGCATTATTTAGGTCGATCATGCTCGCTGAATTCCTAATGGCCAAATTTCGCAGAGTTTTGTTGTACCACACCACGCCTTACGAATCACCTGTTGCAGCACACACTTTGGTTGTTGTAGCTGTTCTGAATCACCTGTTGCATCATGCACTTTGGTTGTTGTAGCTGTTCTATCTAAACGTAACATACTGGAAACAGCGTGCTTTGCCTATTGCGCCCGCTCTTACACATACGCCTGCTTTATTGTGCAATTGGGGAAGCCGGTGGCTAGCCAAGGAATCAACTCCCAGTTCCCTGTGGAAGTACAGCCTTTCATTTTTCTACCAAAGATGATTGATCACACTTGCATAGCATAAACTGTTCAGATTCTTCAGGCAGCTGCTATCATGGCAGAAGACATAGTACACCACCTGAACCTCAAACAGACAGAGCAAGCCCCACATATACCACACTACTACAGGCTCCAGACATTCACATTCCAAAAAAGGCAAAGCATAACTTACACCAGGCAAGACATTGCAAAGATGGGCCACTTCATTTACTTCTAACAGTGGTAAAATATTTCATACACAGTATACTACTAGTGACAGGTACTTTTAACACACAGCTCAGGCTGAGGAAACTGAACACAGATTTGCCTGGACAGAGGTCACAAGATTTAGCAGAGATGTCACCCATTCTTGCAGAGATGGTATCAGATCGGATGGTGTTCATATAACCATATAAAGAAACATGGAAGTATACGGGGAGGGAGCTTATCATAAATACCTACTAAGAGTACTCCTAGTGCTCACTTTGATAAACAATTGCTAATAAGTAGGGCCTAGACATAGTTTTTCCTTGCATTCAATATAAGCCAAGTTGTATGATATCAACGACAGAGATCATGAGATTTAGAATAGATGTCACAATTCTTGCCACTAGTGATATCAGATCAAATGGTGCTCTTATAACTAAATAAAGAAACATGAACTTATGTGGCTAACATATGGTACATGGAGAAAGCTTATCAAAACTACCTACTTGTGTAATACTCCTAGTGCTCACTTTGATAAAACAGTTGCCAATAAATACTGCCTAGACATAGTAGTTTCTGCTTGCATTCAATATAAGCTAAGTTGTCCAATGCAACACTAACACAATACCAATATGAACCAATGAATCGGTGGTAAATCACCAATGCACTGGTTTGTTATTCCATCTATCATCACTGACTCTCTTCATTGTCTTCATCTTCTTCTTCCTCCTCCTCATCATCGCTTTGCTCGCCGTCACTGGCAGCTGCAGAGGCAGCCACACTGTTCTCATGGTACTGGTAGTGCGGGCGAGGCGCAGGACGGTGATGGTGCCTGCTAGCGTCGCTTGTGCGGTACCGGCCATGGTGATTGTTGCTTGCTCTGGCATCAGGAAACGATGCCATTCTTCTAGAGGATGAATCTGGAACCGGTGCCATTCTTCTAGAGGAATCTGGAACCGATGCCATTCTCCTAGATACGCCACCCCCAGTGGCCGGGGAGGCAGCAGCAGCGGGAGAGGTGTGGTTCTTGGCCTGCGATAGCTCCATCTGCGTATTGAGGAAGAACTGCACCCGCTGCGATTCCAGCTCTCGCGCAAAGTCAAGGCGCTGGCGCTCCATCTCGATGGTCTGTTCCAGCTTCGCCGTCTCCATGCGCTCGTAGGCCTCGCCAAAACGCCGTATGGCCTGCGCTAGCTCTCGGATGCCCTGCGCGCGCTCGCCGCCGCTGCTGCCGCCATCCACACGTCCCTCGTCCGTCCTCCTCCTCTTCCCGTTCGCCATCGGGAGCACGGGCTCCGGCGGGAACCCATCGGACGACTCTGACGAGGCCGCGGACATCTCCGGAGACGGCGCCCTCCGCTTGGCGGGGGCGGCCGCGGGCATCAGCGGCGTTCGGCTGCGCTGGGGAAAGCCGACGCGCAGCGCCGTGGGCACCGCGCTCCGTCCGTTAGGGTGGGCGGCGGCGGCGGGCTTCTGGTTGCTGTTGTTGTTGTATGTGGGCGCGAGGAGGACGTCGAGGCGGTCGAAGAACTGCCAGGAGGAGACGGGCTTTGCCCTCTCGATCTTGTACTTCTTCTTGAGCGTGTCGATGCGGTTCTTGCACTGGACGTCGGACTTGGGGGCCTTGGAGTAGTTGTCGCGGGCGGAGACGGACTCGGCGACCTCCTGCCACTGCGGGTGGCGGAGGCTGCCGCGGCCGAGCGCGACGAACCGCTCCCCCCACGCGTCGATGAGGGCGGAGGTGGCGCCCTCGCTCCACGCGTCCTCCCTGCCCCCGCCGCCGCCGCCGCTGCTGCCGCCGTGGCTGTGGTAGGCACCATGTTTCTGGATCGGGAGCGCGAGGGCCATGAGGCCGCCGGGAGGCGCGGAGGCGACCGTGACGGGGTCGGCCATGGGGAGCGCGGAGGCGACCGGGAGCGGCGAGGAGGACGCCGGCGAGAGTGAGGGCGACATGTAGCCGTCGTCGTCGTCCATCGCGGCGGCGCTGATCGGGAGGGAAGGAATTGGGGATCTGGGGTGGGAGGCGAGGAAAGGCGATCTGGTTTAGGGTCGGTGGTGGTGCGGCGGTGCCGGCGGTGTGAGGTTGTCGTGCTTTGAGGGGAGGGGATCCGGGACGGGGTTGACTTGGGCCGGCCAGGCCTCCCGGGAGGATGGGCTCAGGCTGGCGCCGGGGCGGGTTAGGTTTAGGGTCGGACGGACGGCCGGCGGTGGAGAGGGATATTTTGGGCCTGCCCTGACGCGTCGGCCGGCATCCGGCAGGAAGACCGGTCGCCACGTTCCACCCATGGAGTCTCCTCTCTCCTGCCGGAATACAAGACGGACACTTTTTTCAACAGAGCAGCAAGAGGAATTGTATCGCCGATGGTGATTTATTGCTCAGAAAAGCAGCGCACGTGTCGCCCAACCGAGCTAAGGAGTATTCATAGTGATTTAAACTCGATCCTTCAGATTTATTTTAGAAATAGTTATTCATTCCTGTACTAGTAGTTCCTCTGTTCTAGATATTACTTGTCGCTGATTCCTATGTATTTAAATATATTTTAGCGTATATGTTCATCATTTTCAGCAACAACTAATATGGCACGGAGGTAGTAACAAACACGCACAACTCGTTTTCCATAGGAATTGTCATTTCATAGTAAGGCGTACCTGTATTTAGGACTTTCTTTTCCTATAGAGCTCGTTTGGCTCGAATCCATTTATGATTCTTACATTTAATTGTTTGACTGCCACGAAATTGGTTATAGAATTTATTTAGAATTTTATGGTTTTCATCTCATATCTAATCTTAATACCTATTGGGTACTCTGTCAATTCTATGGATTTGCCAAAATAAAATGATATCATCATGCTATTTTATTTTATTTCTACCAAATAAAATGAAATGATGGATGTCAAACAAGACCATATAAATACTTGGATTTAGTGTTCTGCATCGCAAGATAACTGCCTATCATTACTTTTTTACAATGTTGCCCATCATAAGTAGAATAGCTTTTAAGGGGGGGAAAGGTGGACTGGAGATACACATTTGCTAGTATGTACTTCAAATGAAATCATGAAAACATAGACAATTTTTTCTTTCGATGTCTTGTTTCTAGGTTTGTATGGGGGATTTTTCAATTCTATTCCACAACTTCACTGCTGTGTTGCAAATTTGAGTGGATGAACTCCAAAATTTCAGGAAAATGATAGGACCATAGCTAAAATGTATATAGCTGCTCTCGCTATGTTTTGGAGATCGTGAAAAACCAGAAATAAGGCTTGTTTTGAACATGTCATGCCAGAAGATTATAGTAGTGTTATTCTTCATATGTGCTATTGGATTAACTACTGGAGTGATAGGCAGAAGGAAACAATGTGTGAGGAGCTGCAAACATGAACTGAAAAGCTGAAGGCCGTCACTAAGGACGTTTTGGGTCACTCAGGTGCTTGGATGCAAACATATTAAAGGTTAGACATTGGTTAGTGCTTAGGAACGGTTGTGCTTGTCTCTAATGTTTTTGTCAAAGTTAAGGCATGTACTTTGTTTCAGATTGTTTGTTGTGTAATATTCTCTTGCTTTGACTTACTCATGACCCATTTATTAAATATTATGGAATAAAATATGTTCCATTAATTAAGCAAGAGGTTAAGCCTTTTCAACAAAATAATCAAGTATACCAACTAAGAAAACTACAAAACTCGGGCATGTTTTTTTAGAAAGTTTATATTTTGAACATCATCAAGAATATTGTTTTTTCAAAATAAGGCATAAAATCTCACTACCAAATATATCACCCAATGTTTGTACCGATTTACACTACCACTAGTTGACTAAATATCTTCTTTTGTAGTAGCTTATTTTTGCCAAGAATGGTAACTATTATCCCTTCCTTCATCGACATATTTATTGGACATTGCGAAAAATAGGGCAAATGCTTTCTCTAGTTTTTTGTTTAAATGGAGAAGCACCTGCCTCTGCATCAATCGATGCATATGATCTTTATTTAGATTATATTCAACAAAGACTTGAGAAGAGCATACATCACAAAACCCTAAGCCACCACTCAACACCTAGAAACCCGACAATGGGTGAGATCATGCCGTCAGGGTGTCATGCCCTACAAACACAAACACGCCACCAGCTAAAAACCAGGGGCATCACTGAATCATCCTAGTATATGCAAAAAAAAAATCACCTACATACAAATCTACTTGAGATGGGCATACTAGAAAGAAGCCACTTGAGAGTTGACTTCTCCATACCTCGGGTTGGACCAAAAAAAAGCCCATGTTGAAAAATCTAGGTAGCTCTACCCGGCCTACCCTCCAAGTTAATAGGACAAGATAAAAAGTGATGGACATTGGGCAAGGCCTCCGTTATATCATTGCTCATTTCATTTCTTTCGATTATCTAATTGTGAGCGCAAGTTTCGTGCATATTGTTAAAGGAACGTCTCTCATCTGATCTAAAATTTATATTCACCTTTTCTGAAGTCAAATGCGTGTACTTCTAGTTTGCCATAAAATAAGTTGTGATTACATGAAACATAACATAAGTAAATAATTAATGCATGTAAAATGCATGCATGAACATTGTAGTTTATTGCCACATATTTCAACCATGTTATAAGATGTGATATTCATGTTTTGCATTGATTTATAGTAATTTTCCATTGAGCCCCTTTTATTGGTTTATAACTCTGTAGAACAGGAAACCCTGTTTTGAGTATTTTTACTTTTCAGGAACCTTTCAAAACTTAAACGGAGCTACGATTTTTTGGGAATCAATATTTTTTCTGAAAAAAAATAATATGAGAAGAAGAGCACACGAGGGGACCCACGATGCCCAAATGAGCCCAGATGGCACGAGCCCTACTCCTAGCCACGCCACCCATGCTCATTTGCTCCTGAGCGTCTGATGTCGTCCGTCTTGATCTCAGATTTACGGGCTTAACCTAAACCCCCTATATAAAGACCCCCTGAGGCGTTCTCGCGGAGAGACGATAGAGAAACACGAAACCATGAAACAGAGGCTGAACCTGCGAAGATTGGAGGGGGAAACACTGCACAACGCAAAGTTGTCATCTTTAGATCTGGAGGCCAACATGGTGAGCTCTGCGCTGCGACCAACGGACACCGCCCCCTTGTCGCCCACGCGATCGAGGAGGACGGACAACAACACCGGCAAGCATCTGTCGTCGCTAGGACCAACGCTGCCCTCTCTAATCGAGGTCACCGCCTCGAGATCTAAAGCTCTCCACTGGAGACGCAGAGTAGCGACGTCCTTGCCACCGCCGTTCTTCGCAGCCGCACACCAACTTCCCGGGGGACGCCTCTGGTAGTAGCAAAAGAGTGGAGGGAGGGGAAAGGGGGTGCTTGGTGGCTAGGGTTTCGTCGCCTGCCTGAGTCGCCATAGAGCGGAGCGATGCAAAGTTTTGTTTTTAGCAAGCATAATGAACTAAAAAGGGAACTGTCCAACGATACAGAAGACCGAAGCGATTGTGCGAAGCTAAAAGAGGACAAAGGAATTTAAAAAAATTGTACGGGTGATAAGGAAGGGGTGTCTGCTCGTGGCCTTGTGGGTTTTCCATGAACAGATGTTGTGGTGTGCCCATTTCAGGCTAGAAAGTGTAGACCGAATTTGGCCACTAGCAAAATTTTGCAAGTGCAGGCTAAAACAATTTCACTGGGACAGCATGCATTAAGCAGTGTAATTAGCAAGTTTTTTAAAAAATACACCCGGACAGATATAATAATTAAATAGAAAAGACAACGCAGAAGACCAGCCAATTGTAATTATAGCAAGTAAAAGGATTAACACTAGTACAGACAATGGATTTCACCACTGCGTGACAATCGTATCAAGGTACAAACCGATTAACCGACGCGGTGAATGAAGGCACAATCAGATAAACTCTTTCTAATCAAACAGCAGATAAGCTCGTGCTAACAAAGTATCCAGACAAAAACTGAGACGGTGAATTCGAAGCACCAAAATCACTATACTAACGCTGACGGCAACAATTAAGCAAGCAGATCAAGCCTAGTAAGCCAAATAATTAGAAGCGGCATCCCCGGCTGGAGCGACGGCTGCCATGGCAGGTGCTGGTGCCGGCGCGGCGGTGGGCGGCAGCATCTTGTCGACGTGGCGGCGCACGTTCTCCCTGAGTCGCCGGAGCTCCCTGGCGAAGACCGGCAGCTCCGTCTCCCCGAGCTGCTCCACGTCGGCCTCCCACCAGAACCTCCTCTCGCCCTTTGCCTGAATCACCTTGTCCCCGATCAAATCCATCCGCGCGATCTCTGCCTCTAGCTGCTTCTCGGTCTCCTCCCTCGCCCGGCACATCTTCTCCAGCGCTTTACGGTCCTCACCGTCATCGACGCCGGCGTCATCGGCGGCAGGGACTGGGGCGCCCGCGGGGAGGGGAACGTAGCGGCGCAGGACGGCATCTACGGAGGGGCTGCCGAGGGCGAACACGTTGCCGGCCTCGGAGAAGACGACGACGGCGACGTGGGCGCCGCAGAGGATGGAGAACTCGGAGCACTTCTTGAAGAGCCCGTAGCGGCGCTTGGAGAAGGTGACCTGGCGGCTGGTCTTGTCCAGCCTGAGGCTCATCTCGATGCGGTGCCGCCCCGTGCTCGGTTTGCCGCGCGGATGCACCATCGCTAGCGATCGATCCAAAGCACAAGGGAAGAAAATTGGCGGCGGATGGGCGGCGGCGGCAGCTGCTCTGTTTTTGGTTCCTCAGCTCTGTGCCTTAACGCGACGCACTGTAGCGGGCTTATATACTACAATGCGAATAAAACTTGCCAAAATTTCGCACGCGTGAAGGAAGGTAAAAATAAGATTTGGACGCCGTGCGTGGCAAGGCTTTGTGCTCGATTTCGCGTTAAAATTGAACGCGGTTGCCCTATTTTTTGGGAAGGTAAAAGAGAAAATTCCTTATTTAACACCAGCTTAAAACTCGGTTTCTTATTTGACATGACAACTTTTTGTTCTCTATTTGACATCTTCAAAAAAAATTGTTTCCTTATTTGACATCGCGGTTGCTCCCGTTATACCGTTCCATTAAAAACTAGTTTCCTCAACCAAAATGCGGTACGATTCAGTCTTCGCTCCGTGACCTAGCCGCCAGAGGCGATCAGGGGGGCGCCGTCTTTCCACCCGATCTCCACCGGCCGTGCTGGTCCCCTCTCCCTCCGCCTGCTCCGGCGGCGGTGGGGAGGGGGGATCCGGTCTCTCCGCTCTGTAGTTAGGGTTTGGTTTTGCAGGTCGTGGAGCGCCGTTGGGGTGGTGGGAGCGGCGCCCGGACGAATAAATCTGCCTCAGCTCCACTCCCACACCGGCGGTGTCCTTCATGGCGACGTCTCGGAGTTGATGGCATCGTGTGTTTGCCGATTCCTCGGATCGGCGGCTTTCAGTTTCTTGGATGGTGTCGTCGAGGCGGAGGCGGCGATGCCATCAGGTGTGTCCATCCTCCTCCTCTGTCCCCGTTACTACGGCGTTGGCTCCGACGTCATGGTGGAGTACGCGCAGATGTTTGTCTGCGTATGTGACAGATGGAAGATGGTGTATCCTATGCTGGGTTTGTGGATGGAGGCTGGCAGTTCTGCTATCATCCCCCGACACTATAGTCGTGGGGGGGTATCAGTTCTGGAGTTCGATCGCGTGTCCGAGGACATGTTGCCTCGGTCTGATTCTTTCAACGACAATGGTTTTGCCTCTGGCAAACTACTTTGGAGGTCCGAAAAGCTGCTAATCAGCGATGGCGCCGCGTCGAGCTCGGGTGTTGTGGTGATCTGTCTTTCGTCCCTTTGGCGTTCGCTTTGGTGGTGTCGAAGGAGGAGGATAGACGCTGGTTTTTTGCATAGGTTTATCCTATCTTTTCAGTTCTGTAAGGTCTGTTCGTTCGTAACTTGTAACTTGTTTTTATCTTATGAATAAAGAGCGGATTACAGCGTCAAAAAAAATGCCCTCGAGTAGATAGAACGACCGAAACGGCCGGACCGAATCCGTTCCTATCTCATTCTCTATCGTTCCCAAGCACGCTCCCGACCTGATTGACCACCTAACCCTAGCGGCGTCGCATGGAAAGAGAACCAGGCGAGGGTGCGACGACGAACGGAAAGTAGGGCGAGGGCGCAACAGCGAACGACGGGCAGGGCGAGGGCACGATGGCGGATGGCGGGCCAGGTCAGGGCGCGGGAAGGCCGGCCAAGCAAGGGTGCGGCGCGGGAAGGCAGACCAGGCCATGGTCATGTCGCGGAGGCGGTCATTGACTGAGGCACTGGCGCGGTGGCCTATCCAAGCTTTGAGGGGGCTGTTGCACGTGTCGGCACCGATTTATGCATGGACGACGACATTATGACCCAAGCTTTGAAGGATCTGCATGGACGCACTGATTTGGCGTCAAAATACGAAGCCCAGTTTTTCAATCTTTTGAATGAAATCAAAGGACTAAGGTATGATCAAATTATGGGTTTTTAGATCATTATTTAACTATGACCAAATATGTAACATTACTGCAGCTATAGTCTTGAACATATTTTGGTCATATTATGGACTAGGGGTAAAATGGACTTTTCATCTCTCTCTTTAACATCGTTAGTGGAGAAAATGAACTAAAGTGTCAAATAAGGAAACAAAAATTTGGAAGATGTCGGAAGAAAAGGTTGTGCGGTGTCAAATAAGAAACCAAGTTTTAAACCGCTATCAAATAAGGAATTTTGTCAGTTTAGAGGTGTGCAAAATCTCACAGCGCACAAACCATGGAAACCGGCTGAGGTGGAGCTCGTTCATTCTGCTTAATAAAATCAATTTAAACTTCCAATTTTGTGTGAAAAAATGAACTACTTACTCTGATCATTATTACTCCTCTTTAGTATGGATGTATCTAGACACTAGAATATCTCTAGATACATTCACGCTAACGATAGGTAATAGTGGTCGGAGGGAGTACGAAAATCAGTTAAACCGTGAGACCTTTTTTTACCCACCCAAAGGAGTGGCCAGAGTATCTCATTAAGGGAGTTTACTATGTTACCAATTTTTATAGTAGAAGGAAACACAATTGAGATTACAACTACCGCTTCGACTCTTCCCCAAGAACTGCTCGTCCCGGTGGCGGTTTCCAGAGAAACACACCGACGATCTGGTCGCTCCCCTTCCTCTCCGATCACCGTCCTGGCATCGCGAGAGGGAGGGGAGCCCTGGTTCTCGTTTGTGCGTGTGTTTTAGTCCTAGAGTTTCTAGGTTTTTGAGTTTCCTCTGTCAACGTCATATGGTGGAGCGGATGTTGATGTGCTCGTTGGAATAATGGTCTCCCAACCCATGCTTCTGTTCGTCGGAGACGACGCTGGTACCGGCGAGAGGTTTGTGGAGCCCAAGTGTTGGAGTGGCTTCGATCTGGCGTTGCGCCATGGCATGGCAACAGGGATAGGTTGTTCTTGGAGTGCGGCGATATTGACTGTTGTATGTTTGCGGAAGACGATGAGGGATCTGGTTGCCTGAAGGGCGGGCTGGCGCTGGCCCCGGATCCGATGTTGAAGATGCTCGGAGGCCTCCTCGGACCGGTGTTCCTTATCGGGCTACATCCAGCCTTACGGGGCTGGTGGCTATCGCGATTCGTTAATGCCTCATGGCTAGGGGTTTCTTCAGTGACAATGAGTGGACCAACTGCGGGTGCTCCTCTTTTCCGGCTACGACGGAGGTTTGTGCTTGATAGTTGCGGTGATGGTAGGTTGCAGCAGTTCAACCGGTCGTATCCTTCTTGTGTTATATTGCTTGTATGCGTACCAACTTTGTATCGTGATGTTTATCAATACAAGTAATATATGCCTATAGGCATACATCATCAAAAAAAATTACAGTAAAATAAAAAATTTGAGTGATTGTCGCAACAAAAAAAAGGAATGCATTAGTAATTAATGGAGAAAATTAGAAAATGATTCTCTCTCTAATAGACGCTTAATCAGACAAACAGTCAATAGCAACACTTCAATATTTTTTTCAAAAAAAATCAACACTTCAATTACACTATAATTCTGACGGCTTAGGCACAGTCATCGTCGACTAATCAGTGGACAATGCTGCTTTTTCCAGAAGTGCATGGTGTTACACCGGGAAGTGGAAGAATAGCCAGAGAAACTATGTACCAAATTACCGAGGGATTCTTTACACTATCTAGAGTTCTTACAGTATGGTACACATGAGGAACACCCGAAAGAATTATAGTATGCTCCATGTTTCAGCAGCACCACTCTCAATCGATCATCAAAACTTGCTTCATCACGATGAAAAGAAGCCGGTAAATCAAGCAGGCTACATCTAATTACGGCACTCTCCTCTCCTCGCTAGATTATCAGCTGCAAGAGTATGTCACAGATTCTCTATCTCCAAAGCAAAGATGAATCACGGCTTGAATGGCGCGAATACTACCACTGAATTGTGCCCTCCAAATCCAAACGAGTTCGAAATGGCTGCAGTTAAGAGGCACAGAACATGCGTAAGATAAAAGAGACTGGAGAAGATAATTGTATGCACTTGAGAAGCAAATGTTAAATTCCATGTGTGCTTCGCTCCAACCATTTGGCCATCATGCATGATGAGCCTCTTTCAGAAGAGAGAGGGGCTGGGGCAAAGGCGTTGTTCAGGGATGGATGAACTCACCCACATTCACTTTGTGCTGCTTCTTTTCGTTGGCCACTGTATCAAAATTAACTTCGGGCTCTGGGTTCTGCAAAAGATTTATGGCTGAAACATGATGTACTGAAAATATGTGTGACAACGAGAAAATCAGAAATTTGGAGAATGAGAGCTCAACTTGTCCTACATCCTGACACTGGATATTACTAATAGAGACTGAGTACATAGGATAATGGCTACTTACAAATTGGTTAATGGTAGGATGCACCCATCCTGTAGTTATGGACTTGATAGTGGCAATAGCTTCTAATCCACCAGCTGCGCCCAGGCAATGGCCTATCATAGACTGGTGGGGAAGGAAATAATATCAGATAAGGGAGCAAGTAGAAATGATTACATTCCATATGGAAGTAAGCGAACCTTTGTTGAATTGATCTTGATCTCAGAAGTATTTTTAAAGACTTGCTTGATGGCTCTTACTTCAGCCAAGTCACCAGCAAGTGTGGAAGTTGCGTGTGCGTTGATATAGTTCACCTAAAAAAAAGGTCATGCATGCTAATCTGCGTTAAGAACGAAATACGATCTGAACCTAGAACTGCAGGTAAGCAGTAGACCACAGAATTTATAGGCAATAAACTAATGCTCCAATAGTCTAATGTAACAGTATTGTGTTTCCAAACGTGCCCAATACCAACTATGAATTTGCACATAACAAAGAGGATATTGCCAACAGATACCCATGACGAAGTAGAAATTTCGTTGACAGTAGATTTTAGAGATACCTCCTCCGGTGCAACACCTGCATCTTCGAGGCTCTTCGTAATACAGGATGATACACCCATTCCATCTGCTCTAGGATCAGTCAAATGGTAAGCATCACAGTTCACTGCGCCTCCCAAGTATTCAGCAATTATTGGTGCATCACGCTTCATTGCGTGCTCCAGGCTCTCCATAACCTAGTGTTGAACAAGAGCTTCACTATTTAAGCGAGATATGATGAAAAGGCAGAGCTCCTGCTGGTTTTGCTAAAAAAGATTCATAATTGTTGGTTGTATAATCTACAAGATGACTGAAATTCATGGTGGCCTGCTAGGAATGGAAGTAACAGCATGAAGCAACAAGAAGAAATGCAAAAGACTAAAATAATTCTGCACCAGATATCAGTATTCAGAAACATGATTTTCATTTTATTATCAACAACACATACCAGTACACCAGCACCTTCACCCATAACAAAACCATCCCTCCCTGCATCCCATGGTCTAGATGCAGTTACTGGATCATCGTTCCTCTGTGATAATGCTCTACAGGCTACAAAACCTCCAAGGCCAATTGGAAGGATAGCAGCTTCTGTTCCGCCAGCAACAATTACATCAGCATCACCACGACGAATATGGTTCGCGGCGGCATAAAAGCAGTAGTTAGAGGTTGCGCATGCAGTTGAAATTGAGTAGTTGGGACCCATGAAACCAACATCCATAGCAAGCAAAGCTGAAGCCATGTTAGTAATAGAATATGGGATAAAGAAAGGTGAAACTCTTTTGTATCCCTTCTCAGTAAGGTTCTGAATAGCATCGGAGAATGCTGTTAGGCCACCCATGCCAGTCCCCACAAGAATACCAGCC
This sequence comes from Dactylis glomerata, assembly GCA_007115705.1. NCBI lineage: Eukaryota > Viridiplantae > Streptophyta > Magnoliopsida > Poales > Poaceae > Dactylis > Dactylis glomerata. The sequence goes on from QXEO01000298.1 coordinate 1,415,923, forward strand.
CTCCCCACATCAAGCTGTTTTAACAAAAAAGTCATTAGCGAAGGACACATTTGACAAGACACAAACAGAAATAACAACAGAAATCTAGTGAACATGTAGAATATACAGCTGTATGGAAAATTGGAAAGGGTGGTAGCCACCTATTGAGAGCCTATATGGGCAGAAGAAACAACCAAACCAATCGCATAAGAGTATAAGACCGTCAAATAAATTGACGATTTACCTCCAAATTTTAATGATGATCTGTTGCTGCAGTCCACAGTTGTTATGATTACAAATTGTTAGGGTATGAGGTCATTTACAAACACGCTGTCAACAGGAAATGATTGACGTTGATCTCTCACAAGCTCGCATAGATGTGTGGCAGAGCATGTGCAATAATCTAGGAGCTTATAGGCAAATCATTTCAAGTGATACAAAATCTGGGACATCATAGTTTACAGTAAGAAACACAATTATACCCTTCTTGGTTTTCTTTCATTTTCAAATAATTACGCTTAAATAATTTCTTTTTGGAAAATTATGCACGGGATAATCTCAGAAGCAATAAGATAAAGTGAATTTTCTTCAATAAGTATCCAGCTACAAAGGTATATAGTCATTTCTCACAAATCTATATGGTGTAAAACTCAAGCTAAATCCAAATATAGATTTTTTTTCTGCTGGCCACCAATGCTATACTGCTGTTCCAATTATTTGGGCGTTTTGATTTCAGTAATCAAGTATTCAAGTTTCTTGAGGGACAGTATCAAGTGTATTGAATACTGAATACTCAATACTGATCACAGAGTACAATATTTTCAGTCCATGCATACATACATCCTAACAGATTCAGTCATTCAGACAAAGGACTTCATATTATTGATTTACAGCCGCACACATGTAGCACAACCTACATTTCTTCAGAAATTAATTATATATAGCGTGTATTGCAGATTGATCGCATATGCAATTCTCAAAACTGAAGCTTCCCACTAAAATAAATCGCCAACCAGTTTCTCACTCACCTTACTGTGGGCGTCGGAGCCGGCGCCGAGCCCGGCGCTCTCGAGAGCCTTCTTGCCGCTGACGAGGCAGTACCGGATGCAGTCGTCGAGCCTCCGGTCGTTCTTGCCGTCGATGTACCCCTCCGACGTGAACCCCCGTATCTGCCCGGCGAACCTCGTGGGGAAGCTGCCGGCGTCGAACCGGTCGATGGGCCCCACCCCGCTCTCCCCGGCCAGGAGGCGGTCGAAGAAGCCGTCCACCTCGTTCCCGAATACCGACGCCAGCCCCATCCCCGTGATCACCACCCGCCTCCTGGGGTCCGTCTCCCTCTGCGGCGCCGTCGAGGTGGCCGCCGCGGCCCGGACGGCCGGGCGCGCGCGGCGGCGCGCGAAGGCGGGAGGGGGGACGCGGAGCCCGAGGGCGGTGGCGTGCATGGTGGGCGTTGCGGTTGGAGCTGCTGGGGACAGTGAGCGAGTGTGGTGGTTAAATAGGCGCGGCGGTGGAGGGGGCACCGGCAGAGGCGCCGCACGGCGAGGGTGGCGGTGCCGCACCGCACACAGGGGAGGGATGATGGATGGATTTTGGAGGGAGGGGTTTATTGTGGATTGGATGGGGATGGTAGGAAATAGAAAATGACTTAAAGTTTCAAAAAAAATTAAACAATATGTGGATGTAGCCAACTACGTACACTACGAGCATGCAAATTTTTAGTGTGAAATACTGTATATTTTAGGCTGAGAAAAAAAGACAAATTTAATAAACTTTGGAACATATTTCTAGATCTGAAAATTTGCTTCAAATCTGAAATTTTGTTATTTTTGCTGAGAATAGAATACAAAGTATTTCATAATAAAATTTCATGCATAGGTAGAACAAATCATAGAACACACTCTGGTATTTTATGAATTTTTTCAAAGTTCAAAATTTGGATTTTTTGAAGTTTGAAAAATGAGCTCCATGGAGCTCATCCTCCAAATCGACGCACTCTGACTTTTCCACCTGATTACCACTACTTTAATCTTTTTGGTGTTCACTTTGTGCACATCTTTATGAACTTCAAGCACATTTCCCCCTCACCATTTATTTGTAGTTTTTTCGGAAGAACAAGGATCTTCGCTTCATTAAACAACTCGACTATTATAGAAAACTCCTAATAAAAACAAGCAAACAACCAAGATCGTCATGGAACCCTCAATCTTCTTCCGCCATCACGAGTCGATGGCACATTTCCATCGGTGTTGCCGCTCCAACATCGGAGCTAGCCTATCACTGCTGGGTAGAAGGGAGTCATCAAAACTATGGCTCATAGGTACTAGCATCCCCAAAAAAAGTTGTTTGTACTGACAACATGAAACCTTCGATCCATGTTCGACGCCTCCGGTAGCCCAACCGTCATGTACCTAAAGCATGCATTTTCTAGTTGATCACAACCCTTTCAGCTCTAAAGATTCTTAGACCGCTCTAAAGTCGGTAAGGCGGGTTCAATTCATCGCATTACCTTTTAGTGCACTGAATGTTTTGATAAATGATTTTCTTCAAAACAAGATAGAACAAATGTGTCATTGAACAATAATATGTATGGATGAATTTCTTATAGCAATATTTGGCAAAGCCAGATAAATTTGTATGAAGATATTAACAATTGAATCCTTCCCGCGCATTGAGAGATAATCAACAAATATGTGAGAAAGTTCAATTGATGTTTCACCTGGTGTCTGTCTACTTCCAATTCAGTTTTCAACCAGTTGGGTTAGAACTCTATTTGACTTGTGAGTATAATTATTTAATTTTATGGACATATTTGATTCGGGTAATATAGGCCCTCTAAGTGAAATGACATCCTAATGTCGACACAAGTTACACTTAGAATAAGGACTTTTGGAACACGCGATTCAAAAAGTGCATGATAAGAAAAACATAAAATTAGAATGCCATGGTTTGTTAAATTTTGAATTCTATCACAAAAAGGCAAGAAGTAGCCGATGTGTCACTTTAGTGGACACACATGATTTTTGCAGGAATTTGAGGCATAAGAAGGTGTGCATGCAAGACACAAAAATAACTTGCAGGGAGTGATCTAAGATTTCCTGTGAAAATTAATTGTATGAAAGAAATTATAGGACTTTTAATAGTCTTGCCTCTGCAATGAACCCTAGAACCAAAAAACAAATACACAATTTTTTATGTCAACCGAGATGGGTTTCTCATTGCACTTTCATGTGTTTGTAGTGATTTGTAACAGACTTGTGTACACGTACAATTTTTGCTTGATTTGCCGTGTGCTTCACTGCATGATCTCACGCATTTCCTGTGAATAGTGTCATGGCGGATAGTTGTAGAAGATTTCTAATTAAGCAGCTGAGACAAAAAAAAAATTAACACCCTTGCAACATCGTTGTTTATCGGGAAAAATAATAGCAAAAGGATCGGTATATGGAGGTGTGGAGAAGCAACCAAAAAGGAAGAGTGGATATTCTAAAGAAGCAAAGTGGTAGCCGATAGATATTAGAGCATCCCTACCGGCGCCCCTATGTCTGAGTGTGGTGCCAGATTTCCTCTTTAGGGGCGCGACAAGAACTGCCGCCGGTTTGGGGCAGGCTGACCGCACCGATGTTCCTCAAATAGACCCCTAAAAATTAATTTTCATCAAGAAAAATAGCAACACAAGCAAAATTTAAAAATCAAGTTCAAATAGGGCAAGGGCACCCACATCATAGTGCGAAGTTTGAGTTCACCACCGCTCACCGAAAACAAAGCCGGCCAAAACGCCATCAAATCTGGCTCCGCGGTGGCGGTACCAAACCCTCCTCAAAGTAGGCCGGCTCCGACGGCCAGGTGGTGCTCCCTTCCGCACCTTAGGTCCATGCGATTCCGTCGGCGTGGCCCTAGCTTCGGTTCTTGTTGTAGGCTGCGCGCATCAATTTTAACCTAATTATTCATTGATTTCTACAGATTTATTCTTTCACATGAAAACTCAATTTTTTTCTATGAAATCGCAAATCAAATTAGAAATGCTTTGAACCTGCCATGGCAATCGAATAGGAGTCCAGTCCACACGTACTCCACGGTACACAAACACAACCGATGAACCATGGTGGTCGGTCTTCCCACAAGCCCTTGACCCCACCGGTCAGCGTCCTGTCGCGGCCCCTTATCAAAATCGACCTCCTTTTTTCCTTCTTCCTCCCGGCGTCAACCTCACTCCAACACTCCGATTACCGGGCCTTTACTTCTCTCCCTGCTTCGATCCACCAAATTCCCCACTCGCTCGAACCCTAGGAGCGAACCCCTGCCGGCGAGCCACAGAGCTTCCCAATCGCAGCCGCGGCCGATTAGGGCCGCCTGCCGCCGTTTCTAGCGCCGGATTTGGGTTCGGCGCGATGTCCTGGGCCGGGCCCGACGAGATCCTCCTCTCCACCTCCCTGGCCGGCTTCTTGGACAGTGAGATTCCGCTTTCAGATGCTTGCGTTGTTTCCATTAGTTTCGCTGTTGCTGGCCAGGACTTGATTCTTACGGGGATCTTGGATCCGATTGCGTAAGTTCCGGCATGTGTAGACCTCGACGCTTAGTCAGTATAAGAATTCTGTGCTGATTTTCTATTTACACGGGTAGTCCTTCCCAAGAGTTATTCAGTATTGTGTCAAGATGACGCGGTATGGATGGCCTATGCAGGTTAAAGACGAGCTTGGTGCAAGCATCATCTTTTGTATTTGTGTTTTAGCCCCAAATTTATCAATGTGGTTCATCGAGAGGTGGAAGCTCTGGGTAGAAGGTTGCTCCGCTAGATTTCATAATTCAGAATGGATGTCTGTGGCTGAATGCCTTGTGTTATATCTAGAAAAGTAGAAATTTTGGCATGGAATTGCTACTGGCTATCAAAGTATAGCTCTAATAATCTGATGGATGGGTTACGTGAAACACAGGCATTCATATCGGTGGATTATGTTAACAGCAGTAAGGTCCCATAGCTCTCACTATAATTCTGGTGACTATGTGAGGTCCTTGTCAAATGTTGGTTATGCTAAGCATTAAAAAATGCATGATTAGAGAACCAACCTGAGGTTGGGTGGTTAGGAGGGTGGTTGTACCCCCAGCCCACCAGAGTTCAAACCCCAGGTTTGACATCTGTGTGTCTCATAAAGGCGGAATATTCTTTCAGTGGGAGGCGACGTTCTCGTCGATAGCGAGGCGCCCGTGGTGACTTCGTCAATCTCAAGACCCGATCTGCCGGCTCAGTCTTTCGGAGGTGCTCATAGGGGTAGGGTGTGCGTGTGTGCGTTCATAGGGGTGAGTGTATGCGCGTGTATATGAGCGCTTGTGTTTGTACTGTGTTTCTCAAAAAATGCATGATTAATTGGATACAACTACTGTAGATTTGGATTTTTTTATGGGGTATGCAAATCATTGTGTGGCATTTAAATGCGGTAGACTCAGTTGGGTTGGGCAGATTAGGAAAGGTTGTGTATTTGAGCAATTTGTGATGGAATCCGAACATAACATGACAAATATTGATTTTTATACTAAGTATAAAGTACTAAAACCGTATTTCTTAAAAAAGAATAATGGGGTTTTAATAGAATCTCATCAATCAAGACAAGTCAACCCCTTTAGCCCTAATAAATTACAGATTATGTACTTTCGCTAACTTGAATATAAAGTACATGCTGTTAACCTGTTAATTAGTTGTAGTTATCTTGCATTAGAGTCATAAAGCTTGTACTTTGAGCCATTCTTTCTGTTAGTCACTAAGTGTTTCACCTTTGGTATTCCCATTAGCATAGATCAGCGGTTCACCAGAGCTCTTTTCGAGTTACTTGATGGCTTTGAGGTGTTTATAGATATCTTGTGATTTTAATTGTTTTGACCTACGCTTGTTAGTAGAACCTCTGAAGTGTTTTCTAAGGCGATGGGCACATGGCACTTAGTGTAATTGCTCTATATTTTGGTCGGTCCATTTGATGAATAACGAAATATATAGAAGAGCAAGATGCAGAGCTAGACAGGATTACTAAATTGTATGTTTGGATAAATCATCGATGGAGATAAATCTGGGGTGAAGTTTCTGAATCCATGAATATATATGATTGGTTTTGTTACTTTTGTATATTTAGATAGAACTATTGTCCTTCACAAAATAATTGAAAACAGTAAGATATACTGAGAGTAGAATATAAACAGGAATATGTTCATCTAATCGTCCTGCAGCCTGTATCTTTTCCTTGCATTACTAGCTTCACATTAGAAGCACGTCCTGTTTGCCAATGCTATTTAGTGACAGTTTATGCATCTTCTTGATTCTAGAGAAACTTATTGTCCTACTACGAGATGGACGAAAGCTGCTTGGCACCCTCTGCTCATTTGATCAGTTTGGTATGCCACTCTTCACATCAGTTTTTCTCTCATACTTCATTTGATCAGTTTGGTATGCCACTCTTCACATCAGTTTTTCTCTCATACTTTCTGCCATAACACTAAATTGTAATGTTTTGCTTTGCAGCAAATGTAGTTCTTCAGGGTGCTTGTGAACGAGTAATTGTAGGCGAATTATATTGTGATGTTCCTCTTGGCCTATATGTGATCCGGGGAGAGAATGTTGTATTAATCGGAGAACTGGTAATTATCCCTGTTACACTATGACATGGCCATGGTCAAACCAATTTCCCCAATTCATGCTATAGATCTGGTATTGCATTGAGCAGGATCTTGAGAAGGACGAACTCCCTAGTGACATGACTTGTGTTTCAGAGGCTGAAATAAGAACGGTACACACTTGATAGAATCTTCTTTGTTTGATTTATTTGTTTATTTTGTAGCTCAAGCAAATAATTCCACCTTTTGGTGCGTGGTCTAGCTTTCTCGTTTCTATAAGGCTAACAAAATCCTTGTTCAAGGAAAAATGTCACCTGGAAAATTGTGGATGCAGTCATGCTCATCATTTGGTCCTTCCCTCTCTACACACTGTCCTGAACACTCTCCCATGTATGAGCAAGCATTCTAGACTATAAGTGTACTTGAATAATAAGCATGAGAAGCAATCTCCCTTAGGAGCTCCCAGCTGTGAACTTATCCTTGACATCAACCACATTGATTGGAACTATCTATATACTATATAATGCACTTTGTCTATCATATGGACTGAAATGACATTATGTAGTACATCTGGCTATCTAACAACTGCTGTTATGACACAAGTATGAATAAAGAGTGATGGTATAGACTCATGCTTTTCTCGTTGTTGCCTGTGCTGATGTCTGTTATAGATACACAGTGCAGCTGATACTACTTTCCTGTTTTCCACTTGTCCCAGGCCGAGAAAGCAGAAAAGGAAGCAAGAGATCTGAAAGGCACTATGAGGAAGAGGATGGAGTTCCTAGACTTCGATTAGCTTTTGTTAGTCTTGCTCATAATTGTTGCTCCACCCATTTCAAAAAAATAATAATAATTGTTGCTCCCTCTGTGGCCGCTGATTTTTAATGGCGGCTTTTGTTATGTTTGTGGGCAATTGAAAGCCCAAGATTGCACTCTTATCTCATGCTTCTTGTTGCCCGAATGCTTTGAATTGAGGAGCTCAGGGGGCAGCTTTGTTTGCAGTAGCAGTGTATCGTGTATTCTCCTGCTCTACTAGAGTTCCAGTTTCTGTAGCGGTCACCATGTACTTCTCTGCTGTCCGATTAAAATTCAATATGCATTTTTTTTTTCTGTTTTTTACGATTATGTCACATTAAGGAAGTTACCTGGGGGCACTCCCTTTGATCATATATTTGATGATCGAGCGCTGTTCGGTTGGTGTACGCATGGTGTCCTGAGGGCTGAGGCTCGTCCATTCTCCTCTGGAAATGAATTGCCTGGGCGCCAGGAGGATTAGCTCTTATGATGATCGGAGCTGGCACGGCAGGTGTGCCCTGCACGATCGTTCGGCTGTCATGTCTGAATTTTGCAATAATATCTGCAGCCTGATGCTGCTATTGCTGCTTCTGTCTGCGTGTCCCAATCCTTATTTCCCCGCGCTCTTTTCGCTGTATCCGTCTGAAAGCAGTCACAGTTATATCATTCAATGTGACAAGCTGATCTTGATCTCGCGGTAAAATCTTGATGGATGTATATGCCTCTGGCCAGCATAGCCTGTATCTCTCTCAGTTGCAGCTGCTATCTCCCATTCTAACAAGTGAATATGTGCTCCCTCAAAAAAAATAAAAAGTGAATATCTGCGGCCTTGTCTCGCTGAAAATGTGTGAGCAGGTACCATGGCATGATACATCTATCTGCTGTGTAGCCCCTGCCAAACCAATACCCTACAGGTTGTGACTTGCACGCACGCATGATCCGTTGTATAGTTGGGAATCAGAACGACTGGATACCGAACCCAGAAAGAGAGAGATCACGCGTTAGGCATGTGCCCAGCGAGGGAGGAGAAGGATTCGTCGATGGGTACGGTAGCTAGCTTGTACGCATACCCGGTTGCAACGGCGCCACGCATGGTAGGTTCGGCGCTTGATGAGGACGACGCATCGATGTCATGGCGAATGGCGAGCGAGTAAGCAGCAGTGCACATGGCAGTGCAAGCCGGGCAGGGCACCTCTCCCAATCCTGGCATTCAAGGAGCCAACGTGCGTATGCTCCACCACCGGGTAGCCGGTCCAGGTTGGTTCCGATGATTGAATTCCGAGCTCATCGGCTGACCTGCCTCTGCCTGAGCTCACACACATGCTCCGGCGTCAATCGCGGATCAGCCGTATACCGGAATGTGAAATCCTGCAAGTTTGCCGGCTTCTCTTGCTTCTGGTTTACGAACACGGAAATTATGAGGTTTTGCTTCAGAGTCCGGCATCTGTGAGCATTGACACAACTCTGAAGTACTGTGGCGACAAAGCAAATATATACTACTCGGAGAATAAACATAATCGATCAGGGAATGATGAACCAGTAATCAATCTGTTGTACAAACTGTACGTAAGAGTCCAGGTCGCAACTGAACTAGCAGTACTCTGAGTACCACATGATCGATGATTGGATTTGGGTATTGAAATTGCACAGTCAGTACAGCACCAAAACCTCCTCTGCATCGTTAGCAGAAAAAGGAACGACAGAGAAGTGCACTAGCACAGTATACAATCAGTGGTAGGGGAAAATTAAAAATGGATTTGTGGCTCCACGTGATTGCATTTGGAACTGCAATAGCACTGTATACAAGCACCAAACTTCCTTCTGCTTCGGGAAGCAAAAAAATTACCAACTAAAGGACGACAGAAGTAGAGAGAATCCAGAGTTAAGAGCAGGGGACTGTAAGTGATGCAATCTTGAGACTTTCAGACATCAACAGATCGCCTTGTGTTGCCGTAGGAATGGTTACTTTAGTAGAAGTACTAATATACTGCTCCATGTTTCCATTCCAAATCAAGCAGTAGTGGTATGTACATTGGCGTTTGCCTTCATGATCGCAGGGCGGCACCGCTAGCAGCTGTCCTGTCCCGCGCGCCTCACCAGCACGGCCGGCACGAACGGCGCCGCGAAGCACGGCTCCACCCCCGTCCACGACGGCGGGGCGTCGGAGACCCTGGGCGGTCCCGACAGCACCGCCACGCAGAGCCCGGCGAGGCGCCACATGGCGCCGCTGAGCCACCGGAGCTTCATCCGGCGCCGGAGGCTGCAGAGGCCGCGGGCGCAGCCCGACCGCCGCGCGCCGGCGCCGCCGCCGTTCCCGAGCCGCACGACGTGGACCTTGCGGCGCAGCCCGTGGCGCGGCAGGCGGAAGTGCGCGGTGGCCCGGCGCGGCACGACGCTGCACGGCGGCGGCACCTCCCCCATTCTTCTTGATTGATCTGGCTTTGCTTTCTTGGTTGGTACTGCTCGCCTCGATCGATCGTTGCCTCGTGGTTTTTGTTTTTATCAACCGCTCTCGATCGAGTTCGTGCGCGTTGGTATATAAAGAGGGAGGAGGGGCAGGGCCGCAGGGATGGGCAGTACGTTTGGGCATGTGCTGAGTTCTTAATGAGGTGAAATGAGAATAGAAAAAGAAGACATGCAATGGAAATATTCCAATTTTAAAATGCTTGGACTTCTAGAGAAAAAACCCTATGTTGCAGGTTAGCTTATGGCTGGACTGCTCAAATGACAACATTATATATTTCAAAAGAAAAAGAAGTGACAATATAAACATATCTGCACGAATCTTTAAAAAGCACACACGTGTGTATCTTTTGGAGATTGATAGTCAATCTGATTAGAATCACAAGGCAGTTCATTTACTAGTAAAGTTTCTCTAGAAAGAAACGCGGAGAACTGTAGTCAGTTTCACCGGAAGGAGAGTTCACGCACACCAGGTTCAGAGAGCTCATAACTGCTGGTAGAGGTGAGCCATATTCTCCTGGAAATGTTGGCTTCTTAGTTAAGCTTGGTCTAACCTTATATCAAGTGGTTAAGGTTTTGTTTGGTCACATAGTTTGTTAAAAATCAATGCAGTTAGGACTACTTGGAGTTGGAGTGTGAACTTGCCAAACGCATGTACAGCTAAAAAAGTCACATTTATCCAGATTAAGTATAGTAGTATTTGTGTAGCGTACAATTCAGGTAAAGCTCGAAGCTAGAACACTATATGTATATACCCTAACCATAATGTACTCCAAACTAAAGGCTGATTTGACAAAAGTATTGCCGTGGCACCTTTTCCAATTGTCGATCAGATGCTTCATAATGCTTGTTTGCAGATCGCACTCTTGACACGTCGAGGCAGTTAGTAGTGGTTCAAACACGTTTGTCAGGACAGATCATGCACACGGACACGGTTGGTGAAATAAAAAGGAGGAGAAATAAATAAATAAATAAATGAAGGAAGGAAACATCTGCCCAGATGAAGAAGGCAATGGAATTCCGGACGAGGACCATGTGCATGCATAAGTCTCCGGTCTTCTTTTTTTTTTTCCTTTTGTAAGACCACGTCTCAGGAGCGTGGCCTTTTGTAGCTCGGGCTACAGGGAGGCCAGATTTTGAAGCTCTAAAATTTCAAATTTAAACATCACAAAAAAATTCGAAAAAATACAAGGGTATAGAGAATGTTGTATTCTATGAGTGTATAAATTTTTAGAACGAAATATGTTGTATTTTAGGCTTAGCAAAAATGATATGTTGAGATTTTCTTGCCATGAATAGTGATGAACAGTACACTGAAAACTCGTTTTTGCCTTTTTGTGAGATTTTATTATTTTTACTGAGCCTAAAATACAATGTATTTTTCTATAAAAATTTACACAATGATAGAGTACAACATTTTCTACATCCACATTTTTTCTAATTTTTTTGAAACATCTAAATTTGAATTTTTCAAAGCTTAAAAATTGAAACCCAAATCGGGTTCCCTCAAGCCCAAGCTCTACTTTGAGTTTCCCCACATCTCAGTTTATTTTGGTAATTATATGATTTTTACTGTGCAGAAACCAAGGGTTCTCGACATAGATGTATCTAGAAGCAATTTATTGTGTAGATATATCCATATCTAGAAAAAGTTAGATCAGTTATTTTCGAACAGAGGGAATAGCAATGTTTCTTCCATGCTTCAACTTAAAAGAAAAGGAAATAGATAAAGATACATGTTGCACAATTTGCCAACTGGTGCAGTGGCACCGTTCAATAGTTCGAGAGCTATATTTATTCATCTAGATTATGTATAAACAACCAGCATACACTGTATACAGCTTGAGCTCCTCGGTTGGTCGCCATCAGCCACCAAGACCGGAGTTAAGACTTAAGAGGGACACAAGTTGTTGACAACATAATATGTTTCAAAAGAAAGAGAAGTGAGAATGTAAACATATCTGCACAAATCTTTAAAAAGAAAACTCGTGTGTATCTTTTGGAGATGTATAGTCATGAATCACAAGGCAGTGCATTTAGTAAAGTTTCTTCAAAAAGAACCGCGGAGAATTGTATTCTGCTTCAACAGAAGGAGACCCACGCACACCAGGTTCGGAGAGCTCAACTGCTGGTAGAGGTGAGCCATATTCTCCTGGAAATGTTGGCTTCTTAATTAAGCTTTGCCTAATCTTATATCAAGTGGTTAAGATTTTGTTTGGTCACATAATTTGTTAAAAATTAATGCAGTTAGGGCTACTTGGAGTTGGAGTGTGAGCCTGCCTAACGTATGTACAGCTAAAAGTCACATTTATCCAAAATAAGTGTAGTAGTATTTGTGTAGCGTACAATTCAGGTAAAGTTCGAAGCTAGAACACTAATATGAATATAATATACCCTAACCATAATGTACTCCGAACTAACTGCTGATTTGACAAAAGTATTGCCGGTGGTCAGTTTTTCCAGTCCTCACTCAGACGCTTCATAATGCTTGTTTGTAGATCGTACTTTTGAGTCTTGACACGACTAGTGGTGGACCTAGGATTTTTTCGAGGAGGATCTAGGATTTTAGCAAAGTGTATGCTGCACCAAAAAATTACAGGCCTATTGAGAACAATTTTATCTTAGAATATAAATACGAAATAAATATTATGAAATATGAAAAAATAATTAAATAACAAAGGCATTTTGCATTGTAAATAAAATTTAAATTGTTCGACACATGCACCATCGACGAGACGTTCTAATACTTAACTAAATTCTTGTCGGCGTGTGACCCTAAATTTTCCAAAGTATTCGACCGTGGGTTAATTATTTGAGAACGACTCTAAGATACAATAAGATTGAACTAAAATAATTACAACAAAAATATGTAAAAATGATGTTACAGAAAGATACTTAGTCTATTCCAAATGACGCAACTTGGTTAAATTTGATATAGATAGTTAGATACTATGTATCTAGAGGCGTTTTAGCATATAGATTCGCTTATTTTAGAAAAAAAGCTGCGGCAACTAATTTAGAACGGAGGAAGTACAATGAAACATATAAAAGTGAATCAAATACTTGACCGCCAAAATTAACTATCAGTTGACTAAATTATCAGCTGGATGCTAGCCCATATGCTACTAAAACACAGCATAGAGTCACTCCAACGTACGTGCAAAATAGCTAAATATTTTATTAGATTATTAGTCACTAAACATCCATTACCAAAATAGCTACTCCCTCCATGAGTGCGTCGTTTTGGTGGACGGGCTACCTGGAGTCTGCTTTTTTTAATCTTTTTGAAATCCACATTTTAAGGTCTTAAAAAATTTCAAAAAAATCTCAGATGTAGATAGTGATGACCTCTACTGTGTGCAAAAAACAAATGCGAAATATTATGTATTCTAGGCTGTGTAAAAATGACAAATGTTCAAATCTGAGACAATGAACAGTGTAAAATTCGAAAACAATCAGCTGTCAATATTTGTTATTTTTGTGTAGGTCTCAATACAAACTATCTCACATTGAAATTTCACAAGACCGTAGACTACGTTATTGTCAAATCTACATTTTTTTGCCAAATTTTTTGAAACTTCAAAATGTCGGTTTCAAAGAAATTCAAAATCAGGCACCATGGAGCCCATCCTCCAATGCCATTTTTTGCTCCCTCCGTTCACATATACCCTGCGTTCTAGTTTTTGAAAATTTTCTGTTTTACCCTGCGTTCTGCACTTTTTGCCACTTGATTTCCTTATATGCCCCCAAGTTGGTCTTTGATGCATTAAAACGTCAGCGCAAATCCCTGCGCTTCCTTGACTTCATCCTGGTGCTCGCGTTGATGACGACGAGCCGAACAGCTGCGCCTCGGCCAGCGTTGCCTTGGCAAGCTGCGCATCGACCGTGAACGCCATGGCCAGCTTGAACGAAGCTTGCCTCACTCAGTACAGCGCCTCATCCAGCAGCTGCTCCTCGTCCTGCTAGCTAGGCCTCCGCTTCGAATGCCATGGCCAGCTGTGCCTCGACCGGCAAGACCGGCGCCGCATCTCGTCACCGCGGCCGGCATCATCGCCATGCCATTGCCGTGGTCATGGCCGGCAAGAAAAAATTTCGCACGCGGGAAGACGGGAGAGCGAGAGATGCGCGCATGCAAGAACGAAAAAAGCGGGCTACATGCTGGCATGCAATCAAATACATAGGAGTCGAGGCATCAACAACCAATACTACCTCCATTCCGGTTTAAAGGGCCTACCCGTATCCCTAAGTTATCAATTTGATTAATAAAATATAAATTATATAACACAAAAATTATATTATTAGAAACTAGAAGATGCAAGGTTTCTAATGATATATTTTTTGTAATATTTACTTTGTATTAGGTTGTTCAAATTAACAACCTAGAACTACACGTAGGCCCTTTAAACCGGAATAGAGGGAGTATATGCATGTATGAATATTATTGCAGCGCGCTAAGAGGTGGAACTGCACATGGATAAATTAGTCTAACTATTCCCTAATTAAGCCGGCATAGATTTCTTCCGACTGCCGCCCACAAAAAAACAACTCAGACGCAAAGGAGTGCCACCACCAAGCTTCGCCACCCACTTGCAAGCGCCACCACGGTCTTGTGGTCAACATCCCTGTCTCTTCGAGACCAATGGCGCATGGCATGTAAGGTGGTGGTACACGATATCGCCGGGACAAGGGACGGTAGCTTCGCAGCCGCAAGGGAGGAGCCCACCTCCACCGCCGAGCTGCAGTCATCGACCAGACAGAGCACCAGGGACACACCAGGCCCACGCTGGCCTAGCCTGGCTAGGCCCAGATGGGCCCATAAAGCCCCAGCAGCCCTGCTGCAACACGCCGGCCGCGCCGTCGTCCCTACCCTAGCCGAGCTATCGCCTGCACCTACAGAGAGCACCACGAAACGCAGCGTCCTGACCGGCCCAAGCCCATCTGAGGCCTAGGAAGCCCAGATCTGGGCCAAGCGGCCGTCGGCGGCCACCACCGCATCATGGAGCTCTGCCACATGCGCCACTACGCAGCGCCACCGCACCACTGCCTCTCGGCCGCGCCGGACCGGAGTCGCCCGAGGAGCACTGCCGCCATGGACTAGACAATGACCATACACTGTGCATACAGCTTAAGCTCCACAGTTGGTCGCCATCAGTCGCGAAGACCGGAGTTAAGACTTAGGACATCTACAATGCAAGGAGGTGTTTAGAGAAATAAATTATTTTTTGTTAAGCACTGATACTTATTTATAGTAGATAGATGCCTAACTAGGCACATCTCTTATATAGATAAGCACGGATGCTTAAGGAAATGCTTGGTTTATAAATAATCACATCTCTAACCCACCAGCGCCGCGACGCGTTGCCGGAGGAGGACCGCAACGACCCTAGCTTCATGGCCCACTTAGATCTATAGCCGCTCCTCCTCAATGGCGAGTGGCAGGCGTGTGTCAACGCCTATGATGGCCTTGTCTCACTAGTAGAAAACCGGCCTAATATTCCAGGGCATTAGTCCCGGTTGCTGTCTGAACCGGGACTGATGCCCCGGGCCCCACCGCTTTTTCGGCCGCCAGACCCCAGAACTCATTAGTCCCGGTTCGTTTTGAACCTATAGTCCCGGTTCGTAATATGAACCGGGACTAATGACTCTGGGGTCGAATCCGACCGTTGTCAGACTCATTAGTCCCGGATGGTAACACCAACCGGGACTAAAGAGCCAGCCTTTAGTCCCGGTTGGTATTACAAACCGGGACTAATGACTTCTGTATAAAGCAGCTCCTTCTTCCTCCCCGAGCCAGGCACTCCCCCTCTCCACTCTCAGTGTTCTTCATGCAACTCGAGTTCATCCTCTTTGATCACCATTTTTTGTCACAAATTGATGTCCCCACTTCAATCTAAGTGGACTAAAAGGTGAGGAATTTTGTGCTTTTGTCTTTTATTGGTAATTTAGCTCATTTATTGCTCTAGAAGTAGAGAGATTTGTGATTTTTTTATGAGAGCAATTATTAGATGTTTATTTGATTATGTGTACAAATAGGTGAAGATAGAGGTAAAAATAGAAATGCTATATAGATTTTATTTATGTTAGATTTTATTAGAAATAGAAATGCTATTAGAAATAGAAATGTTAGAATTAAAAATAAAAATAGAAGTAGACATAGCTAACATAGAAATAGAAATAGAGATAGAGATAGAAAAATAGAAATAGCGATAGAAATAGAGATAGATGACGTAGGGCGGAGCTTTCGAAGATGCCGTAGGGCGTGAGCACCAACGACATCTTCGAGAAGCTCCACCACGGGAGATTTTCCAACCCTTTACGCAACACTGTTAGAGGAGATGGAGTCTTTCACGGGCTTGCAGGGAAATTTTTCCGAGGCGGAGCTTCCGAAGATGCCGTAGGGTATGAGCACCAACGACATCTTCGAGAAGCTCCGCCACGGGAGATTTCCCAACCCTTTACGCAACACTGTTAGAGGACTAAAGGTTACCCACATGTCCTTATCCCACCGACGGTTTTATAGGCGTATCGATGCTCCTTTTATAGGCACGGTGCCGCTTCTACTTGTGTCTTGTTCCTCCGACAGGGGCGTCATGCGCTACATGCTTTATCTCATCGAGCAGTGCATCCACCCACGCATACTTATCCTGCCAAGGGCTTTAGTCTCGGTTGCACCCACCAGCCGGGACTAAAGGTTACCCACATGTCCTTATCCCACCGACGGTTTTGTTAGATGACACAAAAACCACCTTTAGTCCCGGTTGTACCCACCAGCCGGGACTAAAGTTTTGTTAACTTATTCTTACTTATCAAACTAAAGTTTTGAGGTGGAAATAGAAATTATATATTTGATTTGCGTTTGATATGTACTTATATAATGCAGATGAGCCGAGCATGGATGTACGCCGATCGACGCTCTGGAGATTTCATTAAAGGCGTGCATTCTTTTCTCAAGGTGGCTGAGGCAACCAAGCGGAATGGTTTTATGTGTTGTCCATGCGGTGGTTGTCGAAATGAGAAGGATTACCCCTCCACAAAGACCCTTCACATCCACCTGTTCCGGTTCGGTTTCATGTCCGGCTATAATTGTTGGACCAAGCATGGGGAGAGAGGGGTTATGATGAAAGACAACGATGAAGAAGAGAATGATGACAACTATCCTGAGTTCCCTGAAACCACCGATACCGCAATGGAAGATAATGAAGAAGAAGAAGGTGAAGAACGGGCATCAGATATGCCCGCTGATGATCTTGGTCAGGTCATTGTTGATGCACAGATTGACTGTGAAAGTGAAAAGGAGAGGGAGAAGTTGGAACGCATGTTAGATGATCACAAAAAGGATTTGTACCCAAATTGCGAAGACGGCCAAAAAAAGCTAGGAAGCACGCTGGAATTGCTACAATGGAAAGCAGAGAGTGGTTTATCTGACAAGGGATTTGAGAAGTTGCTGAAAATTATGAAGAAGATGCTTCCAAAGGATAACGAATTGCCCGCCAGTACGTATAAAGCAAAGAAGATTGTCTGCCCTCTAGGATTGGAGGTGCAGAAGATACATGCATGCATTAATGACTGTATTCTCTACCGCGGTGAGTATGAGAATTTGAATGCATGCCCGGTGTGTAGTGCATTTCGGTATAAGATCAGGCGAGATGACCCTGGTGATGTTGAGGGCGAGCGCCCCAGGAAGAGGGTTCCTGCCAAGGTGATGTGGTATGCACCTATAATACCACGGTTGAAACGTTTGTTCAGAAACAAAGAGCATGCCAAGTTGTTGAGGTGGCACAAAGAAGACCGTAAGAGTGACGAGATGTTGAGACACCCCGCTGATGGGTCGCAGTGGAGAAAAATCGACAGAGATTTCCCGGAGTTTACAGAAGACGCACGCAACCTGAGGTTTGGTCTAAGTACAGATGGCATGAATCCTTTTGGGGAGCAGAGCTGCAGTCATAGCACCTGGCCCGTGACTCTATGTATATATAACCTTCCTCCTTGGTTGTGCATGAAGCGAAAGTTTATTATGATGCCAGTGCTTATCCAAGGCCCGAAGCAACCCGGTAATGATATTGATGTGTATCTAAGGCCATTAGTTGATGAACTTTTACAGCTGTGGCAGACTGAAGGTGTTCATGTGTGGGATGAGTACAAACAAGAGGAATTTGATCTACGAGCGTTGCTGTTCGTGACCATCAATGATTGGCCTGCTCTTAGTAACCTTTCAGGACAGACAAACAAGGGATACAATGCATGCACTCACTGTTTAGGTGAGATCGATAGTATATATTTGGATAAAAGTAAGAAGGTGGTGTATCTCGGGCATCGTCGATTTCTTTCGCCCAAACATCAATTGAAGAAAAAAGGCAAGCATTTCAAGGGCGAGGCAGAAGTCCGGGGCAAGCCTAAACGCCATACTGGTGATGATATATTTGATATGGTCAAAGATTTAGAAGTAATCTTTGGAAAGGGTCCTGGCAGTCTGTCTGTTCCGAATGACGCTAGCGGACATGCACCCATGTGGAAGAAGAAATCTATATTTTGGGAGCTTGAGTATTGGAAATTCCTAGAGGTCCGCTCTGCAATCGACGTGATGCACGTGACGAAGAATGTTTGCGTGAACCTACTAGGATTCTTGGGCTTGTATGGGAAGACAAAAGATACACCAGAAGCACGGGAGGACCAGCACCGTATGAAAAGAAGAGACGGCATGCATCCGGAGGATTCTAAGGGTCCTGCGAGCTACACTCTTACCAAAGAAGAGAAGGAAATCTTTTTTGAATGCCTGAGCAGTATCAAGGTCCCATCTGGATTCTCATCAAATATAAAGGGAATAATAAATATAGCCGAGAAAAAATTCCAAAACCTAAAGTCTCATGACTGCCACGTGCTTATGACGCAATTGCTTCCGGTTGCACTGAGGGGGATTCTACCGGAAAATGTCCGAGTACCGATTGTGAAGCTATGTGCATTCCTCAATGCAATTTCGCAGAAGGTAATCAATCCAGAAGATCTACAACGGTTACAGAATGATGTGGCCCAATGTCTTGTCAGCTTCGAGTTGGTGTTCCCACCGTCCTTCTTCAATATTATGACGCATCTCTTAGTTCACCTAGTCGAAGAGATTACCATTCTCGGTCCAGTATTTCTGCACAATATGTTCCCCTTTGAGAGGTTCATGGGAGTCTTAAAGAAATACGTGCATAACCGTGCTAGGCCAGAAGGAAGCATCTCCAAGGGCTATCTAACAGAGGAGGTCATTGAGTTTTGTGTTGACTTTGTTCCTGACCTGAACCCGATTGGTCTTCTCAATCGCGGCATGAGGGGAGACTAAGTGGAAAAGGCACGCTAGGAATGAAATCAGCATACTGTATGGATGGACATTCTTTGAGTGAAGCACACTACACAGTTTTACGAAATTCCACGTTGGTGGAGCCGTATATGGAGCGACACAAGAATATTGTACGCTCGGAAAACCCTGGGCAGTCAAACTCCTGGATTACAAAGTTGCACATGGCGACTTTTGGTGGTTGGTTGCAAACACTTCTCATAAATGACGCCACTGTTGGATATGAGCTGTCCATGTTGGCCAAGAAACCATCTTCAACTATATTGACTTTCCAGGGTTATGAGATAAATGGGAATACATTTTACACGGTCGCCCAAGATAAAAAGAGCACCAATCAAAACAGTGGTGTCCGCTTTGATGCATTACACGACAATGGGACAAAGGACACATATTATGGTTACATTGAAGAGATATGGGAACTTGACTATGGACCGTCTTTTAAGGTCCCTTTGTTTCGGTGCAAATGGGTCAAGCTGACAGGAGGCGGGGTAGTTGTAGACCAAAAGTACGGCATGACAACAGTGGATCTCAACAATCTTGCGTACATGGACGAACCATTCGTCCTAGCCAACGATGTCGCTCAGGTTTTCTATGTGAAGGACATGTCTACAAAACCGAGAAAGAGAAAAGATAAGAAAACGAATACATCACACGATGAGCCAAAGCGACACATTGTTCTCTCAGGGAAAAGAATCATCGTGGGAGTGGAGGACAAGACAGATATGTCAGAAGATTATAACAAGTTTGATGAAATTCCGCCCTTCAGAGTGAACACTGACCCAACCCTCCTCTTAAACAAAGAAGATACTCCATGGTTACGGTGCAGAAGGAAACCCCAACACTAGATGGGGATGTTGGTGATGTGTAATAATGTATTAAACTTTGATGTAAATATATGATTTTGGGTTAGTTATTTAAATTCGAACACTTTTTATATTCCAAGTAATTGAAAATGGAAAAATAGTTAATTGTTTGAATAGTTAGAATAATTGATTTTAAAAATAGAAAATAGTTTTGAATTAGTTATTCAATTTCAAACACTTTTCATATTCAAAGTTTCCTCAAATATCTCTGTGATGCGGCAACGGGGAGCCGATAGCTGCTGTGGCGGCGGTGGCGGCGTGCAGTAGTACACCGTCACTGGCGGCGGCACCAGCAGGGGGTGCTCATACGCTGTCTGCAGTGGGAACGAAGGAATCCCCACTGGCGGCAGCACCACGGTGTGAGTATAAATGGCAGGGCGGGAAGAGAAGAGCGGCAGTCCATCCAGCGTGTAAAAGAACTAATAAGCCAAAAAAAATTTAAAAATAGAAAATAGTTTTGAATTAGTTATTCAATTTCAAACACTTTTCATATTCAAAGTTTTATCTAATTCTAAAATATGCAAAAAGAATTTTAATCAATATTGTTTTAATTGAAAATGGCAAAATAGTTAATTGTTTGAATAGTTTGAATAATTGATTTTGAAAATAGAAAATATTTTTGAATTAGTTATTCAATTTCAAACACCTTTCATATTCAAAGTATTATCAAATTCTAAAATATGCAAAAAGAATTTTAATCAATATTGTTTTAATTGAAAATGGCAAAATAGTTAATTGTTTAAATAGTTAGAATAATTGATTTTGAAAATAGAAAATATTTTTGAATTAGTTATTCAATTTCAAACACCTTTCATATTCAAAGTATTATAAAATTCTAAAATATGCAAAAAGAATTTTAATCAATATTGTTTTAATTGAAAATGGCAAAATAGTTAATTGTTTAAATAGTTAGAATAATTGATTTTGAAAATAGAAAATATTTTTGAATTAGTTATTCAATTTCAAACACCTTTCATATTCAAAGTATTATCAAATTCTAAAATATGCAAAAAGAATTTTAATCAATATTGTTTTAATTGAAAATGGCAAAATAGTTAATTGTTTAAATAGTTAGAATAATTGATTTTGAAAATAGAAAATATTTTTGAATTAGTTATTCAATTTCAATCACCTTTCATATTCAAAGTATTATCAAATTCTAAAATATGCAAAAAGAATTTTAATCAATATTGTTTTAATTGAAAATGGCAAAATAGTTAATTGTTTAAATAGTTAGAATAATTGATTTTGAAAATAGAAAATATTTTTGAATTAGTTATTCAATTTCAATCACTTTTCATATTCAAAGTTTTATCAAATTCTAAAATATATAGAAGTTATTCAAATTGAATTTCAAAATTCATATTCAAATGAAATCTGGAAAAACATACAGCATTGGCGCGCATTTATTACACCTTTAGTCCCGGTTGGTAATACCAACCGGGACTAAAGGTCTGTGGCTCGGCGCGAACTGGTAACTGCCGGCCAAAAGTCTTTAGTCCCGGTTGAAACCACCAACCGGGACTAAAGACCCTTTAGTCCCGGTTGGTGGCTTCAACCGGAAGACCCCCCTTTAGTCCCGGTTTAAGCCACCAACCGGGACTAAAGGGGGGGGTATATAAAGCGCCGCCGCCCCCTTCTTCTTCCCCACTGGATCAACACTTAGCAGTTTTCGCTCGCGCGGAGGAGTACATCGCCGATCGTTGCGGTCCGACGGATTCTCGAGCAGCCGCCACCGACGCGCCGCCGCGCCGCCCTAGCGCGCCGTCGCGCCGCCCGAGGCCGCCCCCGCGCGCGCGCCCGAGACCGCCGCGCGCCCCCGACGCTCCCGCGCCGCCGCGCCGCCGCACCGCCGAGCCGTCGCGCCGCCGCACCGCCGCCGGAGCGCCGCTGCGCCGCCGCCCGACACCGCCCCCGCGCGCGCAGGTAAGCGCCGTATACCACACCGCCGGCGCCGGCACCTGCAAAAAAAAAGATTTTTTTTTTAGAAAAATAGTTAGATTTTATGTTAGAAAAATAAGTTAGAGAAATGTAGTTAGTAAAATATAGTTAGTTAAAATATAGTTAGTAAAATGTAGTTAGTAAAATATAGTTAGTAAAATATATTGTTAGTAAAAATATAGTTAGTAAAATATAGTTAGTAAAATGTAGTTATTAAAATATAGTTAGAAAAAAAGTAGTTAGTAAAATGCTATTATTATTATTAAGTTAGTAAAATGCTATTAGTATTATTATTATGTTAGATTTTATGCTATTATTATTATTAAGTTAGTAAAATGCTATTAGTATTATTATTATGTTAGATTTTATGCTATTATTATTATTAAGTTAGTAAAATGCTATTAGTATTATTATTATGTTAGATTTTATGCTATTACTATTATTAAGTTAGTAAAATGCTATTAGTATTATTATTATGTTAGATTTTATGCTATTACTATTATTAAGTTAGTAAAATGCTATTAGTATTATTATTATGTTAGATTTTATGCTATTATTATTATTAAGTTAGTAAAATACTATTAGTATTATTATTATGTTAGATTTTATGCTATTACTATTATTAAGTTAGTAAAATGCTATTACTATTATTGTTAGAAATATTGTTAGTAATATTGTTAGCAATAATAGAAATAAAAATATGGAGTAATGTTGTTGATCTATGTTATGGATTTCAGTTATGGATTTCGGCGCCGGAAGAGAAGGTGAAGAAGAGATATTGAAAATTATAGGAGAGGGTAGCACCCGTGCACAAGGAGAGGGTACCACCCGTGCAGAAGGAGACGGCTCGGAATTTTTGAACGAGTCGGGTGACGGAATGGAGGAGGAGCAGCCGCATGAATCGGAAAATGATGATTGCGAGGACGGCTCACAAGGGACTGGACGTGACTTAATAAAACGATCCGGCGAGGTATATATATATATATGAAGACTAGCTCTATTCATGAATCAGTAGATGACGATGCATTATGTGGTATATATATTAACGAGTGTTTTCTTATTTTAGACCTCTGAATCTTCTAGAAAGAAGCGAGGCCCGGCCAAACGGCTGGCATCGAATCAGCATTACACGATTGGGCGTCTCTCAAGTGAAGGCGAACCGTTGGAACCCAAGAGTGTCGCAAGTGCGTTCACTACTCAATGTGGATGTCTTGTCAGGGACATGGTGCCGATAAGCATTCAATATTGGTATAAGCCCAAGGCGGCAAAGGGAGAGCCAGCACAGCCAGAGCCAGAAGAGGGTGCAGCAGTCAATTATGTCACCAAGGTCTTGAAAGACAGACTTTGGGATTCCCTCATTCCACATTTCAATCTGCCGGTCACCGAGTCCCTGGAAGAAGCAGAGAAACAGAAGGAGAAAGTCAGGGAGTGGGCTCTCAAGAAGATGGCTGCACAGTTCAATAACCACAAGAAGAGGTTATGGAACGCCTATGTCAACGCCGATCGAGAAGCTCCAGAATTTACTGGCCCCAATGAGTTCCTGCGGGACCACTGGAACACATTTGTGGAGTACAAGGAGTCAGAGCTGGGTAAGCTAAGGAGTCAGAAAAATCAGGCAAATGCCGCGAAAAAGAAATATCACCATAAGTTGGGTCCAGGTGGCTACAAAAGGGCCGAGCCTAAGTGGGATATGCAAGAGGCCGCCCTACGAGAAAAGGGCATCGAACCAGAAACAGAACAATGGCCCAGAAGGTCAAGAAATTGGGCACTTGCCCATGGAGCTGTCTATGATGAGAGAACAGGGAAATTAGTTGAAGAGAAGAAACAAATTGCTGAACCCCTGGGAGCACTTGTCAAGACAATCGCCGAGCTTCAAGAGGGGACGTTCAAGCCGGACAGAGAGAACGACGAGCTGACAAAGGCCCTCGGGAACAAAGAACACACAGGATGAACACGGGGTCTGGGTTCTGCTATTCCGTGGAGGTCTGGGTTCGCCGAAGAGAGCCAGACTTATAGAAGCCGAGAGAGAGCGAAGAAGCGGAAGGCGCAGGAGGAGGCCTCACGGATAGAGAGCATAGAAAGGCAACAGGCTGAGCTGAGAGAGTTGTATTTACTGCAGCAGAAGGCACTGGAGGAATTAAAGTCGCAAGGGGCAACTCAGCATCAGCAACACCTAGAACATGCATCAGGCGACCGATCTCAGCGGAGAAGCAGCGTGGCTTCCACGGAGGTACCGATGGTTCACTACCCCGTGGATGATATCACCAAGAAGATAGACTGTGAGCTGCATTATCCCATGAAGAACATATCGATGAAGGTGGCGGTTGGCTATGTGTTGCCATCTGGACCTGGACAAACCTGGCATGGCCGTGAGATTCGACCTGGCTATGCTAAGGTCGGGGTGGATGCAATTGAAAGGGGGTATGAGTCCCTCCTTCTTGACGTCGCTGGACCTGAAGAGGAGGAAAAACTGGGAGAAGTATTGGGTGGTATAATTCTTTGGGATAAGAAACACATCGTGTTTCCAGGCTCGGCGCCAAGGCGAGGCAGCCTTCGAGGACTAATCTATGTGCATACTATACTTGCGAGAACCTTCGTGCGCAGGTCACTGAAGGAATTGATTTTCAAACAGTAAGTAAACAATATACTGACAAATTCATTTTATTGGCATCAATTTTGTTATGATGATTCATATTCATATTGTTCTTCTTCTTCGTAGTTCGAAGCAAAGCGGAATCAGCTCTCACCGACTGAACGCGTAGTAGGAATTCAAGAGGAATTAGCCGGATTTCTGCTTGAACATGTCATTAACCCAAAGGGTGAATTTCATGCCGGTTTCGATTAGACAATGTTTATAATTAAACACAAGTCGTGATCTTATGTGTGTGAACAAGTTGTATATATATTTGTATGCATGTATATGCTCGGTGAACCAAATATATTATATATATGTATCGTTTTATATATTATGTTGTAATGATGTATGAATAAGTATATAAGAAAACTTGTTTGAAATGAATCAAACAATTGAATGGAGCAAAATACAAATATACCCTAAACCCTAAACCCCTAAATAACAATTGAAATCCAGAAGCAGCAGAGGCTGCCACGTGTGGACACTTTAGTCCCGGTTCGTAACACGAACCGGGACTAAAGTCCTACGCCCACGATCAACCAGCCCCTGCCACGTGGTCTCTCTTTAGTCCCGGTTCGTATAGCAACCGGGACTAAAGATTGGGCTCCAGTCCCGGTTGGTTAGTCCCGGTTGCGCAACCGGGACTGAAGCCCCACACGAACCGGGACTGAAGCCCTGTTTTCCACTAGATCTACCCCTCTCTTCAATAGGGCAGGCCGTCACGCTTGGTGGGACATCCACAACTACTGGGAGGTCATCGTGAACCTCTGCATGGGGCTGCCGCCGCCCGGCGTCGGCGCCACCACGATGCTCCATGCCCGAAATAAGTTCCTGAGCACCCAAGTCGTAGCCGGGCGATGTAAAGGTCGTGCCCAACGCGGAACAGTCGTCTCCTCTGCGCACACATTTCCAGTTCTAGCAGTCAGCGAAGAAGCCAGAGATGGGCGTCGTCAAGATGGAACCAAAGCCGGAGCCTTCGACCTGCACCGCCACCGCAGGAGGAGCACTAGAAAACGAGGTACTCCGTGCCTCCAGTCTAGTGGCACCCCGACGAGGGGGACTTGGCCGGACTCAACGCTGCGCTTCAATAGTCAGCAGCGAAGTCCGACATCATTACCATCGACGATGACAACAACAGTGTTGATTGCGGCGGCAACGGTGGGCTGGACTACACCGCCTTCGACGGCTACTGGCGCTAGATTAGCTAGGCCAGCGTTTGAATTTCTTTTGCAATTTAATTAAAGCCGCAATGTAAATATATCCAAAATTTCAATGAAATTCTACTTTTAAGTTTCGTTCAAACAATTTTTAATTTCCCACGCCATATTTAATTGGAAAGTCAAACGCTAATGATAGAAAAAAAAACGAAAATTTTGATGTGTCGATTCACTCGACTTGTAGTGTGAGCGTGCCACGCCAAAATATTTCGCCTGTTTTTGGTGGCATGCGGCGCCACACCATTATTAGAAAACACCAGTAATGTCATATTGGTTGCATGGCGGATGCACGACGATCATTTAGCCACCACCAATAGGCTATTATGTACTAGTAAATTTGTTCATACTTTTTATCTAAAATTTCTGAGCTTGACTTGCATATACCGTGAAATTGCAGGAGTTGACAAATATGTCTTATTCTTATCCTGCAGAAGTTGAATGACCTGAGGAGAAAGAACCATGTCCAGCATATGCAACAGTTGCGAAAATAAATAAAATGAACTATCACACTATTCACATGAAAATGTTGTGACAAATTCTTGCGTGCTATGTAACATCTCTAAATATTTGATTGTATTGCTGCACTGATGATGCCAGCCAGACAAATACGCACCTAGTTAGTTGCTCCCTTGTTCCAGCTACACGAAGCATGATAGCTGCAGATGATATGCACTTCTGTACATCGGCCATAGCTCATCTCTGCTGCCCGTGCCTCGGATATAAGAGCATCTCCACTAAGGCCTTCTAAATTTTGCCCAAAATTATTTGGAGGTGTCGGAAGCGGTCCTCTCTAAATAAATTTTTTACGTCGACACGTGTAAATTTTCATCCGACGCACCCTATACACTCTTTGCGCACAGGGAGCGAGCGGGGGCGCCGGCGCTGGTTTTTTCTTACAAATGGCCCACTTTGCATTCACTCATTGCTCTCTCTTGCTTTATTCCATCGAGATACTTTTCCCATCTACCATTTCTCTCTTCTACCACAGCACGACATGGTGGAGGCATACTGGGGCGGAGGCGGGCGGCGTCTTGACGCTGGGGCGGAGGGGGCGGAGGCGCGCTGGGGGGAGGCGACGACCACAGCATTCTTTTCCACAGGGAGTTGGGAGGTCGAGGCGACGAGGTGCACGCTAGAGCTCGCCGTCCGCGCGCCCACGCCCGCTGTCCGCCGTGCTCGCTGCACGCCGCGCCTGCGTGCTCGCCGGGCGCCTCGCCTGCGTGCCTGTGTGCTCGCCAGCATGCTCGCGCCTCGCCTGCGCGCCTCTCCACGCCCGCGCGCTCGCAGCATGCTCGCCAGCGTCCTATTTACTCTCCGGGCACGGCACCCGCTCCTCAGAGTCGTTTGAGGCCAACCCGGTGGCGCTACAGGCGGTCGGGCACTCAGGTCCTACTTGGCCTCCCTAATGAGCTGCTCGCGCGCGTTGCTGAGAAATGGGTCGGTTTCGAGCTCCAAGGTTGGTGATACGAGGACCAGCTGGGCGCTCGTCGTCCTGACTCGTCATGGCCTGGAGGCCAGCGTGCTCGCCAGCGTGCCTCGCCGCGCGCCTGCGTGCGTGCCTCGCCTGCTCGCCGTCGCGCCTGCATGCCCGCCGCCACGCCACCGAGCTCGTCCAGAAGGTGTTTGTAAAAATGCTAGTTTTAGGATAGAGGATATGGCTGGGAATCATATCCTCCCCATACCAAAAATCGCGTCGGCGTCCTCCTATACGAGATAAAAAAATGTCTCCACCGGCGCCTGTATGGGAAGGACGGCTGGAAATGCTCTAAGCAATCAGCAGCACGAAGTGAAGATGGAACTGAACATGTCCATCCCAACTTCTCCCCCTCATTGCCTCTCAGACCATAGCGCCATACAATACAATAGGCCATACCTGATACCAGCATTTGTTTGGTGGACTGAAGCCTAAAGTAATTACAGACAGATCGAACTCGGGGTAGCATAGTATTATATTGGGTATCCTCCTCATGTGAGCTGTGAGGAGATGGTCTTATGAAGCCTTTCAGGCGGCCCAAACAGGTGCAAGAGCCCACCAACCTTTAGGTTTATGACCAAGGGTCATTTTGGACATTGCACATGAGGGGAAAGGGGATGATAACCGAGAGCGTCGTTTTGGTGGACGGGCTTAGTGGAGCCCGTTTTTTGAACCACAAAAAAATTCAAATTTCAAAGTTTCAAAAAAATTAAATAAAAATACCTGGTTGTAGACAACTTCAGACACTACGATTGTACAAAATTTTAATTCAAAATATATTGTATTGTGTCTTCGATAAAAATAACAAAAAACCAGATCTGGGAGCATGAACAGTATAGATTTTTTTCCTTTCAAATTTTGACCACTTTATCTTTTTTGCTGAGCCTACATGACAAGGTATTTCATATTGAAAAGTTGCACAATCATAGTGTATACAGTTGGGTATATCCAGATATTTTTTTTGAATTTTTTTAAAGATTTAAAATTTGAACTTTTTGGCATTTAAATAAAAGGGCTTCATGGTGCCCGGGTCCTAATAGCATTTTCCGATGATAACCCTCCTTTCTAGCCACCACAGTGGTAAGGACGAAAAATCAGGATAGCCTCCATTGGAGAAGAAAATCAAGAGAGAAGAGAAAGAGGAGAAGTTGAAGGAAGAAGCTGAATCAAGCGCCGGGCCTTGCCCACAAGGTTGTGAAGACATCAGATCTGCTACCTTGTCTCCTTCAAGCTGTTTGTTCCACCAAGCTTGGTGAGATTGCTCCACTCTCTAGCTCTTGTGCCCCAAATCTTATAGAAGCAGCCACAGATTCGTGTGTATCTTGGTGCTTGAGATCCTCTAGTGCTCTCTAGAGAAGAACTTGTTGTATCCCCATTTGATAATAGTGGAAGAAGATTTGGGTGGCTTTGGCCTGTGGTTTTTCCTCTCTAGTTGAGAGGTTTTCCACATAAAAAGGATTGGTGTCCTCTGTGTGTTGATTTACTACTGCTGCAGCTGTTGTGAGACCTCTCTCCCTAGGACAGAGATTGTCTTAGGTGAGGAGAGAGCTTCTCTCCTAAGGGGAGAGACTATCTTGGGTCAGGAGAGAGCCAAGGGCTGCTCCTATTTCCTCCATATATGTTGATGCATATGTTTCCTTCCGGCACGAGCAAAGATCCTTGAGTTAGAGCAGAAGTGGCTGAAGTTTACTTTGATTCCACTGCGTATTTTCAGTCAATGCTAATATTGTGCTAATCTCTAAATTAAAGCGGTTAACTGGTGTGCCCAGTTTTCCCAACAGAGTGGTATCAGAGCACAGGTTGCTCAAAGTCTGCTCAGAGTTGCTCAGAGGTTGCTTGCTGTTCGCAATGACTTTGGAAGAAGGCGTCACTACGAGTGGCATGATAAAACTTGATTCTTCCAATTACTCATTATGGAAGCCCATGATGGAAGACATGTAACACCCCACTTTCTGTAACCTTCTTTAAGTAGTGATTAGTGGTCCAAAAATGAGGGCCAACAAAAACTTTTTGAGTAAACCTCTGGAAGCACTATTTCTTGCTTGTTTGTTTTGGTGGTTATGGTAATGGTGTCCGATTGAGTTGCTTGTGAACACTGTTGTGAACCAACACAATCCTTGTGCCCTCGAGATCATGCTTTTATTTATGCTTCTAGCTATTTTTTTTCCAACACCATTATCTTGGCAACCTCTCCTTTTTTTCAAATGAATCTATTTGTCCAAAACAAGAGCCAAGATTTACCTTTGAGGCAAAGCTTTTATCAAAACTAAGTATTTACAAAATTATTGGGACCTACAGAGTAGAGTGGTCTCACTATTTTACAAACATATATTTTGTTGATATTTATAAAAGGATTTCAAATACCTTTAAGGAAACTTTCTAAAGGAGATGTTATGTCTCCACTAGTTTCTGAAAAATCTACAAAAGCTTTACTCCTTTATTTGAAGCTCTCTTTTCTACTTGACCATGGCATAATCACCATTGAGCACGTATTCAATCATTGTTTCTGGTAATGCTAGATTAGCTGCAAATGATTAACCTTGTGTGGTGAGTTGACTTTGTGTGACTTGTTTGACTTTGATTGAGTTGCTTGTGTGTGGCTATGATCTACAAGTAGGCATGTGGCTTAACTTATCTAAAACCCATCAAATTAGAACATGGCCAGTGGGGGTATTCCTATAAAACTATTTTGGCCAATCTTTCAAATACAACCTATTTTGATGTTTTCCTCTCTAAAAACTCTAAAACTCCATTTCTTATGAAATGAGTATTTATTTTCAAAATATAAGTTTATCCAAGAGAATTAGGAATGAGGCTCACTCTTATAAGAGCACTCATTTCATTTTACAAATTTCTTTTATAAAGGTGTTTTCACAACTTCTTTTCATATTTTCAAAAATATCCGAAATGGGAATATTACCCAAGGTTTATAAATGTATTGGTGGCTTTTATTTTCCAAAGATCCCACTTGGCTATGGTCAGCCTCTTAATGCAAATCAACCAAAAACAATATCTAGGATATGTGCATGCATGTTATCCCAATCTCAATATCTATCTTAGAATTTCCCTATCCACCATTCATCTCTTGTATCACTTCTATCATCTCTACAAGATCTACCTCTAACCTTAGGATTCTTTTTCTTATTTATATCCAATCCCATATCCTAGTCGACTTTGGTTGACTAGTGGCATGTGTGTTCTCTTGAGAATACATGTGAGAGTATGAATACCCTCCACTTTGATGATTCTTTTGGTAACCTATCCCTGCAAAATAATCAAATGACCTTTATCAAACTTTCAAAACTTCAAAGTGTGGTTTTTTCCCTCCAACGTCCCCAAAACACTAAAACCCTATTTTCTTCTCTATCTTTCTATCAAAATTATTTCAAGTTTTATCAAAGCTTTTCAAAAAAAAAAATTGAAACTGGGAAATGAGGTATATGTGTTATATCACTCATTTTCCCATAAAAAATGATTTCCATGAATTAGTTCTTTATTTTCTTTTCCTTATTTTACAAAATGCATGGGAATGGCCACCAAGCGATTTCTTGCACTTTATTCCACCAATTATTTTTGACAAAAATCTACTAAGCATGTATATGCAAGTAGAACTATTTTAGATAAAAAAAAGATCATCTTATCTTTTTCAAAAATTTCAAAATCTTATTTTAAGCAATTTTCGGCCAGCTTTCAAAATGCAAATTTTTGGAGATCTTTCTTAATACTAAAAATTTGCAACCTTGGCAATAAATTTAAACATATCAACTCCCATCCCTCTGATCCACCCACACATGACATTGCTTGGAATTAATTGAATCAAATTAAAATTCAACTTGATCTATGCAGGCATCCCTCTCCCTATCCATCTCTAAATCTCCAAGTCCATTTGAAATATCATCATATCATCGCCGTGGCTACTCCAGCACCTCTCTCTCGGGACAGTTAGCACTGCTACAATACCATCCTTGTTTGCTTGTGCTTGGAGAGGTAGATGCTGAGATCGACCAAATCTTGTGCAAGATTTGGTGCCCTCTCTACTCCCATCTCTATGCCCTATGTCGCTGCCAGTCAACCCTGCCAACCCAGTGCACCGCTGCACCCCTCCCAGACATCATCACCCTCACTCTCGCTCACCACACCACCGTAGCTACGCCCAATGGACACCGAGCATGCCGTTGTGGACACGTCAGTGCCCCTGCACCACACAGCTTCTCGGTCGGTTTTGACCATGCTCATCGATGGAGGAGGTCTCCAGGACATCCCCAGCCTTCACACACCCGGTCCTACGCCCTCTGCTGGCCGCCCCAGACGCTTTTTTTTCATACGCCCCCACGTATGGAGCCGGGTTCCACTATCACAAGGATAACAGAACAAAGGTCTTTTACAAACACAACAGCAAATAAAGGAAAAGTACGATGGGGCTAAACCTAGGTCGCAAGCAGCAGCAAAGTCTGCTACCTAAGGCAACCTAAAACAGAGTATTTTAACACGGCAAGGTTTCACTGGAATATTTACAACACCAGTATCAAAAGTAAACAACCCAGATCAACACCAGATCTTGAAACTTGAGGTTCTCAGACGGAAACTTCTTCATCTTCGTCAACTTCCTCCTGGATTCTTGCCCTAGATGCCCAACCTGTCTGGCCATCTCATGCGCCGCCGTCGCTCCTCTCTGAAGGCGTGAAGCTCCTTCCAGCAACATCTCCCTATCATTTTCACCCTGGAGACCTGTCCAATATCAAAGAAAAGCACACATATAACAAATCAAACCCACAGGAGAGGAAATAAGCTTGCCCTCAAAACAAGCATTATTTCTAGTCTTCCAAATAGCCCAGCAAAAAGCTGCAATCCCCACAATGTGAAAATTGGGACCAACAGGAAAAGCTTTGGCAATCCACCAAAAGTACTGAGTAAAGCAAGAGGGTCTAGTAAAAACACCTAGAACCGTGCTAATAGTACTCCACATGTAGGCAGCCATGGGACAGGTAAAAAATAAATGAGTGATGGTTTCATCAGCAGGACAAAACTGACAAGTAAAACTACCAATCCATTTTCTCTTTTTCATGTTGTCTTTTGTAGCTATTGCATTGTGCTAGATTAACCAGAGCCAAATTTTGATTTTAAGAGGAATTTTCGCTTTCCAAAGTTGTTTAAAACTTCTGTCAACTCCAACTGCCGAGAGTTTGTTATATAAAGATTTAACAGAGAAGATCCCAGATTTAGTAAGTTTCCATCTAGGTTTGTCCTGTTCACGATTGAGGGCAATCATAGCCAGTTTATCTCTCATACAGCGCCACTGGGACTGAATCTCGGGATTCATCCAGCGCCTATATCTGAACTGCCAGCCTAGGACTGCAGCCTTAGCTACAGTCAACTGTTGGTCCAGACAGATCGCAAACAACTCAGGAAATTTTTCACAAAATGGAGATGATCCACACCAGGCATCATTCCAGAAGTCAGTAGATTTGCCATCACCCACCACCATCATCCTCTGATTAAGGTACAAGTGCTTCACTTTCCACAGATCCTTCCAAACGGGAGAGTCATCATTTCTTAATTTTATATGATGCAAACTTTTATTTATGTCATACTTGGCTTTCACCAGGCTCTGCCAAAGACCTTCTTCTGTCTCCAACTTCCACCACCATTTACAAACCAAGCACTGATTAAACAGCTGCAGATTCTTGATTCCCAAACCACCCTTTTGTCTGGGCTTACAAACAAGATCCCACTTAACTAAGTGATATTTTCTCTTTTCACTATTTCCCCCCAGAAGAACTTCCTTATTATTTTGGTCAATTTCTCCAGATTGGTAAGTGGAAGCAAATACATTGACATATGATAGATAAGTGTGCTACTCAAAGAGGACTGGATGAGAGAAAACCTCCCACCAATCGAAGAGGAGTGGCCCACCCAACCATCAAGCTTCTTCATCAGTTTATCAAAAAGATAGTCTACATCAGACACCCTGAGACGAGTCCCACACACAGGTACCCCCAAGTACTTTATGGGCCAATCCCCCAGTTGGCAACCAAAGATGTCAGAGTAGATCATTTTCTTCTCATCATCATGCAAAACCATCATGATTTCACTTTTGAGAAAATTGATTTTCAATCCTGACATAGCTTCAAACATGTAAAGGATTAACTTCATGTGTATAATCTGCTCCATGTTATCTTGAATCAGTAAAATTGTATCATCCGCATATTGAAGAATCACCACCCCATTTTCAATTAAGTGGGGAACCAACCCAGTCACCAACTTGGCTTCTTGAGCCTGAGCAATCATTTTAGCCAAACCCTCAGCAGCAATATTAAAAAGGAAAGGAGAGAAAGGATCACCCTGTCTCACCCCTCTGTGGCTGCCAAAATCCTTCCCCCTTGTGTTATTTATCTTCACACATAGGGTACCATCCCTGATTATACCATTTATCCTTGTACACCACTCTTCACAGAAACCTTTCTGTGCAATACACTTCATCAGGTAGTTCCAGTCAACCTTATCATAAGCCTTTTCAAAATCCAATTTCAATACCACACCCTGTTGTTTTTTCCTTTTAGCTTCATGCAGAATTTCATGCAAAGACATGGCTACACGCCATGACCCCTGTCGCGCAGAAACTTGAGGCACCCTCACTACCTGCATCATTCGCCGCCTGTGCGCCAAAGCATGACACGGCCAACATGCATCGTGTTTCGGCCTCTCATCCCCAAGACAAAGCAGGAAGGAGTCGGGACTCCACGTGCCGAAGAAGGAGAAGGGGGCTCCCTCAAGGGCGGCGCTACCTGCGTGCCACAGCACCGTACCCCACGACCATCGTCGTATGTGGAGGACAAGGTGAAGGAGTACCTGTGTGTTAGCATGCGGCGCTGCGCGCATCCGACAACCTCGGTATTGGTATGGCTTTATTGCGCTAAGCATTGGACGACGCGTATGTGACCGCTTTGGATTCCTCCGTCCGTTAACATGTAGACTTGCCTTGATACGTAGCCGGGTCGCCCGGTTAACATCAGAGACCCAACGCGTTTTAACAAAACGGAAGAACCAAACCAACTCATGTACCATGCCGTTCAAAAAAGAAGGAAAATTATATATAGGGAACTTGAGAATTTTAGTACCGCGGAGCAAACACATTAATTGCTCACCAACGTCTATGGGCCATACGACAACCCCTTCAACCGCATCGGCCGCCATGCCGCCTGGAACGACATGGATGTCGGCCACGTCCTTGCCCAGCATGGCTACACGCCACGACCTCTGTCGCGCAGAAACTTGAGGCACCCTCACTACCTGCATCATTCGCCGCATGTGCGCCAAAGCATGACACGGCCAACATGCATCGTGTTTCGGCCTCTCATCCCCAAGACAAAGCAGGAAGGAGTCGGGACTCCACGTGCCGAAGAAGGAGAAGGGGCTCCCTCAAGGGCGGCGCTACCTGTGTGCCACAGCACCGTACCCTTTTATCGAACACCTGGCGAGCGCGGAGTCGACGTCTCCCTCCCGAGCTGACCGACCACCTCCGTGCCTACCCTCTCGCCACAGACCCTGCCCTGTGACCCTAGACACAATGGCGCAGCCCCGACCCGTACTGTTGTCGCGTTCCCCCTGTCTCGTGTGCCGACCGCTCCGGCCAATGGGCATCGAGCGACACCGCCTCTCCGCCCTAATAAAACTGAACCGGAGCCCTCCCCTTGTCCCTTTCATAGCATCACTGCCTCCCCTAAACTGCAAAGAACCCACCCCTCGAGCAGCCCAGGTCCCTAGAGTTCTTCCTCCGTCGAGGTCACCGAGCTAGAACGCGTCTTCGGTGTTGGAGCTGCCACACGTTGCAGCCCCTCTTTCTTCTACCTCTCACTCTAACTCTCTAATCTCTCTTGTATTTCTCAAAAACACACACGCATGAGAAAACTCAAGAAAGAAGACTCAAGAACACACTCACAGTACACACACTTCACCATGGGAGAAAGAAACATGGCTTTGCCGTGAAGCATTTTCTCCATAGTGTATCACAGTGGATACATTGTTTCACTTGCCCGCAGGCTTCCTTCCATTCATTCTCTCCAATATATATACACCGGAGGAAACTCACACCACTAGCCACTAACACACGCACTCCACTTCCTGGAATTACTCTCGCATGCATACGACTCGGCCAAAGTGGCTACCAGCTAACTAATCTATCCATGCAAACTAACTTACTGTCTAGCTAACTCAATCGGCTAACTATGCATGTAACTAACTTAAAATACTAGCTTGCATGTACACACACATGGACACATCTCCGCGTGCGCACAGTGTTGCAGCTACTACTATATGCATGATCTATATCTAACCATCTAACTTAACATCAATAACAAGATTAGTTCCAACAATTTCCGACCGGTGTCGAGCATGGAAAGCTCGTCCTCGTCTCTCTCCGCACTTCTCTCCGTTCACCTAGCATCTGTACTCTCACGCTGAACTCAACTCCCCTTCCCATGCCCGGAGACCGCCAGGAGGACTCCATCGTCGAGGCCCGTCGCCGCCGTTCTCTGTCCATGGAGCTCGCCTGCAGCCAAGCCGTCGATCGGGAGCCCGCCGCCTGCCAGTCTGAGGCGGCCGAGTCGAGTTCCCGCGCTCCTCCTGCACCTCCTCGTTCTATCGGCGCAACCGGAAGGGTCCCTAGCGGATTCAGCGATGCGCCGGCAGCTTTTCGGTGAGCACCGTCGGCTCCATCGAGTTACCAGTAATCCTACGTATCGTGTAATCCTATAGCACGCTTATTAAAGCACTAGGGCATGCAAAGATTCGGCCCAGCATGGTTTGGCCCAGATCCTATTTAAAAACGGCCCGTTCTTGTTTTTTTAGGAACCCTATTAATCATTTTAACCTTTATCTCAGGTCTGCAAACTTGCAAAATCTGTAGAAAAATAAATTTAGGTCCAATTGAGTTGATTCAAATTTCTTTGGAAACCTTGTTAAAATATCTATCTTTTGTCACTGGCCCCATGTCATTTGGATCCCTGTAGCATTAGGTGTATTTAATCTTGTGAATTAGGCACCTTTTCAATCAAGTTTGCAAATCAGAAGCTTTGTAGAATCAAATTGAATGAATCCAATTTCCAGTAATACTATGATCTGATATCTTGCCTGTGACACTTGGTTTGCTATTTTAGGCTGTTTATTTTCTCTGTAGTAATTATATTGGTGATTAGGGTAGATTGTAATAATTAAATTGATGTGACCAGTAGGTATAATATTTTGGTATGATTCCAACTTCTTTGGAACATGCATTTGAGTAGCTTTTCAAAATGACCTCTGGTGGAATTTTGTGACTTCCAGGGAATATTTGGGGAATTATTTGCTCCTATAGTCATTGTTAACACTTTAAAAACCATAATAAAATGGCCACAACTTATTTTGGAGTGAAACCAATTTTTTGGGGTTCAGAAACCCAAAACCTTCCTGTTGGTATGCTGGTTGTGAGTTTTGACCAAACTAAGTGCCTGCAAGTTGTTGGTTGCATATTAGGGTTTGTTGCTCAATAAAAACCCCCTTACTGGGAATAAGTGCTATACCAATAAAAATTTGAAGGTTGTTCAGAATCTAAACTTGTTTGTTTCTGATACTCAAATGGTGTGGTTTGCTTGCTGTTATGATGGTGTGCTTTGTGTATGCTTGTTTTCTTATTGTTTGTTATTCTTTATCGGCGATAGAATCGAACGACAACGAGTGCACCGAGGAGGGGGAGGTCTATGAATATTAGGAAGAAGAGAACTAGGGACAGGCCACCCAAGGCAAGCCATCTATACTTGATACATATCTGATCCTATTCACTTACTTTGCATGTTTCATAAAGGTTTATTAAACTGCATGTTTTTATATTGCTATAGTCTTTGTAGCAATTATTTGTTGGCTCAAGCTCCACGAGCCAATTTGTTGTCATCCTTCGAGATGACCCCTTTGAACACCTATTCAAAACCCTTTCAGCAGTGGCTTGTTGATTAGCAGCAAAGCCTTTGGGAAACTTTGTAGTGGAGCAAAAACTCTAGGTTGGGAACACTCAAATGGGTCATTGAAAATGATTTCAAAAACCTTGGAATGGAGTGCTATTCCATTGATGGATTTCAAAAATGGGTTTGAAAATAAGGTGGGGATGTATATCCCGGAGTTGGAGGCAGGAGTTTTTCAGAAATGACATTGGTGATCACTAAGTGTTCGCTCAGAACAATTAACCCGTGCAACCACGATTACCCTGGTATGGGACGGGGCGTAGCGGAGTAGTTTGTTCATCTTAGTATGGGATCTACAAGATGTAATGGCAGTCCGACCATGGACACCTTTTCCGTGGCACCCTGGGTAGGAGCGGTTACCCAGGCTCGCTTTGTCACCTTTTTAGGGGGCAGGGGTACAAGCCGAGAGCCCTCATTGAATAATGAGCTACCGTGAGTAGAGGACTACTACGAGTAGTGTCATTCCGAAGGGTCAAGTGGGCTGGGGAATTTGCAACTCCTGGGTCAAACAGCCACTTGGGCTTCTGTGTTGAGGGATACCCCTCTTGGCGGTAGATCCTATGCTAAGGTGGGCAGGTGAAAAACTACGATCGGGTGCTTGTCGTGGCATATGTTGTTATGTAGGGGAGATGCCCACACGATGAGTATCCGGATGATTGTGGGTAAAGTGTACAACCTCTGCAGAGTGTAAATCTATTCGAATAGCCGAGTCCTCGGTCATGGACGGTTGGGATGACCGTTACTTAGCCCAATGTCAGGTTTTGGTTTTATAAGAATGTTTTCAGAAAAGTGGAGAAAGGTGCCGGACGGAGTACTCGGAGGGTACTGCCGTGGCACAGTTATGGTTCGGAGTACTTGCAGGGTACTGCCGAGGGAATGGAGATGGTCATGTGTGATTGACCTGGTTTTATAAAGGAAGGTGGTCATGTTTGATTGATCACCAGCTCTCTCTTGAAAACCAAATGAGTTTCTCCCTTTCCTAGAGATTTTTACTAAAAAGGTTTTCTAAATGTTTTCATTAATAAGGATATAGAAATGTCGTAAGACATGCTATATCGACACGAGAAATTGACTAGATAGGATAAACTAGATTAGAGCCTTTCTCCTTGCTACAGCCAAACTGCATGACAACACTTCTTCTTAGATGGTTTGCGAGTACAATTCAAATGTACTCACGGCTTTGTCCCTGGCTATTAACAAGGTCACACCTGGAGGAAGACTTCAATGAAGACGGTGATGGGAATGTCGACGCTGGTGCGAACTAGGAACGTCTCCCAGTCAGTTGCCTGTAGGGTAGTAGGCACGACGTGGGTCATCAACGCTGCTTGGTATCCGCTGCTTAGTTGTAAACTTGCCCTGTGTGGCATTATCAGTCTTGGTCATGTGACCAATTGTAAGACTTTATTTCGGTACTGTAAAGGATGATGTAATTCTGTTATCAACTCGGATATGTGGATTCACGACACACTGGTCATGGGATCGTGAATTGTATGCATATCAGGTATTCCGGATGGGTAATCCGGGGTCCCCACAGAGTTGGTATCAAAGTCATCCTGACTGTAGGAGACCTTAGTTAGCATGGGCGTTAGATAGGAAAGTAGTATCTTGGATAAAACTAATTTCAAAGCATATTTTCCTAATCGGCCAATAGAGTATCTTATACTCCTCTTATCCCTTCAAAACTTCTAATCTTACCTCTCCGATTATCAAATAATTTCTATGATTTTACTCTTTTGTCTCCTCCACTTGAAATTTAATAAATGGACGTTGTACCCCAATTAGACCCAAAGTTTAGCAACACAAGATGGAGCAAATCGTTAGAAGGACGTCTTCAAACCTCTCCAGCTGCAAAAGGAAGAAGAGTGTGAACACATATTTTGCCTTTGGTTCACACCAACGGCTATGTCAACATACTGACCTTGTTCCTCCCTGGACTCGCACTTTTGCAGTCGTCAAGGACCAAGTACTTAGTTGCTTGACTAGTATTTATTAGGTATGTCGGGCGTGTATGCCACCAATGGCACACTTCAGCAATCCCTCTGAAGATCTCACAACCATGTGATGTGATACAAGAAGACTTACAAAACTGCACTTCCCAAGTGAACATCAACAGCTCAACAACACTGCAACTTCACCACCAACTACCATCAAGTTTCTGCTGAAGCGAGAGTCAAGGAGAATGAAGACCTCAACAACTACGGCCAACCATGACCCTAGGATGAATAGGACTAACCCCAAATATCACGCGTTGTTAGGCATCGTTGGTACTTGAAGTATCTCGTGTGACTTCTGCAATTGTTTGTTGTTGCCTAGTGCGTTCTTGATAGTGTTTGCAGTTGTCATGTGTGTTTCTTGAATGTGTGTTGGTACTTTGTGCTCATGCTTGTTTTGGCCTCTCGGCCCTAAAAACCCTCTGGTGTGTAAAACCCCAAATAGGAAAACCTCCCTAAAATGTGTTTCCCTCTCAACCATTTTCATCAGCTCGAGAAGCTTAGCTAAGTTCAAAGTAAAATTCTAACTCTATCCATGAAAATAGTGGATTATAACTCTCCTCGCAACCCATACCCAAGATCCGACACGACAATTTTTGCTATGGGCTTCAAGCTTCATCAAGACCTCTCTACAACGTCAAGGAAGCAGAAGATAGAACCGCCTGAACTACAAAGGACTTCTAGAAGACAAAGACTCCACTAACCTGGATCGTCTAACCCTAAATCTAGAGTTTTGCTAACATTGATGATACTCTTTTAACACCCTAACACTTGCTAATATTCTAACAAGCCAACTAACATGGAGCATGTAAGTATCAAAGCCAAGCCTATCTTTCAAAGATCAACCCGTCATCGTCACTTGAAGACCGAAGACTCACGTGCTTGATCTCCACTGAACAAATAGAAGGATGAAGACTCTCAAAAATCAAGTCATATATGTCGACTCTGCATTTAGAAGATACCAATGGAGGTAGCAACGGGAAGAAGTGAAGACTTTTCTAACCAACTCACTCGCTCGTTCAAATTTTGATGGATTTGAAACCAAAGCTGACTTATGACATGGGTAGAAATCCACTTGAAGATTTCTCGGAAGATGAAGTCAACTCAAGGTATCCCAATATACCTCAGGATCCTCAAGGCTACGAGAATATAGAGAAGCAAGAAGATTTTCAATGGCCTCCACCAACCCGAAGACAAGAAGAAATAGGTCATTGACTACTAGAAGACACACCATGGGTGGTGCGCCGCCACTTGAAGTGATTTCAGCTCAAGCACAGGACGACCTAGAAGAATGATTTCTAGTAGGACTAACCTGCGCCTTGGTAGTTAGGAAGCGTAGAGGACTAAGTCGACAGATTTGGTGTGCCTATCAAGATCGAAGCATAAATGCTCTTGTCTACCATCCTCAGAGGATGGCAAGCTCAAGATTAAAGGTCTACACCAACATCAAGCTTCAAGACGCAACACCAAGACTTGAAGACTCCATCCATATACATGAAGGAAGCGACAACCCCAAGACAACAAAAGCTACCCAGGAAGCCTCGACTCTTCAAGACCTCAATTTGCGAGCTAAAAACCTTCTAACTCTCGAAGAATCTTTTTGGGCACACTAGATAGCCTAGCCCTGCTAACCTTAAAAATATCCCGACGAGGTTTCGACGAGATACTTTCGGCAACATCAACTCTTCAGCCATCAACTTTAGCAAATGAAGACAATCTACACCTTCGGTAAAAGCAAGTCTCTGATGCAACTCAAATTACCACCGGTGAGTTGGAAGAGCAACCGTTGCGGCCTAAATCTAACTTAGTCTCAGCACCTTTTACTCCTACACTTAGGAATCTCGGGACGAGATTCTGTTTAAGGGGGGAAGAGCTGTAACACCCCACTTTCTGTAACCTTCTTTAAGTAGTGATTAGTGGTCCAAAAATGAGGGCCAACAAAAACTTTTTGAGTAAACCTCTGGAAGCACTATTTCTTGCTTGTTTGTTTTGGTGGTTATGGTAATGGTGTCCGATTGAGTTGCTTGTGAACACTGTTGTGAACCAACACAATCCTTGTGCCCTTGAGATCATGCTTTTATTTATGCTTCTAGCTATTTTTTTTTTCCAACACCATTATCTTGGCAACCTCTCCGTTTTTTCAAATGAATCTATTTGTCCAAAACAAGAACCAAGATTTATCTTTGAGGCAAAGCTTTTATCAAAACTAAGTATTTACAAAATTATTGGTACCTACAGAGTAGAGTGGTCTCACTATTTTACAAACATATATTTTGTTGATATTTATAAAAGGATTTCAAACACCTTTAAGGAAACTTTCTAAAGGAGATGTTATGTCTCCACTAGTTTCTGAAAAATCTACAAAAGCTTTACTCCTTTATTTGAAGCTCTCTTTTCTACTTGACCATGGCATGATCACCATTGAGCACGTATTCAATCATTGTTTCTGGTAATGCTAGATTAGCTGCAAATGATTAACCTTGTGTGGTGAGTTGACTTTGTGTGACTTGTTTGACTTTGATTGAGTTGCTTGTGTGTGGCTATGATCTACAAGTAGGCATGTGGCTTAACTTATCTAAAACCCATCAAATTAGAACATGGCCAGTGGGGGTATTCCTATAAAACTATTTTGGCCAATCTTTCAAATACAACCTATTTTGATGTTTTCCTCTCTAAAAACTCTAAAACTCCATTTCCTATGAAATGAGTATTTATTTTCAAAATATAAGTTTATCCAAGAGAATTAGGAATGAGGCTCACTCTTATAAGAGCACTCATTTCATTTTACAAATTTCTTTTATAAAGGTGTTTTCACAACTTCTTTTCATATTTTCGAAAATATCCGAAATGGGAATATTACCCAAGGTTTATAAATGTATTGGTGGCTTTTATTTTCCAAAGATCCCACTTGGCTATGGTCAGCCTCTTAATGCAAATCAACCAAAAACAATATCTAGGATATGTGCATGCATGTTATCCCAATCTCAATATCTATCTTAGAATTTCCCTATCCACCATTCATCTCTTGTATCATTTCTATCATCTCTACAAGATCTACCTCTAACCTTAGGATTCTTTTTCTTATTTATATCCAATCCCATATCCTAGTCGACTT
Organism: Dactylis glomerata; assembly: GCA_007115705.1. NCBI lineage: Eukaryota > Viridiplantae > Streptophyta > Magnoliopsida > Poales > Poaceae > Dactylis > Dactylis glomerata. The sequence goes on from QXEO01000298.1 coordinate 1,458,322, forward strand.
TGGTTGACTAGTGGCATGTGTGTTCTCTTGAGAATACATGTGAGAGTATGAATACCCTCCACTTTGATGATTCTTTTGGTAACCTATCCCTGCAAAATAATCAAATGACCTTTATCAAACTTTCAAAACTTCAAAGTGTGGTTTTTTCCCTCCAACGTCCCCAAAACACTAAAACCCTATTTTCTTCTCTATCTTTCTATCAAAACTATTTCAAGTTTTATCAAAGCTTTTCAAAAAAAAAATTGAAACTGGGAAATGAGGTATATGTGTTATATCACTCATTTTCCCATAAAAAATGATTTCCATGAATTAGTTCTTTATTTTCTTTTCCTTATTTTACAAAATGCATGGGAATGGCCACCAAGCGATTTCTTGCACTTTATTCCACCAATTATTTTTGACAAAAATCTACTAAGCATGTATATGCAAGTAGAACTATTTTAGATTAAAAAAAAGATCATCTTATCTTTTTCAAACATTTCAAAATCTTGTTTTAAGCAATTTTCGGCCAGCTTTCAAAATGCAAATTTTTGGAGATCTTTCTTAATACTAAAAATTTGCAACCTTGGCAATAAATTTAAACATATCAACTCCCATCCCTCTGATCCACCCACACATGGCATTGCTTGGAATTAATTGAATCAAATGAAAATTCAACTTGATCTATGCAGGCATCCCTCTCCCTATCCATCTCTAAATCTCCAAGTCCATTTGAAATATCATCATATCATCGCCGTGGCTACTCCAGCACCTCTCTCTCGGGACAGTTAGCACTGCTACAGTACCATCCTTGTTTGCTTGTGCTTGGAGAGGTAGATGCTGAGATCGACCAAATCTTGTGCAAGATTTGGTGCCTGTTAGCCTTAATCTTGACTTAAGGTGGAGGACGTGGCTGAGCTTTCGGTGCGTGCAGTTGATGGCCGTTGCAATCAGTTGGAGGCAGCCTTGTCATGCGCGTTTGTGCGCGTCGTGTGCTGCCAGAGCATGCGGATCGAGCCACAACATGGAGATCGTGCTCCAGTGTCAAACCAGCTATAAAAGCCCCTGTACTGCTCGTTGTAAAAGAGTGAAGCTAGGTGAAGAAGAGATGTAGTCTCCAATGGTTAGTGCGTGTGTGTTCATAGGTCCTGGTGTGTCCAGAGTCCTGTGTACTCAGTGTGTATTCAGTTTGAGCTGAAGAGAAATAGGAGTAGGGCGTCTGTGCGCCCACGGCGGCGTTCGTGCGCCGGCCGGAAAAATCTGTGTGTCTTTCTTCTTCTACCTCTGTCCGTGAGCCGGAGAGAGAGAGAGCTAGCTAGGCTAGCGCCAACAATTGGTATCAGAGCCTCAAGTTCCGGGCCGTGGCTCGCGGTGAGTCCGCGACGAGCGCGGTGGACGCAGAGGCGGCGCGCTGTGACGCCGTACGTGCGGCGAGCGTGGAATCCCCGGAGGCGCTGCCTGGTGGCCGCGGCAGCGTGGCGGCATGGAGGTGCTGTGTTGCGGCTGAGGCCGCAGCGGCGCAGCACGATGGCCATGGAGCATGGCCATGCCGTGCGTGCGTGGAGCGCGGCGTCCGCGGCGGACCTGCGTGGTGGCGCAGAGGCTGCGGTGGCGTGGTTTGGCTCGGCGGCGTGGAGGAGAAGCCGTTCGTGCGGCGGGTGAGGCAACTCTCGCATGCATACGACTCGGCCAAAGTGGCTACCAGCTAACTAATCTATCCATGCAAACTAACTTACTGTCTAGCTAACTCAATCGGCTAACTATGCATGTAACTAACTTAAAATACTAGCTTGCATGTACACACACATGGACACATCTCCGCGTGCGCACAGTGTTGCAGCTACTACTATATGCATGATCTATATCTAACCATCTAACTTAACATCAATAACAAGATTAGTTCCAACAATTTCCGACCGGTGTCGAGCATGGAAAGCTCGTCCTCGTCTCTCTCCGCACTTCTCTCCGTTCACCTAGCATCTGTACTCTCACGCTGAACTCAACTCCCCTTCCCATGCCCGGAGACCGCCAGGAGGACTCCATCGTCGAGGCCCGTCGCCGCCGTTCTCTGTCCATGGAGCTCGCCTGCAGCCAAGCCGTCGATCGGGAGCCCGCCGCCTGCCAGTCTGAGGCGGCCGAGTCGAGTTCCCGCGCTCCTCCTGCACCTCCTCGTTCTATCGGCGCAACCGGAAGGGTCCCTAGCGGATTCAGCGATGCGCCGGCAGCTTTTCGGTGAGCACCGTCGGCTCCATCGAGTTACCAGTAATCCTACGTATCGTGTAATCCTATAGCACGCTTATTAAAGCACTAGGGCATGCAAAGATTCGGCCCAGCATGGTTTGGCCCAGATCCTATTTAAAAACGGCCCGTTCTTGTTTTTTTAGGAACCCTATTAATCATTTTAACCTTTATCTCAGGTCTGCAAACTTGCAAAATCTGTAGAAAAATAAATTTAGGTCCAATTGAGTTGATTCAAATTTCTTTGGAAACCTTGTTAAAATATCTATCTTTTTTCACTGGCCCCATGTCATTTGGATCCCTGTAGCATTAGGTGTATTTAATCTTGTGAATTAGGCACCTTTTCAATCAAGTTTGCAAATCAGAAGCTTTGTAGAATCAAATTGAATGAATCCAATTTCCAGTAATACTATGATCTGATATCTTGCCTGTGACACTTGGTTTGCTATTTTAGGCTGTTTATTTTCTCTGTAGTAATTATATTGGTGATTAGGGTAGATTGTAATAATTAAATTGATGTGACCAGTAGGTATAATATTTTGGTATGATTCCAACTTCTTTGGAACATGCATTTGAGTAGCTTTTCAAAATGACCTCTGGTGGAATTTTGTGACTTCCAGGGAATATTTGGGGAATTATTTGCTCCTATAGTCATTGTTAACACTTTAAAAACCATAATAAAATGGCCACAACTTATTTTGGAGTGAAACCAATTTTTTGGGGTTCAGAAACCCAAAACCTTCCTGTTGGTATGTTGGTTGTGAGTTTTGACAAAACTAAGTGCCTGCAAGTTGTTGGTTGCATATTAGGGTTTGTTGCTCAATAAAAACCCCCTTACTGGGAATAAGTGCTATACCAATAAAAATTTGAAGGTTGTTCAGAATCTAAACTTGTTTGTTTCTGATACTCAAATGGTGTGGTTTGCTTGCTGTTATGATGGTGTGCTTTGTGTATGCTTGTTTTCTTATTGTTTGTTATTCTTTATCGGCGATAGAATCGAACGACAACGAGTGCACCGAGGAGGGGGAGGTCTATGAATATCAGGAAGAAGAGAACTAGGGACAGGCCACCCAAGGCAAGCCATCTATACTTGATACATATCTGATCCTATTCACTTACTTTGCATGTTTCATAAAGGTTTATTAAACTGCATGTTTTTATATTGCTATAGTCTTTGTAGCAATTATTTGTTGGCTCAAGCTCCACGAGCCAATTTGTTGTCATCCTTCGAGATGACCCCTTTGAACACCTATTCAAAACCCTTTCAGCAGTGGCTTGTTGATTAGCAGCAAAGCCTTTGGGAAACTTTGTAGTGGAGCAAAAACTCTAGGTTGGGAACACTCAAATGGGTCATTGAAAATGATTTCAAAAACCTTGGAATGGAGTGCTATTCCATTGATGGATTTCAAAAATGGGTTTGAAAATAAGGTGGGGATGTATATCCCAGAGTTGGAGGCAGGAGTTTTTCAGAAATGACATTGGTGATCACTAAGTGTTCGCTCAGAACAATTAACCCGTGCAACCACGATTACCCTGGTATGGGACGGGGCGTAGCGGAGTAGTTTGTTCATCTTAGTATGGGATCTACAAGATGTAATGGCAGTCCGACCATGGACACCTTTTCCGTGGCACCCTGGGTAGGAGCGGTTACCCAGGCTCGCTTTGTCACCTTTTTAGGGGGCAGGGGTACAAGCCGAGAGCCCACATTGAATAATGAGCTACCGTGAGTAGAGGACTACTACGAGTAGTGTCATTCCGAAGGGTCAAGTGGGCTGGGGAATTTGCAACTCCTGGGTCAAACAGCCACTTGGGCTTCTGTGTTGAGGGATACCCCTCTTGGCGGTAGATCCTATGCTAAGGTGGGCAGGTGAAAAACTACGATCGGGTGCTTGTCGTGGCATATGTTGTTATGTAGGGAAGATGCCCACACGATGAGTATCCGGATGATTGTGGGTAAAGTGTACAACCTCTGCAGAGTGTAAATCTATTCGAATAGCCGAGTCCTCGGTCATGGACGGTTGGGATGACCGTTACTTAGCCCAATGTCAGGTTTTGGTTTTATAAGAATGTTTTCAGAAAAGTGGAGAAAGGTGCCGGACGGAGTACTCGGAGGGTACTGCCGTGGCACAGTTATGGTTCGGAGTACTTGCAGGGTACTGCCGAGGGAATGGAGATGGTCATGTGTGATTGACCTGGTTTTATAAAGGAAGGTGGTCATGTTTGATTGATCACCGGCTCTCTCTTGAAAACCAAATGAGTTTCTCCCTTTCCTAGAGATTTTTACTAAAAAGGTTTTCTAAATGTTTTCATTAATAAGGATATAGAAATGTCGTAAGACATGCTATATCGACACGAGAAATTGACTAGATAGGATAAACTAGATTAGAGCCTTTCTCCTTGCTACAGCCAAACTGCATGACAACACTTCTTCTTAGATGGTTTGCGAGTACAATTCAAATGTACTCACGGCTTTGTCCCTGGCTATTAACAAGGTCACACCTGGAGGAAGACTTCAATGAAGACGGTGATGGGAATGTCGACGCTGGTGCGAACTAGGAACGTCTCCCAGTCAGTTGCCTGTAGGGTAGTAGGCACGACGTGGGTCATCAACGCTGCTTGGTATCCGCTGCTTAGTTGTAAACTTGCCCTGTGTGGCATTATCAGTCTTGGTCATGTGACCAATTGTAAGACTTTATTTCGATACTGTAAAGGATGATGTAATTCTGTTATCAACTCGGATATGTGGATTCACGACACACTGGTCATGGGATCGTGAATTGTATGCATATCAGGTATTCCGGATGGGTAATCCGGGGTCCCCACAGAGTTGGTATCAAAGTCATCCTGACTGTAGGAGACCTTAGTTAGCATGGGCGTTAGATAGGAAAGTAGTATCTTGGATAAAACTAATTTCAAAGCATATTTTCCTAATCGGCCAATAGAGTATCTTATACTCCTCTTATCCCTTCAAAACTTCTAATCTTACCTCTCCGATTATCAAATAATTTCTATGATTTTACTCTTTTGTCTCCTCCACTTGAAATTTAATAAATGGACGTTGTACCCCAATTAGACCCAAAGTTTAGCAACACAAGATGGAGCAAATCGTTAGAAGGACGTCTTCAAACCTCTCCAGCTGCAAAAGGAAGAAGAGTGTGAACACATATTTTGCCTTTGGTTCACACCAACGGCTATGTCAACATACTGACCTTGTTCCTCCCTGGACTCGCACTTTTGCAGTCGTCAAGGACCAAGTACTTAGTTGCTTGACTAGTATTTATTAGGTATGTCGGGCGTGTATGCCACCAATGGCACACTTCAGCAATCCCTCTGAAGATCTCACAACCATGTGATGTGATACAAGAAGACTTACAAAACTGCACTTCCCAAGTGAACATCAACAGCTCAACAACACTGCAACTTCACCACCAACTACCATCAAGTTTCTGCTGAAGCGAGAGTCAAGGAGAATGAAGACCTCAACAACTACGGCCAACCATGACCCTAGGATGAATAGGACTAACCCCAAATATCACGCGTTGTTAGGCATCGTTGGTACTTGAAGTATCTCGTGTGACTTCTGCAATTGTTTGTTGTTGCCTAGTGCGTTCTTGATAGTGTTTGCAGTTGTCATGTGTGTTTCTTGAATGTGTGTTGGTACTTTGTGCTCATGCTTGTTTTGGCCTCTCGGCCCTAAAAACCCTCTGGTGTGTAAAACCCCAAATAGGAAAACCTCCCTAAAATGTGTTTCCCTCTCAACCATTTTCATCAGCTCGAGAAGCTTAGCTAAGTTCAAAGTAAAATTCTAACTCTATCCATGAAAATAGTGGATTATAACTCTCCTCGCAACCCATACCCAAGATCCGACACGACAATTTTTGCTATGGGCTTCAAGCTTCATCAAGACCTCTCTACAACGTCAAGGAAGCAGAAGATAGAACCGCCTGAACTACAAAGGACTTCTAGAAGACAAAGACTCCACTAACCTGGATCGTCTAACCCTAAATCTAGAGTTTTGCTAACATTGATGATACTCTTTTAACACCCTAACACTTGCTAATATTCTAACAAGCCAACTAACATGGAGCATGTAAGTATCAAAGCCAAGCCTATCTTTCAAAGATCAACCCGTCATCGTCACTTGAAGACCGAAGACTCACGTGCTTGATCTCCACTGAACAAATAGAAGGATGAAGACTCTCAAAAATCAAGTCATATATGTCGACTCTGCATTTAGAAGATACCAATGGAGGTAGCAACGGGAAGAAGTGAAGACTTTTCTAACCAACTCACTCGCTCGTTCAAATTTTGATGGATTTGAAACCAAAGCTGACTTATGACATGGGTAGAAATCCACTTGAAGATTTCTCGGAAGATGAAGTCAACTCAAGGTATCCCAATATACCTCAGGATCCTCAAGGCTACGAGAATATAGAGAAGCAAGAAGATTTTCAATGGCCTCCACCAACCCGAAGACAAGAAGAAATAGGTCATTGACTACTAGAAGACACACCATGGGTGGTGCGCCGCCACTTGAAGTGATTTCAGCTCAAGCACAGGACGACCTAGAAGAATGATTTCTAGTAGGACTAACCTGCGCCTTGGTAGTTAGGAAGCGTAGAGGACTAAGTCGACAGATTTGGTGTGCCTATCAAGATCGAAGCATAAATGCTCTTGTCTACCATCCTCAGAGGATGGCAAGCTCAAGATTAAAGGTCTACACCAACATCAAGCTTCAAGACGCAACACCAAGACTTGAAGACTCCATCCATATACATGAAGGAAGCGACAACCCCAAGACAACAAAAGCTACCCAGGAAGCCTCGACTCTTCAAGACCTCAATTTGCGAGCTAAAAACCTTCTAACTCTCGAAGAATCTTTTTGGGCACACTAGATAGCCTAGCCCTGCTAACCTTAAAAATATCCCGACGAGGTTTCGACGAGATACTTTCGGCAACATCAACTCTTCAGCCATCAACTTTAGCAAATGAAGACAATCTACACCTTCGGTAAAAGCAAGTCTCTGATGCAACTCAAATTACCACCGGTGAGTTGGAAGAGCAACCGTTGCGGCCTAACTCTAACTTAGTCTCAGCACCTTTTACTCCTACACTTAGGAATCTCGGGACGAGATTTTGTTTAAGGGGGGAAGAGCTGTAACACCCCACTTTCTGTAACCTTCTTTAAGTAGTGATTAGTGGTCCAAAAATGAGGGCCAACAAAAACTTTTTGAGTAAACCTCTGGAAGCACTATTTCTTGCTTGTTTGTTTTGGTGGTTATGGTAATGGTGTCCGATTGAGTTGCTTGTGAACACTGTTGTGAACCAACACAATCCTTGTGCCCTTGAGATCATGCTTTTATTTATGCTTCTAGCTATTTTTTTTTTCCAACACCATTATCTTGGCAACCTCTCCGTTTTTTCAAATGAATCTATTTGTCCAAAACAAGAACCAAGATTTATCTTTGAGGCAAAGCTTTTATCAAAACTAAGTATTTACAAAATTATTGGTACCTACAGAGTAGAGTGGTCTCACTATTTTACAAACATATATTTTGTTGATATTTATAAAAGGATTTCAAACACCTTTAAGGAAACTTTCTAAAGGAGATGTTATGTCTCCACTAGTTTCTGAAAAATCTACAAAAGCTTTACTCCTTTATTTGAAGCTCTCTTTTCTACTTGACCATGGCATGATCACCATTGAGCACGTATTCAATCATTGTTTCTGGTAATGCTAGATTAGCTGCAAATGATTAACCTTGTGTGGTGAGTTGACTTTGTGTGACTTGTTTGACTTTGATTGAGTTGCTTGTGTGTGGCTATGATCTACAAGTAGGCATGTGGCTTAACTTATCTAAAACCCATCAAATTAGAACATGGCCAGTGGGGGTATTCCTATAAAACTATTTTGGCCAATCTTTCAAATACAACCTATTTTGATGTTTTCCTCTCTAAAAACTCTAAAACTCCATTTCCTATGAAATGAGTATTTATTTTCAAAATATAAGTTTATCCAAGAGAATTAGGAATGAGGCTCACTCTTATAAGAGCACTCATTTCATTTTACAAATTTCTTTTATAAAGGTGTTTTCACAACTTCTTTTCATATTTTCGAAAATATCCGAAATGGGAATATTACCCAAGGTTTATAAATGTATTGGTGGCTTTTATTTTCCAAAGATCCCACTTGGCTATGGTCAGCCTCTTAATGCAAATCAACCAAAAACAATATCTAGGATATGTGCATGCATGTTATCCCAATCTCAATATCTATCTTAGAATTTCCCTATCCACCATTCATCTCTTGTATCATTTCTATCATCTCTACAAGATCTACCTCTAACCTTAGGATTCTTTTTCTTATTTATATCCAATCCCATATCCTAGTCGACTTTGGTTGACTAGTGGCATGTGTGTTCTCTTGAGAATACATGTGAGAGTATGAATACCCTCCACTTTGATGATTCTTTTGGTAACCTATCCCTGCAAAATAATCAAATGACCTTTATCAAACTTTCAAAACTTCAAAGTGTGGTTTTTTCCCTCCAACGTCCCCAAAACACTAAAACCCTATTTTCTTCTCTATCTTTCTATCAAAACTATTTCAAGTTTTATCAAAGCTTTTCAAAAAAAAATTGAAACTGGGAAATGAGGTATATGTGTTATATCACTCATTTTCCCATAAAAAATGATTTCCATGAATTAGTTCTTTATTTTCTTTTCCTTATTTTACAAAATGCATGGGAATGGCCACCAAGCGATTTCTTGCACTTTATTCCACCAATTATTTTTGACAAAAATCTACTAAGCATGTATATGCAAGTAGAACTATTTTAGATTAAAAAAAAGATCATCTTATCTTTTTCAAACATTTCAAAATCTTGTTTTAAGCAATTTTCGGCCAGCTTTCAAAATGCAAATTTTTGGAGATCTTTCTTAATACTAAAAATTTGCAACCTTGGCAATAAATTTAAACATATCAACTCCCATCCCTCTGATCCACCCACACATGGCATTGCTTGGAATTAATTGAATCAAATGAAAATTCAACTTGATCTATGCAGGCATCCCTCTCCCTATCCATCTCTAAATCTCCAAGTCCATTTGAAATATCATCATATCATCGCCGTGGCTACTCCAGCACCTCTCTCTCGGGACAGTTAGCACTGCTACAGTACCATCCTTGTTTGCTTGTGCTTGGAGAGGTAGATGCTGAGATCGACCAAATCTTGTGCAAGATTTGGTGCCTGTTAGCCTTAATCTTGACTTAAGGTGGAGGACGTGGCTGAGCTTTCGGTGCGTGCAGTTGATGGCCGTTGCAATCAGTTGGAGGCAGCCTTGTCATGCGCGTTTGTGCGCGTCGTGTGCTGCCAGAGCATGCGGATCGAGCCACAACATGGAGATCGTGCTCCAGTGTCAAACCAGCTATAAAAGCCCCTGTACTGCTCGTTGTAAAAGAGTGAAGCTAGGTGAAGAAGAGATGTAGTCTCCAATGGTTAGTGCGTGTGTGTTCATAGGTCCTGGTGTGTCCAGAGTCCTGTGTACTCAGTGTGTATTCAGTTTGAGCTGAAGAGAAATAGGAGTAGGGCGTCTGTGCGCCCACGGCGGCGTTCGTGCGCCGGCCGGAAAAATCTGTGTGTCTTTCTTCTTCTACCTCTGTCCGTGAGCCGGAGAGAGAGAGAGCTAGCTAGGCTAGCGCCAACAATTGGTATCAGAGCCTCAAGTTCCGGGCCGTGGCTCGCGGTGAGTCCGCGACGAGCGCGGTGGACGCAGAGGCGGCGCGCTGTGACGCCGTACGTGCGGCGAGCGTGGAATCCCCGGAGGCGCTGCCTGGTGGCCGCGGCAGCGTGGCGGCATGGAGGTGCTGTGTTGCGGCTGAGGCCGCAGCGGCGCAGCACGATGGCCATGGAGCATGGCCATGCCGTGCGTGCGTGGAGCGCGGCGTCCGCGGCGGACCTGCGTGGTGGCGCAGAGGCTGCGGTGGCGTGGTTTGGCTCGGCGGCGTGGAGGAGAAGCCGTTCGTGCGGCGGGTGAGGCAACTCTCGCATGCATACGACTCGGCCAAAGTGGCTACCAGCTAACTAATCTATCCATGCAAACTAACTTACTGTCTAGCTAACTCAATCGGCTAACTATGCATGTAACTAACTTAAAATACTAGCTTGCATGTACACACACATGGACACATCTCCGCGTGCGCACAGTGTTGCAGCTACTACTATATGCATGATCTATATCTAACCATCTAACTTAACATCAATAACAAGATTAGTTCCAACAATTTCCGACCGGTGTCGAGCATGGAAAGCTCGTCCTCGTCTCTCTCCGCACTTCTCTCCGTTCACCTAGCATCTGTACTCTCACGCTGAACTCAACTCCCCTTCCCATGCCCGGAGACCGCCAGGAGGACTCCATCGTCGAGGCCCGTCGCCGCCGTTCTCTGTCCATGGAGCTCGCCTGCAGCCAAGCCGTCGATCGGGAGCCCGCCGCCTGCCAGTCTGAGGCGGCCGAGTCGAGTTCCCGCGCTCCTCCTGCACCTCCTCGTTCTATCGGCGCAACCGGAAGGGTCCCTAGCGGATTCAGCGATGCGCCGGCAGCTTTTCGGTGAGCACCGTCGGCTCCATCGAGTTACCAGTAATCCTACGTATCGTGTAATCCTATAGCACGCTTATTAAAGCACTAGGGCATGCAAAGATTCGGCCCAGCATGGTTTGGCCCAGATCCTATTTAAAAACGGCCCGTTCTTGTTTTTTTAGGAACCCTATTAATCATTTTAACCTTTATCTCAGGTCTGCAAACTTGCAAAATCTGTAGAAAAATAAATTTAGGTCCAATTGAGTTGATTCAAATTTCTTTGGAAACCTTGTTAAAATATCTATCTTTTGTCACTGGCCCCATGTCATTTGGATCCCTGTAGCATTAGGTGTATTTAATCTTGTGAATTAGGCACCTTTTCAATCAAGTTTGCAAATCAGAAGCTTTGTAGAATCAAATTGAATGAATCCAATTTCCAGTAATACTATGATCTGATATCTTGCCTGTGACACTTGGTTTGCTATTTTAGGCTGTTTATTTTCTCTGTAGTAATTATATTGGTGATTAGGGTAGATTGTAATAATTAAATTGATGTGACCAGTAGGTATAATATTTTGGTATGATTCCAACTTCTTTGGAACATGCATTTGAGTAGCTTTTCAAAATGACCTCTGGTGGAATTTTGTGACTTCCAGGGAATATTTGGGGAATTATTTGCTCCTATAGTCATTGTTAACACTTTAAAAACCATAATAAAATGGCCACAACTTATTTTGGAGTGAAACCAATTTTTTGGGGTTCAGAAACCCAAAACCTTCCTGTTGGTATGCTGGTTGTGAGTTTTGACCAAACTAAGTGCCTGCAAGTTGTTGGTTGCATATTAGGGTTTGTTGCTCAATAAAAACCCCCTTACTGGGAATAAGTGCTATACCAATAAAAATTTGAAGGTTGTTCAGAATCTAAACTTGTTTGTTTCTGATACTCAAATGGTGTGGTTTGCTTGCTGTTATGATGGTGTGCTTTGTGTATGCTTGTTTTCTTATTGTTTGTTATTCTTTATCGGCGATAGAATCGAACGACAACGAGTGCACCGAGGAGGGGGAGGTCTATGAATATCAGGAAGAAGAGAACTAGGGACAGGCCACCCAAGGCAAGCCATCTATACTTGATACATATCTGATCCTATTCACTTACTTTGCATGTTTCATAAAGGTTTATTAAACTGCATGTTTTTATATTGCTATAGTCTTTGTAGCAATTATTTGTTGGCTCAAGCTCCACGAGCCAATTTGTTGTCATCCTTCGAGATGACCCCTTTGAACACCTATTCAAAACCCTTTCAGCAGTGGCTTGTTGATTAGCAGCAAAGCCTTTGGGAAACTTTGTAGTGGAGCAAAAACTCTAGGTTGGGAACACTCAAATGGGTCATTGAAAATGATTTCAAAAACCTTGGAATGGAGTGCTATTCCATTGATGGATTTCAAAAATGGGTTTGAAAATAAGGTGGGGATGTATATCCCGGAGTTGGAGGCAGGAGTTTTTCAGAAATGACATTGGTGATCACTAAGTGTTCGCTCAGAACAATTAACCCGTGCAACCACGATTACCCTGGTATGGGACGGGGCGTAGCGGAGTAGTTTGTTCATCTTAGTATGGGATATACAAGATGTAATGGCAGTCCGACCATGGACACCTTTTCCGTGGCACCCTGGGTAGGAGCGGTTACCCAGGCTCGCTTTGTCACCTTTTTAGGGGGCAGGGGTACAAGCCGAGAGCCCTCATTGAATAATGAGCTACCGTGAGTAGAGGACTACTACGAGTAGTGTCATTCCGAAGGGTCAAGTGGGCTGGGGAATTTGCAACTCCTGGGTCAAACAGCCACTTGGGCTTCTGTGTTGAGGGATACCCCTCTTGGCGGTAGATCCTATGCTAAGGTGGGCAGGTGAAAAACTACGATCGGGTGCTTGTCGTGGCATATGTTGTTATGTAGGGGAGATGCCCACACGATGAGTATCCGGATGATTGTGGGTAAAGTGTACAACCTCTGCAGAGTGTAAATCTATTCGAATAGCCGAGTCCTCGGTCATGGACGGTTGGGATGACCGTTACTTAGCCCAATGTCAGGTTTTGGTTTTATAAGAATGTTTTCAGAAAAGTGGAGAAAGGTGCCGGACGGAGTACTCGGAGGGTACTGTCGTGGCACAGTTATGGTTCGGAGTACTTGCAGGGTACTGCCGAGGGAATGGAGATGGTCATGTGTGATTGACCTGGTTTTATAAAGGAAGGTGGTCATGTTTGATTGATCACCGGCTCTCTCTTGAAAACCAAATGAGTTTCTCCCTTTCCTAGAGATTTTTACTAAAAAGGATTTCTAAATGTTTTCATTAATAAGGATATAGAAATGTCGTAAGACATGCTATATCGACACGAGAAATTGACTAGATAGGATAAACTAGATTAGAGCCTTTCTCCTTGCTACAGCCAAACTGCATGACAACACTTCTTCTTAGATGGTTTGCGAGTACAATTCAAATGTACTCACGGCTTTGTCCCTGGCTATTAAATTGGTCAGACCTGGAGGAAGACTTCAATGAAGACGGTGATGGGAATGTCGACACTGGTGCGAACTAGGAACGTCTCCCAGTCAGTTGCCTGTAGGGTAGTAGGCACGACGTGGGTCATCAACGCTGCTTGGTATCTGCTGCTTAGTTGTAAACTTGCCGTGTGTGGCATTATCAGTCTTGGTCAGGTGACCAATTGTAAGACTTTATTTCGGTACTGTAAAGGATGATGTAATTCTGTTATCAACTCGGATATGTGGATTCACGACACACTGGTCATGGGATCGTGAATTGTATGCATATCGGGTATTCCGGATGGGTAATCCGGGGTCCCCACAAGACATCCTTTATTGTAAGGATTTGTATGAGCCAATTGTGAAAGAGAAGATACCAACCGGTGTCACGGAAGAAGAATGGAGAGTGCTGAACCGAAAGGCAGTAGGTATGATTCGATTGTATATCAACCACAATATTTTCCACCATGTTGCAAATGACACAAATGCATATGAGATGTGGCAGAAGTTGGAGTCAATGTATGAGAGGAAGACAGCTATGAACAAGGCCTCGGTGATCAAAAGGCTAGCAAAGCTTGAGTACTGGGATGGTAGCAGTGTGATTGAATACTTGAATGTCTTCCAATGTCATATAAATCAACTTTCAGCCATGAAGATCAACTTCGAGGATGAGGTGCAAGCATTGTTGCTGCTGAGTTCCATGCCTGATAGTTGGAATACGTTTGTTGTGTCAGTTAGCAATTCAGCTCCGGATGGGAAGCTGACGTTGGAGATGGTAAAGAATAGCATGCTGAATGAAGAAGCCAGAAAGAAGGAAAAAGGCGATGCCTCCTCATCTGATGCTTATGTGGCTGAATCCCATGGCAAGAAAGAATACCGTGGACGTGGCCAAGCAAGATTTCAGCAAAGTAAAGACCAGAAATCCAGGGGGAGATCAAAGTCAAGAAAGAGACAAGAAATCACTTGCTTTTATTGTGGCAATCCAAATCACAAGAAGGCTGATTGCAGGATATACAAGAGAGATCTTGCAGAGGGTAAAGTTGCTAACAAGAACGAGCAAAAAGGCGAGAATGGTGCCGCCATGACTGCAGAATGTGAATAAGGTGAAGATTACCTTATCATTGAAGATGAAGAATGCTATAGTGTTATTCGTGATGATGCCATGAGTTGGGTTGTGGATTCAGGTGCGTCCTTCCACATTACATCACACAAGGAGTATTTCACTTCCCATACCAGCGGTGTTACCGGTTCGGTAAGGATGGGAAATAGCGGTTCGTCAGCTATTGTTGGCAAGGGCACTATATGCATTGAGACAAACACAGGCTGCAGGTTGGTGCTCGATGATGTGAGGCATGTACCCGATATAAGGCTAAATTTGTTGTCAGTTGGCAAGCTTGATGACATTTGCCATGGAAGTTATTTTGGTGATGCGAAATGGAAGCTCACCAAAGGCGCTTTGATTGTGGCTCGAGGAAGCAAGCAAGGCTGTCTCTATGTGACTAAAACCAAGCTATGCAATGATGTGCTGACCGTCGCCGAGAATGACACTATGGCAGAATTATGGCACAAGAGGCTTGGGCATATGAGTGAGAAGGGCATGCAAGCTCTTGCTCGGATGGAGTTCCTCCCTGAGTTGAAAGGTATAACCTTGAAACCCTGTGAACATTGTTTTGCTGGCAAACAACATAGGGTTGCATTTCGTACACGCCCGCCGCACCGTGCGGAGAATGTTCTTGACATAGTGCATACTGATGTTTGCTCCATGACCGAAAAATCTCTCGGTGGAGCATTATACTTTGTGACATTCATTGATGACCACTCAAGAAAGATATTTCTCTATGTGTTGAGAAACAAGTGGCAGGTGCTCGACGTCTTCAAGGAATTCCATGCCAAGGTTGAAAGAGAAACTGGCAGAAAATTGAAGTGCGTAAGATCAGACAATGGTGCTGAATACCGAGGTCCCTTTGAGAGGTATTGCAGAAAGTTTGGTATCAGACTTGAGAAGACTCCACCAAAGACACCCCAGCTCAATGGCCTTGCTGAGAGAATGAATAGGACACTCACTGAGAGGGTCGCAGCTATGCTCTCTCATGCAAAGTTACCTAATTCTTTTTGGGCTGAAGCATTGAATCATGCCATGTGTGTACTAAACCTGTCCCCTTCAGTTCCTCTTGCAGGTGATATTCCTCAGAGAGTTTGGTCAGGTAAAGATGTGTCATACAAGCAATTGAAGGTCTTTGGTTGCAAGGCATTTGTGCACATCCCGAGGGATGAGAGATCCAAGCTTGATAGCAAGACAAAGCAGTGCATCTATCTCAGCAGTCCAAGTGATGAATTTGGATACAGATTGTGGGATCCAATCAAGAAAAAGACCGTGAGAAGCCGAGATGTGGTTTTCATTGAAGATGAAACAATACAAGATATTGGGAAACCGGAGAAGCCGAAGACCACCACACCTCAGGTTGACTTGGATCCAGTTAATCCTCCTCTCGTGCATGATGATCATGGGGGAGATGATGAAGATGCTGAAGATAGTGATGATGCAACTGAACAAGGCAGTACAAGTCAGGGACATGGCTGATACGTCTCAAACATATCTATAATTTTTGATGCTCCATGCTTGTTTTTACACCATTTGCCTTGTGTTTCGTTACACTTTGTGGCACTTTTATGCATTTTCCGGAACTAACCTATTGACAAGATGCCACAGTGCCAGTTCCCTGTTTTCTGCTGTTTTTGTGTTTCAGAAAAGCTACACAGGAAATATTCTCAGAATTGGACGAAACAAGTTCCTAAAGTCTTATTTTTCCCGGAAGCTTCCAGATATCCGAAGAGGCAAAGGAGAGGGGCCACAGGCCAGCCTCACACTAGGTCGGCGCGGCCCATGCCCTGGCCGCGCCGCCTAGGTGTGAGGAGGCCTGGGGCCACTCCTGATGACACCCCTTCGCCTATATAAAGCCTCGGGACGGAAAACCCTAAAAGAGTCGGCGAAATTTCCAGAACAGTTCCGCAGCGCCGCCGCCATCGAAGCCAAATTTCGGGGGACAGAAGTCTCTGTTCCGGCACCCTGCCGGGATGGGGAAGTGCCCCCGGAGCTATCTCCATCGGTCTCCATCGCCGTCTCCGCCGTCTCCATCGACCTCACCGCCATCTCCATCAACCTTGCTGTCTCCTATGATGAGGAGGGAGTAGTTCATCCCCGGGGCTGAGGGCTCTACCGGTAGCTATGTGGTTCACCTCTCTCTCCCATGATGTGATCTTTATGTGATCGTGAGCTTTGTGTCATGTTGAATAAGTAGATGTTACTCTTCTTCATTATGTGTACTCTAGTGTGTTATTAAAGTAATCTATTCCTCCTGCCATGGTGTAACGGTGACAGTGCGTGCATCATGGTGGTACTTAGTCTAGGCTACGATTGTGATCTTTTATGGATTATGAGAATAATTATCACTATGATAGTATTGAAGTGATCTATTCCTCCTTTCATGGTGTAATGTTGACAGTGTGTGCACCGTGTTAGTACTTGGTCTAAGTTGCAATAATATCTATCTTGAGTTGTGATTTGATTTGGATATCTCTATGAGTGGTGTTTGTCAAGTACTTGATGAACTTTGAGGAGTGCTTCGTAGCCCTACACAATGATTAGTGTTATTCAATAGGAGAGTAATTCAGAGTACCATAGTGAAGAGAAGTTATCTATTGGTTCAATTATGTTATATTTGTTGGGAGTGTGTCCACTAGTGAAAGTATGATCCCTAGGCCTTGTTTCCAAGCTTTGCACACCGTTTACTTGCTGTTTTGTTACATGTTTGCTCGCAGCAATATTTATTTCAGATTACATTTACTACTTATAATCATCTATACCACTTGTATTTTACTGTCTCTTCGCCGAACTAGTGCACCTATACATCTGACAAGTGTATTGGGTGTGTTGGGGACACAAGAGACTTTCTGTATCGTAATTGCAGGGTTGTTTGAGAGGGATAGCTTTGACCTCTTCCTCCCTGAGTTCGATAAACCTTGGGTGATCCACTTAAGGGAAACTTGCTGCTGCTCTACAAACCTCTGCACTTGGAGGCCCAACACTGTCTACAAGAACAGAAGCGTGTGTAGACATCAAGCTCTTTTCTGGCGCCGTTGCCGGGAAGGTAAGGTAAAAGGTACTCGCATCCTCTTGTGTGAGTGCTCGGAGTTATTTCCTTTAGATTCTGCAATTACATCTTTTTGTTTCTTGTTTTTATTTTCACTAGTTAGGCATAATGGAAAACAAAGAGTTCTGTAGTCTTTTTCCTGAGTTTAGATATGAAGTGTTTGAAGAGAAAATTGAAAAACCTTTGGAGCTTAATTTGCATGCTAATAGTGTTGTTAGTATGAATGTTTCGAACACTGTTATTACTAATGCTATAGAAAAGTCTAAGCTTGGGGAAGCTGGTTTTGTTAAGCATGATATTTTTAGTTCCCCAGCTTTAGTGGAGAAAATTTGCTCTGATGATATTTTATCTCCCATATGTGATGTTCCTTCTTATGATGATATGTTTGAAGAGTATGTTTTGCGAAATAGTTGTTCTTTAGCTTGCGATGATACTAAACCTCTAGTTTATGATGGCTATGATGATGAGTATAATATTTTCAGTTCACCTACTTTTGAGGAGAAAATTAGTTATGATTACAGTATGCCTCCTGTTTTTGATGATTATGGTGATGAGAATAATTATTCTGTTGAATCTGCTCCTACTACGATTGTTCATGTGGGGAGTATTCATTCTTTTACGCATATAGCTCGTGATAGGGATGCTTTAAATGATAGTTATATTGTTAGTTCTATTCATGATGCTACTGAAAGTTATTATGAGAGAGGGAAACATGGTTTGATGGATCTCAACAATATTGAGTTTTCCCTCTTTATGTTGCAATTCTTGAAGTTGTACTTGTTTTGCCTTCCTATGCTTTTTGCTTTGCGCTTTCATGACTTGTCTCTTTACAAGACTATTTTTCATAGGAAGTGGTTTAGATTTAAATGTGTTTCATATCTGCTTTTTGATGCTCTCTATTGCTTTAAGTTCCTATATGGCGCCTTTGCCTCAAGCTCTTATATGGCGCCCACATGAGCATCTTTGCAAATTACTGTGCCTAGCTCAAAGGCGTTAAAGAAAAGCACTCTTGGGAGATAACCCATTGTTTATTTTCAGTACTTTTTCTTTTATTTGAGTCTTGGAAGTTATTACTACTGTAATAACCGCTCCTTATCCTTTTTATTTTGTTGTTGTGCCAAGAGAAGCCTCTAATTTGAGTGAGGTAAGATTTGGGGATGGTGTTGTCCTGAAACAGTTTTCGGTGCTGCACCGTAAAAATTCATGAAAATTCTCTGTATATCTTTTGGACCTGCGATTTCTTGTGCATATGCCCCAGGTTATATCCAAACTTTCATTAGTTGAACATTTTTTGATTTGAGCAACAGAAAACCCTCTAAAAATTCGACCTTTGTCAGCTGTTCTGTTTTGACAGATTTCTGCCAATATTTGTGTGTGCCGCTTTATCGCTTTCTTTTGAGTTCTTTTGATCACGGAACTTTTGGGGAAGTTGATACAGTAGTATATACTTTATATGTGGTGGTTTTGGGTTTAAACCTGAAGCAAAAGAGGTTGATTATATTCTATGCTTACACTAATGTTGCTAATAGATTTGTGTTTAGTTTTGTATGAAGGAAGTTTTTAAGTGTAGGGATCGGAGAGTGATGAGATGAGATGAAGAATGGACAAAAGCTCAATTTTGGGGATGCCCATGCAACCCCCAAGAAATATCCAAGAAGTACAAGCGTCAAAGCTTGGGGATGCCCCCGAGGCACCCCTTCTTCATCGGCAAAAATCAGGTCACCTTTCAAAATACTATATTTTTATTGCTTCATGCACTATGTGTTTTTCTTGGAGCGTCAGTTGCTTTTGTTTTCAGTTTTATTTGCTTTGTTTGCTGCAATAAATGGTTAGATCACATCAAATTTCCTTTGGAGGAGATGTACTCGTTTTCATTTGCCAAGAACACTCCGTTTTCACTCTTATCGTTCATCGAGTGTTCTTCTTTTTCCGCTACTGCTTTTGGTTTTCATTTTCGCCTTGATTTGCGTTCAGACCTTGTCATATCTTTTCATCAAGGTGTATTTTTGCCTCTGATCTTTATTGGTTTTCATCAAAAGAGGTGTTTATAAAAAAATCAAATGGTGCTGGAAAAGAGAAAAAGCTTTGTGCAAAATAGTGGTACAAGAAGGAGCTTGTGTAGACTGCGGCTTAGGCTTTTTCATGTCGTGCTTGATGTCTTTTTGATAGTATGCTTAGTGGTTTTGCTGTAGCATGACTTGTCTCAAATAACTGAGATTGCTTAATGAGCCTTTGAAAAAATCATGCGTTGTTTTAATTATTTGGAAGCATTATTTTGGTTTTCTCCTTGATGCTTTATTTGGGTTGACTTGGCGCATGCTCACACATGTTAGACTCTTACAAAGTCGCCAATAGCCTTTATGATCATTTAGTTTTTGACTTTTGATGCCATCTTATGCTTCTTTCAAATGTCGCTTTGTCGCTTTGCACGATTATGGCCATTTTTGCTCTCTTAGTTGGTCGCTCCCAGTCTTTTGCTAGCCCTCATTTTGTACTGAGTATGAGCTCTACTCGTGCATCCAACTCCCAAAAACCAAGTTTGCCATTGTGTCCACTATAAATTCCTATGCATGGTATTTGCAAGCCATTCCAAGTAAATTTTCATGTGCTACCTTTCAAAAAACCTTCAAAATACTTCTCATTTTGTGACACTGTTTTCAGCTCATGGGGACGTAGTGGTCGGATTTGCTATCTTCCATATTGTCTTATTCCAAAAAGAAAAAAAAATAGAAAAAAGGCACTCCTCCATGGTATGTGAATGTTGGTGGGCACCCGATGGAATCGGTTAGCCATGGTTTGAGAAAGGAAAAAAGGTGGGGAGGAGTGCCAAGCTTTATAAAAGAGCACAAAAGTGCCAATCTCTTTCTCAAAAACTTGCTTCATTTTTGTATGGAAGATAGTAAGAACCCCATTGCAGTCGTTGACAAAGACAACCACCTCTCAAAACCAATTTTTATCTCTCTGTTTTACAAATGAAAAGCTCTAGCACATGTTTAATCACTGCTTCCCTCTGCGAAGGGCCTTTCTTTTACTTTTATGTTGAGTCACCACCTTCTATCTTTATGCACCATTAAGAGAGCATAGTTGTCATTCTTAGTATAATATGCACTGTCCCAAAGTTTTCATTGATTGATTCATATTGTTGGTTTCACTTGTTCTCAAATTATTTGTATCTAGTCGCCCTCTTAAACTTGAAGGTGTCCTATGCATTTATGTTTTGCTCTCTTTGAAGGACAAGCTGAAAACCATTTGTATGTTTTTCCTTATGATTTGAACACACGTTTGACTTTCATTGTTTCATTTTCATGATCTTTTGTTTGTGTTCATTTGCATGTTTACAACATGGTTGCTAAGTTCTTATTGTCAAGATTATATCTTTCATGCCCATGTTTTAAGTTCTTATTATCCCAGCTCACAAATGCTTATATACATGATCAAGATTGTGTAGGTGCATGTCACCTCAAAAATTATTCTTTTGTTATCACTTACCTACTTGAGGACGAGTAGGAGTTAAGCTTGGGGATGCTGATACGTCTCAAACGTATCTATAATTTTTTATGCTCCATGCTTGTTTTTACACCATTTGCCTTATGTTTCGTTACACTTCGTGGCACTTTTATGCATTTTCCGGAACTAACCTATTGACAAGATGCCACAGTGCCAGTTCCCTGTTTTCTGCTATTTTTGTGTTTCAGAAAAGCTACACAGGAAATATTCTCGGAATTGGACGAAACAAGTTCCTGAAGTCTTATTTTTCCCGGAAGCTTCCAGAGATCCGAAGAGGCGAAGGAGAGGGGCCACAGGCCAGCCTCACACTAGGCCGGCGCGGCCCAGGCCCTGGCCGCGCCGCCTAGGTGTGAGGAGGCCTGGGGCCACTCCTGACGACGCCCCTTCGCCTATATAAAGCCTCGGGACGGAAAACCCTAAAAGAGTCGGCGAAATTTCCAGAACAGTTCCGCAGCGCCACCGCCGTCGAAGCCAAATTTCGGGGGACAGAAGTCTCTGTTTCGGCACCCTGCCGGGACGGGCAAGTGCCCCCGGAGCCATCTCCATCGCCATCTCCGCCGTCTCCATCGACCTCACCGCCATCTCCATCAACCTTGCCGTCTCCTATGATGAGGAGGGAGTAGTTCATCCCTGGGGCTGAGGGCTCTACCGGTAGCTATGTGGTTCACCTCTCTCTCCCATGATGTGATCTTTATGTGATCATGAGCTTTGTATCATGTTGAATAAGTAGATGTTACTCTTCTTCATTATGTGTACTCTAGTGTGTTATTAAAGTAATCTATTCCTCCTGCCATGGTGTAACGGTGACAGTGCGTGCATCATGGTGGTACTTGGTCTAGGCTACGATTGTGATCTTTTATGGATTATGAGAATAATTATCACTATGATAGTATTGAAGTGATCTATTCCTCCTTTCATGGTGTAATGTTGACAGTGTGTGCACCGTGTTAGTACTTGGTCTAAGTTGCAATAATATCTATCTTGAGTTGTGATTTGATTTAGATATCTCTATGAGTGGTGTTTGTGAAGTACTTGATGAACTTTGAGGAGTGCTTCGTAGCCCTACGCAATGATTAGTGTTATTCAATAGGAGAGTAATTCAGAGTACCATAGTGAAGAGAAGTTATCTATTGGTTCAATTATGTTATATTTGTTGGGAGTGTGTCCACTAGTGAAAGTATGATCCCTAGGCCTTGTTTCCAAGCTTTGCACACTGTTTACTTGCTGTTTTGTTACATGTTTGCTCGCAGCGATATTTATTTCAGATTACATTTACTACTTATAATCATCTATACCACTTGTATTTCACTGTCTCTTCGCCGAACTAGTGCACCTATACATCTGACAAGTGTATTGGGTGTGTTGGGGACACAAGAGACTTTCTGTATCATAATTGCAGGGTTTTTTGAGAGGGATAGCTTTGACCTCTTCCTCCCTGAGTTCGATAAACCTTGGGTGATCCACTTAAGGGAAACTTGCTGCTGCTCTACAAACCTCTGCACTTGGAGGCCCAACACTGTCTACAAGAACAGAAGCGTGTGTAGACATCAATGGCCAGCCATCAAGTGATGATGAAGAAGGTGAAGATGATCCACCTACACCACCAGTGCAACAGCCGAGAAGAAGTGGGAGAGATCCAGTTCCTTCCACCAAATATACTCCACATCAATATGTGTTGATGACTGATGCAGGTGAGCCCTCATGCTATGAGAAAGCAGTGTCTGATGAGCACAAGAATGAATGGTCAGAAGCCATGCAGGATGAGATCAAATCCCTGTATGAGAATAACACCTTTGATTTGGTGTCTTTGCCAAAGGGCAAGAAAGCACTCAAGAACAAGTGGGTGTATAGAGTGAAGACTGAAGAACATAACTCACATCCAAGGTACAAGGCTAGATTGGTTGTGAAAGGTTTCAGTCAGAAAAATGGTGTAGACTTCGATGAGATATTCTCTCTGGTCGTCAAGATGTCTTCGATCCGAGTTGTGCTTGGCATTGCTGCCACCATGGACTTGGAAATTGAATAACTTGATGTGAAGACAGCATTTCTACACGGTGACCTAGAGGAGGAGATATACATGGAGCAGCCGGAAGGATTCATTGTTGAAGGCAAGGAGCACCAAGTGTGCAGATTGGAGAAGAGCTTGTATGGCTTGAAGCAAGCTCCTCGGCAGTGGTACAAGAAGTTTGAGTCATTCATGACCAAGCTTGGTTACCGTAAAGCACAACCTGATCATTGTGTGTTTACAAAGAGGTACGCCGAGGGTGACTTCATTATTCTCTTGCTATATGTTGATGACATGTTGATTGTTGGAAATGTCACAAAGAGGATTGCTCTCCTCAAGAAGGCACTGAGTAAATCATTTGTCATGAAGGATTTAGGACCAGCTAAACAAATACTTGGCATGAAGATCTCCCGTGATAGATCAAAGAAGTTGCTTTGGCTCTCACAGGAAAGATACATTGAGAAGGTACTTGAAAGGTTCAATATGCAAGGCGCAAATTCTGTTGCCTCTCCACTTGCAGGCCATCACAAACTGAGTAAAGAACAATGTCCTAGCAGCAAGGTGGAGAAAGAAGCAATGAGCAAAGTACCATACCAATCTGCCGTGGGCAGTTTGATGTATGCCATGGTGTGCACTAGGCCTGATATTGCCTATGCAGTTGGAGTTGTTAGCCGGTTCATGACAAATCCAGGTGAAGCTCACTGGAATGCAGTGAAGTGGATTCTCAGGTATCTCAAAGGTACTTCTAGATCATGCTTACGCTTTGGAAGCGGTGAACATGTGTTGCAAGGCTACACAGATGCAGATTATGCTGGTTGTGCAGATTCTAGAAAGTCTACCTCCGGATACATGATGACTTATGCAGGGGGAGCAGTGTCATGGCAATCAAGGTTGCAGAAATGTGTTTCATTGTCAACCACAGATGTTGAGTACATAGCAGCGGTTGATGCATGCAAGGAAGTACTCTGGATGAAGAACTTCTTGCAAGAGCTCAACATGAAGCAAGAGAAGTATACCCTATATTGTGATAGCCAGAGCGCTATCTATCTTGCCAAGAATCCAAGTTTCCACGCTCGAACCAAACATATTGAGGTGAGGTATCATTGGATTCGACAGGTGGTGAGTTCCAAGTTGGTGCAACTTGAGAAGATCCATACCGATAAGAATGGGTCGGATATGATGACCAAGATATTGCCAAAGGAGAAGCTGCTTGTGTGTTGCAAGGCAGCGGGCATGGCGGAGCCCCCCACATGAGTCAGATGGGGGAGAATGTTGGGTATCCTCCTCATGTGGGCTGTGAGGAGATGGCCTTATGAAGCCTTTCAGGTGGCCCAAACAGGTGCAAGAGCCCACCAACCTTTAGGGTTATGACCAAGGGTCATTTTGAACATTGCACATGAGGGGAAAGGGGATGATAATCCTCCTTTCCAGCCACCACAGTGGTAAGGACGAAAAATCAGGATAGCCTCCATTGGAGAAGAAAACCAAAAGAGAAGAGAAAGAGGAGAAGTTGAAGGAAGAAGCTGAATCAAGCACCGGGCCTTGCCCACAAGGTTGTGAAGACATCAGATCTGCTACCTTGTCTCCTTCAAGCTGTTGTTCCACCAAGCTTGGTGAGATTGCTCCACTCTCTAGCTCTTGTGCCCCAAATCTTGTAGAAGCAGCCACAGATTCGTGTGTATCTTGGTGCTTG
Source organism: Dactylis glomerata (assembly GCA_007115705.1). Taxonomy (NCBI): domain Eukaryota; kingdom Viridiplantae; phylum Streptophyta; class Magnoliopsida; order Poales; family Poaceae; genus Dactylis; species Dactylis glomerata. The sequence goes on from QXEO01000298.1 coordinate 1,483,008, forward strand.
AGATCCTCTAGTGCTCTCTAGAGAAGAACTTGTTGTATCTCCATTTGATAATAGTGGAAGAAGATTTGGGTGGCTTCGGCCCGTGGTTTTTCCTCTCAAGTTGAGAGGTTTTCCACGTAAAAAGGATTGGTGTCCTCTGTGTGTTGATTTACTACTGCTGCAGCTGTTGTGAGACCTCTCTCCCTAGGACAGAGATTGTCTTAGGTGAGGAGAGAGCTTCTCTCCTAAGGGGAGAGACTGTCTTGGGTCAGGAGAGAGCCAAGGGCTGCTCCTATTTCCTCCATATATGTTGATGCATATGTTTCCTTCCGGCACGAGCAAAGATCCTTGAGTTAGAGCACAAGTGGCTGAAGTTTACTTTGATTCCGCTGCGTATTTTCAGTCAATGCTAATATTGTTCTAATCTCTAAATTAAAGGGGTTAACCGGTGTGCCCAATTTTTCTAATATATTACATTTGGTGGTATTGCTCGTGGCCGTGGATCAACTCTGTCTCGGTCTCGCCCTTGGTGTTCAGTTTTATAAGCACTGAACTCCACTAGCGTAATGCCATCTCCAGCCAGTTACTGTTGAGGCAGTATTTTTGTATTCCCTCTGATCTATAATACTCTTTGCTAATATAATTATATCTAGACACATTTTAATGATAGATACATTCGTATTAGCGAAGAGTAATATGGATCGGAGGGAGTACAAGAATTCATCAGAGATAGTAAGGGCGTCGTCTTCCCACCCCAAAACACCCCCACCGCTATCCGATACAAGAGAACGGACACGCGCACGCGCATGGCAGCTCCTCGAACACGCCAGCTCCGGGAGGTCGAGAAGAACCGCCACGCGTCTACCACCAATGATGCGCGCTCAAGACGACACCACGCCTCACTCGCCGTACGTCTTCTCCTTGGACGGTGCGTTCCCTCACCCTGCTGCTCATTTCTCCCCGCCGGGGCGGAGGCCGAGTGCACCGTCAGCAGCGCGCTAAGGCCGATCGAGCTCCAGGCGCGCCAAGGCCGCGCTAGCCTAGGCTCCGCCCATACCCGATCGAGCTCTGCAGCTGCGTCGCCACAGAAGGCGCGCGATCGTGTTGGCCGGCGTCGCAGGCCGCGGTGGCGCCGACCTTGCACGTGATGGCGTGCGCCAAGACCTCGCGCTTGCAGATTGCAGAAGCGAGCCTCCAGTAGGCTCGCTCACAATCACATGCCAGCACCACCCAAGGCGATTAGCTGCAGTGACGATCGAGGCATAGAAGCTTGAGATGACCTGGCCGGCCGGCGGCCGACGCCCGGCAACGTTTCCACGCCGCTCTCCGCGTCGGTGCTACTCCTGCTGCCGCCGGCCGGATGACACATCCGCCTCGGCTCGGCTTCCCTTCTCCAATTCCTTTCAGTCGCCACCCGGCCTACCGGTGCTCTGCATTCCCGAGCAGTCGCTGGACCGTGTGCTCGCCTGCGTCTGCACGGTGCTCTGCTCCACGGGAGCGCCTCTCTGGCGGAACTGGAATAGCTGCGTGCAATGAGTGGGGCGGCGGACTCGCTTTGGTGAAAGAGCTGCTACCACCAAAATGGTTCCAGATAGCCAGTCTAGTGAGTTGCCCAACTGTTGCCCATTCAGATTTTAGGTTCAGGCTTTGCAGCTTGTACAAGAGGCGAATTCTTGTCTCCGGTCTGCTTTGCTGAGGGCTGATGGAGAGATTGGCTCATCTTGGTAAGACTTCGATTCTGAATATTCGTTAATACACTCAGGCTCAGCTGTGTCAATACATCATCTCAGGGAGAAAAGAAAAGGAAGAATGAATGTGGTTTCTTGGTTTTCCTTTTTGCAATATTCGTCAGTTACCGAAGTTGTAAATAGCGTGCTATGCTTCTTAGACCATCCACAATGTGTATGCCGTTCAAAGAAAAAAGGAATGATCCTTTGAATCGACGGAGCTTTGCTGCAATGTGTAGCTCCGATTCAAGACAGAGATGAGACCCACCAATAGTAGTAAAATACTCCTACTTATCCACTAGTTGCATGCAGTACACACTCGCTCATAACTTTGTATGTTGCATGCAGGCAAAGAAAATCTTATTTAAATGATGAAAACGATTCAGAAGCGAATCAACATGTTCCTTCGCTTTTCTTCTCTGACACTAAGCGCCGATGCTCTGCAGTGTATCGATCCGGTTCGAACTGCCCTTTGAATCGCTTTTACCTCACACTGTGGCTGGTCTTAGCGGGATCATTTTCCATTTTCCAAACGCTATAGAAGCTAGCGTTTTTGAAAAATTGGGCATGAAATATTCATATCATCTAAGAACTTACAAGAAAATTGGGCATCATATATTCATATTTACTAAAATATGATCACAAGTTCAATGATTCACAGATCGAAAGATAAATCACATAAGTCCATAACTCATATTACATAACCAGCCCAACATTCAAATAATTAAATGTGTTGCACACTTTGGCCAACATTCCAGCAGTGGAATAGCTAGAGAAAGCAACAACTCAGCAACAATATAAGGCATAAAGCCACTAGCTCAGTGGTGAAGTGGTGCACTATTTAAAACTTTGATAGTTACAGGCACTATTTAAAACTTTGATAGTTACACACGAAGATCAAGCTTTCTTCAAGAGTTTTACCAAACCGGTAGCTACATCAGACATAAGATGTGGTCACATGACCACCCATGGATCAAAATTTCTATCTAGATCTACAGTAGTTAGTAACACTATGAGGTTAGTAGACATTCTTGTCTTCCTATAGACACTTCTTCCAAGCTGAGCCTTTTTCAAAATATTTTTTCTATCTGAATTGGCCAAGACTTGATATGAATCAGGCTCCATCGAAACCCCATAATTCTTCCATGCGTAATCAAGCCTACATCAATAAATTTCCATATAAATATGTTTTCAATAATAGGAAACTGCTTTATTTTTTGTATAGAAAACTTACACATCAACCATGTTGGGCAGCAAAGGAAATCTGGACAACAAAGGAAGAAAGTAGATCAACGCCAATATGGTCGAGATCTTACATGTTCCTCACCCTATGAAACTACTAACTGAATGTTGGGTGATTTCAATCAAACTTGGTGAAACAACTAATTGTCCTTTGATCACCGCTTTACATGTCCTATTGCAGATTATAATACCCACACCTATTTATACCAAACTTTTTTTACCCATTCTACTACTAAATTCATTGTTTTACACTATATAATTACCATGTATCCTATTGATAGATCTTAACATACACCATGTGTTATACAATTCCATTATGTGTTAATGAAAAGGAAAAAATTTCGTTTAATCATTTCTTGTAAATTTGAACTAGGATATTATAGCCTTTTTGTGCTAAGATGAGTCCATAACAAATGTATGCAAGGAAAATAAACATATTTCATCCTAAGTTTCCTATTGTTATTCCATCATATGTTAGCTTGTGCCACTTAATGCATTATGTTGTGTTTAATTGTATATGCGTAAATATTTATCATCACATATCTAACTAACTTAACAATGTTGTGTTCCGTAGAATGTGTCATATAATATACTCACAAGGACAACAAATATCTTACAAGTGTGTATTTTGGAATTATCTAAATATTATTTTTAACTAGTTAAATGTGTGGCCACAGTTCTATAAGTTTCTCTATCATCGCATATGTCGGTGTAAACATGAAATGCAGATATTTTTCTATTGCCGCATATTCTGGACCCTCAAGTTTTTTTCTATCCCCGCACAAGCTCGTGAGCTTTGATGTTTGTCGATGATTTCTACATGACGTAATAACACATGTATATTTTCGGTCCTTGCACTATTAAGCAGAGATTATCCACAAGTTTAAAAAAATCAAGGAAAATCAAATAAACAATAAATTTGATAGAAAAAAATCCAGATTTGACCCATGGAAGAGACAGTGAAGATCATAATGGGGAGTAGATCGGTCGTGTTGGAGCCGTCTGCCATGATCTTGAGCTAGTTGCAATTGGATCTGGCGTCGTAGGTGCCATAGAGCGTGTGCCACACGAGCCGGCCCGGCGGCACGTCCCCGTCAGGGGCTGGTGCCGGAGGCTCCGCAGGGATCCCTTTGACGCATCATGCATCGACGCGAGACAAGGTAGATGCCGGTGTCAGCGACCGCTAGCGTGCTGATGATAACAGCACATGAGGTACTCTCGTGGATACAATCTCTGACATAAAGCCATCATTTTTTCGATAAAGAAAATATATTAATATCAAGATGATATGAAATCCAGCCTCTGCAACAATATAATGTCTAAAGCTAGTCTAGACATTAAGAATGCACACATCAAAAAACAAAACTAAAAAAATGGACCCAACCAAAGCGATCAGAATCTCGCAGCAGCGTAAGCATTGCTGCAATTCACTGATCGTTCGGAGTCACAATCATCATGTGCACGGATTTCATGCGGACATCACCACATAATTAACCGAATGCACATAACAAGCATAGCAGTGAACCATCATAATCTCCCTATCCCCTATGAGTACTCCATGGGACATCCAACACTAGTAAGCAATCTCTACTCGATACGAGCATGCGAGATAGCCTAGACAATCTTCAATCACGACTGCCGATAATTAACACCTGATAACTGATTGTTGCCAAACACCGAAGCACGGCGGTGCTGATGAACGCACCAAGGTGTCGATATCTATAATCTATAATATCTATAAAGTTCATCCCCACTATGATGCATTTAATATTTGCAAGCTCAAACCTGATGCATCCACATCACCCTATTTTTTCATATCCATTCGATTGAAATCCGGTGATTCCCACTAGCTGATTTCTCTACGTGCAACCTTCCCACCTCGGGAGCACCTCCCATAGTACTACTATTGTTTTCTGGTTACACTTTAGCTTCACTAAATGATTTCAGCAACCCAAATTCTGGAAGCGTCACGGACATGTACGCGAGGTGATAATTCAATGGAAGTCTCTTGCCCTTCCACCTAGACCTTTCGTCTTCACTGCTCTATATATGCCACCACCAATCGCAGTCTTCTTGTATTCTATTCATGGTCTTGATCGACTTCTTTGTTTTCCAATCAAAAGCTACATCCGCTCCCAAATCCATCTCCAACTCTCTTGATTCAAATCCGCCTCTCAATCTTGCCTCTAAGAAGACGTAACAATGATTATTGTTTTTCTCCGTTGCCTGTTCATCTCTCTCTTTCCCTCTCTCTGTGTACTTGCGTGTGTGCGGGCTCTCATTATTTCAGCTCTTTGCCCATCTGTATGCTGCAGCATGGCGCATAGGACAGACGATGTTGAAGCCAAATTTCAGCTTTCTTGGAACTATGGACATAAGGACTACCAAATTTCAGCGTTCTTGGAACTATGGACATCACAACATGTGAGTTCACCTTAGCTTTTCCACTATTGGATACTTATATAGCACAGTGTTAAGCAACTTTTGGATGCACTTCAGAAGTAAACCAGATTATCATTTCTCAACGGGTGGGTAAGTATTTGTTAAAATCAAACTTTTTTGTTGGTAATTCACTACAGAGCACTCCGCTATTCTTTGTTTATTTCATCTCTGGACTGAAAATGGTTTTCAGTGCTCTTTTGATTGTTCCAAATTGTAGCCTTGCAAGTGCTACTAGAAGGTAATCTGTTTTACCAAAAAATAAACTATGGTTCTTTGTGTATTACATTTTTTCTACCGGAGGAATAAAATGGAGTTGATCAGAACCAACCATGAAGTTATGTTCTTGAAGTCGTTAACCGCAGAGGGAACATGGTTGCTCGTCAACTAGCAAAACTAGGACTTAACATTATTGTGAGTAGGCACCTGCTGTTAGGTGTTGTCCTATGTGTTGGACTTGGCCAATTCTGAATGTAACCAAAACATTTCCGTTTAATATAAGTCATGTTTTTGAAAACTGGAGTTTCATGGCATACCATTCCGAAGGGTGGATTAAACTTGAAGATTATGGGATTCACCAAGCATTTTGGAGCGCTTCACATGTACATTCTGAATCATTAACTTAAGATGGAAAGACTACAGCTAGAGATTATATAATTGGTTGCTAATATATTAGGCCTATTTTTTGCAATGTACCTAGATGATGCAAACCACAAAAAACTTGACACATGTCTTCAAAATTATTTCACCAAACATTCCGCAACAACGCGCGGGAAATCACCTAGTTATGTAGATGGTTGTTGCCAAACACTGAAGCTTGCAGTCTTCAATGGCGTCGATCCGCGTCAGAGGAGTCGTGGTGGGTCGGAGGCAGTGTCCTTGGTCACGAGCCATCGAGTAAAAGAAAAATCGGGACGGCCAAACCAGGCATAATACATCCCTTTTTTTTCAGCAGGTGACATCATTGGTCCATTCTTTTGATCTAGAGATTTGCCAATCTCTCCTGCTGATGGCCAGATGTGCACCACGACCTGTGACCCACATAAAGGTCTGTAGAGGATGGATCCACCAAGATCTCAAACCTCGCGGGGGCCTGTTGCTGACGCTGCCAACCAGCAGCATCCTGATCCGATGATGGCCAGCAATCAACGAGTCGGCGGCGCCAGATCAAGACGAACCCATGGGATTGAGAAGAAAGATGGTCTGGGCAAAGTAAAAAAAACACTGGCGGAGATGCCGCGCCGCCGCCCTCCGCCGTCGGACGGCATCCTCCGACGGCGGAGAGGAGGTTGGGAAGGCTGTGGTGAAGCTCTTTGTGGGCAAGAGTTGGTGCTTCCTCTCTCCCCTCTTGCTCCTGTCGCCCCCTGTGGGCGACCGGGGCACCCCCACCTCTCTCCGGCAGGCCTCCCCCCGTTAGCCGCCCTCCCCTCCGCCGCCGCCGGCGTATGCCGCCGGGCAAAGCCCGGGCGGTGCCAGCGGCGGCGGCTCTCTCTCCCCCGCGCGCTAGGAGGGTCCAACGGGGAGGCCCCGATCTAGCTGCTCGATGGGACATGGTGGACGACGGCGAGGGTCTGCGCGGCGGTGGCTGCCTGCTGCTGCTATTGGCCGATAGCTTCAGCCATGGTGCGACCATGGCGGAAGGGGCTCCTAGGCCCAGATCTAGGCCCTTTCAGGCCTGACCTGGGTAGGCGGGCCTCGGTGTGGCCTGGCGGCAGCGGCGGGGCGACCTCACGGTGGTGGTGGCTCGCGCTCACGACGGCTGCCTGGCCATGGTGATGCGGGCTTCCAGGCCCAGTTCTGGGCCCAATCTGGACTTCTCGCTGGTGGAGGTGGTGTTGGCGTGTTGGGGGACGTCGGTGCGGTGGTGTAGCTGGTCACTGAAGTGGGCGGCTAGCCGGCGACAGTCATTCACGACCTCGACGCTTGGCTGCTGTCCTATTGGCGTGTAATATCCCAGCACGTAGGACTACTCCGGGGTAGAATAGAGGGGTTTTGTTACGGGATTTTTTCGCGCTTTTGTTACTAAAACCTAAGAGTGATCGAATCTCTCTTCGAGGGGGAATGGTGAACTCTCGAAGTGTTAAAGAATTTGACATGACCTCTTTTGATCTATTTCTAGTGGGAAACAATTGAGTTAAATGCCTAAAGCTTATTAAACCTTTGAATTCAAAACTTAAATTTGAATTTAAACTTAACTTAAATTCAAAAGGCACATTTAGAAAGGATAAATATTTCAAATAAGGAAAACTTGGACTTTATTAATTACCAACACAATATACATTGTCTTTACAATGTTGTGAATAAAAGAATATTACAACAATGGGCATTCACAGAAGGTTACAATCTGAATCTGAAAAGAAAATAAAGAAGAAAAGAAAGTAAATACAAGCTAGAATCTAAACAAGATCCTAAACCATTTTGATCTTCAAGTCTTTCTTCTTTTCTTCTTCACTCTTCTTATCACCTGCACACAAAGGAGAATACAAAGAGAAAAGCCACCATGGTAATACAAGTGGCAGTCAAATTTAAATGAAGCACTGTTGATAATCATCAAGAGGTTGATCTTATCAACATGACTCACACACAAATATCTGCCCAAAACCAATCTGGCTGGCCAAGCCACCAAGCAAGCAAGCAGCTGGTCACCAGATGCATGTTAGAGAGGTGTCAAGCCATCAGAACCCAGGGGGTGATATAAAACAGTACTGTAAGTGCAAAACTGGTCGACCGGAAACCCTAGTCGACCAGCACCAGCACCAACACCATAGCACCAGCACCACAGCACCAGCACCAGCACCACAGCACACAGCACCAGCACAGCACAAGTTCTCTCTGCTCATGAGTTGAGCATCAAGAGGGAATTCACCTCACTAATCAAAACCCATAGCCAAAGCCAAAGCAACATGGTTACTTAATCAAGATCAGAAGCAGCAAGGAGCAGGCCAAGCACCTGGGAGGTGCAGGGCAGGCAAGGTGGGGAGCCAAGCACAAGGAGGTGTAGGGCAAGCCACTGGGAGGAGCAGAGCAAGTACCAGGAGCCAGTGATCAAGCACAACCAAGAGCATCATCAACATCACCACAACCACTCATAAAAGCCAGCACAAGACCAAGGTATAACTAGGACTTGCATATCCATGAGTAAAACCTTGCAAGCATTCAGGTTCTGGCATACACAAGAAAACAACAGCAATGAAACCCTCACCACCAAATCCTTCTACTAAGCATAACACTTAGGAGGTTTGGGGAGGTTTTTCTCCTCAGACTTACAGAGAAGTGCTCTGTATAATCTTCATAGGAAGATTTAGCTAGTGGGAAGCAAATCAACAAGCACCAGCAAGAGTAAAAGCCTCAGACCATGCATCATAGGCTGAGACTAAGATCATCATGAGGATCTGTTCTTATCAGTAAAATTAATTGCCCACTATGATGATTTAGCCACTAATAGAAACCACCAAGCATGTTTAGCATCACTGAACAACAGCCATCCAGTTTAATTATCAAGCAAGGATTGTGAACCTCACATGGAGGAAGCACAAGTAACACTCAATAATAACAGTTACATGCTGTCAATGAATAACATGCTATAGAAAGCAACAAAACCTTTAGCAGCATACAATTCAAGCATGAATTGCTTGATAGAAGCAGTCATCACTGAAACAAGTTTCAGTTCATAAAAAGCAACAGAATTATGACAAGCTCAAGCTTAGTATATTTATATCATCATGAAAACAATCATATGAATTAACTGGCAGCAGTTTGCACTGCAAGCCAGAGGGCATCACTTAGACGATTGATTGATAAGCACATCACTAGAGGGCCAATCTAGCATCACAGAGGAAGCATCCCAAGTAAGCAACACATGATTCAATTAAGAAACTCTTAACTGAATTTCATGCTAATAGTAGCCATAGTTACACAACACATGATCAAGCTAACAACACAGGGGAAAATCCCTAGATAAACATCCCAAGTTCAGTTAAGAAATTCTTAACTGAATCTTGCAGTAACACTTGCACTAGAATCCACAGTAGCAAAGTACAGAGACTAGCAGCACAAGCTCGAGCAGAACAATAGCAGCAGTAGCACAAGCTTGAGTAGAGCAGCAGCAATAGCATGGCACAGCAATAGCATAGGCAAGCATGCCTGGCTCGCTGGCCAGGCCACCATAGTAAGAGCACATAAGCTAGGAGGAGAAGAAGGAACTCACAGGAGTGCTCACAGAGGAACACGGCGGAGGACCATGGCGGCGACACGATGGCGCAGCCGCGGTTGTGGTAGCAAGGCCACCGTCCAGAAGCTGCACCGGCGAGGGGGTGGCATCGTGCTCACGGCCGAGCGGCCAAGCACAGCACGGCGGCGACGTCGGGGTTGCAGCAGCCGTCCAACCGACGCGGTGATGAGGAGGACACCGCAAGCACCGTAGAGCGAGGGCAGGAGCTCCAGCAAAGCTCGCCGGAGTAGATCAAGCCGCATGGGCAAGATCTACTGGGGCGGAGCTCGACGGCGATGGCGGCGATTGAAGGTGGAGGTGACAAAACCCCACGGTTAGGAGGAAGAGAGCGACGAGGCGAAGCAGATGCGCCCGAGGGCGGTGGCGGATCTCGCCGGAGTTGGGCGAGGAGCTCGTCGGCGATTCGAGATCGCCAGAGGGGGATTAGGGTTAGGGTTCGACCGAGAGGGAAGCGAGTGAGGGGGAACGGCCAGCTGGGCCGAACCGGTTCGGTTAAGCCCACTCGGGGTGACTGACCGGTGGGCCCAAGCTGTCAGCCCAACCTTTTATTTTTTATTTAATTTGGTTTGATTAAAAACCCTTAAGAAAAACCCTAATCTGTTTAAAAATAATCCAGAAAAATACCTAAAATAAACTAAAAATAGTAAATAGCTATTTTAGCTCTTTTTTGTAGATTTTGGACCCATTAAGTGAATAAAATAATCTCATAAGTCAAGTACACAAAAGAAAAAAAGGAGTTAATTGATTTGGCCTGAAAATAATAAAAAATTATTCATTTAAGAAAATTTGGCAATTCTTAATAAATTCCATTCAAGAATATTTGAAAAATATCCTTGAATGAAATTACCCTTAATATATATTCTTTAAAGTCATAAGAAGAATATATCAAATTTAATAGGTAAATAAATCACTTCTGGGGGGGGGGGGATAATTCCAACACACCATAAAGCATGCATTTTTGAATCTTTAACCATTGCCCTTATTGGAAAATGATGCTGTTTTCCAAAACCCGAGGTCCCGGGTCACTTCAACAAATCCAACTGCACTACCTTGCAGTTTGCAGGCAAGTTCACTCTTGCTCATATCTCTTGATTACTTTTAGCAAATTACTTGCAAATATACCGGTGGTATGATTATTACTGCATTGAAAAGCAAAAGGTTCTCTTTTCATAATTAACATGATTAGCTAGTTATCGACCCGAGTGGTGGTAACCTAGGATGGCTAGCAAATGGAACCATTCTATGATTGTTGTGGTGGAGGTTCCATTTGTTCGGGAAAGTGAACCCTAGGACTTAACAACCAATGTCGCCAGTGATTCTAGCGCCGTAAATTACAGTCAACCATGAGATCTGGAATGGGACGGAGAAGTCAGCTGTATCTTTTTCCTCTCGCATGCCAACGGATCAGTAGTCGAGTGTTGTCTTGCGCGGGCTACTATAGTGCAAAGGGGGGAAATGTGTTCCTGCTGGGCTGCCTATAGTATAGGGGGGACAAAATGGCTAATTGGTCTATGATGGATTATAAGAGTCATCCGGATCGGTCTACCCATATTGTATAGGAGCGGGCATCTGGGTCCGGATCGGTCTACCTATGGGAGCGTCCATAGTGTAAAGGGGAGGACCAGTGCACCAATCGGTCTGCATATGGGTATAGGGGAGGATGGACTTACAAAAGGGTGGGTATGCGGGGTCGCGGAGAAGAATAGTGATTGGCTTGGATCATCAACTGGGCCCCATACAACAGAAGTATGGACGGGAAAGTACACCCGGTTGTGCAGCAAAGTGTTGATCTCTCATGGGTACAAGTGACCACCTCTGTAGAGTGTACAAAAAGTATCAAGATACTCCCTGTTCCAGGAAGGAGCTGCGAACGCGGCAGGAAAGGAGCCCATCGAAGCTCTAATCAACCTGTAAAGACTGACGGGCATAGTTCTTTTAAATAAAAGCAATTTTTGAAGAAATGATTATAAAACTGCATTTGACCTAAGACTTTTGAGTCGGTGGTCGTAGCTAGTGCATCAAACACCTCTATCCTGTTAAATGAACTTGTTGGGTAACGCTCGTTACTCACCCCATTCCCTCTTAACCCTTGCTTAGACTTGGAGGGCCAGAACGAGGAAACTGAAGGAGCATCGGAGGACTACGAGGAAATCTACTATGAGGAACCAGACCTTTCCGGTGGAATCGAAGGCGTGGATTACACGATCGTCTACGGAAACAACGAAGGAGCCGAGAAGGAGGCCGACAACTAATAGTATAGGGTAGTAGTTTAAGTCACAGGAACCTTACAGAATAAGGTGACTTAAGCCAGTTATCATGTTTGGTCTACTTCTATCTGTCGTAGTTAAGGTTTATAACATCAAAGTAGAACCTACTAGTGTTCCTCTTTGGACCGAGGAGGAACTGGAATCCTTTGTAAGATTATGGCTTGTAATATTAAGTGCTTGAATAAAGACCGCTATGTTTCTGTTGTACCACTCTGAGGGATGTAATATTTGTGAAATGGTACTTCACGAGTGTTATGTCAATGACTTGCATACTACAACATGCAGTGGTATGCTGGGTCACCACATGGCGCATGTGGCCTGTGCCGCTGCCTACCGGCGCGGGATCGTGAAGGAAGGGCCGACAGCGTTCTTGGGCTGGCCGGGGTGGAGCGCGTGCTGGTCATCGCCCCCTTGCCGATTTGTAAGTTCAAGCTTCTCCTTGGTAGTGTGTCTGCTGGTTCCGGATGCCTCTGGTGGACTGTGGGGCAGATGGAAGGGTTGGGAGAAATCCCAGTGCTATTGCAGGATGACAGCGACGCCTGCGGGCGCCGTCACCTTCTTGAAGGTGTTGTCTAGGCCCTTCCATTCATCTCCTCCCGAGCAATAGGGGAAACCCTAGACCATTGGGTTAGGCAGTGGCGGTGCTTTTGTGTCGTCTCCTCCATGGAGGCACGGTCGGGTTGCTCGTGGGGTCCCATGTCGGCTTCGGAGTTGAGATTGGCCGCAACTTGGAGTGTGGGCGTCTTGGGCGCAATGTACACCGGCGTCGACGCCTCTTGGACGACGCTGTCCTCAGGTCCGGCCTGGTCCTGCAGTTCACTAGCCGACTCTAGGCGCATTGGGTGGGCTGTGCGTTGATGCGTGCCTTCCTGGAGTTAGGGTTTGCTTCGAGTTGTTTTGCCTTAGGTGTGACGCGGTTTTGAGGCCCTGTGTCCTGATTGTGCGCCTTATTGGCTGGCGTTTGGACAAGGCTTGTGCTTGTATGGTGTGCTTGGGTGTGCGTTGTAAGCTGGCTTCATGTGTATGGTTTTTAGGTCTGGTTTCGTTCATAAACTGGATCATTCTTTTTTCTCTCTTAATATAATGATGAGCAGCTCTCCTGCTTGTTCTCGAAAAAAAAGCTCTTTGTGGTGGCGGCGCGGCGACCTCCGGAGTCGTGCGAGGGCGACCCGGGAGGCTAGATTCGGGAGATTAGTTTTTTGTCAAATGATCTTTCAGGATATTGTTAGTAGTGTTATTCTAAAAGCATGGTTAAAAATAGCGTGCTATTTCTTTTAGCATGACCCTTCTCTAGAAGCTATACATGCTATAGCATGTTAATAGCACGGTATACTTAAAAATAGCATATTAAAGTTAGTAAAAAAATAAAAAATCTTAGTCTAAACTAGTAATACGGCTTGAGGACGCGATGGTCAGAAAACCGTGGTAGGGCAAAAAACCAGCGGTCTTTTTTCGTACGTCAACAAGTTCGTACGTATGGTCCCGTGAGATTTCTGCTGCGCCGCAGTTCGGGTCGAGGACGGACTCCTCCTACTCCCGGCCTGTGCTTCGGTACACCCCCCCTAACCCAAACTTAAAAGGTTAGATTGGTCCTTAATCGAATTAATTTGTTAGCCCACCGAAGCCCAGATCCATGCCCTGTATACCCATGTATTGTATATGTATCCCACGTTCCTCGCCGTGATTGTCGCCACGATGGCATTCTTCCTAGCGGACGATCTCTTCTGCTCGTCCACGGACTACCAGGCCACCGGCAAGGAGACACTGACGCTGGAGCAAACGTCCAATCCGGCCGACCACCTGCACGCCGCCGGGCCATTACCGCGGTCAGGCGTGAGCTATGGAGCGCCTTCAACCATTCATCGCTGATGGATGCCCGTGTGCGAGAGCAACAACATGCTGGTTCAGGAGGCCATGCGTGATTGCAAGATTAATTTTCCTGGACGACTAAATCAGATATGTGATCTGCGCGCTTGACAACCTCGCGTACCGTCAGTCCGTCACACGGTGGAGTGGACTGGCCGGCGCAAGACCTCCAGGCCTGGCTGAGCGCCGCGCAAGACCAGTGTGTAGCCTCGCTCTCGTCGGCAAGTCTGCAACTCATCTGATCTTGAGCACGCTAATCACCTCGATTAGTTTCTGTCGATGATAGATCGGAAGTCTGCTCGTTTATTCTACCGGGGGCTTCACAAATAACAAACAAGAAATAATAGTCTGCCTCAATTTCTCCATCATCTAGCAGGACACTGCCCTCTCCGCCATGCCCGAGATCAACGCCGGCACCAACGTCAGCCTCCCCAACGAGAACAACAGCGGCGACTTCACAAACATCTCGGCCGCCTTGGAGGCGCTACCGCTAAATTACAGTGGGATCTTTGGCTGTCATCATCAGATACATACGCATCATACGGATGTATTTCCAAATAGGCCATACGGGCTTCTGCAGGGCTGTACATATGCCCTGAAAGTTTATTAATGACCATCAAGTCCTTAATTATGAAAAGGGTATCGTGCGATCTAAACCGTTAATGTGTCTGAGTTTGGGAGAGGGGGGGGGGGTGTACCGAAGCAGAAACCCCTACTCCCACACGAGGCGGGTCCCGCGATGCCGGCAACACCGCGTTCGTTCCTCAAGCCCGGGGAGGCCGTCCCCTCCCATCCCGTGCCTTTAACCCGCTGGCGCCGTCCTTCAGTCCCCTGCATCGAGCCGCCAGGTGCCGCCCTCCAAACCTTAATGTTTGACGATGATGGGTGCAGGGCTACATGGACAACTTCGTGGACCAGTCCGAGTTCTGGTACGAGAAGGGCGGCGACAACAAGCGCGATGACGACAAGTGGTGGATGCCGACGGTGAAGGTTCCGGCGGAGGGCCTGTCGGAGGTGACACGCAAGTGGCTGCAGTACCAAGAAGGATTGCGTGAACCAGGTGCTGAAGGCGGCCATGGCCATCAACGCGCAGGTGCTGGTGGAGATGGAGATCCCCGAGATCTACATCGAGTCGCTCCCCAAGAAGGGGAAGACGAGCCTCAGCGACGCCATCTACCGGAGCATCACCGACGAGGAGTTCGACCCGCTGGAGTTCCCGGAAGGGATGGACCTATCGACAGAGCACAAGGTGCTGGACCTCAAGAACCACATCGAGGCGTCCACCATCATCTGGAAGCGCAAGATGCAGACCAAGGACACCAAGTCTTCCTGGGGCTCCATCATCAGCTTCGAGAAGCGGGAGCAGTTCGAGGAGCGCGCCGAGACCATCCTCCACCTCCTCAAGCTCCAGTTCCCCGGCATGCCGCAGTCGTAGCTCGACATCTCCAAGATCCAATACAACAGGGTTCGTATCAATTACTTGTGTTCATAACAATGGCGTACTCTCAATGCATGATGCATAACTTGCACGATGGATCGATGTTTCAGGATGTCGGCTACGCGCTCCTGGAGAGCTACTCGCGCGTGCTGGAGAGCCTGGCGTACAGCGTGATGTCGAGGATCGAGGATGTGCTGGGCGCGGACGCGGCGATGACGAACCTGACGGCGAACGAGGCGGCGCGGCGGCAGATGGAGATGAACGCGCCGAGGAAGCTGGACGCCAAGGAGGAGCTGGAGAAGCTCAACGAGGCGCCGGCGTCCATGACGCTCTACGACTTCATGGGCTGGCACTTCGACCAGGACGAGTTGATGAGGAAGAGGGAGGAGGGCACGCTCGACGAGGCCGGCGAGGCCATGCTGCTCAAGAAGGCACCGAGCCTCGCTCCCAAGAAGTTCTCCTACGTCGACAGCCTCGCCGCCGGCGGCATGAGGAGCCCCTCCGCGCGCCACTGATCATCATCATCATTGTCGTGGTACGAGAGGAAGAGCAAGCACGAATCGATCAAAACAACAACAGAGACCGATCGACCCAAGAATCCAAGATGGCATGGCTATTGTACATATCTGAGGCGCGCACACACGCTGCGTACGTACTAGAGCTCGACACTGGAATGCAGAGATCATCATCGGCTCGATCTGATCAGCCTCGTTCTTCCCACTCATATAGATTGATTAATTCTAGACAACATGAAAAGGAAGAACAAACAGGATCTGATCAGCTAAACCTTTTTTCTCTGTCCGACTTGTAAGCTTCCCAGCTGGGATTGATGTGCGTACGTAGCTAATTGTTGTTGCTGCTTGCCGTAATCCTGATTTCTGTAGCTGTCAGTGAGAGAATGAGAGACAGGTTCATCGCATCCGCTGCTGTGTGCGAGAGATCGGCAGAAGGGATTGGTACAGACGTCTCTGTGTGCTTTGTTGTTTTTAAAACAATGTATGCGTTGTTTTTGTTAACTAGCATGGTGGCCCTCGCAAATGAGAGGGCATCACCTTGAAGACATCGTCTTTAGTGTGTCAAATTAATAGTAATCTTCATATATTTTTGTAATTCCCATTAAATTCTACATGCTAAATATGTATCACATGAGTGGAAGACATTTTTTGTCGTATTTAATTTATAGGTGATTTTTTTAGGATGTTTCTAAAACACTACATTCATGAACATATGTAGTTTGTGAATCATATTTTAATCTGGGATAACAAACTTAATGTTTAGACCGTGACCTAGTCGGTTGTTTTTGTGTTTTCGCTCACTTGTATTTTTGTAACATGATTGCTCTCGCATGGACGATATAGTTTTGGCATCTTAATTGGTCACTATTTTTTTCTACATGATTGCAAATTCTAGTGATTTGTCTATTAAATTTTAGGGATGAGAAACCCTAAAAACTCCCTCACAAACAAAACATTGAATTTTACGTAATAGTATATTTAATCACATTGTAGGAAAACTATAGGAACTCATTATACATGATTTCCTTAGCAGGTTTTACTTAATGAAAACAATATTTCAGTTGAGTATGATTATTGAAATACTTTATAAGATTTATCATCCTCAAAAGTAAACAATCTAGATAGCTAGTTATCTATGATGCATGTAGCTGCTGGAGTCCTAAACGTGGCCGAATCCTTGACATGGCCGAACTGACTAAAGTAGACACATGCACAATGTCTCATGCATGGTGTTGAATTTAACATAAGTATTTTTTTTATCATAAACCTTGTCAAATAGCTTATGTAACTCATGATATTTTGTTAAATCTTATCTGCACAATATTAGATTTAATTATCAATATAATTTGGTGATGTCTATTAATGTGTTGTCTCTATTCGACACATGCATTTATTCGTGAATTGCACTAATAATTTACTATTCTCATGTGGATTTTGAAATTCCTCAACACCTGACGATAGTTGAACCATTGTCATCTCTTTTAAAAGAGCATTCCATGTCGCTAACATGGGAGTAAATCTCTTATGAATGTTACATTTGGAGGAGATGTCTCCAAAACCATAGCGATTTTATGTCTTTTATGAAAAATAACACTATATAAAGGAAGATATTATTCTAAAAGTGTGGTGTTACCTAACCACTTAACCTTCTAAAATCTAATCTTCGACCTATCCTTGATGTTGAAATGTTAACTGATCCAAAGCAGAAGAAGTTGTTCTGCGTCACCGTTAGACCAGTTTGAAAATGAGAATCACTAAGGTTCCAAAGAACATATATATGACAAAGCCACTAAGCCTATATACATATGTTTAGTAGAGTTTCCGTACTTCACTGAGTAGCTTAAAAAGTTCGAGATCATGAATTCCTAGCCCCATTGATCTTTTCGTCAAACAAACCACATCCCATCTAGCGTTCTAATATTTATTTTTCACTATCCGTTTACCAAAAGATTTTGGTCAAGATCTTTATCAATCTATTGGATTTTTAGGCATATTTAGTGATAGTGGTCCGTTGGATTGTTTTGGATAATTTATTTGATGAATAAAGATAGTAATATCATCCTTACAAAATAAGGATATATAGTCACCCAAGATATTTATGTTGTTATATTTATATTTTACATACTAATAATTATGTTCAAATTGACTCGCAACAAATGCCGCAAGAAACATACTATAGAGTCATTACACCGTAAAAACACAAAATATATACTAATAATTGGTGGTCTTAAATCAATTTATATTTATGCGCTAGCATTTAATTTCATTGTATATGTTTACATTGACATGCTGAACTACTACCGATCAACTTTTTTTTTGACCTTTCAGAAAACGTGTCTAGCATGGACTCTAGCATGCAAGTTTTTTTATTTGGTATAGGCAGATCGATCAATCCCTGATTTGATCTAGCGAGGACTGTGTCATTGTAAAGTTTTTATTTAGACTTTATCGATTGGTTTATCTACAAACACAATTTGAATAGCCTATGCATCAGACTTGTGACGTGTCAGACTATCACATGTTCATAGTTTTACGTAACTCTTAGATTTGTTTAATCTTAACCATTAGTATTAAAATCAACGGTATATTTATTTATAGCCTATGTGGCTTAATGTGGTGTCTCCATTTAACAAACCCCGTATTGTGCTTTTAGTATATAATAGATGATTCATTTGATTTGCTAGATCTAAAGGTAGTGGGTAATAAGATTACTTCATCGCTTTGATTGAATTTTCTTACAATCTTTTTATTTTGTTTGCATCAGTTTTCTTTTGCTTACCAACTGCTTCTACCGTCACTTGGATTGTTTCCCATAGTGATAGCTGATAAACGTATCTAATTTGGTCAGTGGATGAAACGCGTGCATTTTTCATGGATACATTTGTATATATATAGAGTAAGAAATATGTCTATATTCACATGGATGGATGATATATCTATAGATGGGATAGCTTTAAGGTTTTGGTTACCGTGATAATCGGAAAATCCCAACCGGTTGCCAAACAAATCTACTAGATATGATAATTTTGATAAGGAAAAATTTGCGACAAGACCATTATTTTGTGTCATTTGCTGAAACACAGTGTTCGATTGTATCTTGTCATAACACACCACATTTCTATAAATAAAAAGTTGGCACATTGTCTTCAAAATTGGTCATCCCTAACAAAAGTGCTAAACTTCCTATTTTTGTCACCGCGGTGTGTTCTGGCAAATATGTCACAAAATTATAATGGTATCTAGCAAAGACACAATCGGACAGTGCGTTTCAGCAAACGACAAAAAGTAACAATAGCAAATTTTCCTTTTTAATAAAGCTATTTTATAATTTGTCAACCCGATGCAACGCACGGGTATTATGCTAGTAAGAATAAAGTGTATAGTGGATCAGATAGATGTTTTAGCATGATTAGTTATGTTTAACAATCAGAATTTGCATCATATCTTCGCTTAGTCATCAAACTTATTATATTACTGTCTACTTCACACTAGTCTAACGAAAAAAATAGCGTGTATATTTAAAATAGCGTTGACTCGCTATGATATTTTAGTGCAATATAGTATGCTATTTTATAAATAGCACCATAGCAAGTAAAGTTATAAAAATTTAAACGTAGACACTAAAAATACGTTATAGCGCGTTAAATAGCAGAAAATAGCGTGCTATTTTTTTCCTTAAATAAAAGTGCAGGACGCTGCCGCCCGTGCAGTGAAACGGCTGCCGCGAGCACGCGTCTTGCGTCCATGCACGCTGAGCTTCTGGTCGTGGAACCAAGATTTGGCATAGTACCTGTGGATGAACTCCCCGGTAACACCGCTGCTTAGTGTAGTACAGTGTAGTATTAATAATAGGGGTTAGTGTATCATAAACGGTAATCAGTAAATGGTAAGACAAATGGGATATATATTAATTATTTGATATGACTATTGGTCTGAAACACTTTGTGTAAATGGTAAGCACATTTTCCGAATCTGTGATATTTGTGTGAATCTTGATATTGCTCCTTTGATTGGTGGAGACTTCAATATTTTATGGTTTGCTGATGAGAAAAACAAAGGGGGAGGAGCTTCTCACTTTTCTGATAGTTTTTTTTTTTGAAACAATACCATGATATATTATAGCAACGAACGGTACATAGTAGAGATATATAAGCTGTCTTCAGCGATTACAAAATAAAGTCTAAGAAAAAACGAGCTAATCTTCGAGGCCTTCAAACTCTTCTTCTTCCATGACACAATCTTGTATTTTCCTGAAGCCAGCCAAAAGATAATAGCACAAATACCAAACCATAAACCTGCAAATACCAATAGTGGTTCTCCCTTTTTTTTAATTTGAGCCGCAGTGCCAAGGCTACGTGCACGCAAATACCAAACTTTTCTGATAGTTTCAATGCCATAATTAATCTGTACAACCAGATAGAGCTACCTATGTCAGAAGGTCATTTCACTTGGTCAAACAACCAGGAAAACCCCACTTTGGAGAAGCTTGGCGTAATAATCCTCATTAACTTTGAATGGGAGACTATGTTTCCTCTCTCTAGTGTGCAAGGAAAATTCCTAGATTTATGTCTGATCATAATCCAATTATTCTTGATACTCATGAAAAAATAGAAGTGAAAAGTAGGGAGTTTAGATTCAAGAAAAAATGGATTACTCGTCCTAAGTTTCACTCTCGGGTGGATAGAGCCTAGAACACCACCGTTAGAGTTACTGATAGTATTACTATAATCCAAGAGAAGTTGAGGAAAGTTAAGGATACCCTGAAAGGATGGGGTGAAAATGTCAGAGGGGATTCTTTAAAACTGAAAAAGGAACTTTTGTGTGAGCTGGAAAATTTGGAAATTATGGAGGAAGATAATGTTCTATCTGGTGCCCAATATGCCAGGAAAAGGGATATTCAAGTCTCATGAAAATCTATGAGGAAGAAGAATTATATTAGTTCAGTAGATCAAGTGAGATGTGGCTTCTAGAGGGGGACAATAACACTGCTTACTTTCATAGGGTTCCTAATGGCAGAATAAGGAAAAATACAATGTACTCCATGAAGAAGGATGATATTAATGTTCAAGACACCTCTAGAACATGCTACAGACTATTACAAACATCTTTTTGGGCTATCTGAAGGGAATAATATGGCCATGGATGCAAGTATTTTGTCTAAAGAAGAAAAGTTGTCAGAGGAGGATAATGAAAATTTGAATGAACCATTCTTAGAGACGGAAGTCAAGCATGCTCTCGATTGTATGATGAAAAATAAAGCTCCTGGACCTGATGAAATCCCTGTTGAGTTTAGTCAGTCCTGTTGGGATATTGTGAAAAATGATATTAGGAATCCCTTTCATGATTGGCATTTGGGAAGGTTGAATTTTGGTATGATGTAAATATATCCAAAATTTATTGTACCAATATGCTATTATGTACTAGTGGTACACACCAATTTGTTTATACTTATTTGGTTTATAGTACATCTAGAATTCTGAGCTTGACTTGCATGTACTGTGAAATTGCATGAGTCGACCAATATATCTTGTTCTTATCCTGCAGAAGTTGCATGACCTGACGACAAAGAATCATGTACATCATATGCAACCGTTGAGCAAATAAATAAAATGAACCATCACACTATTCACATGAAGATGTTGTGACAAATTCTTGTGTGCTATGTAACATATGTAAATATTTGATTGTGTTGCTGTCGAAGTTGTCTTATGTATGATTTGGATGACACTCACATTTGATTTACTGTACAACTGTTTTTTTCTTGCCTTTTACACTGAGGTCACAGTTCCTTTTGCGGTATTCCCCTGGCCAGCGTGACGGAATTGGGATTTTGGAGGCGCAAATCCTGGGAGGTGTGGAGCTTGCGTGCGCGCGCAGTTCAGTTGGACGTGTTGCAGGAAACGAAACTAGCACTGATGATGCCGGCCAGAGAAATACGCACCTAGTTAGCTGCTCCCTTGTTCCAGCTACACAAAGCATGGTAGCTCATCTTTGCTGCCCGTGTCCTAGTCAGCAACGAAGAAGTGAAGATGGAACTGGACATCTCCATCCCAACTTCTCCCACTCATTGCCTCTCACACCATATTGCCATACAATAGGCCATACCAGCATTTGGCACATGACATGTATTAGCAGCTAGTCCTAGATGCATTTTTTTTATGGATGGACGGATTATATTCCTTTTTATTTTATTGTCCAGATAATTATGAGTAAGCTCTTCATCGATGGACTACATTTGTATCGTGAACTGAAGCTTGAAGTAATTACAGACTTTAAACTACTTGATATAGTATAAAGGGTAAAATAACAAGTTATGACAGCAAACTTGTAAAGGGTAAGATAACAAGTTATCAAAGATATAAAACATTGGAATAGAAGCTCACAAAATCACAATCACCACCATGTTCATAGAAGTTCCGCATGAACCTAAAGAGATTACGCGCCTTTTTGCCATATTAAATCTGTATTCCCAGCATTGTATCTATCAAAGAATAACACCTTGGTGAGGGATGATACTTAGCTTTCTCTCTCCAAACTCTAGATGTCTTGGTTTTGTTCACCGCTTCCAAGAACAGTGATTTTCTACCCGGCCCCAGTGCATTAAAAAAGCTTGCAAATGTATGTAAAGAGCAGCCTCCTATGTCGTGCGGAGGAGAGCACAAGATGTCCAGCTAGGTACTTGATAAATGACTCATGCTCGGACTTCGATGGTGTTTCAGTCACATGAGGGTTAATCATCGAGTTGTGAAGTTCCTGGACATAGAGTTCAGCTATACCATTGACATCAGTGTAGAATGGTAGCAGCAAAGCAGCCAGTGTTAAAATTTCTAATAACAAGTTGCCGAAGGAAGCAGGTGCAATATAGCTCTTCGCAGTTCTACAACGTCCCCCAATCACCTTCAGTTGCTACTCAGAGAAAGAGCCGCACCAGCTCTTGTTGCTTCTCTAAGCATCGATGATGACGTTTAGGTACCCCATTCATAAAAGAAGTCCATCTTTGATGCATACAAAGTATGTTAGCGCCATTCTCCAGTGTGTACAATTTCACTGCTGGATTTTGCCTTACATAATCACGAACTGACTTTTCCCTCACTGACAAGGGTATAGCTAATAGAGCCCGTTAGTTGTGTACCCCTGAGGCACGTTAAGCTAGGCCCAATTGTAATGATAGTCGAATACGAGTTCTTACCGTATGTCGATATTGTAATCTGTATCGGACCCTACCCGATCCTCGAGACCTGGCCACCTATATATAGGGGCCAGGAGGGGACGGTGAAGGGCAGATTAAAAGCAAGCCAGGTTGAACACCCAAGTTTACTTTCGATACACACATATTTCGACTAACTTTACCTTCGAGTTCATCCGACGCCCTATCTCCCCGATCCTAAGTCCTTCATCTAGGACATTTGTCGAGTTAACCCCTCGTCAATTGGCGCCGACCGTGGGGACTCTGGGCGTTGGAATCATGAATTCGACGGCTTTTTTGCTTTTAGCCAATAGCAGTTCAGAACTCGACGAAAATCAAGAGATGGAGGTGACAATTGGAAGTTTGAGCATCCTCATCGGGCCATCGGGTTCATCCCGCCTCTCGGATTCGACGAAACCAGATCCGTCGGCAAGCAGGCCCGAAACAGAGGAAACATTGGAGTCATCAGAAGGCTCTTCCAGCGAGGTAAACTCGCCGGTCAGCTTAGAAAAAGCATCAATCGCAGAAGGCGACGAAATTCAGGAAAATTTCGACTCAGAAGAAAAAGCGTGTCAGGCGCACAACAATGCAAAGGACTTCGCCGTGGAAAGCAGCGGCGTCTCCAAAGTACATCAGTTATGCGTCATTATCACTGAGGCAGAAGAAGGAAACAACAGCGAAGGAAGTAAAAAGGTCGACAAGCAAGTCGACAAAACGAAAGATCACAACAAAAAGGAAAAAGAGAAAGTCCATGTCTCGGCTGGTGAATGGAGAATGATCAAGTCAGCCATTAATCATGGTACAGAAGTACCCGAAGGATCGAGAAGAGAAGTTCTAATGGGATATCAGTATGCATTGTACCAACACCGGAAGAAACTAAGGGAGGAAAGAGACATGGTTTTCCAAGACAATAACAGCATATCAAGGAAGGAATACTGGGAAGACTATAGTGAAGATTCAGAATATAGCAGAGAGAGGCGCGGAGACCCAAAACACAACAGGGAGGCGACATCATGCGGCAGAGAAGAAGGGTACTCAAGGAGCCCCACCCCGCGGCTAGAAGGGGAGGAAGATGACCTGATGCAAAAAACGCCAGAGGCAGCATTAGCAGCAGCACAAGCATATTTGCTAGCTACAAGACCAGAACATGGAGACCCGCGAGAAGATATGCACCGAGCCGCGATACGAAGCCTCAGAATAGTAGAAGGTAAGATCAGGGAACAAGGCCCAGAGATGAAATCGACAAGCTACAAGGGAAATCGAAAGGAGAAGGTCAGATACAATCGCACAGATAACGAGTATAGCGAGTCATCAGAAGAGAAAAAGCAACAGAAAAGGAAGGAGGACGCAAGAAGTATAATAGCGCAAGCTCGAGTAAATAAATTGCGACATGCTTGGAGGGAAGAGAATTACGAGGACGATGATAAAGATATGGGTGCGTTATGCTTTACCCGCAGGGTTCGCAAAACGCGGGTACCCAAAGGATTCAAACTACCGCACGATGATACGTCTCAAACGTATCTATAATTTTTGATGCTCCATGCTTGTTTTTACACCATTTGCCTATTGTTTCGTTACACTTAGTGGCACTTTTATGCATTTTCCAGAACTAACCTATTAACGAGTTGCACAGTGCCAGTTCCCTGTTTTTTGCTGTTTTTGTGTTTCAGAGTGATACACAGGAAATATTCTCGGAATTGGACGAAACCACATCCTGAAGTCTTATTTTACCCGGAAGCTTCCAGAGATCCGAAGAGGAGTAGGAGGTGGGCCATAGGGGCCCCACACACACAGGTGGCGCGGCCAGGCCCCTGGCCGCGCCAGCCATGTGTGAGGAGGCCCTGGCCCTCCTCTGACATCGCCCCTTCGCCTATAAGAAGCCTCGGGACAGAAAACCCTAGGGGATTCGGCAATTTTCCAGAAACAGTTCCGCAGCTCCGCCGCCGCCGTCGACGAATTTCGGGGGACAGAAGTCTCTGTTCCGGCACCCTGCCGGGACGGTGAAGTGCCCCCGGAGCCATCTCCATCGGTCTCCATCGCCGTCTCCGCCGTCTCCATCGACCTCACCGCCATCTCCATCAACCTTGCTGTCTCCTATGATGAGGAGGGAGTAGTTCATCCCCGGGGCTGAGGGCTCTACCGGTAGCTATGTGGTTCACCTCTCTCTCCCATGATGTGATCTTTATGTGATCGTGAGCTTTGTATCATGTTGAAAAAGTACATGTTATTATTCAGATATTTTGTGTACTCTAGTGATGTTATTAAAGTAATCTATTCCTCCTGCTATGGTGTAACGGTGACAGTGCGTGCATCATGGTGGTACTTGGTTTAGGCTATGATTGTGATCTCTTGTGGATTATGAGAATAATTATTGCTATGATAGTTTGAGTGATCTATTCCTCCTTTCATGGTGTAATGTTGACAGTGTGTGCACCGTGTTAGTACTTGGTTTAAGTTGCAATGATTTCTATCTTGAGTTGTGCTTTGATTTGGATATCTCTATGAGTGGTGTTTGTCAAGTACTTGATGAACTTTAAGGGGTGCTTCCGTAGCCACTACACAATGATTAGTGTTATTCAATAGGAGAGTAATTCAGAGTGCCTTAGCAAAGAGAAGTTATTTGTTCAGTCATGTTATATTGTTGGGAGTGTGTCCACTAGTGAAAGTATGATCCCTAGGCCTTGTTTCCAAGCTTTGCATACCGTTTACTTGCTATTTTGTTACTTGTTTGCTCGCAGCGATATTTATTTCACATCACGTTTGCTACTTATAATCATCTATACCGCTTGTATTTTACTATCTCTTCGCCGAACTAGTGCACCTATACATCTGACAAGTGTATTGGGTGTGTTGGGGACACAAGAGACTTTCTGTATCGTAATTGCAGGGTTGCTTGAGAGGGATAGCTTTGACCTCTAACCTCCCTGAGTTCGATAAACCTTGGGTGATCCACTTAAGGGAAACTTGCTGCTGTTCTACAAACCTCTGCACTTGGAGGCCCAACAAGTGTCTACAAGAATAGAAGTGCGTAGACATCAAGCTCTTTTCTGGCGCCGTTGCCGGGGAGGTAAGGTAAAAGGTACTCGCATCCTCCTATGTGAGTGCTCGGAGTTATTTCCTTTAGATTCTGCAATTGCATCTTTTTGTTTCTTGTTTTTATTTTCACTAGTTAGGCTTAATGGAAAACAAAGAGTTCTTTAGTCTTTTTCCTGATTTTAGATTTGAAGAGAAAATTGAAAATCCTTTGGAGTTTATTTCGCATAGCAATGTTATTAGTACGAATGCTTTGAATACCGTTAATGCTAATGCTATAGAAAAGTCTAAGCTTGGGGAAGCTGGTTTTGTTAAGTATGATATTTTTAGTCCCCCAGCTTTAGTGGAGAAAGTTTGCTCTGATGATATTTTATCTCCCATATGTGATGTTTCTAATGATGCTTGTGCCCCTCGTCCTTTTAAAATACCTACGCAGATTGTTGAACATGTTAGGGATAACTGCTATTTAGGTGATGGAACTGTCCATCCTGGTGATCATTTGCTCTTTATACATGAATTATGCGAGTTGTTCCAGTGTGCAGGTATTTCGATGAACCAAGTTAAGAAGAAGCTATTTTCTTTATCACTGAAAGGCAGAGCTGAGGAATGGTATCGGCTGCTTGAAGATGGTCCATCTGTTGGCTGGGAGGAAATTGTACCTCTCTTTTATTCTAAATTCTATCCTCCAAGTGAGATTCATAAAGATCGTAATCAGATATATAATGTTTGGCCTCATGAGGGAGAAAGCATTGCCCAAGCGTGGGGAAGATTGAAGTTACTAATGCATAAATGTCCTATTCATGATCTTCCCCGTAATATTGTTATTAATAATTTTTATGCAAGGCTTTCAGGAAATTACAAGGACTATCTAGATGCATGCTTTGATGGGTCTTTCACAAGCAAGGATTTCAACACCAAGTGGGGTCTGCTTGAGACAATTCAAAACAATATTGAAGGTTGGGATAGCGATAAAGGTAAAGGACCAGGTATGAATTATGAGTTTGATTGCATTAAGTCTTTCGCTGAAACTGCTAATTTTCAAGAGCTTAGTGCTAAATATGGTCTTGATCCTCAAATTATGGTTGATTGCTTTAAAGCCTTTGCTTCCCATATGAATGTTCCTAAAGGAAATGGGGACGTGTATCATGAACCTTTTAAGGACACTCGTGTAGAAAATGATATTGTTGTTGATGATTCCAATAAACATGCTCAAACTTCTAAAAGTACTATTTCTTATAAGCATGTTAATTTTTGCGGAGTACATAGACCTTGTGAACAGAGTTACAACAAGGAAGATTATTGCATCACCCACGCAAATGAAGAAACTACTATGTGGTACAAGGATATAGGTGAGATCGGTAAAAAGGTTTGTGAGCTTTATCCTTTTCTTTGTAAACATTGCGATGACATAGGTCATTTTAATTTCCAATGCTCAAACCCTAATAGTTACTCTTCTAGTACCTTAAGTTTGTATTGTGATGACAAGATTACTCCCAATCAGCATGATGAGCTCACTTTGTTCTTGGCGTGTGAAGAGATATCTAGAAAGATTGCTTTGATAGATATGAATGATGTTGATATTAATAGCACCCTTCGTGGTTGTCGTCTCTATTGTGCTAAGGATTGCCTTGCAAATACTTACATACAAAATCTTATAAAACTTGATATTTTGCCAAGCTATGACAGGACTGATAGATGTTTTTATCTCATTAATAGAGAGGAGGAATCCTCCAAAGTTTCTTCTGTTGTTCCTGTCAGCAAACCAGATTATGTGGACAAGATGCCTTTCCCTCCTAGAGAATATGTGGAGAAGATGCCCTTCAAGTCTCTCCCTCCTAAAGGAGAGAGTAAGAAGAGTAAGAAGAAGAAGAAGAAGAGGAGTAAGAGGCGAGAGGACACGGTATCTTCCCCTAAGCGTTATGATCCTGCTATAGATTATGATAATTCTGATTGGGATGATGTTCCTATGCCTATTACTTATGTTAGTGATCATGATTGGGAAAAGCACTCTACTTTTGATATTGAAAATCTTTTTGGTACCAATTCTAAGGTTAATAATTGTTGTACCATTAGTGCTATCCATGTTCCTTTTTGTGATGATATGTTTGATGAATATGCTATGCGACATAGTAGTTCTCTATCTTGTGATGATACTAAGCCTCTAGTTTATGATGATGAGTATAATGTTTTAAATTCACCTACTTTTGAGGAGAAAAATAGTTATGATTATAATATGCCTCCTATTTTTTATGATTATGGTGATGAGAATAATTATTCTATTGAATCTGCTCCTACTACTATTGTTCATGTAGGGAGTATTAATCCTTTTATGCATGTGGCTCATGATAGGGATGCTTTATGTGATAGTTACATTGTTAATTCTATTCATGATGCTACTGAAAGTTACTTTGAGAGAGGGAAACATGGTTTGATGGATCTCAACAATATTGAGTTTCCCCTCTTTATGTTGCAATTCTTGAAGTTGTACTTGTTTTGCCTTCCTATGCTTTTTGCTTTGCGCTTTCATGACGTGTCTCTTTACAAGACTATTTTTCATAGGAAGTGGTTTAGATTTAAATGTGTTCCACATTTGCTTTTTGATGCTCTCTTTTGCTTTAAGTTCCTATATGGCGCCTGATACGTCTCAAACGTATCTATAATTTTTGATGCTCCATGCTTGTTTTTACACCATTTGCCTATTGTTTCGTTACACTTAGTGGCATTTTTATACATTTTCCGGAACTAACCTATTAACGAAGTGCCACAGTGCCAGTTTCCTGTTTTCTGCTGTTTTTGTGTTTCAGAAGTGATACACAGGAAATATTCTCGGAATTGGACGAAACAAGTTCCTGAAGTCATATTTTACCCGGAAGCTTCCAGAGATCCGAAGAAGTGTCGGAGGGGGGCCACCAGGGCCCCACACAAGGGGGCGGCGCGGCCTGGCCCCTGGCCGCGCCACCCCTGTGTGAGAGCCCCTGGCTCCACCTCTGACATCGCCCCTTCGCCTATAAGTACCCCCCGACGAGAAAAACCTAAGGCCCGATCAGTTTTCCAGAATACATCGCGATCCGCCGCCGCCGTCGACCCGAAGATCGGGAGGGTCCAGAAGCTCTTCCCGGCACCCTGCCGGAGAGGGGAATCGCCACCGGAGGTCTTCTTCATCGCCATGCCTGCCTCCGGAGTGATGAGTGAGTAGTCTACCTTGGACTATGGGTCCATAGCAGTAGCTAGATGGTTGTCCTCTCCACCATGTGCTTCATGTTTAGATCTCATGAGCTGCCCTACATGATTGAGATCACCGTTATGTAATTCTATGATGTTGGTTTGTTGGGATCCGATGAATATTGGTGTTTATGATTAAGTTGCTATACTGAATTATATCTTTTGTTATCTCTATGTTGTTTATGATCTTGCATGCTCTCCGTTGTTAGTAGCTATCTTGGCCGAGTAGTTGCTAGTGACTCCAAGAGGGGGTATTTATGCTCGATAGTGGGTTCATGTCTCTATTTCACCTGGGGGAGTGACAGAAACCTCTAAGGTGGTAGATGTGCTGTTGCTACTAGGAAGAAAACAACATTCATATGCTCAAGGGCATATGCTTTGTTTACATTACACACTTTGCTTAATGCAATTATCTGTTGTTCGCAACTTAATACTTCTAGGGTGTTCGGATGATATCCCCGGGGGTGGATTATTAGTCATAGATGCAGTTGGATAGCGGTCTATGTATTTTGTTGTAATGCCCAGAGTAAATCTCATAGTGATCTTCTTGACATATCACGTTATCTTTATTCTATCAATTGCCCAACTGTAATTTGTTTACCCAGCATGTTATTTTATCTATGGAGAGACACCACTAGTGAACTGTGGACCCCGGTCCTATTTTAATCATATTGCAATCACCTGTTTACTTTTCCCGCACTGTTTACTTTACTCGCATATACTCTACTGTTTTCCACTCGATACACTCATAACCTTTGTTTCAAGCAAACCGGTGAGATTGACAACCTCATCGCAAGTTGGGAACAAAGTACTTGTTTGTGTGTGTGCAGGTTCCACAAACACCTTCAGTCGTCACCGTCTCTCTTCTTTAAGATCGACATTAAACCTTGGTTTCTTAATTGAGGGAAAACTAGCCGCTACACTCATCATACCTTCCTCTTGGGGTTCCCAACAGGCTGGTCATTCACCACGCACAAGGACAGTTTGCTCCCACATCAACTTGGAGTAGCAGCGCCTTTGCCTCAAGCTTTTATATGGCGCCCACATGAGCATCTTTGCAAATTACTGCGCCTAGCTCAAAGGCGTTAAAGAAAAGCACTCTTGGGAGATAACCCAATGTTTTTACTTTCAGTACTTTTTCTTTTATTTGAGTCTTGGAAGTTATTACTACTGTAATGACCACTCCTTATCTTGTTTATTTCGTTTTTGTGCCAAGAGAAGCCTCTAATTTGAGTGAGGTAAAGATTTGAGGATGTTGCTGTCCTGAAACTGTTTTCGGTGCTACACCGTAAAAATTCGTGAAAATTCTCAGTTTATCTTTTGGACCTGCGATTTCTTGTGCATATGTCCCAGGTTATATCCAAACTTTTCTTAGTTGAACACTTATTGATTTGAGCAACAGAAAATCCCTCAAAAATTCGACCTTTGTCAGCTGTTCAGTTTTGACAGATTTCTGCCAATATTTGTGTTTGCCACTTTATCGCTTTCTTTTGAGTTCTTTTGATCATGGAACTTTTTGGGGAGTTGCTACAGTAGTATTTGCTATATATGTGGTGGTTTTGAGTTGAAACCTGAAGCTAAAAGAGGTTGAATATATTTTATGCTTACACTAATGTTGCTAATAGAATTGTGTTTAGTTTTGTATGAAGGAAGTTTTCAAGTGTAGGGATTGGAGAATAATGAGATGAGTTGAAGAATGGACAAAAGCTCAATCTTGGGGATGCCCATGCATCACCCCAAGAAATATCCAAGAAGTACAAGCGTCAAAGCTTGGGGATGCCCCCGAGGCACCCCTTCTTCATCGGCAAAAATCAGGTCACCTTTCAAAACACTATATTTTTATTGCTTCATGCACTATGTGTTTTTCTTGGAGAGTCAGTTGTTTTAGTTTTCTTAGTTGGCTAGGTTTGTTTGTTTGCTGCAATAAATGGTTAGATCACATCATGTTTATTTTGGAGGGATGAACTCGTTTTAATTTGCTAAGAACACTCAGTTTTTCACTCTTATCGTTCACCGAGTGTTCTTCTGTTTCTGCTACTGCTTTTGGTTTTTGTTTTCGCCTTGATTTGCGTTCAGACCTTGTCATACCTTTTCATCAAGGTGTATTTTTGCCTCTGATCTTTATTGGTTTTCATCAAAAGAGGTGTCTTAAAAAATTTCAAATGGTGTTGGAAAAGAGAAAAAGCTTTGTGCAAAATAGTGGTACAAGAAGGAGCTTGTGTAGACTGCGGCTTAGGCTTTTTCATGTCATGCTTGATGTCTTTTTGATAGTATGCTTAGTGGTTTTAATGTAGCATGACTTGTCTCAAATAACTGAGATTGCTTAATGAGCCTTTGAAAAAATCATGCGTTGTTTTAATTATTTGGAAGCATTATTTTGGTTTTCTCCTTGATGCTTTATTTGGGTTGACTTGGCGCATGCTCACACATGTTTTGACTCTTACAAAGTCGCCAATAGCCTATATGATCATTTAGTTTTTGACTTTTGATGCCATCTTATGCTTCTTTTAATGTCGCTTTGTCGCTTTGCATGATTATGGCCATTATTGCTCTCTTAGTTGGTCGCTCCCAGTCTTTTGCTAGCCCTCACCTTGTACTGAGTATGAGCTCTACTCGTGCATCCAACTCCTAAAAGCCAAAGTTTTCCAAAGTTTCCACCATACATACCTACTAGCAATTTGCTATTCCAAGTAAATTTGACTTGCTTTTATTTTCTCTTCAAATTAAACTCTTACCAGTGTTATGCGAAATTCGGTCAGTAAAGCTCTCACGAACCGGAAGGCACACTTTACTTTTTCCTGTTCTTAAAAATTTGACATTGTGGTCTCTTATGTTGAGTTGTTATGCTTGCAAGTTGTAAGTTGGATTCTAGCCCATCCATGCTGTCATGGGGCAAGCTTTCAACATTGCACTTCTTTTTGAGTTGATATCGTGATCCTTTGTTTATGGATGCCCGCGGTGTGAAATGAATTGGGAATCTTGTGGGGATCATGGAGTTTGTATATGTGTTAGGGAAACACCGGGCCGCCAATCTAAGCCATGCATAATTCATGGTGGAAATTTGCAGCATACCCATGGTGAACATTCGACGACGCATCTCACAATAAAAAGCTAAACAATATAGCAAATAAAAGAGATGTCGAGGTGTTCATTGTCTGCTTGTCCTGTCATTTTGGTGTGGGCTTGTTCCATGTCATCGGGCACGGAGGTACCCCATTGGCGGTTTTCAATGATATGCATATACTTACAATGACAAGAGCCTTGCTTGGGACTCTAAGTAAAGTAGCATGAGGTTTGGGTACTCGTATTCACGGGGCACGAGGTTTTCAACTTATGATTTGTCAAGCATATGCATCATAATTGTTCTCGCATTAACTTTAACCATTCAAGATGCTTATGATGGGGGCAATGAGAGCTCAAAGCCGGTAAGTACCATAATTTTTGAAGGTTATAAAACTTGCAATCACTGCTTCCCTCTGCGAAGGGCCTTTCCTTTACTTTTATGTTGAGTCACCACCTTCTATCTTTATGCACCACTAAGAGAGCATAGTTGTCATTCTTAGTGTAATATGCATTGTCCCAAAGTTCATTGATTGATTCATGATCATGGTTTCACTTGTTCTTAAATTATTTGTATCTAGTCGCCCTCTTAAACTTGAAGGTGTCCTATGCATTTATGTTTTGCTCTCTTTGAAGGACAAGCTGAAAACCATTTGTATGTTTTTTCTTATGATTTGAACACACGTTTGACTTTCATTGTTTCATTTTCATGATCTTTTGTTTGTGTTCATTTTCATGTTTACAACATGGTTGCTAAGTTCTTATTGTCAAGATTATATCTTTCATGCCCATGTTTTAAGTTCTTATGATCCCAGCTCACAAATGCTTACATATATGATCAAGATTGTGTAGGTGCATGTCACCTCAAAAATTATTCTTTTGTTATCACTTACCTACTCGAGGACGAGCAGGAGTTAAGCTTGGGGATGCTTGATACGTCTCAAACGTATCTATAATTTTTGATGCTCCATGCTTGTTTTTACACCATTTGCCTATTGTTTCGTTACACTTAGTGGCACTTTTATGCATTTTCCAGAACTAACCTATTAACGAGTTGCCACAGTGCCAGTTCCCTGTTTTCTGCTGTTTTTGTGTTTCAGAGTGATACACAGGAAATATTCTCGGAATTGGACGAAACCACATCCTGAAGTCTTATTTTACCCGGAAGCTTCCAGAGATCCGAAGAGGAGTAGGAGGTGGGCCACAGGGGCCCCAAACACACAGGTGGCGCGGCCAGGCCCCTGGCCACGCCAGCCATGTGTGAGGAGGCCCTGGCCCTCCTCTGACATCGCCCCTTTGCCTATAAGAAGCCTCGGGACGGAAAACCCTAGGGGATTCGGCAATTTTCCAGAAACAGTTCCGCAGCTCCGCCGCCGCCGTCGACGAATTTCGGGGTCAGAAGTCTCTGTTCCGGCACCCTGCCGGGACGGGGAAGTGCCCCCGGAGCCATCTCCATCGCCGTCTCCGCTGTCTCCATCGACCTCACCGCCATCTCCATCAACCTTGCTGTCTCCTATGATGAGGAGGGAGTAGTTCATCCCCGGGGCTGAGGGCTCTACCGGTAGCTATGTGGTTCACCTCTCTCTCCCATGATGTGATCTTTATGTGATCGTGAGCTTTGTATCATGTTGAACAAGTACATGTTATTATTCAGATATTTTGTGTACTCTAGTGATGTTATTAAAGTAATCTATTCCTCCTGCTATGGTGTAACGGTGACAGTGCGTGCATCATGGTGGTACTTGGTTTAGGCTATGATTGTGATCTCTTGTGGATTATGAGAATAATTATTGCTATGATAGTTTGAGTGATCTATTCCTCCTTTCATGGTGTAATGTTGACAGTGTGTGCACCGTGTTAGTACTTGGTTTAAGTTGCAATGATTTCTATCTTGAGTTGTGCTTTGATTTGGATATCTCTATGAGTGGTGTTTGTCAAGTACTTGATGAACTTTAAGGGGTGCTTCCGTAGCCACTACACAATGATTAGTGTTATTCAATAGGAGAGTAATTCAGAGTGCCTTAGCAAAGAGAAGTTATTTGTTCAGTCATGTTATATTGTTGGGAGTGTGTCAACTAGTGAAAGTATGATCCCTAGGCCTTGTTTCCAAGCTTTGCATACCGTTTACTTGCTATTTTGTTACTTGTTTGCTCGCAGCGATATTTATTTCACATCACGTCTGCTACTTATAATCATCTATACCGCTTGTATTTTACTATCTCTTCGCCGAACTAGTGCACCTATACATCTGACAAGTGTATTGGGTGTGTTGGGGACACAAGAGACTTTCTGTATCGTAATTGCAGGGTTGCTTGAGAGGGATAGCTTTGACCTCTAATCTCCCTGAGTTCGATAAACCTTGGGTGATCCACTTGAGGGAAACTTGCTACTGTTCTACAAACCTCTGCACTTGGAGGCCCAACAAGTGTCTACAAGAATAGAAGTGCGTAGACATCACATGACCAGAATAAGTACGACGGGTCGCAAGAACCTACCTTATGGCTATCAGATTATCTGCAGGCAGTGCAGATATTAGGGGGGACAAAAGCGATTGCAATGCAAAGTTTGCAGCTGCAACTCACCGGCGCCGCACGGTCCTGGTTGAACACCCTACCCGACGAATCCATTGGAAGCTGGGGGGAACTCGAAAGTCAATTTACAAGAAATTTTTGTTCCACCTACAAGCGCCCAGCATCACTGGAGGAAATTAAAGCATGTGTGCAGAGGAAAGGCGAAATGTTACGTTCTTATATACAACGCTGGAGTATAATCAAAAACTCAGCAGAGGACGTCTCCGACGAACGAGCAATAGATGCCTTTTCGGAAGGACTTCGTCGCTCAGATCTTGTGGAAGAAATAGGAAGAACAAGACCTACGACAGTAGCTGAGCTAATGGAACAAGCCAACAAATTCGCTGATGGAGAGGACGCGTATAACAACAAAAGAGGACGTTCACCAGAAGTCGACAGAATAAGTCGACAGAGAAGACGACACCGCAGCAGGGATAACCAAGGAAGGCGAAATCAGGTAGCCGCGGGTTACATACTAGAAGAAGAGGAAGGGTATGAAAGTAGGAGGCTTCAGGCAGAAGGAGTAGAAAAATCGAGATACTCTGGTCCTTCGGCCGAGGATATGCTATACGGACCTTGCCGAATCCACTACGCGTATCTCGATGGGAAAAGGGTCTCAAATCACCTTGATGAATATCCATAAAGAGGAAGGGTAAGAAAATCGGTTAATGAATATGATCATCACAAAACTATTTATACCAAACTTTTTTACCCATTCTGCTACTAAATTCATTGTTGCACACTATATAATTAACATTTATCCTATTGATAGATCTTAAGATACAATAATATAAAATCCATTGTGTGCTAAATGAAAGAAATTTTTTCATTTAATCATTTATTTAAATTTGGACTATGATAGTATAGCCTTTTTTTGTGCTAGGATGAGTCCATAACTAATGTTTGTAAGGAAAATAAACATATTTCATCCTAGGTTTTCCTATTGTTATTCCATCATATGTTAGCTTGTGCCACTGAATTCATTATATGTGTTGTGTTTAAATGTATTTGCATAATATTTATCATCACATAGCTAACTAACTTAACAATGTTGTGTTCCATGGAATGTGTCATATAATATACTCACAAGGACAACAAATATCTTACAAGTGTGTATTTTGGAATTTAAAATATTATTTTTAACTATTTGAATGCCCGTGTGTTGCCACCATTTTATAAGTTTTTCTATCATCACATATGTCGATGTGTAAACATGAAATGCAGATATTTTTTCGTTGCCGCACATTCTGGACCCTCAAGTTTTTTTATCCCCGCACAAGCTCGTGAGCTTTAATGTTTGTCGATGATTCCTACTCCCTCCGATTGGAAATAAGTGTCGGTGATTTTGTACTAACTTAATATAAAGTTTATAGTAAGTCACCGATACTTATTTTCGATCTAGGGGAGTACAAGATGTAATAAGACATGTATATTTTCGGTCCTTGAACTATTGGACAGAGATTATTCACAAGTTCAAAAAAATTGAGGAAAATCAAATAAACAATAAATTTGATAGAAAAATTCTAGGTTTGACGCATCGAAGAGACAGTGAAGAAAAATTCTAGGTTTGACGCATAGAAAAATTGGGTTCGTAGCATAGAAAACAAAAATTTTCCTACGCGTGAACGCATAAACTGGCCAAGAAACTCTACGAGATGGTAGCAACGGATACTCACCCTCGACGACCGTGAGCGGGGATTACGTTCCCGCACAAACGTTGACGATGGAGAGTTGGTGAAGACGCACGTAGTCGACGTAGTTGTTCACTTGATGTAGTCGACGTCGTGGTTCACTTGACGATCACAAGATCGTGTAGCCGGCGCCACAAGTGGCAGCGCCCCCGTACTCGCACACACGTGCAGCTCGACGTCGACTCCTCCACGCCCTCGGTCCAGCGGGGCAGCGGAAGAAGGGATCCGCCGGACACTCCTCCACACACTTCTCCAAGTGTGCGAACTACGAATTACTATTCCGGCAGAGCTTCGCTAAGCCAAGACGGAAAGTGGGCAGCAACTATGCAAAGGAGGGAGGATCAAGAAGTGTGTGTCAACAAGGGAGAGAGGGGGGTTTATATAGAGGAGGAGGGGCAGCCAAGGGCTGGCCGGCCAAGGTGCCTCCTCCCCTTCATTGCCCCCTCTTCATTCCCATTATGGTGATTACTCCCTCATCAATATGAGGTAACCCCCATTTTAATGCATGACATTCATGCCAATTAAAATCACACTTATTGATTTAATAAAACATTTTTATTTCTTTAATATTTGTTAATTCATTCAATTAACAAACATTAACAAATACACCCTTGAGTTATTTCGATATCCCGAAACAGTTTCGGTGCTTTTCTGAAACAACCCTTATGCTGTCCTGTAATTCGATCGGAGTATCGTATCCACTCAAAAACGACGACGAGCCTTAAGTGTGTCACCCTACGGTTCGTGAATAACGTGGACATGATCGAGACTCCTCTCCGATCAATAATCAACAGCGGGATCTGGAAATCCATGATGACTCCCACTTACTCAACGATGAACTAGTGATCGTGTGAACCGGTAACGAACATAGTTAATTCCTTTTGTCTCGCGATATTATTACTTGTCCGAGATCCGATCATTTGGTATCAACCATACCTAGTTCGATCTCGTTCCCGACAAGTCTCTTTACTCGTTCCGTGATAATGCATTCCCGTGACCTAGTCACATGCTTGCAAGCTATTCCAATGCAATATCACCGAGAAGGGCCCAGAGAATATCTTTCCGTCATCCGGATGGACAAATCCCACTCTTGATCCATGAGCCTCAACTAATACTTTCAGAGTACCCAAATCAACCTTTATAATCACCCTATTACGGTGTGACGTTTGATATCATCAAAGTACCCTTCCGGTATCAGTGATTAACATGATCTCATGGTCTAAGGATTAGAACTACTTCGCATGAGTCTGATATAGCAATGAACTTGATGACTTGATCGTATTGCTATTCATACTATGGGTGTGAGTGTTCATCACATCATTCTTCTAATGATATGACCTCGTTATTAACAACATCCAATGTTCATGATCAGGAAACCTTGATCATCAGTTAATCAACGAGCTAGTATAAAAGAGAGGCTTTACTAGGAACCTTTTAGTTTATTAATCACACATGTATTAATGTTTCCGATTAATACAATTCTAGCATGAGAAATAAACATTTATCATAAACATGGAATATGATAATAACCACTTTATTATTGCCTCTCGGGCATATTCCCTTCAGTCTCCCACTTGCACTAGAGTCAATAATCTAGTTGATACTTGCGTATATAACACTTATGGCTTTCACGTGTTATCCGTACGCGTTGCAGTGGTTAATCTGATCTCCAGATCTGACACTTTCAGTTCTGTGTGTATTTGCATGTCTTTGCGTCTCTACGCATCACTCATTCTCAAATGAGACAGTTGGGTATAAATTTGGTCCTTATGTGAGACCTTAGTTCCTTTAGCTAAAATCATGTTGTCACTATTG
Organism: Dactylis glomerata; assembly: GCA_007115705.1. Classification (NCBI taxonomy): domain Eukaryota; kingdom Viridiplantae; phylum Streptophyta; class Magnoliopsida; order Poales; family Poaceae; genus Dactylis; species Dactylis glomerata. The sequence goes on from QXEO01000298.1 coordinate 1,521,289, forward strand.
TCGCACAATAGATCTTCACAGTAATAGCCAGCTTGGAACTACACCTAGTTTGATAACAAACTTGTTGACACAAATGCCCTCTTTTGCTACTTCTAAAGTAGCCATATACTCAACCTTTGTTGTAGAATCCATCACAATGTCTTAACTTTGGAACTCATCCAAATCCATCATGGAACTTCCTTCCATTACATTGTGCCACCTAAACATACAGCTAAAATTGAGATAAACTTAATTTGTATCTTGTGACAAACTTAGTATCAATGTAACACTTTACAATGAATTATGTGTCACTTTGTCATACATAATATATATCCTTAGTACTTCCAAAGCACATAAGGATATCTCTACTATTGTCCAGTGATCATCTTATGACTTTTATCACTCTGGTATATGCTCATAACATTTAGAGCATAGGACATATCTGGATATGTACATATCATGGTATACATGATCGATCAAATCATTCATGTGGCTTCACTCATCAAGTGTCAAAAACACCTGAATCTTGTTTCAACCTCTTCCATGTGACAAGAACTTTTCTTGTCGTTTCCATATTGAACTTCATTCAATATTTCATCTATGTACTTTGGCACAACCATATTGGTACCTCGATCTATCTATATAGACATCGAGACCCAATATTTTGGTTTTGCCTAAGTCTTTCATTGAAATCTAATTTTAATGAAATTCTTAACCTATGCCAATAAAAGATACATTATTTCCAATTAACAATATGTCTTCTACATAATGTACTGAAAATATGTCTCAGCGCTCCCACTTAATTTCTTGCAAATGCAAGCATATTCATCGTATCTGATGAAACTAAACCTTTTAATTATTTCATCACGGTGAATATTCCAACTCCGCGATGCTTACTTCAACCATTGAAGTTTGCATGCCTTTTAGCATCCTTTGAATTTACAAAACCCATTGGACCATGTCATGTACATGTCCTACGTAACCATTCTATTAGAAGAATGTTGTCTTGTTTGTTCAACTAACATACACCAAACTTGGCATATGTAGTGGTTGCTACAGTAACCCTTCCAGACAAAATATCGCTATGAAAGATCAAATCTTGTCATAGTCAACTCATTGAACACAATCGTAAACTCTTTTAACGATGTGTCGACTATTTCAAAGATGTTAAACATCCATGTCTGTCTTTATAGATCCAAATACGTTCATTAGGCTTTATGCCTTTTGAGGGTCTTCCAAGTTCATAAACTTGGTTTCTCGTGTATGGAACTATCATGGATTTTATGGCTTTTAGCCATTTGACGGAGTCAGGGCCCATCATCGCTTCTTTGCATATAGTCGGTTCATCATTGTCAAACAATAATGATTTGTTCTCAAATCTAACTATTTGATTGTTATCCGACTCACGCGGTTCAATAGGAACTTAGATATCTGTGACCACAACTTTTGAGGTACTATATCCATGCGCATTGTGGCCGCCTCCGGGACACTTCCCAGCGCTGCGCTACTCAGCACATATAGCTTAGGTTCAATAACCCAATCAAAGTTCTATTGTCCTCCCACTTGACTTTTGCGAAAAATTCCTTCTCAAGAAACTTGATGTTTTCAGCGACAAACACTTTTGTCTTCAGTGTTCTGGAGGAATACCCAATATTTACTTTGGGATAACCTACAAAGACGTATTTATCCGACTTTGGTTGTAAACATTTTACATATGCATAGCATCCCAAAATTTTAGAAAAGACAATTTGGGTTTTATCCCATGCCATAACTCATATGGTGTCATTTCAACGGATCATGATGGCGTTCTTTTCAGTGTAAAAGCGGTAGTCTCTAAAGCTTTATCCTTAAAATATAATGCCAGTTTTATAGACGACACCTTTGATCCAACGATGTCAAACAAAGTTTGATTTCATCTCTCGAACACTCCATACTCCTATGGTGTTTCGAGAAATACAAGTCTATGGAACGATTCCTCAACTTTTAGGTGTTTGCTAAACTTGTAACTCAAATATATTCCTTTATGATCAAATCATAAATTCTTTATTCTCTTGTTACAATGATTTTCAACTTCAACTAGAAATACTTTGAACAATATTCAAATATTTCATGCTTCTTCCTTATCAAGTAAATATACACATATATCTACTCAAATCATCGGTTAAAGTAAATGAAGTTCAAGAATTCACCACACACGACCACACATAATGGACTATATACATCAACATGTATAATATCCAATAAGTCAGTCGTCCGTTCTTCTTTGGCCTACAAACGGAGTTTTAATCATCTCTAGGAAATTTTCACAAGCGTCAATTGATTCAAAAAAAAAAGACTCCAAAATTCCATCAACATGGAGTTTCTTCATGTTTACTTTCCAATATGATTTAAACGGTGGTGTCACTCATAAGTGATCTTCTAATCATTTGTCTTAAGACATTTTTAGCATCAGTGTTATGGATGTGATTTCTCCAACAAGATAAGCGTTCATTCATCTTTTATGAATGCGGTAATAATTTGAACAACCATTGTTCTCATAATACCAGAACAAAATAACAATTATTCAAATAAATCTTGAAGGCTAGGTTTAATTCCAACGAAACACAATAACACTTTATTTGTTTTCGATGAGAATCATCCGATATTCATTTGCTAGTTAATTAGGCCATTGTAGTTCTTGTATTGCGTTGTATGACAGTTCATACCAACCAATTTAGTATCAAATACCCAAGAACCACATTGTTTTAACAAGCAACGAATACAACCATAACATGTATATCTTCTATATACCTGAGCTGGACATTTCCAGTCTTTTCTTTTCCGCCAGAATAAATTTCGGATTCTCTTTTAGCAATTCTTTTTCATCTAGAAGAATCTATCAACATCAATAGTGGCGCCATACACATGGCACATAGTTCAAGGCATGATTAGTCAAACACTAATACCCTTGGACTCACACTTTGAAGTAGATCACCATAATCAAATATTTGGCGTTCTTCTAAATTCCATTCTTTAGTAATCTTTTAGTGTAGTAAACATTTTACCTACATCTTCCATTCATCCTATCATGACAACTTTCATGATCAAGCTACTATAGCTCATGAGGACGAATTTTGAGTATAATGTTAGTTCCTAAAACCTTTTTAGGAGATCTAGACGCCTAGCGTCTCCAATCTTCACAAATTCTCATACAATATGAGAACATGTGTCTTACGAAATTATACTCTATCACATTGCAACCAAACATTGTTTCAGATATCACAATATCTTCCACACATGATAGTTTATGAAACAATTCTTTCAACTCCTAGATAACCTTGATACTAAAAACAACTTTTGAATATCAAGGATCATGGAGGCAAGTGTGATACTTAGATACTAACACTGGAATTGTTACTCTTGATTTAATACTACTTATTAAATTTTATCGAGTAACCAAGGTTTGCTAAAAGTTTGCAATAGGACTTTAAACTTTAGATTGACATTCAAACAATACGATACCAGTTCGTAAAGTTAACATCCAGAATTCTATAGTTCTATTATCTCAATTATAGCTAATCGCAAGGTAGTAAACGGATGCCAATAACTACAACAACTATGCAAATTCACTTTGATTTAGTTCATGATAAATTGAGTTCTATAATTCAAAATTACTAAATGAACTCCCACTTAAAAACAACATCCCTCTTAGTTTTCTTAAGTGATTACACGAACCAAATTCACTATACCGCAACCGATCATCACGTGCAACGGCATAGTTTCAAAGGCGAACATCACCATGTTCATCATATCAACCATATGACTCATGCTTAACCTTTCGGTTCGTGTTCTGAGGCCATGTCTGTACATGCTAGGCTCGTCAAGTAGAACCATAGCACTCGCGTGTGTAAAACTGTCTTACACCCGTCGTATGTGAACGTAGAGTCTGTCACACCCGATCATCACGTGGTGTCTCGAAACGACGAACTTTCTTGACGGTGCATGCTATGGAAGAACACATTTTTATCTTGATATTTATGTGAGAGGGATCATCTTATAATGCTACCGTGCGATCAAATCTAAGCAGAATAAGATGCATAAAAGGATAAACATCACATGCATATATAATGTGATATGATATGGTCCTTCATGCACTCGATCTCCATCTTGTGCGTCATGGTATGATCTCCATCATTCCACCGGCGCAGCACCAAGGTCCATGGCGCGCCAACTTGGTTGTCTTCCTCCATTACAATATATCACTTGGATATATATACGGCACGCAGGCCATTTAAATGTAAAGACAACCATATGGCTCCTGCCGGTTGTTTATAACTTACAAAAGGATCATCGCATACAATTTGTAACATAAACAATTTGACCATATCACATCACATGCCCCCTGCAAAAACAAGTTAGACGTTTCTAATTTGTCTTGCATATTTTACGTGGTTTGGGGCTTTCTAGGAAGAACCGTTCTTACCTACGAACAAGAACCACAACGGTGATAAAAATATTATTAACAATTCTTTGTATAATAGATCATAACTATAGTGGGAGAAACGTGCACCCGCAAAGCCACATATGCCGAAGCATGTCAAGTGTGGGACAAGTCTCGTGAACGCGGTCACGTAAGGTTAGTCTCGGGCAGCTTCAATCCCACTATGCCACTATGATCCAAAATACCAAAAAATTGCAATAACATGATCATCAACGCCCACATCCACATGTGTTCTAACCGTGCATACCAACTACGCATAGAGATGGCTCTGATACCACTGATGGGTTCGTAGCATAGAAAACAAAAATTTTCCTACGCGTGAACGCATAAACTGGCCAAGAAACTCTACGAGATGGTAGCAACGGATACTCACCCTCGACGACCGTGAGCGGGGATTACGTTCCCGCACAAACGTTGACGATGGAGAGTTGGTGAAGACGCACGTAGTCGACGTAGTTGTTCACTTGATGTAGTCGACGTCGTGGTTCACTTGACGATCACAAGATCGTGTAGCCGGCGCCACAAGTGGCAGCGCCCCCGTACTCGCACACACGTGCAGCTCGACGTCGACTCCTCCACGCCCTCGGTCCAGCGGGGCAGCGGAAGAAGGGATCCGCCGGACACTCCTCCACACACTTCTCCAAGTGTGCGAACTACGAATTACTATTCCGGCAGAGCTTCGCTAAGCCAAGACGGAAAGTGGGCAGCAACTATGCAAAGGAGGGAGGATCAAGAAGTGTGTGTCAACAAGGGAGAGAGGGGGGTTTATATAGAGGAGGAGGGGCAGCCAAGGGCTGGCCGGCCAAGGTGCCTCCTCCCCTTCATTGCCCCCTCTTCATTCCCATTATGGTGATTACTCCCTCATCAATATGAGGTAACCCCCATTTTAATGCATGACATTCATGCCAATTAAAATCACACTTATTGATTTAATAAAACATTTTTATTTCTTTAATATTTGTTAATTCATTCAATTAACAAACATTAACAAATACACCCTTGAGTTATTTCGATATCCCGAAACAGTTTCGGTGCTTTTCTGAAACAACCCTTATGCTGTCCTGTAATTCGATCGGAGTATCGTATCCACTCAAAAACGACGACGAGCCTTAAGTGTGTCACCCTACGGTTCGTGAATAACGTGGACATGATCGAGACTCCTCTCCGATCAATAATCAACAGCGGGATCTGGAAATCCATGATGACTCCCACTTACTCAACGATGAACTAGTGATCGTGTGAACCGGTAACGAACATAGTTAATTCCTTTTGTCTCGCGATATTATTACTTGTCCGAGATCCGATCATTTGGTATCAACCATACCTAGTTCGATCTCGTTCCCGACAAGTCTCTTTACTCGTTCCGTGATAATGCATTCCCGTGACCTAGTCACATGCTTGCAAGCTATTCCAATGCAATATCACCGAGAAGGGCCCAGAGAATATCTTTCCGTCATCCGGATGGACAAATCCCACTCTTGATCCATGAGCCTCAACTAATACTTTCAGAGTACCCAAATCAACCTTTATAATCACCCTATTACGGTGTGACGTTTGATATCATCAAAGTACCCTTCCGGTATCAGTGATTAACATGATCTCATGGTCTAAGGATTAGAACTACTTCGCATGAGTCTGATATAGCAATGAACTTGATGACTTGATCGTATTGCTATTCATACTATGGGTGTGAGTGTTCATCACATCATTCTTCTAATGATATGACCTCGTTATTAACAACATCCAATGTTCATGATCAGGAAACCTTGATCATCAGTTAATCAACGAGCTAGTATAAAAGAGAGGCTTTACTAGGAACCTTTTAGTTTATTAATCACACATGTATTAATGTTTCCGATTAATACAATTCTAGCATGAGAAATAAACATTTATCATAAACATGGAATATGATAATAACCACTTTATTATTGCCTCTCGGGCATATTCCCTTCAATAATATATGAAAAACTATCTACACAAAATTTTACATCCAATTTCAATGGCTTGGCCGTTTGGACAATTTCTTGTTTCTCAAAATTCCAAAGGGAAATATGAAAGTAGGAAGATTTTAGATTTTGTTAGAAAAAATGAGAAAAAATGATTTTTTTGGATTTTTTCATTTCTTTTGTTGTTTCTTCTACTTTTTCATTATTTTGAAGTTTTTTTATTAATTTTGGAATTTTTTAAGTTTTTTTTTGAATATTTTGAGTTTAAAAATTAATAATTAAATTATGCATAAAGATTATTTGGAATTCATTGATGCTTATTATTACTTAATCATTGTTGCTTATTTTGTGAATTATTTGGAATTCAAAAAAGTAAAATCATATGTTACCAAAGTGTATGGGTTAATAGAATTGATAGCATAACATTATGAAGAAGTTGTGAGCGCAGTCTTGGAAGCTAGTAGGAAAGGAATGAAGAAGTTAAGCGTGCTAATTTGACATGAGAATAAAGGTGATTAGAGATTAGAGATTAAGTGGAGAGTGGAGAGTGGAAACTGTTAAGCAATTCAAATATTCAAAAATATGGAAATTCAAAAAAATCTGGAAAAAATAGGGCTTTTTTCAATAATTTTACTAGAAATTTTACCGGACCCCTTTAGTCCCGGTTGGAGCCACCAACCGGGACTAAAGGGTCCTCCAGCCTTCTACACATGACCCGGGCCACATGGAGGACCTTTAGTCCCAGTTTGTTAGCAACCGGGACTAAAAAGGGGGGGGCTTTAGTCCCGCTTTGCTAGTCCCGGTTGGACAACCGGGACTAAAGCTCCTTACCAACCGGAACTAAAGCCCTTTTTTCTACCAGTGGTCCATTGATACGTCTCAAACGTATCTATAATTTTTGATGCTCCATGCTTGTTTTTACACCATTTGCCTAATGTTTCGTTACACTTCGTGGCACTTTTATGCGATTTCCGGAACTAACCTATTGACAAGATGCTACAGTGCCAGTTCCCTGTTTTCTGCTGTTTTTGTGTTTCAGAAAAGCTACACAGGAAATATTCTCGGAATTGGACGAAACAAAAGCCAGAAGTCTTATTTTTCCCGGAAGCTTCCCGAAGACCGAAAGAGAGCCGGAGGGGGGCCAGAGGCCACCCTCACACATAGGTGGCGCGGCCCAGGCCCTAGCCGTGCCACCCTGGTGTGAGAAGCCCCTGGCTGCCCCCTGACGATGCCCCTTCGCCTATATAAAGCCTCGGGACGGAAAACCCTAGGGGAGTCGGCAAATTTCCAGAAAGAGTTTCGTAGCTCCGCCGCCGCCACCGACGAATTTCGGGGGACAGAAGTCTCTGTTCTGGCACCCTGCCGGGATGGGGAAGTGCCCCCGGAGCCATCTCCATCGGTCTCCATCGCCGTCTCCGCCGTCTCCATCGACCTCACCGCCATCTCCATCAACCTTGCTGTCTCCTATGATGAGGAGGGAGTAGTTCATCCCCGGGGCTGAGGGCTCTACCGGTAGCTATGTGGTTCACCTCTCTCTCCCATGATGTGATCTTTATGTGATCGTGAGCTTTGTATCATGTTAAATAAGTAGATGTTACACTTCTTCATTATGTGTACTCTAGTGTGTTATTAAAGTAATCTATTCCTCCTGCCATGGTGTAACGGTGACAGTGCGTGCATCGTGGTGGTACTTGGTCTAGGCTACGATTGTGATCTTTTATGGATTATGAGAATAATTATCACTATGATAGTATTGAAGTGATCTATTCCTCCTTTCATGGTGTAATGTTGACAGTGTGTGTACCGTGTTAGTACTTGGTCTAAGTTGCAATAATATCTATCTTTAGTTGTGATTCGATTTGGATATTTCTATGAGTGGTGTTTGTCAAGTACTTGATGAACTTTGAGGAGTGCTTCGTAGCCCTATGCAATGATTAGTGTTATTCAATAGGAGAGTAATTCAGAGTACCATAGCGAAGAGAAGTTATCTATTGGTTCAATTATGTTATATTTGTTGGGAGTGTGTCCACTAGTGAAAGTATGATCCCTAGGCCTTGTTTCCAAGCATTGCACACCGTTTACTCGCTGTTTTGTTACTTGTTTGCTTGCTGCCATTTTTATTCCAGATTGTATTTACTACTTATAATCATCACTACCACTTGTATTTTACTATCTCTTCGCCGAGCTAGTGCACCTATACATCTGACCAGTGTATTGGGTGTGTTGGGGACACAAGAGACTTTCTGTATCGTAATTGCAGGGTTGTTTGAGAGGGATAGCTTTGACCTCTTCCTCCCTGAGTTCGATAAACCTTGGGTGATCCACTTAAGGGAAACTTGCTGCTGCTCTACAAACCTCTGCACTTTGAGGCCCAACACTGTCTACAAGAACAGAAGCGTGTGTAGACATCAAGCTCTTTTCTGGCGCCGTTGCCGGGGAGGTAAGGTAAAAGGTACTCGCATCCTCCTGTGTGAGTGCTCGGAGTTATTTCCTTTAGATTCTGCAATTACATCTTTTTGTTTCTTGTTTTTATTTTCACTAGTTAGGCTTAATGGAAAACAAAGAGTTCTTTAGTCTATTTCCTGAGTTTAGATATGAAGTGTTTGAAGAGAAAATTGAAAAACCTTTGGAGCTTAATTTGCATGCTAATAGTGTTGTTAGTATGAATGTTTCGAACACTGTTATTACTAATACTATAGAAAAGTCTAAGCTTGGGGAAGCTGGTTTTGTTAAGCATGATATTTTTAGTTCCCCAGCTTTAGTGGAGAAAGTTTGTTCTAATAATATTTTATCTCCCATATGTGATGTTCCTTCTTATGATGATATGTTTGAAGAATATGCTTTGCGAAATAGTTGCTCTCTAGCTTGTGATGATACTAAACCTCTAGTTTATGATGGCTATGATGATGAGTATAATATTTTCAGTTCACCTACTATTGAGGATAAAATTAGTTATAATTACAATATGCCTCCTATTTATGATGATTATGGTGATGAGAATAATTATTCTATGGAATTTGCTCCTACTACTATTGTTCCTGTGGTGAGTATTAATTCTTTTATGCATGTGGCTCATGATAGGGATGCGTTATGTGATAGTTATATTGTTAGTTCTATTCATGATGCTACTGAAAGTTATTATGAGAGAGGGAAACATGGTTTGATGGATCTCAACAATATTAAGTTTCCCCTCTTTATGTTGCAAATCTTGAAGTGGCACTTGTTTTATATCTATCCATGCTTGCTACTATGTGCCTCATTGATTTATTTTCTTACAAGATTCCTATGCATAGGAAGTGGTTCAGATATAAATGTCTTTCACATTTGCTTTTTGATGCTCTCTATTGCTTTAAGTTCCTATATGGCGCCTTTGCCTCAAGCTCTTATATGGCGCCCACTTGAGCATCTTTGCAAATTACTGCGCCTAGCTCAAAGGCGTTAAAGAAAAGCACTCTTGGGAGATAACCCAATGTTTATTTTCAGTACTTTTTCTTTTATTTGAGTCTTGGAAGTTATTACTACTGTAATAACCGCTCCTTATCATTTTTATTTCGTTGTTGTGCCAAGAGAAGCCTCTAATTTGAGTGAGGTAAAGATTTGGGGATGTTGCTGTCCTGAAACTGTTTTCGGTGCTGCACCGTAAAAATTCGTGAAAATTCTCTGTATATCTTTTGGACCTGCGATTTATTGTTCATATGCCCCAGGTTATATCCAAACTTTTTTTAGTTGAACACTTTTTGATTTGAGCAACAGAAAATCCCTCAAAAATTCGACCTTTGTCAGTTGTTCAGTTTTGACAGATTTCTGCCAATATTTGTGTTTGCCACTTTATCGCTTTCTTTTGAGTTCTTTTGATCACGGAACTTTTGGGGAGGTTGCTACAGTAGTATTTGCTATATATGTGGTGGTTTTGAGTTGAAACCTGAAGCAAAAAGGGTTGATTCAATGCTATGCTTACACTAATGTTGCTAATAGATTTGTGTTTAGTTTTGTATGAAGGAAGTTTTCAAGTGTAGGGATTGGAGAACGATGAGATGAGATGAAGAATGGACAAAAGCTCAAGCTTGGGGATGCCTATGCATCACCCCAAGAAATATCCAAGAAGTACATGCGTCAAAGCTTGGGGATGCCCCCGAGGCACCCCTTCTTCATCGGCAAAAATTAGGTCACCTTTCAAGACACTATATTTTTATTGCTTCATGCACTATGCGTTTTTCTTGGAGCGTCAGTTGTTTTAGTTTTCTTTATTATTTTAGTTTTGTTTGCTGCAATAAATGGTTAGATCACATCATGTTTCTTTTGGAGGAGATGAACTCACTTTTCATTTGCCAAGAACGCTCTAGTTTTCATTCTTATCAAAAACCGAGTGTTCTTCTTTTTCTGCTACTGCTTTTGGTTTTCGTTTTCGCCTTGATTTGCGTTCAGATCTTCTTATATTTATTTATCAAGGAGTATTTTTGCCTCTGGACCATTTTGGTTTTCCTCAAAAGAGTTGGATTAAAAAAGTTTGAATGGTGTTGGAAAAGAGAAAAAGCTTTATGCAAAATAGTGGTACAAGAAGGAGCTTGTGTAGACTGCGGCTTAGGCTTTTTCATGTCATGCTTGATGTCCTTTTGATAGTATGCTTAGTGGTTTTGCTATAGCATGACTTGTCTCAAATAACTGAGATTGCTTAATGAGCATTTTAAAGAATCATGCGTTGTTTTTATCGTTTGGAAGCATTATTTTGGTTTTCTCCTTTGATGCTTTATTTGGGTTGACTTGGCGCATGCTCACACATGTTAGACTCATACAAAGTCGCTAATAGCCTGTATGATCATTTAGTTTTTGACTTTTGATGCCATCTTATGCTTCTTTTAATGTTGCTTTGTCGCTTTGCATGATTATGGCCGTTATTGCTCTCTTAGTTGGTCGCTCCCAGTCTTTTGCTAGCCCTCATTTTGTACTGAGTATGAGCTCTACTCGTGCATCCAACTCCCAAAAACCAAGTTTGCCATTGTGTCCACTATAAATTCCTATGCATGGTATTTGTAAGCCATTCCAAGTAAATTTTCATGTGCTACCTTTCAAAACCTTCAAAATACTTCTCATTTTATGACACTGTTTTCAGCTCATGGGGACGTAGTGGTCGGATTTGCTATCTTCCATATTGCTTATTCCAAAAAGAAAAGAAAAAGGAAAAAAGAAAAGAAAAAAGGCACTCCTCCATGGTATGTGAATGTTGGTGGGCACCCGATGGAATCGGTTAGCCATGGTTTGAGAAAGGAAAAAAAAGGTGGGGAGGAGTGCCAAGCTTTATAAAAGAGCACAAAAGTGCCAATCTCTCTCTCAAAAACTTGCTTCATTTTTTGTATGGAAGATAGTAAGAACCCCATTGCTAGTCGTTGACAAAAGCAACCACCTCTCAAAACTCAAGTTTTATCTCTCTGTTTTACAAATGAAAAGCTCTAGCACATGTTTAATCACTGCTTCCCTCCGCGAAGGGCCTTTCTTTTACTTTTATGTTGAGTCACCACCTTCTATCTTTATGCACCATTAAGAGAGCATAGTTGTCATTCTGAGTATAATGTGCATTGTCCTAAAGTTTATCATTGATTGATTCATGACTATGGTTTCACTTGTTCTCAAATTATTTGTATCTAGTCGCCCTCTTAAACTTGAAGGTGTCCTATGCATTTATGTTTTGCTCTCGATGAAGGACAAGCGGAAAACCATTTGTATGTTTTTCCTTATGATTTGAACACACGTTTGACTTTCATTGTTTCATTTTCATGATCTTTTGTTTGTGTTCATTTTCATGTTTATAACATGATTGCTAAGTTTCTATTATCAAGATTATGTCTTTCATGCCCATGTTTTAAGTTCTTTGATCTCAGCACTCAATGTTTTACCTTTATGATCAAGATTGTGATGGTGCATGTCACCTCAAAAATTATTCTTTTGTTATCGCTTACCTACTCGAGGACGAGCAGGAGTTAAGCTTGGGGATGCTGATACGTCTCAAACGTATCTATAATTTTTGATGCTCCATGCTTGTTTTTACACCATTTGCCTAATGTTTCGTTACACTTCGTGGCACTTTTATGCGATTTCTGGAACTAACCTATTGACAAGATGCCACACTGCCAGTTCCCTATTTTCTGCTGTTTTTGTGTTTCAGAAAAGCCACACAGGAAATATTCTCGGAATTGGACGAAACAAAAGCGAGAAGTCTTATTTTTCTCGGAAGCTTCCCGAAGACCGAAAGAGAGCTGGAGGGGGGCCAGAGGCCGCCCTCACACATAGGTGGTGCGGCCCAGGCCCTGGCCGTGCCACCCTGGTGTGAGGAGCCCCTGGCTGCCCCCTGACGACGCCCCTTCGCCTATATAAAGCCCCAGGACGGAAAACCCTAGGGGAGTCGACAAATTTCCAGAAAGAGTTCCGTAGCTCCGCCGCCGCCACCGACGAATTTCGGGGGACAGAAGTCTCTGTTCCGGCACCCTGCCGGGACGGGGAAGTGCCCCTGGAGCCATCTCCATCGGTCTCCATCGCCGTCTCCGCCGTCTCCATCGACCTCACCGCCATCTCCACCAACCTTGCTGTCTCCTATGATGAGGAGGGAGTAGTTCATCCCCGGGGCTGAGGGCTCTACCGGTAGCTATGTGGTTCACCTCTCTCTCCCATGATGTGATCTTTATGTGAGCGTGAGCTTTGTTTCATGTTAAATAAGTAGATGTTACTCTTCTTCATTATGTGTACTCTAGTGTGTTATTAAAGTAATCTATTCCTCCTGCCATGGTGTAACGGTGACAGTGCGTGCATCGTGGTGGTACTTGGTCTAGGCTACGATTGTGATCTTTTATGGATTATGAGAATAATTATCACTATGATAGTATTGAAGTGATCTATTCCTCCTTTCATTGTGTAATGTTGACAGTGTGTGCACCGTGTTAGTACTTGGTCTAAGTTGCAATAATATCTATCTTGAGTTGTGATTCGATTTGGATATCTCTATGAGTGGTGTTTGTTAAGTACTTGATGAACTTTGAGGAGTGCTTCGTAGCCCTACGCAATGATTAGTGTTATTCAATAGGAGAGTAATTCAGAGTACCATAGTGAAGAGAAGTTATCTATTGGTTCAATTATGTTATATTTGTTGCACTAGTGGAAAAAAGGCTATTGGTGGCGCATTATTTTGGCTTATGCGTGGCGCATCAGTGGCGCATTTCAATATGCGCCACGCATAGGCAAATTATGCGTGGCGCATATTGGCTATATGCGCCACTAGTAGCCTGTGAAAATTCAAAAAATTCAAAAAAAATTAAAAAATCGAAAAAAACCAAAAAAAATTTGAAAATCTAAAAAATCGAAATAATGTGAAAAAACTATTGTATTTCAATTTTTTGAGGATTTTATCACATGAGGAACATTTTCAAATCGCATCGAATTTCTTGACTTCCCGCTAGGTCACCCATCCTTAGACTACTCCGGGCTGAGCACGCTTAACTTCTCCATTCTATTTGGATGAGTATCCCTAACCTACCCAAGTTCTTATTGATATTACTATCATATCAATCCTCTTAAGACCTATGTGTGCTTGTGTGTGTTTGTATGTATATGGCACATATGTGCGTATATGTGTGTATATGTGTGTGTATGTGTATATGTATTATATATATGTGTGTATATGTGTGTGTGTGTATATGTATTAATATATCTACGTATATGTGCGTATATGTGTGTGTATGTGTGCATATATGTGTGTATATATATGCATGTGTGCATATATAAGTGTGTATATGTGCGTCTATGTGTGTATATATGTGTATATGTATGTGTATGTGTGTGTATATGTGTGTGTATATGTGCGTCTATGTGTGTATATATGTGTATATGTATGTGTATGTGTGTGTATGTGTGTGTATATGTGTATATATGTGTGTGTATATGTGTGTATATGTGTATATATGTATGCATGTGTGCATATATAAGTGTGTATATGTGTGTGTATGTATGCGTATATGTGTGTGTACATGTGTGTATATGTGTGTGTATGTGTGTATATGTGTGCATGTGCGTATATGTGTGTGTATGTGTGCGTATATGTGCGTATATGTGTATGTACATGTGTGTATATGTGTGTATATGTGTATATATGTGTGTGTATATGTGTGTATATGTGTGTATATATGTGTATATGTATGCATGTGTGCATATATAAGTGTGTATATGTGTGTGTACATGTGCGTATATGTGTATGTACATGTGTGTGTATATGTGTGTATATGTGTGTATATGTGTGTATATGTATGCATGTGTGCATATATAAGTGCGTATATGTGTGTGTATATGTGCGTATATGTGTGTGTACATGTGTGTATATGTGTGTGTATATGTGTGTATATGTGTGCATGTACGTATATGTGTTTGTATGTGTGCGTACATGTGCGTATATGTGTATGTACATGTGTGTATATGTGTGTATATGTATGCATGTGTGCATATATAAGTGCATATAAGTGCGTATATATGTGTGTATGTGTGCGTATATGTGCGTATATGTGTGTATATATCTGCATGTGTGCTATATGTGTGTATATAACTAATCCAAAAGTTTAATCCAATATAAATTTTGATCTACAAATAAAAATAAAAATTTGAAAATATGAAAGTGCGAAAAAGTCTATTTCCCCTTTTGAATTTTGAGATTCTCAAATTTGTCGAAACGACCGTAGGTGGTTGAATTCGGATGTAACTTTTCGTGTAGATACTTTTTCATATAAAAAACTTTTTAATCCTACTTCGTATGCAAAAGTTATGGTCGTTTTACCGAGACATAAAGTTTTTTCACTAGTGGGTCCCTTCTGGTGGGTCCCACGTGAATATTGGTGGCGCATTCTGAACAATATGCGCCACTAGTAAAAAATTATCAGTGGAGCATATTTGAAAATGCGCCACTAGTAAATACTAGTGGAGCATATTGAATAATGTGCTCCACTAGTAAAATATCTATCTATAAGCCTTTTTCCACTAGTGTTGGGAGTGTGTCCACTAGTGAAAGTATGATCCCTAGGCCTTGTTTCCAAGCATTGCACACCGTTTACTCGTTGTTTTGTTACTTGTTTGCTTGCTGCCATTTTTATTCCAGATTGTATTTACTACTTATAATCATCACTACCACTTGTATTTTACTATCTCTTCACCGAACTAGTGCACCTATACATCTGATAAGTGTATTGGGTGTGTTGGGGACACAAGAGACTTTCTGTATCGTAATTGCAGGGTTGTTTGAGAGGGATAGCTTTGACCTCTTCCTCTCTGAGTTCGATAAACCTTGGGTGATCCACTTAAGGGAAACTTGCTGCTGCTCTACAAACCTCTGCATTTGGAGGCCCAACACTGTCTACAAGAACAGAAGCGTGTGTAGACATCATCCATGCACGCTGAGCTTCTAGTCGTGGAACCAAGATTTGGCGTAGTACCTGTGGTCTGTGGAAGAACTCCCCGGTAAAACCGCTGCTTAGAGCATCTCCAACAGCTTACCTAAATATGGGTAAGAGGGCAACAAACACCATTTTTAGGTAAGATGGTGCAAAAGTGTTGCTCCAATAGCTTACCTAAAAATGATTCCCTATCAAAAAGAATTGGGTGATCACCCATATTTTGACATGTCCTACCAATATATGGTAAGCCAACAAAAGTTTTAGGTAATGTGCCACATCAGCGCGAGAAGGCTCAGTGGCTGTTTCCACCGCCTCCGGTTGCACGAGACCTTCCTCTGCTCTGCCCCCAACCTTCCAGTACCCGCGCCGACCTTTCCCGGGGCCGTGCGCATCCTCGCTTGGCTGGAATCGAGCCGAAGCGAGCCGCGTTCACCGCTCCTCCGGTCAAAAATTGCACCACCGACAAGCCCCTGTTCGCCCTCTTTAGCAGTTGGTCATACTTTTTTGAGGGAAAACTCAGCCGCTTTATTAAACCATAATATTGTAAGAGATACAAGGCCATCAGGGGGCTCGAGGAGCCAAACCTGACGCTCAACAGAATTCGACTCAACTTACCGAGCTAATCTGTGAGGTTCCATATTGGAGGCTCGATTCTTATGCAATTGAACCTAGGCTTCTTGAATTTGCTTTAATCTTAACGATAACCATGGTGTAATCCCTGCAAAAAAATATAACCATATTTTAACTGAAAAAAAGATAAACATGGTGTAAGAACCAGCATAGGGCTGCTCCAATTGTTGATCACGGATAGACTTGGGCGTTCAAAAAAAAGACAGACTTGGGCAGACTAGATTTTGATCTGAAACATTCATTAGCAAGCCCATTAGCAGCCCGAGCTCAGAAATAGGAAGCCCGCTAGCAGGTACTACATGTAGGCTGTAGCCGGGCTATTCAGTTTGCGGTCACCAAGTTCCTTGCCACAGGCTCACAGGTGCCTTAGTTCGCTGCAATCACCCTGCGGGTCCAAAAGCCCTTATCAAATAGCTCAGAGGGTCCTTTTTTTTGGTAAAATTTGTTTGAGCCCAAATCCTAGTGTTTGAATTGGGGAGAAAACGTTTGAACTCATAATTCCCGTTCTGCTGCCGCTTGCTGAGCCCACCTTGTCAGGTTTACCCGTTATTCTAACAGAACTTGACTTTGTCAGCGTTAGAGTTCCGTTGCCACCGTCTTCTTGCCTGTTCTGTCATCCTCCCCTGTTCTGTCCACCCGCCCAGCTCGTCGTCGACCCCTCGCCGTCGCTATGCCAGAATCGAGCTCCCCGTCGCTGACACCACCCTGGTGCTAGGATCTCCCACATAGTGGCAAGGGCTCCCCAGGTCGCAGTTCCAGCTCCTCCCTTCTCCCACAGATCTGAGCTCCCCAGATAGGAGATCTAGAATCGCTCCCTCTAATGTCTCTAATGGCGACGGCACCTATGGAAGCGCGGCAATCTCAGAGGAGATCGACTAGTTGTCTCTAATGGCGACGGTGGCGGTGGCCATTCCTGTGGACTTGGTGGCGGAACCTCATGAACATCTAGTTTCTTGTTATGTTAATCTTCACCGAATTCATCTCTGTAAATGCGAATCTCAAAAATGAAGAACAATAAATATAGATTTCAGATATGAAATTAAAGGAGAAACACTAAATCAGAAAGTTCATAATATTTGGTTGCTTCAAACTTACAGAAGCTAGTTAGTAACACAAAAGGCGGCATTAGCCTTGTCTATACAAAAGCTATTCTTCAGAGTTAGTCTAACACTAACTATACTTAACTGAAGAAACTAGGGGAGAGTAGCCTTCATGGAAGTTGGCATACCAAAATGCTGCGAAGGGCTAAAGTTCATATCTAAATCAACCGGAACTGAACAATTTCCCTTCCTGCCTAACTCCTGCTGCTTTTCTCCATTCAGCATGCACGTCGTGGCTTCCCCTTCCTCGGGCGGCTGCGCTCGCCCTTGGGGGAGGAGGGCTTTCCGCGTTTCTGGCGGAAAAGCGTCTGGTTGAACCTGACCAGCAGCGCCGCCGCGAGGCATTCTTCAAACGAGTAGTATGGCAGCTCTTGATAGGGGTCGTATTTCCTGGTGAACCGCAGTCGCAATGATAGATCAGTGTAGTTGTGGTTCGCCGGAGGCGCATAAACACGCCATATCGTAGAACTCGATATGGACCGCTTCCTCGCCCGCCGCAAGTTCTTGTTGGTCTTTGACGCCGGGAAGCCGGTGAATGGCCGACAACCGCGCTTCCCCAGCTTACCCCACTTCAGCTTCATAGCCCTTACCTCGGACAGAGCCGGTGAGCATCTAGACCTTGGGGAAACCCTCCTCCCCGCCTGCAACGCCCCCGCCGACAACGCCAACTTGGGGAAGTTCATGACAGCCGCTATTGGCACCTGCACACCGGCTTTGACAAGGCAAGTCATTGCCTGCCGGATGGGGGCTTGATATTGGAGCGTCGGCGGCGGCGGTGCCATGAGCTACGGCGAGCTTAGGGTGGGGACTGTGAAGTGGGGAGTGAGACAGGGGAGGAAGACGCGTAGCAGCCTTAATCTGCCCCGTAAATAAAATAACAGTGACTGTCCATGTTTATCTACTTTGCACACAGAAAGCACAACACGTTGCAATCAGTTAATACAAACAATTCAATTCACAAAATCATGTACGAGTTAAGGCACTTCATCATAACAAGATGGTTTTAGTAAATAGAGTATAAGCATGCAGAGAAGAATGCAAGTAATCATAGCCTGCGCAACATATTGGCATATGGTTTAGACTACCAGGTGACACAATAATATAATAACATAATTAACTAACTGATAGCAACTGCGCAACATATAGGCTACATTTTTTCAACATGAACAGACATAGCCTCCTGCCCCACATTCAAGAAGGTGAAGATGCACACATTCCCTTCTTCTATCAACGCTTTTTGGAGAACCTTAGGCCAGTTTGCTGTCATCTGGGCAACACCGTTGCCCTGATGGGTGAAGCTTACATTATAGAAACCATCTTGCTCACCGCAATATGTTGGAATGGTGCATGGAAGATAGCGGGCGAGGTGGGCATTGCTGTACTTTGCTGAAAAGTACTGGAGTACAAGAATACAGTCAGTTTTTGAACACAGATTCATGTGCATGAGAAGATTAAAAGAGTCAAGTAGATTACCATTTTTGCCTTCCCACGAAGGACATGTGACTTCTTCATCTCACAGATATAGTATGGAACTGTTGGCCTCAGTTTAGCAACCATTGCATTGAGATCGGCAATCTGGTGACCAGTGAGATTGATATTGCTTGCAAACACACAATGCTTGTCGAATTCCAAGTCACCAGTTATCTTGGGACCTAGAAAGAAATGCACTACTTAGTGATCTTTATCTCCATAAGAATGTATTAAAAGATCATCAGACCCATGTTAGACAGATTCACACCTCTGCGAATGATGATAGTCTCAGCCGCCCTTGCAGGGCCACGATAGGATGACAGTGGGCCCGATGTGAGTCTACGTGCCTTGGCTTTAGGTGTCTTGGAAGATGAGATAGTCCTTGGCTCACTATCTGGATCAGGACCTTGATATGAAGGGAGGGGGTAATCCCTATTGGTTCTTGCATTTCTTGATAGAAGAATCATTGATTTTAAATAGCTTGAAATAATCGACAGAACGGTTCTTCCGGCTAGTACAGGCATCAGCCTAAAAATAGAGATTGTGCTTATTACAATGTTGTGTAGCACCTAAAAACACCATTGCCAGAAATAGAAATTTTCATAACCTGCACCTTAGTGGCGATATGGTCAATCGTTGGGTCCATCTGGAAACTTGCAACTTTTCTGAAAGAAATGGGCACCTATTTAGTGCAGACATCTATTTCCTTGGAATAATATAATATGCTATAATTAGTAGTATGTGCTACTACAATTTGCAATAACAGTACCTCATTCCATATCCAGTATGAAGTGAAATCTACTACCATATCCAGCGACAACTACCCTACAATATTAGAGTGCGTACAGAGGTTCCCCAGCCATGCCGCCCATCCCAAAATTTAAACTCGACAAAATTCAGCATACTACATAAATTTCATTGAAATTTAGATGGTTTTTACAAAATACGGCGAGATATGAAATAGACTAAAAGAGGTGGTCTTCGTCGGAGTCCTCGCCGGTGGCGAAGTTCACCGATGTGGCCGATGGTGCTGGCGGTGAATCGTTGGACGACCCAGCTCCGTCATCGGACAGGCGGCCGGAAACCATCCCACGTCAGCAACGGTTCTCGCTGGCGGCGAAGTTCACCGATGCGGCCGATGGTGCTGGCGGTGAAGCGTTGGACGGCCCAGCTCTGTCATCGGACAGGCGGCCGTAAACCATCCCGCGCGGCGACAGTTCTCCTCCGCCGTGTGCTGGCTGCGGTCGCGCTCAGCCTCCTCGAGGGATGAGATGAAGGTGTGGCGCTCCTGCGCTCGCTGCGCTGATGCGTTGAAGGAGGGGAGAGGGTACTGATGCTCGCGACGCTGGCGCTTCGCCGCCACCTTCGCGAGCCCTACGGCCACGTCCGCCCGGAAGAGGCGTCTCTCAGTCTCCGCCATCGCAGCCCTCGCCGCTTCGATGTTGCGGCGGTGGGCGTTAGCGCGGGCGGCAGTATGGTCCTCCACCAGCCTTGCCGCTGCCGCCCTCCTCTCGGCGGCCATGAGCTCCTGCACCGCCCGGTCGTGACGTTGCGTCTCGAACAACGCTACGATCGCTCTCTGTTCCGTGGATGCCTCCTCCGCCTCCACGTCCGTCGGCAGCTCAGCGAGGAACTCCTCGTTGTCGGAGTCCTCCTCCTCCTCGCCCTATGGCGGAGCTGGGTCCTGCGGCGGCGGCGGTGGTGCTGGTGGCGCGCCGGAACCGCCTCGAGGGAGCATGGCGTAGGTTGTCAAGAGACGGCGAGGCATTTTGTACCGGCGGTTGGAGGATGTGAACCTACAGTCGAGGCGACGACCTATTTATAGCCGGGAACGGGGCGGGAAAATGAAGGAGAAGCGGTGGGAAGCGCGCGACATGGCATTCATTTCCCGCCACCAAGGGCAGTGTGCAAAACAGCACCACTCTAATTTTCATGGGTGGGGGACCTACCAGGGGTGCCACATCCAGGAGGTTAGGAATTATCTCGGCCTGCTGCCATATAATGAATATTTTTTGCCCTAAATCCATTTAAATCCAATTTTGCACTGGGGCTACAAGAAATGCACACCAAAAAAATAGGGGGAAAATACAGGGAGGTCCCCTGTGGGTGTGGGACCCTAGAACCAAGGCCAGACCATGGTTCCCACCCCACCTGGCAGACATCAATGGCACCGCGAGTTTGACCTAGATCTCGAAGGGGGGCCTAGGGAATTCAGAAAAAATCAAAATAATGGAAAAACAGTGCATGGAGTCATGGTGAGTGATGCATCACCTAGGAAACATACCAAACATGCCATCCCAAGGGTTCACACGTGGACTCTCTCACAGAGAGGTGCTCCCAGGCAGGAGTTCTCTTGGTCTTTCTTGCCAGATGACCATGGTTTGCGCAAGTTCCACAGTAAACTGCAGAACCATGGTCTCATTTTTGGTGGAGATGTGCATCTTTCCATTCCCAACAACTTCTGCAACTAGTGTTTTTTTCAGTTTCCACATAAAAAATGCATTTCTCATTTTTCAGGTGGCCGGAGGGGTCAAAACATGTGCTTTTTTGTGAAGGGCCACCAAGGGTAGTGTGCAAAACATCACCACTCTAATTTTCATGGGTGGGGGACCTACCAGGGGTGCCACATCTAGGAGGTTAGGAATTATCTCGGCCTGTTGCCGTATAATGAATATTTTTTGCCCTAAATCCATTTAAATCCAATTTTGCACTGGGGCTACAAGAAATGCACACCGGAAAAATAGGGGGAAATACAAGGAGGTCCCCTGTGGGTGTGGGACCCTAGAACCAAGGTCAGACCATGGTTTCCACCCCACCTGGCAGACATCGATGGCACCGCGAGTTTGACCTAGATCTCGAAGGGGGGCCTGGGGAATTCAGAAAAAATAAAAAAAATGGAAAAACAGTGCATGGAGTCATGGTGAGTGATGCATCACCTAGGAAAAATACCAAACATGCCATCCCAAGGGTTCACACGTGGACTCTCTCACAGAGAGGTGCTCCCAGGCAGGAGTTCTCTTGGTCTTCCTTTCCAGATGACCATGGTTTGCGCAAGTTCCACAGCAAACTGTGGAACCATGCTCCCATTTTTGGTGGAGATGTGCATCTTTGCATTCCCAACAACTTCTGCAACTAGTATTTTTTCAGTTTCCACATAAAAAAATGCATTTCCCATTTTTCAGGTGGCCGGAGGGGTCAAAACAGGTGCTTTTTTGTGAAGGGGCCACCAAGGGCAGTGTGCAAAACATCACCACTCTAATTTTCATGGGTGGGGGACCTACCAGGGGTGCCACATCCAGGAGGTTAGGAATTATCTCGGCTTGCTGCCATATAATGAATATTTTTTGCCCTAAATCCATTTAAATCCAATTTTGCACTGGGGCTACAAGAGATGCACACCAGAAAAATAGGGGGAAAATACAGGGAGGTCCCCTATGGGTGTGGGACCCTAGAACCAAGGCCAGACCATGGTTCCCACCCCACCTGGTAGACATCGATGGCACCGCGAGTTTGACCTAGATCTCGAAGGAGGGCCTGGGGAATTCAGAAAAAATCAAAATAATGGAAAAACAATGCATCGAGTCATGGTGAGTGATGCATCACCTAGGAAAAATACCAAACATGCCATCCCAAGGGTTCACACGTGGACTCTCTCACAGAGAGGTGCTCCCAGGCAGGAGTTCTCTTGGTCTTCCCTGCCAGATGACCATGGTTTGCGCGAGTTCCACAGCAAACTATGGAACCATGGTCCCATTTTTGGTGGAGATTTGCATCTTTGCATTCCCAACAACTTCTGCAACTAGTGTTTTTTTAGTTTCCACATAAAAAATGCATTTCCCATTTTTCAGGTGGCCGGAGGGGTTAAAATAGGTGCTTTTTTGTGAAGGGGCCACCAAGGGCAGTGTGCAAAACATCACCACTCTAATTTTCATGGGTGGGGGACCTACTAGGGGTGCCACATCCAGGAGGTTAGGAATTATCTCGTCCTACTGCCATATAATGAATATTGTTTGCCCTAAATCCATGTAAATCCAATTTTGCACTGGGCTACAAGAAATGTATACCAGAAAAATAGGGGGAAAATACAGGGAGGTCCCCTGTGGGTGTGGGACCCTAGAACCAAGGCCAGACCATGGTTCCCACCCCACCTGGCAGACATCGATGGCACCGCGAGTTTGACCTAGATCTCGAAGGGGGGCCTGGGTAATTCAGAAAAAATCAAAAAAATGGTAAAATAGTGCATGGAGTCATGGTGAGTGATGCATCACCTAGGAAAAATACCAAACATGCCATCCCAAGGGTTCACACGTGGACTCTCTCACA
The DNA here is from genome assembly GCA_007115705.1 of Dactylis glomerata. Taxonomy (NCBI): domain Eukaryota; kingdom Viridiplantae; phylum Streptophyta; class Magnoliopsida; order Poales; family Poaceae; genus Dactylis; species Dactylis glomerata. The sequence goes on from QXEO01000298.1 coordinate 1,544,639, forward strand.
GAGAGGTGCTCCCAGGCAGGAGTTCTGTTGGTCTTCCTTGCCAGATGACCATGGTTTGCGCAAGTTCCACATCAAACTGTGGAACCATGGTCCCATTTTTCGTGGAGATGTGCATCTTTGCATTCCCAACAACTTCTGCAACTAGTGTTTTTTTGTTTCCGCATAAAAAATGCATTTCCCATTTTTCAGGTGGCCGGAGGGGTCAAAACAGGTGCTTTTTTGTGAAGAGGCCACCAAGGGCAGTGTGCGAAACATCACCACTCTAATTTTCATGGGTGGGGGACCTACCAGGGGTGCCACATCCAGGAGGTTAGGAATTATCTCGGCCTGCTGCCATATAATGAATATTTTTTGCCCTAAATCCATTTAAATCCAATTTTGCACTGGGCTACAAGAAATGCACACCAGAAAAATAGGGGGAAAATACAGGGAGGTCCCCTGTGGGTGTGGGACCCTAGAACCAAGGCCAGACCATGGTTCCCACCCCACCTAGCAGACATCGATGGCACCGCGAGTTTGACCTAGATCTCGAAGGGGGGCCTGGGGAATTCAGAAAAAATCAAAATAATGGAAAAACAGTGCATGGAGTCATGGTGAGTGATGCATCACCTAGGAAAAATACCAAACATGCCATCCCAAGGGTTCACATATGGACTCTCTCACAGAGAGGTGCTCCCAGGCGGGAGTTCTCTTGGTCTTCCTTGCGAGATGACCATGGTTTGCGCAAGTTCCACAACAAACTGTGGAACCGTGGTCCCATTTTTGGTGGAGATGTGCATCTTTACATTCCCAACAACTTCTGCAACTAGTGTTTTTTTGTTTCCACATAAAAAATGCATTTCCCATTTTTCAGGTGGCCGGAGGGGTCAAAACAGGTGTTTTTTTGTGAAGGGGCCACCAAGGGCAGTGTGCAAAATATCACCACTCTAATTTTCATGGGTGGGGGACCTACCAGGGGTGCCACATCCAGGAGGTTAGGAATTATCTTGGCCTGCTGCCATATAATGAATATTTTTTGCCCTAAATCCATTTAAATCCAATTTTGCACTGGGGCTACAAGAAATGCACACCAGAAAAATAGGGGGAAAATATAGGGAGGTCCCCTGTGGGTGTGGGACCCTAGAACCAAGGCCAGACCATGGTTCCCATCCCACCTGGCAGGCATCGATGGCACCACGAGTTTGACCTAGATCTCGAAGGGGGGCCTGGGGAATTCAGAAAAAATCAACATAATGGAAAAACAGTGCATGGAGTCATGGTGAGTGATGCATCACCTAGGAAAAATACCAAACATGCCATCCCAAGGGTTCACACGTGGACTCTCTTACAGAGAGGTGCTCCCAGGCAGGCGTTCTCTTGGTCTTCCTTGCCAGATGACCATGGTTTGCGCAAGTTCTACAGCAAACTGTAGAACCATGGTCCCATTTTTCGTGGAGATGTGCATCTTTGCATTCCCAACAACTTCTGCAACTAGTGTTTTTTTAGTTTCCACATAAAAAATGCATTTCCCATTTTTCAGGTGGCCGGAGGGGTCAAAACAGGTGCTTTTTTGTGAAGGGGCCACCAAGGGCATTGTGCAAAACATCACCACTCTAATTTTCATGGGTGGGGGACCTACCAGGGGTGCCACATCTAGGAGGTTAGGAATTATCTCGGCCTGCTGCCATATAATGAATATTTTTTGCCCTAAATCCATTTAAATCCAATTTTGCACTGGGGCTACAAGAAATGCACACCAGAAAAATAGGGGGAAAATACAGGGAGGTCCCCTGTGGGTGTGGGATCCTAGAACCAAGGGCAGACCATGGTTCCCACCCCACCTGGCAGGCATCGATGGCACCGCGAGTTTGACCTAGATCTCGAAGGGGGGCCCTCGGGAATTCAGAAAAAATCAAAATAATGGAAAAACAGTGCATGGAGTCATGGTGAGTGATGCATCACCTAGGAAAAATACCAAACATGCCATCCCAAGGGTTCACACTGAAAGGACGAGATGTCGCCTAGAGGGGGGGGTGAATAGGCGTTTTAAAAACAATTACGGAATTGGCTTGAAGGAATGCGGAATTAAACTAACGTTTATTTTCTTCAAGCACAAGACCTAAATATGCTAGGCTCAACTAAGTGCAACAACAACAACTAGATATAAGCAAGATAGCACAAGATATAATTCACAAGTGATAAACAAGATATAAGTACTTCAAGCACGATGGCTATCACAAGGAAATAAACTCGGGTATAGAGATAACCGAGGCACGCGGAGACGAAGATGTATCCCGATGTTCACTTACATAAAGTAAGCTAATCACCGTTGGAGAGATGCGGGTAACCACGAAGGCCCCCGAACGCCACGAAGGCTCACCTTCTTCTCCGAGTCCCCCACGAAGCTAGGGACCCCTTCTTATGGTTAGCTTTTCCTCCACTCCGGAGATGGCAAGCTCCACAACCACTTCACAACTCCCACGAAGGGGAATCCCGGGCCTCTTCACAATCTTCCACGAAGAGGTCACCGAGGCACCAACCGCCAAGCCAACTAGGAGGTCACCCTCCAAGAGTAACAAGCTCACGGTCTCTCACTCGAACAAATCGTAATGGAGAGCTCAACACTATGCAAGGATGCAAAGCAAGAACACAAGGGAAAGTGCTCAAATCCTTCTCTCTCAAATCCCACCAAAGCAACAAATGCTATGGAGGAGTTAGAGAGGAAGAACAAGGGTGGAGGTCAACAAATGACTCCAAGATCTAGATCCCAAAGGTTCCCCTCACTTAGAGGAGGAATGAGTTGGTGGAGATTGTAGATCTAGATCTCCTCTTCCAAATCCCTCAAAAATATGCAAGAATCATTGGAGGGAAGAGAGAGGGAGCAAGCTCAAGAGGGGCAACAATGGAGGTGAGAGAAAAGCTCAAGAACACTTTAGAACACGCTTCCAACCGTTGGGGAAGAAGCCCCCTTTTATAGGGCAAGAAAACTGCCCGTTAGAGAGATTTTTCGGTCATCCCGGAGCAGCCCGGAGCAGCTCCGGAGCAGCCCGGAGCAGAGCCCGGAGCAGCTCCGTCCGATACTCCGGAGCGAGTACCCGGCCACTGCTCAGCCCGGAGCAGCCCGGAGCAGCTCCGGATTTCACTCCGGATTTGCAAAACTGCAAAAACACTCATACGAAAAACGCGATAACTTTTGCATCCGAACTCCGTTTTTAGCAAACTTGGACTTTTTGAAAAGCTTAGAAAAAGTACTACAACTTTATGCAGAGAAACACCAAGAAATGTCAAGAGGAAAAATACGAAATATGGAGAGGTGTGAAACCTTCCAAAGTGAAGAACCGGTAAAACCTCTCAACTCGAAAACGCAATAGAAGATGCATTTGGATTCCGTTTTCGATGAACTTGGGCTTGTTGGAAAGCTAGCAACAAGCTCAAGAACCTCACATGGAGAAACACCAAGAAGCAATAAACTAGGAAGATGCAAAGTATGCAAAGGATTGAGCTCCCTATGATGATGTGATCAAGTTACCCAACCGAAAGCCCCTCTTGATAGTGCGGCTATCTATCCTATAACCCGGTCTCCCAACAAACACCTTGAGACCGGTAAAAGGAAAACCTAGCAAGGACATACCTTTTCCTTGAGCATCCCGCTTGATCTTGATGATGATGCTTCATGCTCTCATCAAGCCGGAATGCATCACTTGATCATTGTTGCTTCGTGAAGACTTTAATTTGCTCCCCCATAAACCATTATGGGATAGCTTTGTTAACACTCATCTTCACAAGTCCATTATCACCAAATGGACGACAAGCTTCAAACATATGATCTTCTTGAGATGCATAGGGAATTCTTCATTTGATTGCATGCTCTAAGTCTTGGTCAACCATGGCTCAACTCATGAGACCATCGTGACCTCGACATAGAGCCATAACTTGAATTCTTCTCATGTAACCAAACTCTCAAGATCTTGTGACTCCTTGGCTTAGCACATAAGCTAGAGCATGGAATACTTGAGTTCTACACAAGAACAACATCTTTATTTCTTCTTCTTGATCATATTGGATTCATCTCTTCTATTCAATGATCTTGATGCCAATACTTAAGATATATCTTTATCTTCATGGCATCCAAGCCTTGAATCCAACACATGGACTTCAAGCAATTCCTATGAACAATTCCTTCATAAAAATCTCAATGAAAACATTAGTCCATAGGGATTGTCATTAATTACCAAAAACACACTTAGGGGCAATTTACCCTTACAATCTCCCCCATTTTGGTAATTGATGACAATCTCAACAAGAGGGTTTATATAATGAATGATAGAAACTAATATGCAACTTATCTGAGAATAAATTGCATACAAGAGGTTGTATTTGATATGGTCAAGTAACACGAAGCTACTACCGCATATCAAAATCAATTGTACTCACATAAACTACAACAAATATGGTTGATGTGAGTGCAACCAAAATATATAGAGCAAACTCCCCCACAATATATGCACGTGTGATGAACTTGAATTTCATTGCATACATTGTCAAGATAAACCTTTGATGAAGTTTACACTATATATTCAACCATGCAAAACAACTAACAAAGAAGAGATACATGAAAGGCAAACACTTAAGCACAACCAAACTTAAGTATAAAAACCATTTCCCTTAAACCCTCTAAACTTCTCCCCCATTGGCAACGATTGCCAAAATGGATGAAGGAATTTAGAAGGCCAATATAGTATGAGTTCCTCCCCAAGATGTGCATTTCTCATAAGTATGAGTGAAATCATATGCACTTATCAAATTAACAATATTTGGAGGAAGTCAAACCATATTGAGGATCAAAGATTGCAAAAAGATGACATAGTGAAGGAAGCTTCAACGAATGAAGCAAGCAGGCAATCAAGAGACCCAAAGAACCAATTGGACACAAGAAGAAGTGATGATAAGAGCTACTAGGTGCTTTAAATGAAATAAGGAAGCTCCCCAAGGTCCATGCATAAATTTGAATTTTTGTTGCATTTGAATACAATATGCACAAACATGGAATCCTCACTTCCTCTATATCATTTAAAAAACAACCATGAGCATGAGAGAATACAAAAGAATCAATACGCTTATCAAAGTGAACTTTAGTCCAAAAGGATTCACGAGATATGAGTGCGAGAAGAAGCAATAAAGAATAAACAAGCACTCATAAATCAAGTTCTTACCAACACCATCAAAAACCAAATGAATAATAAAGATGGTCGGCAAAGAACGAGGATATCAAGGGAAGAAATTAACACTCTTATGCATATACATTTCTAAGTGGACAAAAAATCATGATGAACAATCCACATAGAAACATGTATACACAAAAGGTTAGTTGAATAAAAGAGAGACATGATATCCAAGAGAGAGTCATAGAATATACCAAATAACTTTGCTAGAAAGCATATATAGCTCAAGGCTCCATTTTCCATTATGGTATATTAATGAACTCCCCACACAAAATCATCAAAGCCATCGCAACTAGCAATAAGGGATCAAAAGATAGTTGGGATGCTTTGAAAGGCAACAAGCATAATAAAGAAGGGTACAACTTGCAACATTATCTATATTGCACATGAGAGAGCGTTGAGGAATTAATATGCAATAAATTGCTAAAATGGCATATTTGGGATTGGTGAATCATAAACATGATTTTATATACTTCCCATCATATGCAATCATCTCAATTTGCTCACATATGAAATAAAGATATTTCTTTATAAGACCTTTGCAAGAACCGCAACATTTGCAAATAAATATTATCATGCCAAGAACCAACCTACAAGAGTTGGGATGCTAGAAAAGTATGCATGAATGTTATACTTGTTACCGAGATAGCAATGGTGTGATGTAGTAGATAAGAGTTCACCGTGTCATCCTAGCTTGGCTCCAATAATCATATGGTGACAACACCTTCCTTATAAATGAGACAAGCATCCATTGCATCTCCAATGTACCTAAGACAATATTTAAGTACATCTTGGTCCCCAAACTTATTGGGTCCAAAGTGGTTAGACTAACCACAATACATATGATAGACTCCATAAAAATATGTGCATAGTTAAAGATGAAATTTGAATTTCATGCACATCTTAGCCATTTAGGATTTGATGGAGTATAACATATATATTGGATCAAAGAAAGCAACTAAGATACAAGAATAAGCATAAAGAGAATATGCATGCACCTATCTTTCAAGATCCAAAGAAGATACGATTTAGACAAAAACACCAAGAATACAAGGAGGTATAAAAGGTGTGGCAAAACACATTATTTGTCCAAATGACATCAAGGGAACAAATCAACAAATGATTTATTCATAAAATTCAACAAATGAACCTAACAACTTATTGAGCATGAAAGAATAAATAAATAAAAGCATGCTCAACAATTTATCTCATTCGAGTAAATAAATCATAGAAGAAGGAATGAGATAACTAACTCCCAAAAGAGCAAGGTTCCAACAAATAAACCAAACCCTCTACACTTTTCACAATGGCACAAGTACCGAAAAGAAAAGGTTTGTCTTACAACAACACACACTTGATGGGGATCAAGAGATGAGACAAAGTCAAGCAAAAAGATCCTCAAGAAGGCAATAAGACAATGGGAGTCAAAATAATTTCTTGGCAAGAAATATGGGCAATAAGATGCAAATTCCAAGGTGAAGATGATCTAGAGGAATTACCACACATATATACGAATACCAATTGTCAAAGACAAGAAGTTCATATTGGAATTATTTCCCGGTGGTGTATTGCAAAGATATTCAAGATCAACTTCACAATAAAAGGCATATGGTTAAATATTCAAATTAAGCACCATGCACGAAAAAGGATTCTTGGTAGCTCCAAAAATAGTCAAACAATCATGCAAAGCAATGATTAGAGTAACTAGAAGCAAACGGCTTCCTACTTATGATATACATATAAATATATTTGAGTGAAACCGCACCAAGAATTCTTACTCAAACCAAGACCAAAGAAATGAGCAACAAAATGTTTTAAGAAAGAATGGAGCTTGTTTGAGCAAACATGCCACCTAGGAACAAGATAATTAACAATATCAACTCTAAGTGGCAATACCTCAAATGTCCACATTTCCTAGGCTTGTGATATGCATAAGACATATTACTCCCCCATAATGTGATATTAAATTCTTTTCAACAAAAGGCAAACAAAATCCAACTAGAGATAATTAATGGAGATATAGAATTTGAATTTCTCATGAGCATGGCATACCACATAGTGACTAGATAATCTTGCAATATCAATACTAAGTGGTATTACTCATGTGCACACATTTATAGGATTGTGAGGTGCCAATGGCAAATCACTCCCCCAAAATGGGATGTTCCATTAATCACTCGATAAGAGCCAAATAAGATACCATAAATATACATTAGAGGCTCAAAGCAAACACACAAGTATATGATGTGCCAAACACCCAACACCTACTTGAATACACAAAATAAGTAGGTATAAGGAACAACATATACAAACACATACTTGGTACAAAACCAAAACATGCAAAGGGGCAAGTAACTTACAATGTAAAGAGGTTAAGTACAAGTTACCGCAAAGAGGCACATTGGATATAAAATGATAGTGTCAATGACTTGGCTTGATGAAAATAAAATTAATGAAGATCCCTTAATTCTTCATGAGGTAGCCAAGTCTCCAATGCCCTCCACAAACACCTATTGATCAAGTTTTAGCTTGTTGGTCCCCAACCAAGTTGGGTCCTAAGAGGTTAGTAACAATAGGCTTGGCAACCCAAATGGTTCTTTTCTTGACACCACTTTGAGTTCCAACAAACTTGGCAAACACATTGCCATCCTTATCTTTCTTAAGATAATAATCATCATCAACAATGATAGGATTAGATAAGGTACCATTTAAGCATGAAGAAGCAAAGTGCCCCTTCTCACGGCAAATATAGCAACAAGTGCTTCCCTTTCTCTTCTTCGTTGATTCCTTGATCTGGGAAGCTTCATCTTGTTTCTTCTTGGGAAGTGGCCTATCTTCAACTTGAGGTCGAACATGAGCTTGACCTTGTGCCCGCTTCCCTTGTTGCTTCTCACTCAAGTGCTTCTTCTTCAATGGGCAAGATCTCACATGATGCCCTTCAATCTTGCACTTGAAGCAAACAATCTTGGCCAAATTCTTCACTTGGTCTTGGCCCTTCTTCTTCTTGTTGCTCTTGGACTTGTTCTTGTTATTGGAGTTGAATCCAAGTCCACTCTTGTCATTAGGGGATTTTTGCACACTCAAAATATTATCAAGTGTGGATTTCCCTTCATGACGCTTATCCAAGTCTTTCTCCAAACTAGTGACTTGGGCCTTGAGCTCTTTGATTTCCTCTACAAGGTTAGTAGTAATACAAGTACTAGAGGAGGTAGAAGCTTCATTGTTAGAGCAACAAGGCATAGCAAGTAATTCATCACAAGATGTAGCAATATTATGCCTAGACAAATTACTTGGACTAGCACAAGATAATATAGCATTTTGGTTCAATGTAGTGCTAATGTCCAAATGAGGCTCACAAGATGTTTTCTTAGAGATACTTGCCTCATGAGCTAACTTTAGCCCATTATAAGAGATTAAGAGATCCCCATGAGAGCCCAAGAGCTTTTCATGGCTTTCCTCCAATTTCTTATAATTGCTTGTTAGCAACTCAAGTTGAGCCCTTAGCTCAACATTCTCCTTTAATATAGATGCTTCACAAGAAATAGAGTTAGTAGCACAAGCATCATTAATAGATTTAGCATTTGTAAGCTCATAAGATTTAATAGATTGAGATAGGCAAGAATTAGTATGCTTCTCTTCGGATAGCTCTTGCTTGAGGAGATTGAATCTCCATTTCCCCTCATTAACAAGGGAGTTCAATTCCTTAATGGTCTCCTTGTGGTCAAACAAGGTTTCCATTAAGTGTTCGACTTTAGCACGAGCATCATTATTACCACGAAGAGAGGCATACACAATTCCCATCTCATGCAAGAAAGCTTCATTATCATCATCATTATCATCATCATCATCACTCTCATCATAAGAAGATGTGTCGGGATTCAAAGTAGGAGTTACCTTTGAACCGCTTGCCATAAGGCACATGTGAACTTGCGTAGATGATGATGGAACTTTAATAGAAGCACATTCTTCATTTTCGAGTGTAGGACAAGCTCTTGCGAGATGTCCATACTCGTGGCATTCATAGCATTGCCTTCTCTTGATAGAAACCTTCTTGGTTCTTCTATTGATTTCTTCTTTAATTATGTGACCCAATTTTTCTTTAATTTCCTCTACATGGTTAGTCATACAACAACTAGAGGAAATAGAATCATTTTGAGTATGGTCACAACTAGAAACAAGCATATCATCACAAAATTTAATCAAGCAAATTTTAGGAGATATGCAAGGACCTTTAACACAAGAATGAGTAAAGAATTTCTTGCAAGAAGTGTTTAGGTCCAAACTCTCTACACCATTAGGATTTATAGAAATAGAATCATTGGTGCAAAGAACAAGTCTACCAACATCACATATGATTTCTTCACTCACCGTATCATTACCTTGTGACAAGTCACATGTTGGTGAAGTGGAAGAACTTGAACAATCATCACGACCGGATGTGGAAGCAACTTGGAGCTCTTCATGATGTGAAGGTGAAGAGAGCTCCTTGGGTTCACTTTCAACCTCAAGAGAAATGGACCCACCAAATGACTCTTCTAGCTTGGTCCATATCTCATGAGACGTCTTGCACTTTGAACCCATCAAGCAAACATAAACTATGGAGCTCACAGACAATAAAATTTCATTAAATACTTGAGCTTCTAGATGTAAATTTTTCTCATCCTCTATAGATAGACTTTGAGGATCCATCGGAGGAGAAAAGCCTACATCTAGAAATCGCTCTATATTTGGACACAAAGTCCGAAGATTAGAAAGCATGCGATTTCTCCATAGCATATAATTTGTGCCATCAAAAATAATTGTGTCATTGTGCACTAAATAACTAGCCGACATCTTTACTCTCAAGGCGGTGAAGCCTAAACAAGGAGAGACCTCGCTCTGATACCAATTGAAAGGACGAGATGTCGCCTAGAGGGGGGGGTGAATAGGCGTTTTAAAAACAATTACGGAATTGGCTTGAAGGAATGCGGAATTAAACTAACGTTTATTTTCTTCAAGCACAAGACCTAAATATGCTAGGCTCAACTAAGTGCAACAACAACAACTAGATATAAGCAAGATAGCACAAGATATAATTCACAAGTGATAAACAAGATATAAGTACTTCAAGCACGATGGCTATCACAAGGAAATAAACTCGGGTATAGAGATAACCGAGGCACGCGGAGACGAAGATGTATCCCGATGTTCACTTACATAAAGTAAGCTAATCACCGTTGGAGAGATGCGGGTAACCATGAAGGCCCCCGAACGCCACGAAGGCTCACCTTCTTCTCCGAGTCCCCCACGAAGCTAGGGACCCCTTCTTATGGTTAGCTTTTCCTCCACTCCGGAGATGGCAAGCTCCACAACCACTTCACAACTCCCACGAAGGGGAATCCCGGGCCTCTTCACAATCTTCCACGAAGAGGTCACTGAGGCACCAACCGCCAAGCCAACTAGGAGGTCACCCTCCAAGAGTAACAAGCTCACGGTCTCTCACTCGAACAAATCGTAATGGAGAGCTCAACACTATGCAAGGATGCAAAGCAAGAACACAAGGGAAAGTGCTCAAATCCTTCTCTCTCAAATCCCACCAAAGCAACAAATGCTATGGAGGAGTTAGAGAGGAAGAACAAGGGTGGAGGTCAACAAATGACTCCAAGATCTAGATCCCAAAGGTTCCCCTCACTTAGAGGAGGAATGAGTTGGTGGAGATTGTAGATCTAGATCTCCTCTTCCAAATCCCTCAAAAATATGCAAGAATCATTGGAGGGAAGAGAGAGGGAGCAAGCTCAAGAGGGGCAACAATGGAGGTGAGAGAAAAGCTCAAGAACACTTTAGAACACGCTTCCAACCGTTGGGGAAGAAGCCCCCTTTTATAGGGCAAGAAAACTGCCCGTTAGAGAGATTTTTCGGTCATCCCGGAGCAGCCCGGAGCAGCTCCGGAGCAGCCCGGAGCAGAGCCCGGAGCAGCTCCGTCCGATACTCCGGAGCGAGTACCCGGCCACTGCTCAGCCCGGAGCAGCCCGGAGCAGCTCCGGATTTCACTCCGGATTTGCAAAACTGCAAAAACACTCATACGAAAAACGCGATAACTTTTGCATCCGAACTCCGTTTTTAGCAAACTTGGACTTTTTGAAAAGCTTAGAAAAAGTACTACAACTTTATGCAGAGAAACACCAAGAAATGTCAAGAGGAAAAATACGAAATATGGAGAGGTGTGAAACCTTCCAAAGTGAAGAACCGGTAAAACCTCTCAACTCGAAAACGCAATAGAAGATGCATTTGGATTCCGTTTTCGATGAACTTGGGCTTGTTGGAAAGCTAGCAACAAGCTCAAGAACCTCACATGGAGAAACACCAAGAAGCAATAAACTAGGAAGATGCAAAGTATGCAAAGGATTGAGCTCCCTATGATGATGTGATCAAGTTACCCAACCGAAAGCCCCTCTTGATAGTGCGGCTATCTATCCTATAACCCGGTCTCCCAACAAACACCTTGAGACCGGTAAAAGGAAAACCTAGCAAGGACATACCTTTTCCTTGAGCATCCCGCTTGATCTTGATGATGATGCTTCATGCTCTCATCAAGCCGGAATGCATCACTTGATCATTGTTGCTTCGTGAAGACTTTAATTTGCTCCCCCATAAACCATTATGGGATAGCTTTGTTAACACTCATCTTCACAAGTCCATTATCACCAAATGGACGACAAGCTTCAAACATATGATCTTCTTGAGATGCATAGGGAATTCTTCATTTGATTGCATGCTCTAAGTCTTGGTCAACCATGGCTCAACTCATGAGACCATCGTGACCTCGACATAGAGCCATAACTTGAATTCTTCTCATGTAACCAAACTCTCAAGATCTTGTGACTCCTTGGCTTAGCACATAAGCTAGAGCATGGAATACTTGAGTTCTACACAAGAACAACATCTTTATTTCTTCTTCTTGATCATATTGGATTCATCTCTTCTATTCAATGATCTTGATGCCAATACTTAAGATATATCTTTATCTTCATGGCATCCAAGCCTTGAATCCAACACATGGACTTCAAGCAATTCCTATGAACAATTCCTTCATAAAAATCTCAATGAAAACATTAGTCCATAGGGATTGTCATTAATTACCAAAAACACACTTAGGGGCAATTTACCCTTACACACACGTGGACTCTCTCACAGAGAGGTGCTCCTAGGCAGGAAAAATCCTAAAAAATAAAAAACACTGCATTTTCCATTTTCCAGTGGCCGGAGGTGTCAAAATAGGTGTGTGGGTCCTTCAAATAGACTTTATTTAAAAAACACACTGTGGAACCTCTAACTTCCACACCCTAACTTTTCTGACTTTGTTCACTGACAGTAGGCCCCAGGTGTGGTGGGCCCTACTTACCAGTCACACAAAGTCAGACCACGCTAAGTCAGAGGAGCCCGTTCTGGTTTGTGCCCCGTTGTTTTGTGCCTAGCATGTTACACTTTGTTATGTGTAACGCGATGATCCTTTGACTTCACGCATGAGGGCCTGCGCATGGCCATTCATACTTGATTAATTTCATGCTTGGGAAATTGGAGAAGTCATTATGGCTTGATTAAGTGGCGGTTCCTGGCCTACAAAATGCGCAGCAGCCTCCCGAGCCAGCCAGTCAATCAGGTATCCTTCTTCTTCTTCTTCTTCTTCCTATCACCGCCGTGGATGGGGAGGCTTCCGGGAGGTCGAGGCCGCGGGGGCGGTCGTGGTAGCCGCAGCGGGCGTGGAGGAGGCTGCGGCGGCGGTCGTGCTGGGCGCGGGCGCGGTGGCGGTCGTCGAGGAGGACGTGGGTCGGCGGCTGAGTCGCCGTCTCTTGACATGTCTATTGACATGTCTAGGGATTCGTCACCCGAGCCCTCGTCTGAGCCGTCATCTCAGAGACAGGCGCGATTCCTGCCAGGGTTCGAGTTCGCCCGGATCACATTCGAGCGCCACAACTTGGAGCAGCTGTGGCTCCCACTAAAGTTCGCATGACAACTTGCAGGTCATGAACCGACCGAAGTAGGTCTGCGGGTAGCTGGTTGTGCCCGAGGTACCTGGCCCGTCCAGCTGTACGTGGATGCAACAGACGACATGTACCTTGGGCGTGGCTGGGTTGCCTTTGCCCGCACGCACGATCTGCAACTCGGGTACATCCTCATCTTCAAGTTCAACGGAGTAGATGAGTTCTCCGTCAAGGTCTACGACAACTGCAACTGTCGAAAGACCTATCACATAGATAGCGACGGCGAGTTCGATGACTCTGATGAGGAAAATATGTAATTCAAGTATCAGTTACAATCGCTATTTTATTTTAGTTTCATTTCTAAGATTCCCTGTTTGAATGCCATGTCATGCATGGCCAAAAAAATCACGAGCATGGATGCACACCGGGTGAGGAGATAGATGTACATGTACGCTTGGGCGTGCGCGTCGTGTCGCCGCTTAGCTGGGACTCAATGCAGAGTCCCATCGAGTTCAATGCCCAGTCCCATCGTGGCAGTTTGTATTGAAAAAGCAAGGGGCTACTGCTTCCTATTCGTTCATACCTACGGTGACCCTTCGTCGACAAGGTACCAAGGGCTACGCTTAGATTCAAACGGACGACCGAGATTGCTTGAGATGGTGCCCAGGAGGCAAGGACACGGTGGTCAGCTGAAGCTGGTCCTTGACCGGGTAGCACTGTTCTGCAGAAACACACTTCCTCTTCTTCCTCCTACCTTCCTTGCCCCTCCCTCCATTCTACGACGAAGCCATGCCTCCCAAGAAGCAGACCCGACCGGCGTTGAAGACCGATGGGGTCAAGACTAGGGCGGCGGAGATGAAGGAGTTAACCCGCAGTCAGGCAGATCTCCATGCAAGCAGCCTAATCAGTCAGGCCAAAGCTGTCCTCTCTTTCTGCGCACCAACGGACGAGGGGGACGTTGTCTCCCCCGGGTGGGTTAACAATGCCTTGATCTTCCGTTTGTTTGTTCTTTCCAACTTCGTAACCTATTTGATTTTTTAGGCCCCAAAAAACCATGGATAAGAAGCTGCCCATGAAGACCCTGGACCCGTCAATGGACTTTCTGATCAAGCCCGTTCCCCGGCTAAGCAAGGTAATCGCATGCCATTTAGTCTACTTGCTGATCAAGCCCGTTTACCATTGTTCATAACCTGCCTTTGGCAATGCGGTTAGGTGCTACGCATGTAGATCTGTATAGATTCACTCATTGTTAACCGTATCTAGTTTACTTTGAAAACTATAAAAATAACTATATATTTGTGAACAGAGGCAGTATTAGCATTGATTTCTTTTATTGCATGCCCTAAACTCCGGTGCAGGAAGTGAATGAGAAGATCGAGGCAGATGTGGCCGCACTGAATGTCAAGATACAGAGCCAACAGGCCGAGAAGCATTCCCTCGAGCTGCACTCTGCTAGCCTAGGCTCACATTTGGATCAGGAGAAGGAGAAATCCCGAACTTTGGCGCATGAGGTTGACAAGCTTACGGCTGCGAAAGGCTTGCTATCGGGGCATATGGACTACCTTGTGAAGACGCAGGAGCAGATGAAAATGTTGCTGGACAAGGATAGGTTGACCATCAAGGCGCTAGAGGAGGAAAATCTGAAGCTCAATGCCACGTGCAGCGACCTTCGTGTGCAAATCACCAAGGGCCTCAAAGAGCAGATCAAGCAGAGCGAGAGGACCGTGGTAGCCTATGAGGCCAGAGACAAGTCCAGAGATTACTTGAAGCTAATGACCGAGAGCACTCGCAAAGCAGCCGCTCTGCTCGAGGCTGTTAAGAAGGAGAACGACATGCTGAAAGCCAAGATCAATGAGTTCGAGCGCCTCCAGCAGGATCAAATTGCCTCCAAGTAAGAGGAGATACGATGTAGTCTGCGCGCTACATTTCATCGTCCTGTATATCTGAACTTTGTGTTAACTAGCCTGAATCTTATGTTATCTGAACTAGTAGTGAAATGTTAACTGAACTATGATGTTGCGTTAATGCTCTCTGTTATATGGAAGCAATTGTTGTAGGTGGTTTTTTCTTTTACATAACTTGAAATGCTGAATTACATAGACATAACTTATTCATCTAAAATTTGTTTCAATCTATCTAACTTGTCCTTATTAATTGTTGCTTGCTTCAAGAGATCTGCAATGCAGTTCTCCAGCCTTTTTTTCTCTTCCATCAGCTGGTCCCTCTGCTTTTCTGCCTTGAGCTTCAGAAAGATCTGAATATCTAGAAGATTTTTTGAAATGGATCCCACCTGCCTATCGGTCATTGTTTTCTGGAGTTCTTCAGCCATATTATTGTTTATTTCTTCGAGCTCCTTCTTATCCTGTGATAGCTTGTAACATTCATCAGCAGCATCACAAGCATCACTAATTCTCCCAATACTTTCCGATTTATACAACTCCCATAACTTGACCATACATTTCTTCAGTGGGTCAGGCCACTCCGGATCAATCCACTCCACTATTCCACACATCGGACCATCCTAATGATCAGCAGCATAGTATAACAAATATAAAAAACTATGAAATGAAGAGATAACAACGCTATTCAAACATTAATTTTGCAATATAAATAATCCAAACCTCCTTTGCGCATCCTATAAACCTTTTCCCTGTGTTAGTTCCTTCGAAGGCAACAAATTTCCTTAGTTTCAACCCATGGTCACATGGTGCCTCCCTCTCTATCGCCAAACCATCCCAATCTGGGTCGTAGATGGTCTGTGGCACCTAAAACAAAACCTAAATCTAAATTCCTAACCCCATAAACCTTACCCCATAAACCAACACGTCGAACAAAAGGAACTCATATTGGTCCGGCAGTAGTCGAAATCGGAGAGAAGGCTGCCGCTGCCGTAGCTTGTATCGTCGCCATCATTACAAGACGGCATGGTGAAGGAAGGAGAGAGGAGGGTAGAACTAGAGGAAGGAGAGAGGGGGGTAGAACTAGAGGAAGGAGAGGGGGTGGTGGTAGAGCCGGCGTGCGAGGTAGTGACTCAACGGTCAGTTTGAACATAAATATCTTGTTCTGCCTACTACCCATGCCTCAGTGGAAATAAATAATTTATACCCTTTCAAAAGGAAAACAACACATAAGTTGGCAATTGAGTTTGGATAAATCAGGTAAATTATGCAGAACAATGACTGTCCCCCTACTAGTTGGTATTTTTTGTAATATTTGATTTTTAGTTTTTAATATTTCAATTATGCATAGTTTTACTCTTCAAAATTTGAAATGTATTTTACAAATGTGAATCTACACAGTACAAGGCATGTAGATACATGACATGATTTGTTTGTAATATAATACAACAAGTGATGTAAACAACGCTTATTATTTCAGCAGTCAATATATTATAACATCTCAATATCCCAGAAATAAATTTATTACATTCTCTCAACATAGTTCTACAATAAATTTACAAATTGACACTAGTTTTCAGAAGAAGTTTGAGGCAGACAATATGAGATACAACATTTTCTAAGATACAACAGCTTATTGTATGGAGCAGCTACAGCACACTCACAAACATTTGCAGAGTGATGCAGAATGAAGGAGATGAATCAAATAGTGACCAGAATTGGGTTGCACTTCTCACTGTAACATATCATCACCTATGAAGGCGGAAGCTCAAAACTTCAAGATGACAGCTTTACAGCAGTCTCATCATCTCCAACCATTTCTGAAATTGCAACAACAAAAAATACCTTCTTACTCAATTTCTTCCTTCGGAAAACCTGCATGAGATCGTCATCTTTAACAATTTCGATGAAATCCCTCTTCTTAAAGTGCCACCAACGTAAACGTGCCTGCTGATTAGGGCCCTAAGGACATCTCTGCTTTAGCTGCTCAAGAATCTGGTTAACAGTAACTGTCTTGGGATCTACCATTATTTCCATATGATCGTTCTGCACAGCAAATTCTTGGCCATCATCTAGTACTGCAGTGTAAGGATCCACTTGCAAAGCAATTAGATACAGTTGTGAATGGTCAATAGCTGCTAGTTTACAAGCATCCATACCACTGGAAGCACCACCATCTGGATCAACACCTTTGGCACCTAACTGTGCTTCTGGTGCATCAACATCATCAACCATAACAAAGAGATCCAACTGACGAGTACCATTATACTTCTCCCAAATCTGCAACAGCTGATGGGAGTGCTCGAGTTATTCGTACACCTGATTCATGTTTATCCACACAAACTTAGCCTTCTATTTGGATCCCTAAGGAATCCTAGCGTGAAGAATTTCAACAAGCTGCGAAACAGACACAATCTCACTACAATTCACATTCATTTGCACAGACTGTGAAGCCACACACCTCTCCAAGTCATAATCTAATCTAGCAATGTACTGATCACTCAGACATTTATTTTGTATGTGTTCTCTGAATCATCGCTGTCTCAAAAATATTGGGAAACAAAAGATACAAATTAGTTGCTTCTCTCTAATCATACCACAAATTGGGAAAACATAAGATAAAAAGTATGTTTTCTGCTTTCGGATAAATTGGAGCCTTCAGATCTGAACATAATTTGAGATGACTTCTATAAAATAAAAAATCTGGGTTTGCATGTTGGTTGGTTTGATAGAGATTGAGGATTACTTGCATACAAAATAATACCATAATTTTGGAAAACATATGACAAAAATCTGTCAGTTTCTTCTCTACAATTGTTCAGATACTGACAGTTACTCCTGCCGTTCCATAAAACATCCTAGTGCTATCGGGATGTAAGAGAAGGATCTGAAATATTCACCTCTGCTTTCTGGCGCTCACACTGACAGTAGAAGGCCCAATTCCGTTCATCTTTGGGATTTGTTCTTTTCCTCCAATCTGCAGGCGGCGCCGCGCCAGCGACGTCGGAGGGCTACCGCTCTGATTGCACTTGGTCGGCGGCGCCAACGCCGGGCCGGCTCTTCACTTGGTCGGTGGCGCCACCGCCGTCGGGCAAGCTTTCTGCTTCTCGCTGCTCCCGGCTGCTGGCTTGTTGCAAGATCTCTGGCTGCTTTCCTGGCTAGCAGCTCCAACAATCGCCGCTTCTGGCGGCAATGGTGCCTCTCGTTTCCTGCTGGTAGACATGCGCCACCGCCGAAATTTGACACCGACCTAGGGGGGTCTAGGGTTGGAAGGACAAGAAAGGGGATTTGTTCATACTGAGAGTTGCAGGTGGAGTTGACATACTGTCAACTAACGAGGCAACATAACAGAGACTCCTGACAAGCAGGACCCACTGGCTCGGCATATAACGGAGAAATACTGACATGCGAGATCGCAATGGGCCCAAAACGAGAGAAGTCACGGCAATATTTGGTTTGCCCTCATTTCATTCAGAACGGGCCCTCTGAGAAATTACCTACCCAATTTTTCAAATGGCGTCTATTACAAGCAACAAAGGTACCTGTGAGCCTGTGCCAAAGAACTCGGTGACCGCAAACAAAATCACCCGCTGTAGCCGGTAACGAAGGCGAGTCCGGGAGGAAGTAGCATCCGCACTGGGGGCGGCAGTTCATCGAGTGGTTTACTTAACACCTGGCCTCGGTTCTCGACGCAATACGTCTGTGTCGGCAGAGGAAGAAGATTACGGACGGTAGTGGATAAGGGCCTCTAATCCCTCCTTTCTTCTTCCTCTTTTTCGTTTGTAAATTTGTCCACCTAACAGACGTCGCGGCGGCGGTCATGGAGCTGGATCTGGACATGGCGACTACGGGAAAGAAATTAGAGGACGAGGTGCTCAGCACTTGGCTGTGGGACAAGGAGCTCGACTCCTTCATCAAGGAGCAGCAAGAGCGAGACGAGGAAGGCAATTACGAATACTTCGAACATGACGAACCACCATACGACGACGACGAAGAGGAGCTCCATTGCGGTTCCACGGGATACGGGTATATGTTCCGCTACGAGGACGGGCACCCTTATTACACCGCGGACATGGAGGAGAGGTGGGAGAATCAGCTGCAGTACCCTCCTATGCCTACCGCCGAGAAATCGCATCCCTTATTCCCCTTACCCAGATTCTGGAAAGGGTCGCTTCGTGTTGAGGGGCCGTGTCAGCTCGATCCAAACCTGGTGTCTGCACAAAGCTTGTGTAAGTGTGCATGCTAAAATTTGAATTGTGACATTTTCAATTTCACCCTATGAATCCGCATAGTTCTTAGCATATATTACTACAGTTATTAAGTCTTTATCGAAAAGTTATTAAGTTTTTACATCACAGTTTTTGATATCTAATGATTCGTTTCCAAATTGGCTGCAGTGCCTCCATTGCCAATATGGGAAAACCGTTGGGTGAACAAAAAGGGGAACGAACCTTGTCGACGGGCTATCCAAGTGTTCAGTTTGAATTTATTGCCTCCTCATGATGACACGATTGAGATCTACGGTATGTTTGCATTCCGAGATGTACGAAACAACCGACTACGCAACTTTATCTTTGAACACTCAAGAGAAAAACCATGCAAGCTTAAGCCGGTGAGAGTACCTTCTCTTATTCTCCGTCTCTCTTATTTTCTCTTTATTGAAGAGCATACACCACATGATATGTGTCTAACTATATGAAATATACAGGGTGCTTCTAAGCTTCAACCTCTACTTACCCCACATCAAGGCATCTATGCGGTTGGGCTTATGTTAATTGAGTACCGTTTACTAATTAAAGGTGAAGAACGTGAAAACGATAAGGTATTAATAGACCAATAATGCTACACATACGGAAAGCTACGGACGATTTACGCAATGACTAGGAAGGAGTCCGACGTGGGCATGCTCGCTCGACGAAAAAAAAAGCAGGATGTCCCGCGCTAGCAATCCCGCTAATTATGCAACTAAAAACTGGAACTTCGCCTAGGTTTTTCCATTCGTTCAGATCGATCACGGATCACGGCACTAGGTGGCGGCAGCTCCATCGCGCCGTCGTGAACGGCCAGGGGCCAGGCTGCGCGCCGGCGGCTCGACATCTTCCTCAATACGCACCTAGGCCTGGCTGTCGACGGACCCGCACGCAAGCAAACCGGCTCTCGGCAGGACGAGCTGCTCAGGTTTGCCCTCTCGTTCAGATCAAGCCAAATAACCATTGCTGATGGTTGCTACATCCTAAGGTTAAGTGTACTCGGCAATGATCCTAGCCGAGGGTGCAAAATAATGGAAGCAAACGATCATCATGAAAATCAGATAGCTGTAGCATACCCCCTTCATCACGGCACAAATTGCTTGTTTGTATGCACTGCGTGATTTGATCAGTAGCTAATCAGCCATCATTCTGCTATATTCTCTTCAATTTCAACCACAATATACTGCCTGCAAATATGTACAGCATGAATAATTGAGTAGTACACTAGTAGTCCATTACCTCCAGCGGCAGTAGCAGGAGTGTTCAGGTTGTCTGACAAAATTGTATATAGTTATCTTGCCTTTCTAATATTTTTCTTCATATTATCATGCTATACAAAAATGGGTGATGCGGCTTATTGTGCTCAAGAATCTCTTGGCCTAGTGGTTGGAGTGCAGTGGCACTAGGTTGAACAGTGTCCCACACCTTCTTAACATACAAAACAGCAGGGTTCCTCCCCTGCTGGTACTCGTTTTTTTAAGAATCATGTGACATGTCTATTTCAAGCGATGATGATGGAATCATGTGACATGTCTATTTCAAGCGATGATGATGGCATCGAGCAACAGAAGAAAAGCAATGTGGAACTTGAAGAGGAGCATGTGAAGCTCGGGTGAATGTGTTGCTTGAAGATCCTGAAATAGGGATGATCTTTGATACCGAGAATGATGTGCAAGAGTACTACAAAAATTATGCTAAAGCAAAAGGGTTTGGTGTGACAAAGAGAAGCTCAAACAAAGATGATAATGGAGAACTAAAGTACCTTACACTTTGTTGCTCTCGTCATGGTAAGACTTAGTCCAACTCAAGTAATATGTTAAAGCCAAATCCAACAGCTGGGTTGGGATGCAAAGCTAAAGTTGTTTGCTATCCAAGTAACTTCACGAACTTGTTTGCTGCAGGAATCGTTCGACATATGGAGCAATTCAGGTATCTTCATTTTTCATCTCCTTATTTCCAATAAGTACTTTGATATCCAAGTCACTTCACAAACTTGTTTGCTGCAGGAATCGTTCGACTTTGGCATTACCAACACTAATCCAACTATGACAGCTACCTTACCATCTGGAGGTTCACCAGCAGTGAATATGCCCCCTATTCTAGGGACATATACAAGTATGTTGTTTGAAGTTCAGCGAAGCTCGGCTGCATTGTCAAGTTCTACAGATTTACACTATCATGGATTTAGTGGGCTCAATGATACGATGGATCAAAGTTATACATAATTTTTGTAATTTAAAGATGTTGGATGGAGGTTTTTCTTATGCACTTGTCTATTTCAATGTAATAGCTGATAGGAACCAGCATATTAGAGAGTAGACAAATTTGTGATTTAGCATTTTAATATTTTCTCAGGGTACTTGAACTTAATGGATATGTTTGCGTGCACATAACGTTGCCTGTGTATGCTCTTCTTAACTCAAGCATAAGCAACACAACCTTAGTATCTCAGCTTGATATACTTAATTTGTCATTCTCAAAAAATGATGACAGAATAACGAAACACACGCGAAGTTTCCAGTGAACATGTTTCTTATGCATGATTCTAGATCACAACATACAAGTTGGAAGTACACACTTTACAATCCTTCAAAACGTAAAGAACTTAACAACTTATATTGCCTTCTCGTTTTACAAGATCAGAGTCTACAATGTGCGAGTTACAACCAGTTCCGTGAGTGCCAGCGATACTGGCTAAACCAAACATAATAGTTCATAGTTCTCCCAGAATTGCTAAGCTATGGACTGTTGTGCTATCTTCAGATTTTTGATCCATCTGTACATGTCCCAAATTCATCTGAAGTTCCAACTTATGCTATTCACATCTGGAGCAGGCTTGAATGGCATGCTCTCGCTTTGACTTTGGCTTCTTCAGTGTACCTGCACATCCGAATGTCAACTGAGATAGCAAAATTGATCTTAGCCAAAAGCTTACTAGTAGCCAACGATTGCAAAGAGATCATTTTTTTTCTTCCATAATTCCATCACCAGCTCCACTGCTCAAAGCCATCTGTGTTCATTCATAAGCACAGGTACACACGAGATGCATCACGAGGGCCTCACCTGCCATGTCCGTGATGGAACCATGATGTGCCTGCTGCCGCTCTAGACCAAGAGCTCGCCGAGGTCGCTGCCTGCCATTCAGCAGCTCGCCGCTGCCACAGCCTGCGACCAACAGCTCGCGGTGGCCGCCTCCTGCAGCCAACAGCTGGCCGACGTCGCTGCCTGCGACCAACAGCTTGCCGGACGCCGCTTGCATCCAATATCTAGCCGCGCCACCGCCTGCATCCAAGATCTCCGGCGACGCCGCCTGCGATCAAGAGTTGCCCCGCTGCGCCGCCGCCGATAAGAATCGTTCCTTCAGTCGCGACCATGAGATGGGATTGGGGATTTTAGAATGCGTGGCAGTTTTTCTTTTTTCTTTCTCCTTTTTTCCTCTCACGGGGCGGTTTTCACGCTGGCGCGTGGCGCCACGTCCGGACGGAGATCCGTCAGCGCGTAAGGTTTCCGTAGCACTTTTCGTCCGTACGTGTAAGATATTCTGTCTATGCGCCGTCATTCTATGCAGACTATGAAAGGCTCCATTGGCACATCAATACTGGTCACCACGGCAGCATCGATCTAAGAATGGTTGCTATTCCAAAGGCTGTGTTGGCTGTGTTGGAGTGTGAGGTGCACCATCTTGGGGACAATTTATTCGATTCACTTACAGTAACCGCGGTTTATCGTACCATGTACGGGGGTGCTTTTGCAATATTCATTGGAAAGTTGAGTGTTTGCAAGCTGCCACCGGCCACGGTTAGTGTTGATTACAGCGAGAACTTGACAGCAGACTTATACACACACAATAGTCACAAGGATGACGATAATTCCCATCCTGATGGTGTTGTTTGTGACTACAATTCTCCCGGTCGTTTTGATTATGATATTGAGGATATCATAACTGACACTTTGTGGTTTGAACCGCAGAAGAGCGGAAGCTATACAAAATGGGCAAGTGATATGTATGGCCTTGTAATGTCAGTGAAGGTAACATGGTCTAGCTTTGTGTGAGCCATGTTAGTAAGAATTATACTCCCTCCGTTTCAAAATATAAGATGTTTTAGGTTTGTGGACTCGAATATACACACTAAAACATGTCTAGATACATTTTCTCCACAAACCTAAAACATCTTATATTTTGAAACGGAGGGAGTATTTCCCAGAGTATGTGTACTTTTAGAAGAAACAATTACGAATTAGCATTGACTAGTGTAACACCTTTTAACTCAGGCTGGGGCGGGTTCATGTGGGTCTAACAGGGTGGGTTTTGCTTCAATGTCATTTGGATGGGTTGAACCGGGTTCATTTGAAAATTGGTTGGAACGGTGTGGGTCAACTCATAATATGGCATGGTGCGGTGCAGTGTGGGTCCAAACTACAGTGGGGTGAAATGGTTCCAAACCACGGGTTGAACCCGCAGGAGCAGAGCGCCCAACCCGCATGCCATCAAATCCCCTTTTCCTAGTCCCTTTTCCATGGCCGCCCCCCTCTAGCCTAGGTTCCTTGCTGTTGTGGCTACACACTCATGTCATTGATTGTGGCCGCATGATGCCCACGATTTCACACCTCGACGCTCAGTATGAAGCTATCCTTGGTGATTTCTTCTCTACTCCTTCTGTTCACGATTAAGTGTACATCTAACTTTTGTACTAGGTCAAACTTTTAAAAATTTCACCAACTCTATAAAAAAGATTAGTAAGATATACGAGGTTGACTTGATGTATTTTAAAACTACTTTTCAAGAAGAATCTAGTGTTACTAATTTAGCATCGTAAATTTGCTATTTTTTCCTATAAAATTGGTTAAAGGTTTAAATAGTATGACTATGGACTAAGATAAAAGTACACTTGTTCGTAGCCGGAGGGAGTACATTTATCCCCATTCGCTTCCATATCCTTGGCATCGTCTTCCACCTCCAAACACTCACACAAAGAGCTCGAACAGGTTCCAAAACCTAAGTCTTGGATATACACCATAGGCCACGGCCAATCTATAATTTCTTTCTCAACGGTTGAAAAATAAAAACCACATACTTATGGGCGTCTCGGTCTTATCTAAACCGTCTATCCGCACCCTAAGATCTGTGCACCGGTTTCATAGGTATAGGAGTGTGAAGATGTCCCGTGTTACAGGTTGGTATTGTACGCCGGAACATGGAACTTCTGCAGATACCCTAGAGTCCATGGCACTAGCTAGTAAATGCCGTGAGAAACTAAAATGGATTTGTAGCTTCCACATGATTGGATTTGGAGTTGCGGTAGCACATGTACACATCACCAAACTTCCTTCTGGTTTGGAAGCAAAATAGTCATCACAAAAAGACAAGATAATCCAGAGAAAGAGCAGGGAATGCATGCACTGGCATGAACAAATCGCCTGTGTTTCCCGCAAAAAAAAAATCGCCTGTGTTACTGTGTAGCTGTAAACAATGGTCACATAATAATTTACTGCCCAATCAGGCAGTAGTGGTATGTACAATAGTGCGGTCTCCATGATCGCAAGGCAGCACCGCTAGCAGCTGTCTTGTCCTGCGCGCCTCACCAGCACAGCCGGCACGAACGGCGCCGCGAAGCACGGCTCCACGCCCGTCCACGACGGCGGGGCGTCGGAAACCCTGGTTGGTCCCGACAGCACCGCCACGCAGATCCCGGCGAGGCGCCACATGGCGCTGCTGAGCCACCGGAGCTTCATCCGGCCACGCAGGCTGCAGAGGCCGCGGGCGGCGCAACCCGCCCGCCGTGCGCCGGCGCCGGCGCCGTTCCCGAGCCGGACGACGTGGACCTTGCGGCGCGGCAGGCGGAAGTGCGCGGAGGCCCGGCGCTGCGCGACGCTGCACGGCGGCGCCTCCCCCATTCTTCTCCTTTTCTTCTCGATTTGGCTTCGCTTTGGTTGGTGGGTGCAGGCAGTACTGGGCTACTGGCTCAGCTGGATCGTTGCCTCGTGGTTTTTGTTTTCCTCAACCGATCTCGAGTTCGCGCGTGGTATATAAAGGGGGAGGAGTGGGCAGGGATGGGCTGTATGTTTGGTGATTTGCACCGCACGCGCTCAGTTCTTAATGAAGCGATATGGGAATATAAATTTTCTCATTTTCAAATGCTGGTTGGCAAATGCTGCACTTTTGAAATCAGATATAGTATTTCATAAGAAAATAAAGTTGGAAGATAGAACATTAACGCATATTCTATCCATAATGTACTCCAAAGTAAAGGCTGATTTGACAAAAGTATTGCCGCGGACACTTTTTTGGTTCTTGCTCAGATGCTTCTGCTTGTTTGTGCAACATTCTCTTGACACGTCTAGGCAATTACTCCCTCCGTTTCAAAATATAAGATGTTTTAGATCTGTGAAGCAAATGTATCTAGACATGTTTTAGTGTGTGTATTCGAGTGAACCTACCTACTAAAAGATGTCTAAATACATTTGCTTCACAAAGCTAAAACATCTTATATTTTGAAACGGAGGGAGTAGTAGTGTTTCAGACACGTTTGTCCGGACAAACCATGAAAAGCTTCTGAAATGGGAAAAGGTAGTAATGGAATTCCATTTCTGTAGTATATGCTGCAGATTTCACCTGCTCCTTTGTACTCCCTCTATTTAGGGCATCCACAATGTGTAGCCAAAAGTGGTTCCATATTGAGTATTTGGCTTTTGGAACTAGTTCCTTACATTGTAGAGCTAGTTCTAAAATAGGCAAAAGTGGGAACCGGAGCAAGTAGCTGCTCCGATGCCAAATTTTCCTCCCCAATAAAATAATGTATCTCTACCACAACGGCCAGTGAATGGAACTTTCAGATTTTATTGACATGCTAGGAGAAAAGATTAGCAAACCTTCTATTTGCACTATATGCATCGCAGAGATGCATGCGGCAGTGCGATTGGCTGCAGCTTGTCGAGCTCCGCAGCTCCGCCGGTACGAGCGCGTCAGCAGATGCGGATGGAGTAGGCGATTGGATCGTGCGGCCGCTCACTGCCGCTCAAGTTGCTCGCCGTCGTAGCGCTTCTCACCGCTGCAAATCCTCTGCTAGACCACACCTCGCCGGATCTGAGAGCGGGCCAAAAAGGGGAGAAAGTGGGCAGATCGATGGAGGGAAGGTGGAAGGAGAAAGGGGATTCCATGGCGTTGAACTCGCACGAAGGGCTCGAGGTGGGAGAGAGAACACCATTTTCTATGGGATTTTATTCGGCAATGGGACCCACCATAGAGACATTTAGCAATGGCAACGTTGTAGGGTTGTTGCCAAATACCGCTCCGATGCCAAATTCTAAGTTTTGTCAGATTTAGCCAACTACACGTTGTGGATGCTCTTAGAAATATAAGATGTTTTAGCTTTGTGAAGCGAATGTATCTAGACATCTTTTAGTGTATAGATTCAAACGAGTCTATACACTAAAAGATGTCTAGATACATTCGCTTCACAAAGTTAAAACATCTTATATTTCCGAATGGAGGGAGTATGTGCGAAAACAAAGTTCTGCAGTTGTAGATCTGAATGTACTAAATCGACAAGCAACCGTGAGCAAAAGTACTGTAGAACAATTTGCCAGACACAAGCGAACAGGTAATGGCGCCATTTCACTCGTCTGAAAAGTAAATATTTCTTATTCTGAATTTTCTGTAGACAACCGGCCATCAACCATCATACAGTCATACACTGTGTACAGTTGAGCTCCACGGTTATTGGTCGCCATCAGCTGCGAAGACCGGAGTTAAGATGTGTTAAGCTTCATGCACTAGCCAACGCAACCAAAAGTCCGAACTGATGGAAAGGGCTAGGCAATTCACTTATACACTTCAACACCCCCACTCACGTGTGACGGGAGAAGAGAAAGTCAACACGTGGACACAGGCAGGAGAGGAGAAAATCAACACGTGGACACAAACAGGAGAAGAGAAAGTCAACACGTGGACACAAAGGGGGGCAACAGCAATTTTACAATAAATTGCGAAAACCAGGACTCGAACTCGAGACCCTGGGCTCTGAAACCATGTTAAGCTTCATGCACTAGCCAACGCAACCAAAAGTCCGAACTGATGGAAAGGGCTAGGCAATTCACTTATACACTTCAACAAGATGGACAGCAGGTGCTTGGAGTACAGTCAAGTGCAGTTCGTGACAAAACAAAAACATCAGAACTGACTACACACCGGGGCCATGTCTAATATAGATTTCTGTCTTTATTCATGAACTACTTATGGAGATTTGAGAACAAGGATGCTATTAGGACATCCACTGTGTTCGTGTCTTGGTGCCTGCTGTTCCAATGAATAGTTACACCCGTTTGTTGTTAAAGTTCGTGTTCTGGAACGTGCGTGGGCTTGGAGACAATGACAAGTGCTCTGTCGTGTGAGACAACCTCGTTTCTGCTAACCCCCTTTGTTGTGTGCCTGCAAGAGACCAAATTGAGCTCCCACGATCCTGCCAAGCTTCGGGCTTTCATCCCGCCCCAACTATCTGAGTCGGTGGCGGTGGATGCTGACGGCAGCCGTGGCGGCCTCCTCACCGCCTGGAACCCTAACCACCTCTCCCTAGTCTCCTCCATCTCCCGCTCCTTCAGTCTAACAACGGTTCTCGCTTCCACCACTGCCGATCTCTCCTTCACAATCACAAATGTCTACGCCCCCGCCGATCACTCTCTCTCGCCGACTTTCGCTGAGGAGATGGTTGCGCTTCGCCCGTTCGTCTCTGGGGCCTGGCTGATCGCTGGAGATTTCAATCTCATCAGATATCCCTCCGAGAAAAACAACAACCGCTTCAACGCTGCTCTTGCAGCCCTGTTCAACGACCTCATCCACTCGATGGGTTGGTTTGAACTGCCGCTGCTCGATCGGCGTTTTACGTGGTCTAACATGCAGGATGTTCCCACCCTCGCGCGCCTGGATCGTGTTTTCTTTAACCAGGCTTGGAACTTGTGTCTCCCAAACTCATCCCTAACCTCCCTCCCGCGTCCCACATCTGATAACTTCCCCCTCCTAGTTACCGCCTCCTCCACCATCCCCAACTCCTCTAGGTTTAGGTTCGAGAACTCTTGGCTGCTTGCTCCCGCCTTCCTCCCATCCACCCTCCCCTCCTGGTCTCGCCCCATGCCTGCCCGCGATGCCACCGACACTCTCGTTGCCCGGATCAAGTCTTTCTGGTCCGCCGCTAAGGTATGGAAAAAGCAAAATCGGTTCATTCCACTCCTAGATAACAACTGCAAGTTTGTCATTGAGTTACTGGATTTCTTTGAGGAAGGCCGTGTCCTTTCAGGTGATGAGCTGGATCTCCGGCGTGACGCTCGCCGCTCGTTGGAGCTCTCCGTCCTCCGCAGGGCCGCGTTCTGGAAGCAACATGGCAAGTTCCGCACCCTCGCGGAAGGGGACTCGAACACCAAGTTCTTCCATGCTCGGGCCTCGCAGCGCTACCGCCGGAACAACATCCGCGCTCTGGATGTCGGCGGCGAGGTCACCGCCAAAGCGGCTGCTCTCCACCGGTTCTTCTCCGAGCTCCTGGGCCGTGCTCCCCCAACCCACTGGGGGTTCTGCCTGGAGGATCTCTACCGCGGCTGCGCCTCGGCCCATGGGCCGGAGCTCGTGGCCCCCTTCGGCGATGATGAGATCAAGGCCGCGGTCAGCGGCATGGATCACTCGAGCGCCCCCAGGCCAGATGGGCTCGGGCCAAGCTTCTACCATGCCGCGTGGGGCACCGTCACCCCTGACCTAACGAATCTGTTCGCCGGATTCCACGCGATGCAGGTTGATCTCAGCGGGATCAATCATGCTCATGTCGTGCTGCTGCCAAAACGTGACGGTGTTCTCAACCCTGGAGCTTTCCGGCCTATCTCTCTGCAGAATTGCAGCATGAAGTCTGTCTGCAAGGGTCTTACCACGCGTCTCCAGAAGCAGATTGGGTCCCTGGTGGACGTTGATCAGTCCGGGTTCTTGGTTGGGCGAAGCATCTCTGAAAATTTTGTCTATGCGGCTGAGCTCGTGCAAACCTGTTACAAGAGAAAAGCTCCCACTCTGGTTTTCAAGCTAGATTTTGCTAAAGCTTTCGACTCAGTGGACTGGGCGAGCCTGCGGAAGATCATGGAAGTTAGAGGGTTTCCACCCCTGTGGTGTGATTGGATTGAAAACATCCTCCACTCCTCTCGGTCTGCAATCTTGCTAAATGGGATCCCGGGGAGATGGTTTAACTGCAAGAGGGGCCTGCATCAGGGAGACCCTCTCTCCCCGTACTTGTTTCTGCTCGTTGCTGATGTTCTTCAGAGAATGATCAAGTTTGACTCCATCCTAAGCCACCCCCTCGACAGTGATGCTCCCTGTCCTGTGCTCCAGTACGCCGATAACACCTTAGTCATTCTGAGAGGTGGTGTCGCGGTGGTGCACCGTCTGAAGGCGATCCTGGATATGTTTGCTGAGGCTACCGGGCTGCGGATAAATTTCCACAAAAGCACCGTGGTTCCCATGGCTATGGAGGAGTCCGAGGTGGCTACTGTAAGAGACATCCTTTGGTGCAAGGTCGAGGGTTTCCCGCAAACGTATCTCGGGCTGCCTCTCTCGTGTGTCAAGCTGAAGATTGGCGATTTCAACCCTCTGATCGCAAAAATTGATAAGTATCTGTCCGGGTGGCGGGCGCTGCTTCTTTCTTCTGGAGGGCGCATTGTCTTGCTGAACGCCGTCCTGGATGCCCTCCCGGTCTATGCTATGGGCGCCATGCCGCTCCCTCCCGCTCTGATCAGAGCCATCGACGCCCTTAGGCGTGCCTTCCTCTGGAACGTAGCGGAAAAGGCCTCCAGTGCAAAATGCTTGGTGGCCTGGGAATCGGTCTGTAGAAGCAAAGAGGAGGGGGGGGCTCGGGATCCGCTCGCTTGCCGTCCAGAATGAATGCCTCCAGGTGAAGCTTCTGTATCGACTCCACTCGCGGCAAGACCTGCCGTGGGCGAGCTGGGTTTGGCGCTCCCTCGGTGGCCCGATCGGCTCTCAACGTCGTGGCGCTCTGGCCGGGCCGCACTGGGACTACCTCGCCAAGCTGATGCCTCTCTACCGCGGGATCTCCGTCGCCCGCGTTGGCAGCGGGGGGTCTACCTCATTCTGGCTTGATCCCTGGGTGGGCGACGCCGCACTCTGCGACGTCATGCCCGCGCTCTTCTCCCACGTCACCACCCCCGCGGCCTCGGTCTACGAGGTGATCACGGCTGGTGTGGACGCGTTTCTCGCCCTGCGCCTGTCCACGGCTGCGGCTCGGGAGCGCGACTCGCTGCTTCCTCTCATTGCCGGCACTGTCCTCACTTCGAGGACGCCGGACTCGCGCGAGCTGACCAAGTGTCGTGGCCTCAAAGGCGCGTTCTCCTCCTCCGCTCTATACAAGCTCCAGATGTTTCGTGGCGTCGCCGCTCCTTTCGCGGCCTTCGTCTGGGGGAACCATGCCCCCTCTAGAGTGCAGTTCTTTGGCTGGCTGCTCGCTCGCGGGCGTGTCCCCTCGCGCAGCTCGCTGCTCCACAGAAACATCCTGACTCGTGCCGAAGCTGTGTGCCCCATCTGTGCCGCCCCTGAGGAAATGGCTGACCACATATTTGCCGGGTGCGCCTTCGCGCGCAGTTTTTGGGGCGTCGTCGGGGGCGGGCCTCCTCCCGATGCCGATGTCAGGCTGTTCTACACTCTCCCGCCGCCGGACGGTGTTCCAAGACAGACTGCCCCGTCTTTCTCCTTGCTTTGTTTCTGGCAACTTTGGAAACACCGGAATGGGGTGGTTTTTCGTGCCCAGAACCTGAGCTTGGCCCTCTTGATGCGGCAATGCCGTGAGCCCATCTTTGGCATGTGCGCCTGCCTGAAGATCGCCGGGCAGACGTGGATAGCTGGATCGACCGGTTCCAGCTATAGTTCTTCTCCCCCCCCCCCTCTGTTACTATCTTTGTTGCTCTCCCTGTAAATGTGTAACTATCAAGCTTTGGGCCATTTTTCAATGAGAAATTCAGGTGGAGCGATTCACTCCCTCCCCCGGTGAAAATTCAAAAAAAAACTATGTTGTCTATAAGAGTGTCCACAAGCAAAAAGTACACCTTAAAAACTCCATATACATAGTGGAGCCTTTTCATAAGATGTCCATAAAAGCATCTCCAGCGGGCCGACGCATCCTGCCGACGCAAACGGTGGTCCGTTTGCGTCGAGGGTAGGACACATTTTGCGTCGTGGTCCAGCCCGTCTGGCGCGCGCAGCGGGCCGATGCATCCTGTCCGGCGCATGTTTTTTTAATTGTTTGAAATTTAAAAAAGAATCAAAATAGGCGCGAATTTAAATAAACTGGCATTGATAGAAATGAAGAATTTTCAATGGAAAAATTAAAAAAAAACCTAGAAACTAATCCGCCCGCAACTGCGCCGCCGCCAGCTATTCGTCGTCGTCGGAGACGAGGTCGACGAATACCTCATGCTTGGGCTGCGGCGGCGAGTTGATGACCACCCCCCGCGGGTGGTCATGGCGATGCTGGCGGCGCGAAACTCCAGGCGGCGGCGGCACCTCCTGCCCCTCGTAGTCGGCAAACGGCCGCGCGTGTGGCGGGAGTGGTGGTGGTGGCAGGTGGGTGGCCACCAGGCCCGTGAGCTTGATGGCCTCGCTGTAGCCGGGGCAGACCACGTCTTCGTCCGCCTTGGACGCCTCCAAGGCCTGCTGGAGGAGGGCCTCCTCGTCGTAGCCACCGGCCACGAGTGCCTGGTACTCCTGGGGTGGGTTCCCAGAGCCCGGCGGCACATCCTCCATGGCTTCCTCCTTGACGTGGTAGTTCTCGTCGTCCTCGTCTTTCTCGTCGCGGGGGGAGGGGGGCGGGGGGACTCGGCGACGTCGTGCACCTCCCACGGCTGGAAGTCCTGGTGGTGGGTGGTGCGGTGGCGCGCCGTGTGCTCCCAGTTCAGGAAGTCATACCAGAACCGCATGTTCCGGTACTCGTGTTCCTCCCGCACCGACTGCGGGAGGTTGCGGATGCGGCGGCAGATCTCCGCATCTAGCCTCGGCCCCACCGGCGGCGCCGGCGGAACCGGCACCCTGGCAAGGTTAAGGTGCGAGCCGTGGGGGAGGGAGACGTCGGGGTGGTCGACGCTCTGGTTCGCCGCCCAGAGCGCCTCGCACTCCTTGAGGCGCACGTAGCGGCGATCTCGCTGCCGCGGTGGGGACTCGTCGATGGTCGCCCCTAGCCCCACGTAATCCTCCAGCCGAGGCGCCGGAGGTAGCTGATAAAGAAGAGCCGCCGGTGTTGACGGGGAGGAGGCCATGCCGCTCCGGCGCGTGCCGCAGCTGGACGACGCCTCACGGTCGTTCTTCGTCTTCCTCGGCTAGGAAGGCATATTCATCGGCTCTGGCGCGTGCCTGCTCTATGGTGGATGTGGGTTGCTCTGGTGGTGTGTGCGGGAGGGGCGCCAGAGCGCGCCCACTTATAAAGCACAGGGCGGCCACCGCCCGCGCAACGCCTAGAGGCTTCGCCATCAATGTCGACGCAGAAGCTCAGGCATCGTCGCATCGTTCAGCGGCCAGCGCCTGAGCTTCTGCACCGGCATTGATGCCGTTGCGTGTTCCAGCGTCGCGCACAGCGCAGGCGCTAGCGTCAAGTCACATATGTTTCGCTGTCAAGCGGGCCTGCGGCGTTTGCGGAAGGACACATGCGTTGTCCGGCAGCATCCGGGCCAACGCAAACCTACCACAAATTTGGGCCAGGGATGGGTCGGGCCAGACGCGTCGTTCCGGTTGCGTCGCACCGCTGGAGCGTGTGAAACCGGCGCGCTGGTCCGATCGGACGCATTCGGACGCGCGCGGACGTGATGCGTCGGTCCGCTGGAGATGCTCTAAGCTCAATAGCTTATAGGTAACCCATAAGCTTGCGGACTACTATAAGCAATATAATATTAATACTTTTATATCAAGAGTACACAAAGTAGTAAAACAATAATATTTCCTACAAAACTATTTGCCACAAAGTTGTTATTCAGACTACTTTTTCTAACACCTGGGCCTAGCTTAAGGTGTGCTTTTGCAACATACATACATAATGGTAAAATCTGTTTGCCACAAGTCTACTCAGTGCCTTAGTGGGACCCATCTTATAACAATATTGGCTATATACATAGGTGAGAAAAAATGGCGGTGGGTCGTCGGAGAAGATGCGTTTGATTGGTGACCCCACACGCACAGCAGAAAGGTGGACTGGACGGGCCCGTCAGATTTTATCTGTTCCCGAAATGTGTTATGAACGCTTTAGCAGTTCGTGGTTGCTTCCGTTTATTTGTTCCTGATCACCATATGGAGAGGTTGGTCCGCTTGATTTTGTAAGACGCACCAAGAAATCCAGCCTGAAAGTGTCGGTATGGTAGCTTTATACTCCAAGATGATTGACCAACCGAACGATTAGGTCCCAATTGTTGCAGTTTTATGAAAAATACTTCTCTTAGTATACATAGTAGAAAGACAGAAGTGCCGCATAGGCATTCCCCCGAGATTTAATATGATGGATATATCAGTCTGGTGTATGCTGCAGTGTTTACCTACGAAACAGAAGAAACGAATTCTTAGGTCAGCCCCAGATATGAGGTTTGCTCCGATACAACCCCCTCCTTCAAACTCAATCAAACTGAACCGGGTCCGTTTAAGTCTATATCTAAACCCATATTAAAAAATCAGTATCCTACATACAAATATATCGTATTTCTCAACCTCTGTCCCATATGAGCGGTATCTATCTCACATACGTGCCGACGCCGATAACCGCCGCCGCCGGCCAAGCGCGCGATCACCTCTGCCGCCGTCCAACCTTGCCACCACCGCCGCAAGACAGTCCAGCACGGGCATCGCAAGACAGTCATGCGGGTGTCCAGCGGGACTATCAAGACAGTCCGGCGGGAGCCACAAGACAGTCTTGCAGCGACCGACAGTCGAGTCGGCTATCTAGCGAGACTGTCAAGACTGTCTGGTGGGCTCCGTGAGACAGTCCGGCGCGACCGCCGCCGTTAGCAGTGAAGGGCTGTTCGGACGCACCACGCGTGCCGTCGCCAACCTAGCTAGCACAAACCTGCGAGGCACGGTCGAGGCTGTGCCCCTTGGCCGGCCAACACCGCCTGCCATCCCTCCCGCTCACCGGCCATAGCGAGGAAGAGTCATCGCCGATTACATACGTTCATGCTCGTATCCGTATGTATGCTATATACATATAATTTAGTTAGGATATACAGATATTAATGGGCCTACGTATACCCGTTTAGTATTAATAACAAAGGAGTATCGAGCGATCTTAGCCGTTCTTATGTTTGAGTTCATCTAAATTTTATGGAAGGGGGTTGTACTGGAGCAAACCTTCCCTTAGATAGTGGCGTAGCCAGGCCCCAGGCAACAGGGGCCTTGGCCTGGGGCGTGGAAGTAAAATTCTTCCTTACTGTAGCATGATTACACTATTTGACACTGTTTCGAACTGTAGCAAGTGTAGTTGGTCCTGGGCGTGAGATCTGGCTGGCTATGCTACTGGTCTTAGAGAACACAATGTATCTGTTTACATGACAAACTCAAGTACATTTTGATACCCTGCGCAAGAATGCGGCTGAGTTTGTGACAAATACACTGATGAACGAACAGAAGAAAACAGTTAAAAATGTCAGAAAACTGTACAAGAACAGAACGGTTAAGACCAAGATGACCACTCCAAAGTGCAGGCTCGAGCAGCGAGCTGCAAGCTTCAACACTCAGCGTTAACCGGGTAATTCAGAAGGTGGCTACGACTGAATAGCAGCCAAGAAACGGCACAGACCCCCAGCTTGATAATCTTCAGTTTATACATGCGAACCTCAGAATTTCCCTGCTCTTCTTGGTCGCTACTCTCAAAGAGTTCAGAGGCAAAAAGCAGCATTTTGAATCTTCTTATCTTCTCACTTAACAATATTATTAGATGGATTGGCAGTTTGGCACGTAATAACTTTACTATTAACTAAGCGTGGTGGTTGTCCTTGT
This sequence comes from Dactylis glomerata, assembly GCA_007115705.1. Lineage (NCBI taxonomy): Eukaryota > Viridiplantae > Streptophyta > Magnoliopsida > Poales > Poaceae > Dactylis > Dactylis glomerata. The sequence continues at coordinate 1,579,952 of QXEO01000298.1, forward strand.
TGGCATTAAGACTTGAGGGGTAGATCACAGAAACTTGCAATTGGCAACACGTAGAACACCTGGACAATAAACAGAGATGGCGATGCCTTACAGGACGTTGGAGTCGCCATCGTCGCCTGCTTGATGCAGGCGTGAAGCAGTGGTGTTGATGACGATCTTGTCTCCACCAGCGCTGCCCTGGAACAGCACGGCGAGGTTCCGACCTTCCCGTTGCTTCTGCGCAAGCTACGATCGGAGTAGTTTAGGAATATAGGAGAGCAGCGAGGCTAAGCGCTAATCAGATCAATCGCTAGCCGCCGGGCTCTCCTCTTTATATAGCGCAGGCAACAGGGGCCCAGAACCACGAGTCGGTTAGGGCGCCCCCGATCAGGACGCTTCGTTAGCGTAGGAGAAGATCACGTACGAGGAAAAGGTCCTGGGCGTTGGCCCAGTGGGCCCCCTTTATTATCTTAACGTTATTAACATTGACCTTTCTCTTTATTCTTTTAACTGTCAGTTAAACGTGACAGATCAACCAACATTCTCCCCCTTGATCGTTAGGTTTAACTTCATTCGCCCATTCTCCATAGGAATAATAAGCCAAAGTGAGGCGTTACAATAGCTGATGGACGCCGTTGAACTCAACACTTATGACATACCAGCCTATTTTGAAATGGATAACATTTTCTTAATGGGAGTGGTTCTTTCAGTGGTCCCTTCTTTCCAGAATCATAAGGCTTCCAGTAATCCCATGCCGGCAACATGCTCACGAAAAATACTGGGTGGTAAGCCTTTCGTCAGCGGATCCGCAAGCATACGAGTCGTACTTATATGCTTAACATCAATTGTATGATCCTGAACTCTATCTTTAACAACAAAATACTTAATGTCAATGTGCTTGGTAGCAGCACTTGACTTGTTGTTATTTGAATAGAAAGCTGCGGGTTCATTATCGCAGTACAACAAAAGTGGTTTTGAAATGCTGTCAACCACTTTAAGTCCGGGAATAAAATTCTTTAGCCATACAGCCTGCCCAGTGGCCTCAAAACATGCCATATATTCTGCGTGCATCGTAGATGTAGCAGTTGTTGTTTGTTTGGAGTTTTTCCACGATATGGCTCCTCCGGCAAGTGTGAATACATAACCTGATGTGGATTTCATACTATCCTCACAACCGGCATAATCAGCATCTGCATAACCAACAACTTCTAGGTTATCAGACCTTCTATAAGTAAGCATGTAATCTTTCGTGCCTTGCATATAACGCAGGACTTTCTTTGCGGCCTTCCAGTGGTCTAATCCTGGATTTGATTGGAATCTACCAAGCATCCCGGTAATAAAAGCTAAGTCAGGGCGCGTACATACTTGTGCATACATGATGCTTCCGACAGATGAAGCATAAGGAACCGACTTCATCTGATCAGTTTCAATTTGGTTCCTTGGACATTGAAATGTCCCAAACTTGTCGCCCTTGACTATAGGAGCAGGTGAGCCTGAGCACTTATGCATATTATATTTCTTCAGTACTCGCTCAAAGTATGTCTTTTGTGATAGTCCTAACACACCTTTAGACCTATCTCGATGAATCTCTATGCCAAGAACATATGAGGCTTCACCGAGATCTTTCATATCAAAATTGGAAGACAGAAAATTCTTGGTCTCGTGCAACATATCCTTATCGCTGCAGGCCAATAATATGTCATCCACATACAGGACTAATATTGTGAACCTACTGCCCTTAAATTTAACATAAATGCAGTTGTCCACAACATTTTCCGTAAAACCAAAAGTTCTAATAATCTTGTCAAACTTGAGGTACCACTGTCTTGAAGATTGCTTCAAGCCATAGATGGATTTCTTCAGACGGCATGCCAAATGTTCCTTGCCTTCCATGACAAAACCTTCCGGCTGAGTCATGTAAATATCTTCTTTAAGGTCACCATTTAGAAATGCTGTCTTAACGTCCATTTGATGCAATTCTAGGTCAAAATGAGCTACTAGAGCCATGACGATCCTAAAAGAGTCCTTAGATGACACAGGAGAGAAGGTCTCATTATAATCGATTCCTTCTCTTTGTGTGAAACCTTTTGCCACAAGTCTAGCTTTGAACCTTTCGATATTCCCTTTATAGTCATACTTGGTTTTGTAGACCCATTTGCAGCCTACTCTTTTAGCACCAGCGGGAATTTCTACTAAGTCCTAAACATCATTTGAGCCCATTGATTTCAATTCGTCTTCCATCGCTAATTGCCACTTGGACGAATTCAAACCTTGGATGGCTTGCTTATATGAGGTTGGATCCTCCACCTTTCCAATATCATTTGCATCCTCACTCATGTAAGTGATATAATCATCTGAGATGGCTTTCCTTCTTTCTCACTGTGGTCTTCTCACAGGAGGTGGTGGTGGAGGAGCATCATTATTTTGAGGATCTTTATTTTCTGACTGGTGATCCTCCTCATTTTCATCATCATTTGTTTCAGAATCACCATTAGGTTGAGGGGCTGAACTATTAGATTCAGGTCCATCAAGAGATGTCACTCTCCTTTGTATTGGAAGAACAATCTCTTGGATAGTCGGGCATGGAGCACACACTCGCTTTTCTTCAAGATCAATCTTCCTTAATACATCAACATCATTATCCTCAAAAAATACCGCTTGTCGGGTTTCCACAATCTTTGTGGTGTGGCCCGGACAATAGAAGCGATATCCTTTTCCCCTATGAGGGTATCCAATAAAGAAACAGCTAACTGTTTTTGGATCTAATTTCTTTAGTTGTGGATTGAACACTTTAGCTTCAGCAGGACAGCCCCACACACGTAAATAATTCAAGCTCGGTTTCTTTCCCGTCCACATCTCGTAAGGTGTGTTCGACGCTGACTTAGTAGGAGCAAGATTTAAAACATGCGCGGCCGTCTTTAACGCCTCCATCCATAGGCTTACTGGCAAACTTGCATGACTAAGCATACTTCGCACCATATCCATAAGTGTGCGATTTCGACGCTCAGCCACGCCATTCTGCTGAGGTTCGCCAGGCATAGAGTATTGGGCAACAATTCCATTTTCAGCTAGGAACTTGGCAAAAGGTCCTGGAATTTGCCCATAAGGAGCATGCCTTCCATAATACTCTCCCCCGCGATCAGATCGTACAACTTTAATTTTAACATTCAGTTGGTTCTCAACTTCGGCTTTGAACACTTTGAATTTGTCCAAAGCTTCCGATCGATCACGTATAGGATAAATATATCCATATCGGGAAAAGTCATCTGTAAATGTGATGAATGAATCAAAACCATCTACAGATTTAACATTAAGGGGTCCACATATGTCAGTATGAATAAGTTCGAGGACACCCGTGGCTCTTACGGCTCCTTTCTTAATCGTTTTCGCATATTTTCCTTTTATGCAGTCAACGCATTTGTCTGCATCTGAAAAATCTAATGGGAGGAGTACGTCATTTTTAATAAGTCTTTCCATTCTCCCCCTCGAAATGTGGCCTAAACGACGGTGCCACAATTTCGAAGAAGTGCTAGTACCCTTCCATTTATTTTCATCATTGGAAACATTACTCACATGCAAAACATAATCATTAAGAGATAACATATATAATTTGCCTCGTCTGACACCGAGGCCAACATCCTTATTACAATATTTCAAAACAAATTCTTTGTTCCCAAACGAACATTCATACATGTCATCATCTAGACAAGAGACAGAAATCAAATTCCTACTTAAAGTAGGTACATAAAGAACATTATTTAATTGAAGACTAAAGCCGGTGTGAAGCTCCAAGGTGAGTGACCCTATTGCTTCAACGTCGACTTCAACTCCATTTGCAACTTTAAGTCTTCTTGCCCCTTTTGTTGTAGTTTGGATCATACTTAATCCCTGCATGGAGTTAGCAACATGAGCAGTTGCTCCTGAATCAATCCACCATGATTTAATAGAGAAATCAGCATATAATATTTCATCAACAAAAGTAATTTCATCTATACCTTTCTTCATTAACCATTTGAGAAAGTCTGGACAATCTTTCTTGTAGTGGCCTTCTTTTCCACAGAAATTGCATGCATTTTGTCCAGAAGACTCCTCCTTTCCCTTATCTTGTGACCGTGGCACATCTTTCTTGAAGTTCTTCTTTGGAGACTTGGAAGAACTTGACCCATCATATTTTCTCTTGTGGGAGCCAACATGAAGGGCTTGGTCCTTCTGTCCCCTCGTGAACCTTTCCTCCTCCTGGACAATCCGAGGGCATATCTCGGAGAGTGTCCATTTTTCTTTCATGGAGTTGTAATTGATCTTAAATTGATCAAATTCTTCTGGGAGAGACTCCAAGATCATGATGATGAGAAGATTGTCACTCAGCTCACAATTCAAATTCTTTAATTTATTCGAAGCATTAACCATTTTGAGCATGTGTGACCTCACATTCCCATCAACCTTATATTTCCCAAGTAGCTTTAGGAAAAGCTCATGTGCATAAACCTTTTCGGAGCCTTTGAATTGCTCCTCCAAGGCTTCCATAAACTCCTTGGGAGTGTCCTTCTTGGGGAGAGCCCCAATGATCTCAGGGGAAATGGATGACCTCATCAGCAGCATAGCCACGTGATTTGATCTTTCCCACTTCTCAATCTTCGAGTCATAAGCCTTTTTGAGTCCATCATACCCATCGACACCAGCAGCTGGTGGCGTTGGTTTATCATTCGTTAAAGCATAGTCGAACTCGTTGAAGGCCAAACATAATTCCATTGCATTCTTCCATTTTGGAAAGTTACTTCCCGTCAATTGTTCGACAGTTTGGAACGGAGCGGAAGCTGAAAATTAGCATGGACGTTCATAAGTAACTTGCATGAATATAAAATCTTACGTTGGTAAAATGAAATAATCATGCCATAAACATAAAATTTAACTCTATGCCAAATCACCGTTGGGCAGAAAAGGCATAAAATTAAAGCAACATAAGGGCGACATGTAAAATAAATACAACGTTGGTCAGTATTAATTTCACAGTCATGGCATCTCAAAATAAGCATCAAAAGTGATCATATTGAATTTCATCATTATTCGATGCTTAAAATGATCATACAACATTAAAACATATTAAATATTCTAAACAAAAAATCTCGTTGGTTCATTTTCATTCAGAATAATAACATGTTTCCTAATCATATTTTAGGCAATTATTTTCTGTATAAACAGTGCAAAAACATAAAACATATTCATAAACATCAATCATGCACTGAAATACACAGAAAAGAATAAATTCTGCAGTCCAGAAAAAATAACAACTGGACTAACGAAAACTTGGGCAGTAGCCCAGCCACAGATTCGGCCCAATTAGCCCCTGTGGCCCAACATCTTGTCAGCCAACAAGCTCGGCCGTTGGATGAAATCCAACGGCTTTCATCGCCAGCAGCTAGTCAACACTCCCTGAACCCTATCCCTCACTCGCTCACTCGCCCTCCACTCTCCCCGACCACCTTCTCACTGTGAGTGAGCGGCGGCGACCGCGCGCTGGAGCAGCCATGGCGGAGCGCGAGGCGGCCGGAGCAGTCAGGCGGGGCGCGAGGCGGCGGCCCATCCTATCCTTTCCGGCGCGGTCGCGGCGGTCGCCGAGGAAGCGTGCGATGGACCATGTCCTGTGCGCTTCTCCGTCGACCGTAGCTACTGGCGCCGTTTCCATTCTGGCGGTGAGGAGGTGGTCCACGCCGGCGAGCCGGCGGCCTTCACGCGACGTCGGCGACGGTGACCCGGAGGCCAGCGACGCGTGCGGCCATTCCGTGCCTCGCAGCACGTCCACCCGCGCGCTCCTCCGTCGGGAGGGAACGGCGGCGCGGGATCGTCGCCCTCACCGGAGCGTGGGTGCTCCGGCGGGCCCCGAGGGGAGAGGCAACGACCCGGCGGCATTCAGGTATATCCCCAAAATCGTGCTCATGTGATTAATTGCAGGAACTTTGTGCAAACCGAAATTGGGATTCAGGGTTAGGGTTCAAGCCAAAAAAAATTTGGGGATTTTCTTTAATTGCAAAATCATACTCCCCTGTTCTAATTGCTTGCATAATACTAACAGTAGATCAAAACCATCATCAGTACATGATTAAGAAGCAAATAGAACCGATCCAGAGGCTAATCTGAGGCCTACTGTAGGTCATGTTCAAGCAAATTAGAGACTAATCATGCAGAACAGGGGCTAATTCGAAACATAAACCTTAATCATAATTGCCTAAAAACATGATCCAATTGACATAGGGTTCTAATGCTACCAATTTTGCTCTGATACCATTGTTGGCATTAAGACTTGAGGGGTAGATCACAGAAACTTGCAATTGGCAACACGTAGAACACCTGGACAATAAACAGAGATGGCGATGCCTTACAGGACGTTGGAGTCGCCATCGTCGCCTGCTTGATGCAGGCGTGAAGCAGTGGTGTTGATGACGATCTTGTCTCCACCAGCGCTGCCCTGGAACAGCACGGCGAGGTTCCGACCTTCCCGTTGCTTCTGCGCAAGCTACGATCGGAGTAGTTTAGGAATATAGGAGAGCAGCGAGGCTAAGCGCTAATCAGATCAATCGCTAGCCGCCGGGCTCTCCTCTTTATATAGCGCAGGCCACAGGGGGCCAGAACCACGAGTCGGTTAGGGCGCCCCCGATCAGGACGCTTCGTTAGCGTAGGAGAAGATCACGTACGAGGAAAAGGTCCTGGGCGTTGGCCCAGTGGGCCCCCTTTATTATCTTAACGTTATTAACATTGACCTTTCTCTTTATTCTTTTAACTGCCAGTTAAACGTGACAGATCAACCAACAGTCCTCAGTCTTTAGTTCTTCCAGAGAATACTGAAGAACTGAAACAACCATCGATAATGAAGAGTATGTTCAATAACAGAATGAAGCATTTGAATGCATCGGCCTTTTCCTGTGAAAATGTGAGAGCACTGTCTTTGCAAGTGAAGATAACATTCTACGGTGGTCATATTACATGCTGATTTAACTAAGTAAATCGTCTAACAGAATGGTCCAGCTCGAAACGCAAGCCCGGGACATTTCCCATAGTTTCCCCGAAGGAGATAGTTCATTAGCAAACTGCAACTTAGCCAAATTTCTCAAGTTTATCCCAAAAAGTGACCAAACTCTTAAGACAATCAAACTTGTCCAGAATTTCCACCAAAGCGAAAGTTCAGCAAACTACCACCATCAGCTTCCTAAATCATCAGAGCACATGCACCAGTTACTGTTAGTTTCAAGAAACCTGCAAAATAAAATAAGAAAATTAAGCGAAGAATAAGAAATTTCAGGGACGTTGAAATCAACGTATGAAGAAAATGGGATAAAATTCACACGAAACACTGATATATAAGAAAACACAATTTCAGTAAACAATAGTCACTACTACAGTAGTACTTGGCACATGCACAACATGTTTATTTCTATCAGTGTCTTCATTAAAGCAAAAAAAAAAAGGTGATACTTGTTAAGAAGTAACAAGCTTGCATTTCAAGCTTCACTAGTGAAAATATTTCAGGAAACAGAAACAAGATAGTCATAATGACAGTGCCAACCTTTTGTCAGACTCTTAAACGCTACACGATGTCTTGCCTAATACGTAGTTTTGCCCTTTTGTTTCTGCTAGTTAACAAACACTGATACACCTGGATGAAAAGTCCATGCTAAAACAAACACCAACCAACATTTTTCAGCAGCACCATCAATACAGCTTGTTGCTATAAGACAGAACTGTGAGATGGATATTTGGTCTAGCAAATGACAGCATCTGTCATCGAGAAATGTGAAATGCAATTCGGCAACTAATTTTGAGGCCCAAAATTTTTACTCATTCCACTAACACACAAACTGAAACTCAAACAATGACAAGCTAGTAGGATGCTGATATATTGGACAAGACATAGTAGTCTTGGCTACACACAATATTTTTTCTCCCAGGCAAACTGCTTCTGTTGAGTAAGAGAAATATGTAAGAACAATGTAACATTCTAAGCATGTTTATGTATGAAATATAGTAAGGGCATGTACAATGGTATGCCTCACACCTACTGCCCCATCGTCCATGTAGGCTCGGATGCCACGGTGGAAGAAAAACTGTGATTTGCAGAGCCTAGGTACTGCTTGCAGAGGAGGCGGGATCCCCAGGTAAACAAACGAAAAAGAATGAGAAAAGCTAGAGGAGGAAGGGAAAAGCAGGAAGGAGATTGGACCAGCGTGGGCCGCTGTGTGCAGCATGCTCGCGTCACAAGGCAGCAGGTGCGTTGGGGAGCAGGGAAATAGAACAGTTGCCTCAGGTGCTTGTGCAGATGTGGATGTAATGAAACTACCGCTTGATACTGCTTCCATTGTATATGCCCTAAGAGAAAGAAGCTTTAGCAAAAGAGATACATTAGCTGGCAATTTAGTACCTTCAATTCTTCTAGCATCTGTCTGAACGAACCAGAACATCTGCTAAAGTTTTCTGTTTTGGAGCATCCTTCATGCCTGAAAAGAAATCCTTTGGTCAAGATACAGGAATTTTAAACGACAGCCCCATAATGAAACATAAAAATTTATAACCGCAAGTATACAGATGCAACCGCATAAAATAATTGAGCTGTGATATGTTGGTCTATTTAGTTATGCCTAAATGACCAGAGTAGCATGACAGGGTTTTTTAGGTAGCTATATCTAGGGATGAATACGGAGCGGAAACGGACGGAACTAAGTGGAGCCATATTTGTTTTCATATTTTTATGTGGAAGCAGAAACGAATACAAAAACACCGGAAACAAATTTGAAAACGGATACTTCCGGAAACAGACATGGAACGAATACGGCGTGAACACGGACGAAAAGCGGATGATTATTGGAACCAAAAGACCACATGAATCATGCAACAAAACTCAAGCAAGTCAAGTAAATCGAAAAACTTGTTCCCCAAACCTATCAAGATTACTCAGTGTAATCGGGGAGTATGGGTGGGTTGCTTTGATAGTTCAATATGACAAGGTCACGTATCAGGCCTGCTAGATTGGCTATGCAAAACAACCATAAAACCGAAATTCCGTATTAGTCGGAAACGGAAACTTCCGTTTCCGCATCTGTTCCGCCGGAAATCGCTGTTCCATTTCTGTTTCCACTTCCGCCAAAAAAATTCCGTTTCCATTTCCATTCCGCAGATTTCTATTTTTGTTTCCATATTTTCATTCCGTTTCCGTTTTTCCGCGGAAAAGTCGGAAAGTTTCCGCTCCACTTTCATCCTTAGCTATATCGCTGGTGGTCATCGTCCAGGAGTTATTTACTAAACATGGGTGGCGCCATCATCTTAAAATTAGTGCTGCTTGAGAGCATCAGTTTAATATAACTTTGCTTTTGATCTAATGTCAAGATTTTTGAAAAAAATATAATAAAATTTGGCTGTGCCATGAATCATCGATGAAGGGCCGCACTCTGCCATTACTGACTAAAAATTGAGCTACAAAGTTACAATCATAGCACAGGTTACCAGGAATTCAGCACATAACTCTGGAGTCACATAAAGCAAACACAGAGTCTAACTAAATTCAAAGAAAACAGATACCTCTAATAAAATTTTAAACTGGCCGGAATGCTGCCACTTGCCACAACCACAAGTCACCAAAGGAGGCTGCTGCTACTTTGGAGCAGAAAATATTCACTGTTTCAGTTATTCAGGCCAATGCTATTAGCCTGATTCCTCAGATTTATCCCTTAAAAGTTTCCACATGTTCAGAAGTAGTAATATATTGAGCTCTATTTCTATACTCTATTATCAGAAATTATGTACAATATCATAACTGAGAATACACACCAGTGCTGAACATATATGATGTGTATGGTTGTTCTAACTCCAAACAAAAATGCGCCATCAGAATAAAACAAAAGCTTAGAAATTTTCTGCAGGCAAGCTAAATCACCCATACTACCACATATATTAATTTCAAAGCTTTATTTCCACTTAATTAGAAAGCCAACAGGTCCCAAGTGAGCATGTGCATTTTTCAGAGATGCTCAACTCAACAACACAAACAACACGATATCGAAGGCTCCAATCCCACACTCCAATTAACATGTATATATAAACATAGACTAGCCAGCGCAACAGAAACTAGTAGTAATGTGTGATTGCGATCACCTGGAAATGGAATCACGCTTGATCCGAGAAATGAAGGGAGCACGCATGGTAGGAAGACATTTGACCCGCAATAGTATTGAGGAATGCCACTGCTCGACACAGAATAGTGACCGGTGACCTTCATCCAGCGCATGTCCAAGCAAACGACAGCTGCGCCGCCCATGTTGAGGTAGAGCAAGTCGGCGTTGAGCGGATCAATAGCGGCAATCAAAGGCCTCTCCTTTGCAGCATCGCCTAGCGACACCTCGTGCTCCAGCGTCCAGCGGCCCCTCTTGCCATCCAATGTGAAGTACCTGATCTGGAACGGCGCCTCCTCGGAGACCTCGACATAGCGCAGCCACCCGTTGCTGACCCCCATTCGCCTGTACTTGATGAGCTTGCAGATGTCCTTGTCGGATTGGTGAGGAATCACGCTGTGTCGTGGGAGGTTGATGTGGCGGAGCTCGGCCTCGTGTCTACTGAACGGGTCGACGGAGATGGCGCCCCAGCTGACGTCCACCCACCACAGACGGCCTCCGAAGGCGAGCACCTCGTGCTGTTCCATGCGCATGTCGCGCCCGGGCGGCAGCGGGGACGGCTGCCCCGCGGTGTTCCACTTCCCTGTCTCCGAGGAGAAGCGGCACAGCAGGAAGCGGCCCTCGCCGGGGAGATCGATGAGGTCGACGACGGCGTACCTCTGAGGCGGCCCGTGCCCGCCGCTGGCCTCGGTGAGGATGCCCGTTCGCGGCATGAAGAACTTGGGCTCCAGGAAGTCCGGGAGGCGGAACAGCTGGCCCGTAACCGGGTTGCACACGAAGCGCGCGTGCTCCTCCTCGACGACCTCCTTGACGAGCTCTTGCATCGGGAGCTCCCGGCTGGCCTGAGCCCCCACGCGGTGCCTCGAAACGTTCACGAGGAGGAGGCCGTCGCTGCTCGCGCCGAAGATGACGGTGCCGTGGATGTTGACGGATCTGCGGTCGGGGTTTGGGTTGCGTTCTTCCGGGTTGAAGGCCAGCTCGGGGAGGGAGTAGAGAGTGGCCGAGGGGGGCGGGGCGAGATCGAAGGACGCGGTTCCCGTGGTGTCAGACGGGGGCGGGAGGGCGAAGGACTCGGCTACCTTGGTGTTCGCCGGCTGCGTGAAGCGGTAGATCATCGCCCAGGGAGGGGGCGAGGGCGAGGCGGCGGTGGAGAGGGAGCGGCGGAGGTGGCCGGGGAGGCGACGAAGCTGGAGCAGCATCGTTTCGGCGGAGGCGGCGGATAGGGAGCGGAGGAGGTGGCCGGAGAGGCGACGAAGCGGGAGCAGGATCTCTGCCGCGGCGATCGATTTGGGAGCAAGTGAGTGAGTGAGTGAGTGATGAGTGAGAGGGTTTTCGGTGTGGATCAGTGGATGGTCTGCCTCGGTGAGAACTCAGAAAGATGAGCCGGGGAAGCCGAGGAGGAAGGTCGCTGCTTTTGCCATGTGCTGGGTACGAACCCAGCTCCGCCCGTTGGATACTTGTATGATCACTCCATGTCACCGTCTAGTCCAATCCAAGCCTTTCCAATCTAACAAGCAAAAGATTGCATATGACATATGGCAGACGGTGAATAGGAAAATGTTTCAACAATACTTATGTGGAACTATCAATGATTACATGAGCAAGCCGTTGGTGCAACTAGAGTCAACTGAGAGTATGCAGAGAGCAAATAAAGTTACGATATTGCACTAACTGTTATATGTTGATTAAAATTCTATAAAGTAAAAGGCCAACTTCTGACGAATAGACCGAGGCTCGGTTCATTACCACCCCCTATTTATACTCCTTGTGAGCCGCTGGCTAAGGTTTATTGCATCGTAAGATATTCCACGGCATTTATAAACACTCATGATATAGGGAAATTTTGCTAAATTCTGAGATATAATTAAAATAGATCTTATGGCTATGTTTGAGGCTTTCTAAAAACATGATTTGCCTCGGCTTCATTTAAACTTTGGTACAGTTATCTTGCTATCAAAAAAAGAAAATGGCGTTCAGATCTAACAATACCGTCCAATTTGTTTGTTAAACGTCAGCTTTAAAATTTTACCAAAGTAGGAACAAATAGAGTAGCCCAAGCGGCTCATACAATAGTCAGACCCACCCAATCAGCTTTTATGCCTGGGCGCCATATTCTTGAAGGAGTGGTGGTGTTTCACAAGAGTATCCATGAATTACATAGAAAAATGGATGGGGTGCTATTAAAAATTAACTTTGAAAAAGCTTACGATAAGGTTCGATGAGACTTTCTGCAACAAGCGCTTAGAATGAAAGGTTTTGATCCTAAGTGGTGTAGATGGATACAAGATTTCATCACACGGGGGAGTGTAGGAATCAAAGTAAATGATGATGTACTTTCCCTTCTCCCCCTCCCGTTCCCCACCCTCCTCCTCCTTGAGCGGTGTTCCCATAGCTCCGGGCCAAACCCGAGCCATCTCCGGTGGATCTGTCGGCCGGCGATGGCGAAGGGGGAGGTGCCGGCTTGTATAGGTGTAGTCTTAGTGAGTGAGAGGGTTTTGGGTGGGTTCTGGAGAGGGAGTGGTGTGGATCAGTGGATGCTCTGCATCGGTGAGAAAGAACAGCCGGAGAAGCCGAGGAGGAAGGTCGCTGCTCTCACTCTGTAACCTTTTCCCATGTGCTCGGTACAACCCAGCTCTGCCCCGTTGGATACTTGTATGATCACTCCATGTCACCGTCTAGTCCAATCCAAGCCTTTCCAATCTAACAAGCAAATGACACTTCACATATACTCCCTCTATCTTTAAAAGAGTGTACTTTTAATTATTTTGGAGACTCAAATTTTTCAAACTTTGACCAAGATTTTATAAATATAACAATATTTCTCATACCAACTAGCTACATGATGAAAATATATTCCACTATGAATCTAATAATACTAATTTGGTGACATAAATATTGGTGTCTTTTTGTAAAAATTTGGTCAAACTTTAAAAAGTTTGACTCTCCAAAATTGTTGGAAATACACGCTTTTAAAGACGGAGGGAGAATAGCGGTTGGTTGAGGAGGTGCATATACTGTCGCATCACGGTCATTTTAAATTTTGAGATAGCTGAATCGAACATAAAACAAAATACTAGCTACTGGTAAAATCTAACTAGTACTAGTTAGACACTAAAAGGAGGGGGAAAACAAAGCGAATGGCGACGTCGAGTGGTTGAGATGGAGCACTATTTATCCTCTCCCTTTCATCGAGTAGCCGGTAATCAAGCCCATGCATATGCAAGCGGTTTCATACGAGGAGGAAAAAAGAGGGTCATCAAAAAATTAATGAGGTGGCCTTAATTCTAAGTAGGCTTAATTGGCAACTAAACTGGAACATGCATAGTTTTGAATCAATCACTATGCACCAAATAAAAGGGATTAATTCATTGAGAATTGCAAAGGAGCTCCCGGGTGCTCCTCTCACTGATGTGCACATTTGACATCTGTCTGGGACCATCAAATCTCTTACTCCCTCCGTCCACTTCTATAAGACCTTGTAGAAATTTTAATATAGTCTAGATACAAACTAAAATAAGTGAACCTACACATAAAACATATCTACATACATGCATTTTGGTATGTATCTAATCCACTTCTTACAAGGTCTTATAAGGCCTTCCACAGCGTACGCATCCATCGGTGCCAAATGCACTTTTTGGAGATTTGGCACCGATGCCCCACGCTGCCCAGCCGGTGCCTTAAAAAAATTTCAGGGAATCGGTGCACAAGTTTGCTCCGATGCCACAACTCTCCAACCAATAAAATAACAATATTTTTCAACTGCCGGCCTCCTCCCTTCCTCCCTATGTCAACTACCAACTAGTACATTGAATATTTGACCGTTGCATACAACAGCACAAATATGAACGTTTGTGAGCTGCTCTGCTATAAAATGGCTACAACAATTCACAGAAATTGCAAAATTCAACAGAAAAATACATCCAAGCATGGAGCAGTCCTCTTCTCAAAGCTTCTCAAGCTTGATGAACTCAAGCTTCCCACCATCGGATGCACACTTCACAAACAGCCTGCAAAATCCACAAAACCCAATCAGCCAACAACATCCAAACTTCCATTCGTCTCAGAATTCTATGAACCATCCACCCAACTATCCACCACCACCTCAGTATAATCCTAGTTTCCAGCGTCAATACCCACAACAAATCAATCTATTTGGAGCTCAAGGAGGTTACCAACAAGGTCAAGGAAGCTACCAGCAGTTCTCGCCTTCGAGCTACCATGGTGTTGCTTACCAAGGCAGCTTTGGGCAGTACCCTCCAGGAGCATTTGGAGCTGGTTCAAGCGGTAGTCCAGCATCTCCTGTTGGATCCATGCCTTTCTTTGGAGCTCCAGCAGGCGCATGTTCACGAGCAGATGACATCAACAACAGTCCAATTGGACGTTCAGCTTCTCCGATGTCAGCATATCCTCCAGATGAAGAGCCTGCCGACAATGAAGAATCCAGTGAGAGTAGTCCCGATGAGAGTGGGCCAAAAGGAAAAAGCAAGAACTGGACTAAACATGAGGATGAACTACTTATCGCATCATGGCTGCACAATTCAGTTGATCCAATTGATGGCAATGGAAAGAAATCAGAAAACTATTGGAAGCAAGTAGGAGCAGAGTATAACAAGTATGCAACCAAAGAGGAAAAGAAGACAGTCTCGCAGTGCAAGAACCATTGGACGAAGACAACAACGAAGGTTACAAAGTTCAATGCAGTGTACAACGAAACAAAAGCTCAATATTGCAGTGGTCAAGATGAAACACAACTTATGGAAAAAGTTCGTGCTAGGTACAAGGTTGGTGCGAAGACAAAAAGACCTTTTGGCTACGAGCATTGGTGGAAACTTGTGAAGATCCATGCCAAATGGAGAAGGTGTTATTCTGTAGAAGAGATGAACAAGAGAAACAAGTTGAATGCAGCAGGAGCCTATAGTTCTCCAAGCCAAGGAGCAGATCAGGAAGGGGAGGCTAAGCGACCCATAGGGCGCAACACAGCAAAAGCCAAACAGAAATCCAAAAGCAAGTCAAACAGCTCTACGGGCAGCTTGACAAGTGAATGTGTGGATCAATTCAATGAGATTCAACTTCGAAAAACTGTTGCTGCTGAAAAAATGGCATCAGCCACCCTTATTCAAGCTGAAGCTACAAAAGTTCAAGCTGAAGCTGATAAAGAAAGAGTTGTAACTGAAAAGGAGAGGATAAAGGTTGAAAAGCTTAATAGATACCTTGAACTACTAGCAAAAGATACTTCAGGTTATGATGAAGCTCAGAAGAGAAGGCATGAACAGGTGCTGGAGTTCTTAGCTAGTGATCTGTTCTTTGTAAGCACTAGCTAGGGAATTGTAACCATCTTCTATATTGTAAGATTAGGTGTGTCCAGTTGGTCTATGTTCTTTGTAAGCACTAGGGAATTGTAACCTTCTTCTATATTGTAAGATTAGGTGTATCTTCGAACTGAATAAATATATTCCGTTTTCTCAATCAGTATGCTGTTGGGAATAAATATAGCCGTTGGGAAAAAATATAGCTGTTGGGAACTAGCCGTTGGGAACTAGTCCCTATTTATAGAGGCAGCAGCTCCACTCTTCCATTACCAGCTCCACTCATCTCTTTCCCTCATCATGTCCACCCATGAGAACCCACAAGCAGAGCAACAAGAGCAAGAGCAAGAGCAAGAGCAAGAGCAAGAGAATGTTGATGAAGCAATTGGTTTTCAGAAAATCACTGAGTTCTTTTGGGACTTCATCAATGACCCAGATGAAGCTCAGATTGAAGCCCAAATTCGAGCTCAAATTCAGGCACAACAGATAGGTACGTCCAGTCAACATAGAAGACTACCTAGAAGGCATATTGATAGAGATAGGCAAGGTGGTCAGGATAGGATTATGAAAGACTACTTCTGTGACAATCCACGGTACACTGACAAACAATTTAGGCGTAGGTTTCGCATGAGGAGACCTTTATTTCAGCAAATTGTCGAAGCCCTTAGTGCATGGTCTCCATACTTTACTCAGAGGAGTGATGCATTTGGCAAGCCTGGCTTTTCTCCCTTACACAAATGCACTGCTGCTATCCGTATGCTAGCATATGGGACACCAGCTGACATGTTTGATGAAAACTTGCGAATGGCTGAAAGCACAGTGTATGAGTGCACAGCTAAATTTTGCAAGGGTGTGATGGAGATTTTTGGCCCACAATATCTAAGAAGGCCCAGAGATGAAGACATAGAACGGTTACTTAGTGTGGGGGAGGCTCGTGGCTTTCCTGGCATGTTGGGAAGTCTTGATTGTATGCACTGGACATGGAGAGCTTGCCCAGTGGGTTGGAAGGGAATGTTCACTCGTGGTGATCATGGAGTTGCCACAGTCATGCTCGAAGCTGTGGCCTCACAAGACCTATGGATATGGCATGCATTTTTTGGGGTGGCTGGATCAAGCAATGATATTAATGTACTTGATCAATCAACTTTGTTTTCCCAAGTGCTTCAAGGTACAGCTCCAGAGGTTCATTTTGAAGTCAATCACAATGAGTATAACATGGGATACTACCTAGTAGATGGCATTTATCCAGAATGGGCAACATTTGTCAAATCAATTCCTATGGCTCTAAGTCCCGAGGACAAGTTATATAAAGCACACCAGGAAGGGGCAAGGAAAGATGTAGAGCGTGCTTTTGGTGTTTTGCAAGCTCGTTTTGCCATAATTCGCTATCCAGGACGTATGTTGGAAAGGAATTCACTTGCTGAAATAATGTATGCTTGCATTATATTACATAACATGATCGTGGCAGATGAGAGGCACACCTACAAATGCTATGACCAACATGACTGTGACTATGAAGAGCTACCTGATTCCCTGCCATATCTTGTAACTGAACAGGGACCATTTGATGGAATTGATTTGGTTCTTCAGAAGGATGCAGCCATTCGGGATCGAGCCATACATAGGCGTCTCAAGGCCGATTTAATTCATAATATTTGAGAGAAATTCGGAGACTACGCAAATTAGCAGAGGATTTGCAGAAGTCCATCAACTTAGATTATATTCCTTATTTTCCTTTCAACATTTACTTTCTCATTATGTATGACCTTTATTGTGTAATTTAGTTGATCTACTGAATAAAAGTTCCCTTGCTTATTATTGAGTAATTTAGTTGGCAATCTCTCGCTTCAATCTTTTCCAATTGCACAACAACAATAACAAAAAAAAACACGCATCTGCATATATGATAACAAGTACTGAACTAATACATGGGATGAAACCACACAGCAACAAGCCCCTCACCTGTGTACGCTCGGCTCAAACGAAGGCACCTGGTAGGTACGCGCGTCGGAGAACCGGACGCTGTCTCCTCGCGCTGCGCACGAACTAGACGGATGGCGCCTCCTCGCGCCGCCCACGACCTGGACGGGCGCCGCTCAGGATCAGGCCGGAAGCCGCCTCCTCGCGCCGCCCATGACCAGTCCGCCGCGCCCCATCTCCCTCCCTCCGCTCCTCCCAAGACCACGCGCCGACGAAGAACTCGGTCAGGAACACCGAGTGGACATGGATTTGAAGAGAACATGGCGAATCGGGAGGAGGAGCCGAAGTATACGGCGGATCTGTTCGGAGACATTGGGGATTTTTCCTCGCGGGCGACCCTGAACGGGAGAAAATTGCGCGAAGGAAAGTGAGGAAGTTGACTCCATCGACTGGGTGGGACCCCCCTGATTTTCGGGCTCCGCCGCGTACGCTGCTGGACCGGTGCCACAATTTTGTTTCAGGGCATCGGTGAGTACGTGGCAGTTTCTTTGCGTTTTTGGCTTGGCCTACATTGTGGAAGGCCTAAAAGTGGACAGAGGGAGTACGTGTAGTCTAGTGTATCTGTGTTTTGCAAGCCGAGTATTTTGAAGATATCACTGCCTCATGGCCCACCGGGTATTTATTGAGACCAAGTTTCTTCACGCGTCTTCTTCCCAATCCCCTTCCCCCTCCGTAAAATCTATACTACCAAGGCACCAAGCTTCTCAGTCCTCCCCAATCCCCACATCCCACGCCTTTGGAAACGCCGCTCCCAGCCGCCCCTAGGTGCCACGCCTCCAGTGTCAACCTGGTTTTCGGTGCGGCCGGAGTCCAACGCCGCCGGCGTGAGGCTGAGCGGCCAGGACGTGGTGATGTGCTCTTCTTCAAGTAGCTCGGTGGCTCCGCCCTTGCCCTGCGCGCCGCCATGCAGGCCGAGGTTCAGTCACCCGCGTCATGTCCTTTCTGCGCATCACTTCCTTGCTCGCCAGGACCGTCGCCGCCCAAATCCCACCCAGGTCTCCCGGAGCTCCCTAAGGTGAGCTCACGGGCAGTCGCCGGCCCTGGTTCGACTTCTTGGAAAGTTGGGTTCCTGGTGTCCTTCGACCTTGTCGGGAAGCTGGTTGGCTGCGCAAAGCTCACCGGCAACGTCCATGGCGTTGACCGTCGAGCACGATGCACCCTCCGGCCTCCACTAGTACTCCCATGGTTTTTATTCCTGTACCGGATGTTTGAATCGCATGGTACCTGCTATGCTTGTATTAAGAACAAAGTGCAGAACTTGACCTCTATCTACGAGGACAACAATGGCTTTGGAGCTACAGTATTGAGTAGTTGGTGGATCTGTCTTCGCCATCTGAATTGAGATTCATGTCCCGACCTGTTTCTATAGATTGACGGATGTTTTTGTAGGGTCGGCATTAACTACATTGGGGCCAGCGTCAGAGGTCCTGTCAGGTACACTGCGCTGTATAGAGTTGTATTGATGATTCCAGGGTGGATTTTCCTTATATAATTTAGGACCATCTCAAAGCATATCATGCGGTGGATCTATGGGGGTTGTGGCTCCCATGAGCCAAAAGTCCGCATTTTTAATTCATTACATTATTATTAAAATATAAATATGAATTAACCAACAGACCGCGGCGACCACTGTGTGCATACCAGCGTGGTGGTCAGGAGGAGGAGCGACTGAGAGGAGCTATTCTATTTCTATGTCTCATTTGCTGCTTTTTCAATCATTTAGTTGTAACATCATTTGCAAACATGGGATGTACTCAGAGGAGGAGAGATAGGAAAAACAAAATACAAATTAAGAGACTGCATCAGAGTGTTTGTGCTTTCGGAATGTAGAAATAGCTACATAGATCCATGTAGTCTCCGTGCTTCCGAAATGGCCACTGGGGCCGGGTCAAGCCGGTAGGTTCTATGCACTTGCCTCGCAAGAATTACAAAGTAAGCCTTTGATCGACTGTGATTGAAATTGCTGAAGGCCTCAATGGCATATAGAACCCTATTGTAGCCTTTCCAGACCAAGGGGCCGGCCGGCCGGGGCTACTTATTATTCTGGAATTCTTTGTCGAAGGGGCGCTTGGAGGGGAGCCCCTATACCCCGCTTAAAGCGCCGCGCGGTGGACATGCCGCACACCACGCGCGGCCTGCGGAGGCCAGTGGGCCGCGGCCCAGGTACTCTTTCTTTCTCTTTCTTCTTTTTTTCTGTTTTTTCTTTTATGTTTTGGTTTTGCTTTTTCAAAATTTGAAAAAATTGAAATTCGGAAAAAATCGAAATTGAAATGAAATTAGAAATCTGAACAATTTAAAATCTGAACAAATTTTGAAATCTGAACAAATTTTGAAATTCATTTTTTTAATCTGAATAAATTTTGAAATTTTAACAAATTTTGAAATTCGATTTTTTAAAATCTGAATAAATTTTGAATTTTGAACAAAATTTCAAATCTTACCAAATTTTGAAATCTGATTTTTAAAAAAATCTGAACAAGATTTAAAATCTAAACAAATTTTGAAATCTGATTTTTTTAAAAAAAAATAGCGAAAAAAGAAAAATTTCGAATTGGAACATTTTTTGAACTTGAACAATTTCCAAATTTTAACAAATTTCGAATTTGAACAAAATATTGAATTAGAACAATTTTTGAATCAGCACAAAAATTCGAATTAGCAAAAAATTTGGATAAGACCAAATTAGTTTCTGGGCCGGCCCGTTGCGCTGGCGCTGTAGGCGTGATTGAAGAAGCGAAACGGAAAAAAAAGCAGCAGCACGCAATTGCTTTAAAAAACGCACTATGGGCCTAGCCCATGGCACAAATATTAAAGCAAGCGCGTTATATCTGGGTGTGCGGCCCGAGCGCGAAGCCCCGCATTGAGCGGGGTATAGAAATTCGCCGCTTGGAGTGCATCGTAATACCATTGAGTAATGGTGTACACTAGATGCATCGCTATGCGATGATTTGGCACTATATGATTTTTTCCTAATGCCTCCTAGGTCCATTGTATTTGTGATAGTATGTGTATATGCTTGCATTTCCTAGGAACACTATTGAACACAATAAAAAACTGACGAGAATTGTCTTTGGGAATTATGGGACACTATACATGCTGGCTAGCTAATCAGATAGATGGCCGATATATTACTCACATTCGGATGCCTTCATCTAGAAGAATACGCATTATATACACGGCATTGGATGTGACCATCCTAGCTGTCTGCTCAGTATAAACCATGGTGGGTGGGGCGAGGAAGAAATGAAGTGGATATATAGTAAGTCATTAAAAGGATAGCATGTGACTGACTTATAGTCCTTATTTTTATTAGATATTTGTGTAAGAAAACCTTATAACATAAGTAATACTCTAAATTATGTCGGCCGGTAGGCTGAGTTTTTTATTGTCAAACTTGGCCAAATTAAAATCAAAGGCAAGGCATACAATAAAGTGATATAATTTGGCGGCATCGGGTTGTGTGAAGACTTTTGGGAACTAAATTTATCATTTCACACATACATTGCACAGTGTTCCATTGACAATTTTAGGTTGGTGAAATTGCGAACCTCAATTTCATATTTTGGAAATACGAGATCCAGTAAACATTGTTTGCGAGTTATTTCATTGCTTGACATATTTATCTAGTTTTCACGTTTTAGCCTCCAACACGTTGTCCGAGATGACACCGAGGTTTTATTCTAGTCTTTACGTATGTGTACTTTTTTATTTTCATTTTAACTTTGCTTTACCAGCTAGTTTCACTCTTATAATTTCGTTTAATAGCAAATGTAGGGACTTTGCATCTTCTTATGCAAATGCCGGATGTAAACTATCGTGCTTGTATCATAAAAAATTCTTGGGTAACATTGCAAACCTTGATTTTGATTACACCGTTTTCTAATAATATTATTGGTTGAAATACTTGTCTAGTTTGCACAAAAAGCACATGTTCAAGCCTCCTGCGCACAGGGACAGCTGGTTCCATACTTGTCTATCTTAATTGTATCTTTTCTTTACCAACTGGTTCCACTCTTGTAATTCTGCGCAATACTAAACAAGGGACTTCATCTTGATGGGACTTCTGAGTTAGTAAAAACTCATTTTGTCAACTAAAAATATGTAGACAATGCAAATAACAGTGTTAGAAGTGAGGACAGAACATTCGAGCATGGCCATATCATTGATTGGTAATTTGGTTGCGCATTCAACAAATATTGCATCCGGGTGTGGGTCCGATGTCACCGTGCAATTGGGTGCAAGTTGGTCAACTCTATTGTGTACACAATATCAAGTCATTATTTTAAGACAAATCTATTCTACCTTGTTACTCATTTCACCAATTATGTCCATATATCCACCTTTGGTATGCAGGTGCACTGTCCGGCGGACCAGACAAACAGCCACCGGATTATACAACAATTAAAAGCTAGAAATCAAATTTATTAAAAAAGTGATTAAGTGGTTCTAAAATGGATTGGTACGTCAGGATATCTAAGCGGACGTCCGCCTAAATCTCTAATCCACCTCCATCTTCATTTCATGTTTTGTAAAGGGTAGCCATCTTCTGTCAGGCTAAAACCCAAGGATTGGTGGGCTTAATCACTTCCTAGGTCATTTACCTATCCAAATCCTTTTCAGGCTGTTTCTCCTTGTCTAGGGTTTAGTCTATACAGCTCACCCGTTCCTTACATATATCCTCAAATCGCCTCTCGTGGTCCTCAAACCAAACGAGCTACATGATGAGCAGCCGCCGCCTCGGTTGGTCAGGATCACGACGATTCTCCTCATCCATCTCCGTCATCTTGCCTGCCGATCATAAGCCAAGATTAGTTTCCTGCACCGCATTTACTCAAGCTGGATCGTGAATCCATGATTATATGCAAGATCACATGTCGTCTTCGTGATTCAGCTCGAGTCAATTCAGTTTAGGGAACTTTGGCAGTAGAAAAGCTATTTGGGGACAAAGAGTGTACCATTCTTTCATCAATTTCTGTACTACCGATATCTTCTTTTCTCTATGTTGTAGGAGTAGCTTGGATCTGATTGTTTTCCAAGCATGGTTGCTAAAATAGTATCTTATTTAATTTGTCTTTTACAAGGGCAGTCAGCCGGTCACGGGTCGGTAATTACTGGATTTACTTAGTGTTAGACTAGAGATAAGTATTAGCCTTGACCACGTCCATGGGCCATGGCTTATCCATGCGATGCATGGATCATGCACGAGCTCCACGCTCCACTCCTCTCCTTCCTTGTAGCTAGGATCTGAACTGATCTAGCATGCAGTATTGCCCCTATATATGTAACCGATCTCTGTATATGTTACTCATTCAATACAGTGCCTTTCCTCTAGCACAAGTTGTTATTCTTTCACTTAGCCTCTTGATTAGAATGCAGGCCATTCATCTTAATGGTGCTCAATTTATTTATACTCCCTCCATTCGGAAATATAAGATGTTTTAACTTTGTGAAGCGAATATATCTAGACATCTTTTAGTGTATAGGTTGCGACAAAGTCCCGTTCAATCTTCCATACAGAAGCCAACACATAAATGTTACTCCCTCCGTCTAGAAATATAAGATGTTTTAGCTTTGTGAAAGAGATGTATCTAGACATCTTTTAGTGTATAGGTTCGCTCGAATCTATACACTAAAAGATGTCTAGATACATTAGCTTCACAAAACTAAATCTTATATTTATAAACTGAGGGAGTATTTTATAACGAGTCCGCATGCAGCTGGAAACATTGCAACCACAGAAATACGGTAGCAATTGAAGTTGCAAAGCCGACAAATCATCGTGAAGTATATATCCAAAAAAAATAGAATGCTTCTACGGTGCGAATGTTAGTCACATTCAGTTGAGTTCATACTACTATAACTAAGCGTGGCGGTTGAGCTTTTAGCAATACTGAATGTGGAATTGTAGTTAACTGAATTTGGACAAGTACAATCTGTTCACTCCATATATACAAGCAGGAACTTAGGCCTTTTACAATGGGGTATCTTAGCACGCTATCATAGGTGAAATAATAATGTGGCACTCTAATTAGAGATGAAAGAGAGTGATATTGTATCTTAGCTAAGCTACAACACTTGCACGGTATCATAGGTAAAAATGAATAGCTAGCCCAATCACATACATGCATGTACCCAAAATCAATTAATATAGATACAACACTTAAAAGACAATGCATTGTGATAGTTGTCTCTTAAAATAAACCATTACCTAGGATATCGCGCTAAGATACAATGCATTATAAAAGACCTTATTCAGTACTGCCACAATATTTGGAGGACGCCGGACGCGTCAGCATGCGCAGCAGCGGCGGCAATAGAAAATGAGCCCGAGTGCGCGACGACGACGGTACGGGCGCTGGATGAGAGTGGCGTCGACTACGTGGTTGAGACGTGTCCGCGAGCGAATGCTGACGGCAGGTGGTTAAGTACCTAGTAGAAAAAATAGGCTTTAATTCCAGTTTGTAATGAGTTTTAGTCTCGGTTGCTCAACTAAAAATACCGAATCAGGACTAAAGGTTCAATTCTTTAGTCTTGGTTGGACACAGTGTCTCTAAATAAAAATCGACATTTCCAAAGGCCACCGAGCTAACTACCTGTACCTGGTGACCGCGCGCGGCAGTATAAGGAGGATCTCCATGACGGAATGAGCGGGACAGGTCCATGTACAACAGAAGCACCACGCGCCCCGTATACACATGCATGCATTGGATTAGCCTGCCGTACTCGCTAATTTCTTTTGGTCGGATCAAGTCCATTTACGGCTCATCGGGTTGCACGAGCAGTACAATACAAGTACATCAAAGTATACACCAAAGTACAGATATACCAAAATACATCAAACAAGTATAGTGAAGTAAAAATTCATGAAAATATACCCGTAGTGAACTCCAACTACACCAAGTATAGTTGAGCTAAAATTGGGATATTACCAAAGTACATTTATGCTGAATTCAAAGTATAATATGCGCGTGTATGTGAACGCTTGCGTTTGTGCCGTGTTTCTAAAAAAAGTACAATGTACGCTATAATCCTAAAGTAAGTTTTAAAGTATACCAAAAAAGTTTCACGAAACCTATCAACGTAGGATCTTATTTTAAAGGTCTTGACGCGGGATCTCAAAAATAAAAATGGCTTATAATTTAGACAAATGATTCTCAAAATTATTTTATTTAAAAAAACAAAGCTAGAAATAAAAAAGTAAAAATGAGATAACCCACCCTCCCATGTCCTTCTCTCGGTCATCCCAATCTCCAGTATACTTTTCTTTGCAACAAGTGGTGGACAGGGAGACCATTTCCGAAGAATTTGCTGGCACCATATGTAGCCTCGCATCGGCTAGAGAATGCGAAAATGGACCTACGTGAAGGTAGACATTTTTTAGTGATTTTGTTGAATTGGGCTTTGGGCCAACTCACTTCTTTGTTTTTTTCATGGGATGGTACCTGCTGCCGTTGGATGCACAACGGACATATTACAGGAGATGGTACCTGCTGCCGTTGGATGCACAACGGACATATTACAGGCATCGACATCCTTCTATACGTTAGACGATCTTGTTCCTCCAGACTAGGGGATTGAGGTTACTTCAGATTCTAGTATTCCTTGTTGGACATGCTTATGAAGTGCACCACGTTACCATAGAGTAATGGTGTATACTATGTGATCATTTGGCACTATATGATTTTTTCCTAATGCCTCCTAAGTCCATTGTATTTGTTGTAGTGTGCGTAAGTGTTTGTATTGTCTAGGAACACTATTTCAACAAAAAAAATGAGGGAAATTGTCTTTCCAAATAGTGGGACACTATACATGTTGGCAAGCTAACTCAGATAGATGGCCGATATATTAGTGTCATTCGGATGCTGTCCTCTAGAAGAACACACATTATAAAGGGCATTGGATGTGACCATCCTAACTAGCTACTCAGAATAAACCATGGTGGGGGGGAGTAGAAAGAGCTATAAAGTGGATAATAAATCATCAACAGGATAGAATGTGACTGACTTATAGTCCTTATTTCTATTAGATAGTTGTACGAGAAGCCCCTATTATGGTATAAGTAAGACTCTAAATTATGTCGGCTGTTAGGTCAAGTTTTTAATTGTCGTACTTGGCCAATTTATAATCAAAGGCAATGTATAAAATAAATTGATATAATTTGACAGCATTGGGTTGTGTAAAGATTATTGGAAACTAAATATACCATTTCACGTATACATTGTGCAATGTGCCATCAACAATTTTTAAGGTTGGTGAACGAACCTCGATTTTATATTTTGGAAATGCGGGATATATCCTCTAAACATTCTTTGTGAGTTTATTTCATTGGTTGACATATTTATCTAGTTTACAGACAACAAACATGTTGAAGCCTCCAACGGGTTGTCCCAAATGACATGTTTTATTATAGTCTTTATACATGTGTCCTCTTTGATTTTCATTGTAACTTTTCTGAGCAGCTAGTTCCACGTCTATAATCTTGTTGAACAGCAACTATAGGGAATTTACATCTTTTGCAAAAGTTGGATGTAAAGGTGGTTCGTCATACAACATTAGAGAAGTCTTGGCATTAGATTTAGACGTATGAAGGTTGAGATGACCCGGCTCTAAGGGCCTGTTTGGTTTGTTGCCCACATTAGCCCTATCATAAAATTGGTTGCCTACTATATTTTTGTCTATGTTTGGTTTGTTGCCAAAATTTTGGCTGTCAATGGGTATCTCTCCATCTCTCACGGATTCTTGCCAAATTTTTGGTCAAGTGTGGGCTGAGGATTCCTTAGCCAAAATTTTGGCAAGCCAATCTTGCCAACATTTGGTAGGGCTAGGCTAGGGCACGAACCAAACATGCCCTAATACTCTCACTCTTATAATATTCGCGTTGATGTTAATTAGTGTAGATATGTCATTTCACATAACATTTGTATGGTGTATCATAAGGAAGTCTTAGGTAGGTAGGTAAAATTGCAAACCCCGATTTTGTATTTTGTATCCTCGATATTAGTAAACATTGTTTCCTAATTATCTTGTTGGTTGAAATATTTGTCTAGTTTACATAAAAAAAACATATGTTGAAAGCCTCAAGCGCATAGGGATAGGGTGCTGTCACAGATTACACTTAAGGTTATCTACCCGACTAACCCATGTTTCCTCTATGGGGCGTGTTTGGGAACTCTCCCACTTCTGGCTTTCCCAACTCCACAACCAGAGATGTGTCGAACACTCTTAACTCTGAGAAGATAGCTCTAAGAAGTTAGGGGCAAAAACTACAGATTTCACAAAGCTGGGAAATGCACCTCCCTATTTCAGCCGATCGTGGATTTGCAACAAATAAGGCCCCGCTTGGTTCACCAGATTCTAACCAAAACATCCGTAATAGTTGGAGGCGTAAACTAACTTCCGAATGGATACTTGGTTCGCCGGATTCTCTAGCTACCCCGTTTTTTCCTAGGTGCATTTTACTTAATGACTGACACGTATATTTTCACGGACCTCCAGTGCTCCGCAGCATCCGGCCGTATTCGATCGTGCATAGCAAAACAACCCAACCGGTTTTTGAATCAAACGACGTTCCAAGCGCGGCCTAACACGAAATTGCCACCGCCAAGTGGGAAAAAAATGGTTTAATCCCCTCTCTCTCTCTTTATCCCTATCTCAATCCAGCCTTAACTGTCCTCCACCTTTCCCTTTGAGTTTCCCTGCACATCCTCTCTCCTACATCTCCCTGCTGCTCGGCTTGGTACATGCCTGCTGCGGCCACGGAGACGAGGGAGAGGAGGAAGGCTGCAGACTCGTGCTGCTCGGGCGGTCCTCCTTGTCGCATCCAAGGCAGCCCGCGTGTTTGACCCGTGGCGGTCAAGTCGTCTTCGCCGCCGCGCTGCTCGCATTCGCCGCGTCCTCTCCCGCTGACTCCGCCGCCCTCGCCATCCACAGATCGCGGATCCTGGCTCCGGCAGCCTCGACCATCTGTGTTCTTAATTTGTCCGCTGCAAATCTAACGCATGGTCCTTTGCTATCGGGCTTTATCCATGCTAAATAGTCTGCTAGCCCATTACCATGGAGCGGAGCGGGAGCTGACCAAACACGAATAGCTTCTCCTTTTTGATCTCAGAGCAAGAATCACGAGTTGGAAGCCGGATTTGAAGATTTTGCAGAGGCGGAGAGTTCCCGAACTAGGGTTGCAAAGAATTATGTTAGAAGTGAGGACAGAGCATTTGACATAATGCTGGAATTACAAGAATAATTGTTACGGACATTGCTTACTGGATTACGTGTCAATCAAAGGTGATGTTGGCCGAGCAAAAATCAGAACAACCGCTAATGATACACCAATCATATTAGAATGAAACACGTTATGTCAAGTCTAAGCCCGTAAAAAATTTCGGTAGGTGTAGCATTGTTGTTCGAGCATGGCCATATCCTTGATTTGCAATTTAGTTGTGAAGTGAACAAGAAACAAAGATATCCTCTTCACTAGCCGTCTCACGTTGCCCGCCTGCACGCCCATCTCCATGGACGAGGTCGGCTGCATCACACCGTCTAGGCCGTCTCAACCTATACGCTCATGATGCCATGGCGCATGCCGGTCGCGTCCTTCAAGAGAAGGAGCAGGAGTTCGATTTCGTGGCTGCCGCGCTCATGCTCTATGTTGTCGCTGCCATTGCGCATGCTGCAGGCTGCGTCCTCCAAGGGGAGGATGGCGAGCGAAGGACCAGGAGTTTGATTTCGTGGCTGACGCACCGCACGTCTGTTGCCGCTGCCGCTGCACATGCTGGCGATCGTTAACTCAATGGGGAATTGTAATTAACTGAATTTGGACAGAAGTACAAACTAGCTCTAGCTCCTCCTCTTGGAGGACGCGGATGGCATCGAACGTGGTGACTAGGACGTAGCGGGCGCTGTTTGAGAGTGGCCTCGACGGCGTGGTTGAGAGCTGGGCGTGCTGGCGAGCGAACGGAGACGGCGACTGTTCGAGAGTTGAGACGGAGCACTGTTTTTCCTCTCCCCTTCGTGGAACTAGGCTTTCGGCCGACTCCTCGCTGTGTTTTCAGGGGATTCGACCTTCTGCCATCGGATGCACAACGGACGGATCACAGGCGTCGACGTCCCTCTGCCATGGAATGCCAGTACGTCAGCCGATCCTGCACCTCCATAGCAGGGGGCTGGGGTTACTTTTGGTTCTGAAATTCCTTCTCGCAGCGGCTCTTATAGTGCATCGCGTTACCATAGAGTAATGGTGTACAGTAGATGCACCGCACAACGATGATGTGTCACTATATGATTTTCTCCTAATGCCTCCCAGGTCCATTGTATATGCGTATGTGTTTGCATTTCCTAGGAACACTACTTTAACACAATAAAAATGAGGTGAATTGTCTTTGGGAATAGTGGGACACTACATGTTGGCTAACTAATGAGATAGATGGCTGATATGCTACTCTCGTTCGGATGCTTCCGTCTAGAAAAACACACATTATATACATGGCGTTGGATGTGACCATCCTAGCTAGCTGCTCAATATAAACCAAGGTGGATGCGGGGTTGGAAGAAATAAAGTGGATAGTAACTCGTCAACAGGATAGCATGTGACTTGGTTTATTGTCCTTATTTCTATCAGATATTTTTATGAGAAACCCCTAAAATATAAGTAAGATTCTAAATTATGCTGACTGGTAGGCCAAGTTTTTTATTGTTGTACTTGGCCGGTTTAAAATAAAAGACAAGGTATATAATAAATAAATCTTCTTACCTATAAGATTCGAGTTGGTGCACCCACTCGACATACATCATTTGATTTCCTGTTTTACCCCTAACAAAAAATTACACCGCATGATTAAGGCAGCCAACCAATCACGCCCAGGTCATACAAGGTAATTCCTTATATTCCTTAGCAATTGCATCAATCAATCACAGTTTTTGTGAGCAATCAATTATGGAATTTTTAAGCAGCAATTATCACGGTATCAATTGATATTAAATGAGCGTTAAAGTAAAAAAAAATCTCAATTATGTCTTGCCATACTTACCCGCAGCTAGCCAGAGTCACCCACCTTGATCGTATCTCCTATATATCATTGTGTGATCAAAAGGATTTGTCCTCCCCTAGACGCTCCACTCATCCTCTTTTGGCGACAACCATGACTATAGGTCTCATACCAAAGTAACCCTAGCAGCGCTGCCACTACAAGGACGACAACAAAGTGTTGTGAAGGTGGGGCAGCAGGGTCACACCAGCAGTGCGACCGAGGATGCCGCACCAGCATCACAAGCTGGAGGTGTAAACAAAGTCGTCGAGGCGCCCCCATGATGCCGACGATCACGCGTGGGCGAGGAGTAGTCCGCGGGGTGCAACGACGCGCTCTGGAGGCACTTCAAATGCCAGATGTTCCTCGTTGTAAGGCACATGTGCTGACGATATGTATCCATAACTTCGGATGTCATCTCCCTCACAACCGGCAGGAGCAAGTACTGAATGAAGTAGCAAAATGACTCCAAATTCCAGAATAGCCCATGCGTGCGGTTAAGTTGTCGTGTAAGCAATTCGTCAGTTGGTTTATTTACTTTTCTGTTTTGGAGATGCAGTTCTGGATCTTCGATTTATTTATATGATTTGATTTTTATTTCTAAGAAGTTCTGCTCGAGCCTAGCACCATGTGCACATGATGATGAGCGTGCAGTTTACTGCTTACATCTTGATGCATCACTAGCTGAACGCTGTTTCGCTAAAAAATGGCATACATATATTCACCTCAGTTCTGTAATGCCTCTTGTAATTTTACTTTGTTAAACACATATCGTAGCATCTAATGGATTTGATCCTAGATTATTATTTTTTGCTTCACAACGGAGACATGGGGAAATTATTCAATGTGTTTTGTATACTTCCTAGCTGGTTTACTTAAATGATCCCATGGGCTAATAGATGCCAAAGTATGAACTTAAAATGATATTTTGCGTGCATCCTAATCAGAGCGCCACACATATCGTAGCATCTAATGGATTTGATCCTAGATTATTATTTTTTGCTTCACAATGGAGACATGGGGAAATTATTCAATGTGTTTTGTATACTTCCTAGCTGGTTTACTTAAATGATCCCATGGGCTAATAGATGCCAAAGTATGAACTTAAAATGATATTTTGCGTGCATCCTAATCAGAGCGCCGATTTCGATACTATTAAATATTCTAATTTATTTGTTGTATGATAAATAGGAAGTTCTCCGGCGCAATTCATCAGGTGACCGTGAAAAAGAGGCAGAAGAGTAGTAGTATATGGTGTTCATAAAATTCATGCTTTTTTAATATTACTGTCTGTGTGAGAATCTGAAGCATTCTCGTGCTAAACGCGACTTAGTGACATCAATCCACGTGGGAGGAACGCAGATCCAAAGGTATGAACGATCCCGATAGTGTGGTACCTACTGGTTGGCGCACTCAAATCTTTCTTGTCGCAATTGCCTGATCTCTATCCCTCGGGGCTCCGGACGCCCGAATAGCTCTTCGACCCTATGAGATTTTCTTCAAGTTCTCGCCCCCATTAGATTTTCTTCAAGTTCTGCCATGGGGCGAGAGAGATGACGAAGGGGTCGAAGTTCTTTTGACCGATGGCATATACGTTTTTGGATCCGCGAAGCATCAAGAATTAAACAAAAGCTATATATTATTTTAATCAACTATTATAAAAAATAGAATCAATGGAACTGGACGGAACCAAGGTTTCGTGTCAATCACCGTAAAAGAGCTCAAATTAAAATAGGTACAGTATTACCAGTCGACTGTTAATTTTTCTCAGATCAATATTTAATAATTTTTCCTTGCACTTGCATGAATCATGAAATTTGATGGGATAATAATTAGTGATGATTTGAAAATATTTATTTCTTAGTCATCCGATAATAATATTAGTTTGTACTTTAGCATTGCCATGTAATTGATCTTCTTTCTATCATGGTATGTAACCAAAATAAAGTACTCTCTTTGTCCTTTTGTACCCTGCAATTTGGGTTTAGTCAAAGTTAAACCAGACAAAATTTGACTAACTATTTCTAACAATATAAAATTTAATAAATACAAAAGTATTTTTATGATGATTCTAACACTATCTATTTTATATTGTAAATATTTATGTTTTTTCTTATACACTTAATCGAAGTTTACAAAAGTTTAACTTCAACTCAACCTAGAATGCGGGGTAATTTAGGACAGAGGGAGTAGTAATATGCTCGGTGAAATAGAGATTTAAAAAGATTGTCTCGGTTGATC
Organism: Dactylis glomerata; assembly: GCA_007115705.1. Lineage (NCBI taxonomy): Eukaryota > Viridiplantae > Streptophyta > Magnoliopsida > Poales > Poaceae > Dactylis > Dactylis glomerata. The sequence continues at coordinate 1,611,635 of QXEO01000298.1, forward strand.
TCTTTACTTTGTCCTAATCTTTGTAATTTTTTCACATTACAATAATTTTAAGTCCGTATTGAAAGAAGGAAAAGTAGTTGGGCACTTGGTGCGTCGTGGTGGTGCTCTTGATTTATGTCATATGTTCATATGCAATCGATGGACCTATATCTTTTTGTATTTTTGTTATTATGATATCTTGTCGCAATATTTATTTAATAGCGCAACATCTCAATGACACTATGACTTAAGATTTTTAGTTCAACATCTAAAGTCAAAGGGTGAAACTTTCAATGGTATATGTATTATTTACAAATACTGCACTTATTTGTTTATTATAGAAGACTAAATAACTAAATTATATAATATTTTAATCTTGAACAGCAAGTGTGTCATAGTATAGTTAGCAGAGTAGTGCATGCTTTTCTTTCACCATTTTTTTACTTCTTATGGAAGAAACACTATTGAATTGTCATTTTTTCTGCTCCCCCTAACTTCTATGTTAAAGCGATGCACTTGCAGAAGAGGAGTAGCGGAGAAAGTAGGAGGAATGGATAAATTGTATTCTTGGGGGTAGGCCAATAGAAGAAAATACTCGCAAGAAGGACTGTATTAGATGTCATTTATGCTAAAAAAAAGGCCAAAGAATTGATCTTTTATATGAGCCGTAGCAACGCACGGACATTCAACTAGTTTGTTTATTATAGAAGACTAAATAACTAAATTATATAATATTTTAATTTTGAATAGCAAGTGTGTCATAGTATAGTTAGCAGAGTAGTGCATGCTTTTCTTTCACCATTTTTTTACTTCTTATGGAAGAAACACTATTGAATTGTCATTTTTTCAGCTCCCCCTAACTTCTATGTTAAAGCGATGCACTTGCAGAAGAGGAGTAGCGGAGAAAGTAGGAGGAATGGATAAATTGTATTCTTGGGGGTAGGCCAATAGAAGAAAATACTCGCAAGAAGGACTGTATTAGATGTCATTTATGCTAAAAAAAAGGCCAAACAATTGATCTTTTATATGAGCCGTAGCAACGCACGGACATTCAACTAGTTTGTTTATTATAGAAGACTAAATAACTAAATTATATAATATTTTAATTTTGAATAGCAAGTGTGTCATAGTATAGTTAGCAGAGTAGTGCATGCTTTTCTTTCACCATTTTTTACTTCTTATGGAAGAAACACTATTGAATTGTCATTTTTTCAGCTCCCCCTAACTTCTATGTTAAAGCGATGCACTTGCAGAAGAGGAGTAGCGGAGAAAGTAGGAGGAATGGATAAATTGTATTCTTGGGGGTAGGCCAATAGAAGAAAATACTCGCAAGAAGGACTGTATTAGATGTCATTTATGCTAAAAAAAAGGCCAAACAATTGATCTTTTATATGAGCCGTAGCAACGCACGGACATTCAACTAGTTCGTTTATTATAGAAGACTAAATAACTAAATTATATAATATTTTAATTTTGAATAGCAAGTGTGTCATAGTATAGTTAGCAGAGTAGTGCATGCTTTTCTTTCACCATTTTTTACTTCTTATGGAAGAAACACTATTGAATTGTCATTTTTTCAGCTCCCCCTAACTTCTATGTTAAAGCGATGCACTTACAGAAGAGGAGTAGCGGAGAAAGTATGAGGAATGGATAAATTGTATTCTTGGGGATAGGCCAATAGAAGAAAATACTCGCAAGAAGGACTGTATTAGATGTCATTTATGCTTAAAAAAAGGCCAAACAATTGATCTTTTATATGAGCCGTAACAACGCACGGGCATTCAACTAGTCTTACCTATAAGATTGGAGTTGGTGAAGGCACTTTTGCTATACATCTTTTAGTTTCCAAAATTACCCCTACCAAAAAATGATCGATAGCAAACAGCGAATCGTAACATTAATTAGGCCATAATTTTCGCTAATTGGGCCATAATTTTCCCTAATCTTCTTATCTTCTTACCTATAAGATTGGAGTTGGTGAAGGCACTTTTGCTATATATCTTTTAGTTTCTGAAATTACCCCTACCAAAAAATGATTGATAGCAAACAGCGAATCGTAACATTAATTGGGCCATAATTTTCGCTAATTGGGCCATAATTTTCGCTAATCAAGGTAATCAATCACTCTGCCATAAATTTCGGTAATCAATACGTCTATAAGATTACACAAAACAGATCGTCGTCCATGTTCGTCGGGTCCTGCCAAATCTTGAGCAACGCCCGCGGCGCCGTGGCTGCCCTGACGACGCAAGGATGGCCTCAACCCACCCCGGATGTCTGGTTCTGTACAAGCTTCTCCCCTCCCCCGATGGATCCGCAGCAGGTGGAGCCTGTCAGTTACCTATGCGGAGGTGATTTCTCTTCGTGTTTCTCGATTTTCAGCTAGCGGTTATTTGTATGCATGGCTTGCTTCTTTGTTCAATCTTATTTAATTTTGGTTCGATTTGTTGAGCACAAACAAAAGTACAATATGGGTACGTGTGTGGCCTTGATCTGACTGGTTCTTGCTCCTGCCAAATAGGAGAAATTGTTAACTTCGCTCTCCACTGAATTTTCCAATGTTTATGCAGTACAAACAATTGGAGTTCTCCTTCATATTTTACCGAGTGTGAGGCTGTGAGCTGGTTCAGATTGCAGATTTCAGAGTGGAGAACAATCTGAAGACCGGAGATGTGATTTAGTGTCGTGAATGTGGCTACGGCATCCTGCAAGTAGCCCACGCGTCAGAGTAGGGCCAGATCAGTTTATTCTCTTGATCTTCTTAAAATCTCGTATTAATTCCTTGGTTTAATTTTTCTTTGGCGGTTACCTTTTTGCTTCCCATTTTAAATATACGGTTAACTAATCATAATGGAAATTTGACATAGCGCATTTTAGGGCGTTATACTCGATTATAGTTCCATCGGCCATCATTCTGAAAAAAAAGTATCTTCACCATCGGCCATCATCTTTGATGACCACACATCGTCTGTCATTCTAAAAAAAAGTATCTTCATCATTGCCGTCATCTTTGGCTATTAAATGCGCCTCATATAATTTCTATTTCTTTTGAAATTATAGATGAATAAAAACCTTTTGTTATCGTAAAAATACAATATGGACGAAGTGATGAACGAAAACTACCCACCCTATTTTAGATACGCTGCCAAATTACAGTTTTCTATCAAATTACTTTATAGCAAAATAAATTATAATATTTTTTAAATATTATGTGCCTATTTTGACATGAAGTTTCATAAATATATTTATATTTGCGGCAAGAAAATACTTATGTAGGCCGTAGCAACGCACGGGCATTTAGCTAGTTGATATAAGTTCGCGACGTCAAGTTGTGTGCAAGATCTTTGGGAACTAAATATATCATTTCACACATACATTGTGCAGTGTTCCATCGACAATTTTTAGTTTGGTGAAATTGTGAGCCTCGATTTCATATTTCAGAGCCGCGGGATCTAGTAAACATTGTTTGAGTTATTTCATTGGTTGCCATATTTATCTAGTTTACAGAAAGCAAACATGTTGAAGGCTCCAACACCTTGTCCTAGATGACACCGAGGTTTTGTTCCAGTCTTTACACATTTGTCGTCCTCTTTGATTTTCATTGTAACTTTTCTTTACCAGCTAGTTCCACTCTTATAATTTTGTTTAATAGCAAATGTAGGGACTTTCTTGGTGCGACTTTTGATTGGGGTGGCTCGTCATACAACATTAGGGGAGTCTTGGTGTTAGATTTAGAGGTATGAAGGGTTGAGATGACTCTGCTCTAATACTCTCACCCTTTCAACATTACTGTAGATGTTTATTAGCGTAGATCATTTTACATAATTTTGGTATGGTCAAAAAGATGTCTTAGGTGGGTAACATTGCAAACCTCGATTTTGTATTTTTGTATCACACTATTTGCTAATCATCTCGTTGGTTGAAATATTTGCCTAATATACACACACAAAACACATGTTGAAGCCTCCAGTGCAGAGGGGCTGGGTGTTGCCACCGATAACATTTGACTTTACCCATGTTTCCTTTATCTTAATTGTAACTTTTCTTTACCAACTGGTTCCACTCTTGTAATTTCGCATAATAATAGTAAATTAGGAACTTTGTCTTGATGTGACTTCTGAGTAAAAAAAACCGTTTTATCAACAAAAAATGTAGACAATGCAAAGAACAATGTTAGAAGTGAGGACAGAATATTTCAGCATGTCCATATCCTTGATTGGTAATTTGGTTGTGGATTCAACAAATATATTTCAAGGGAATTTATTCTGCCTTACTCATTTTACCAAATTACTAGGAAACATGCCCGTGCGTTGCAACGGAATAGACAAAAGTTAATTTTCATATAAAAAACTTGGATATTGCATACAGATGCAACATGTCTTTACAAATTGGAACAATAATGATAGTTTACTAACCGGAGTAGTTAAAAATCAAAAGTAAACATTCTTAAATGATGAAGAAAAGGAGTCAAAAGAATGTATCTCCTAGCTTGCATGATATACTTTGTAGCCTAACACATACTGGCGGTCTCTAATATCCAATTACTTCAAAAAAAAACCATGTTCAAGAATTCAAAACAATATGTGCATGGTAGGATCTTTGTGGTACTTTAGAATAAAGTACTTGTTCATGTTCAACAAATCAGAATAATAAGAATATGTACTAAGTGCATTGAAAATTCAGAATTATCATGAGTCGACTTATCTTTTTCATACTTTTTGCTCTATGCTTCTTGTTTCTGCACACAAGCATATATGATCTATTTATTCTCCCGAGATGTAGTGTCCCTCGGCAGAACTGATCAAACATACATATGGTATACTATCCTACTATCCTCATCAAGGTACTGCCAAAGTGCCAATAGTCCTGAAGAATTTGGAACGTACTGTCAGGTTCGGTTTTAGAAAAGGGCCTCTAGAGCGAATCAAGTTGAAGTCTGTTCAGATATAGCTGCAAGAAATTAATATACTCCGTACGTCCCAATCAATATATCTGCACCATGTATCCATTTAAAGCATGAGTTTTCTGCACAAGTCTTAATCTGTTTAGCTTTCTATCAGCAGTGCAGTTACTGTCCTCTTTGTTTTGCCGCTACTAAGTTCTGAACTTGCATGCATCAAAGTCTATGTTCTTAGCACGTAGGCGTAGATGAAGATGTGGCGGTCATGATGAAGAGCTTGTTGGCAGTGTTGTTGACTTACGTGGTACACGTTTATCCAGTTGACTTTCATCCAGCGGTTGAAGTGGTTGTTCTTGTTCGACCTGCACGCGGTGCAGTGGCGGAGCTAGGAATCAGACCAAGTGATGTCAAAGCTATAAAAACATGCATATATGCAGAGATTTTACGGTTAGATACACAGGTATTAGTGCAGCTAGCCAAATTTTGTGATGTCGCTTGACATCACAAACACAACGCAGCTCCGCCACTGACGCGGTGTAATTCACCAGTTCACCACGCATACGGCCTGGAGAGCGCCGTATCCCTTACCCAGCCGGAAGTTGGCGTGCGGCAGAAACAGAACATGATCGCCGCCGGTCATGTTGCCACACTCGGTCTGCAGTTTGAGTTGGGCAGAAATTCAGCACTATCACAATTCAAACAATCTGAAGAAACTTAAGTTGACCTTAAATCTTTAAAACAGTACTGTATGAGTCCTCCAGAATTGAATCCTCCCAGTGGCTCAAAACATATAATGATGGGGCCGGCGACATAGCAACATCAAACTGAGCAAAGAAATAGGGGGAACGCCGAGGGTGTCATTTGCATACGCAGGTTCAAGTCCTCGGGATCACCTGCACTGCCATGCTCAGCCTCCTGAATACGCGTATGAGCACCCACCGGAAAAATGATGGACAAACAGAGTGAATGAGGTGTCGTTGAAAGCCCTTTTCAGCAGAGGCGTACACATGCGCGAGCCACGCACAGCCGAGCGAGTGAACAACAGGCCCATATCGTTGTTGACATGCACTTGTCTCCTATATAAAATTTCGGGTCGATTCGAGCAAACTCATCTAGGAGACAAGTGCATGTCATCTGGTTGAGGAACCACGGATCTGACAATCTGAGGTTTTGGGGTAGGAGCTAGAAGACCTCTAGCTGCCTGATTCGTTCCTTTTTCCCAGAGTATCGGCCATGGGAGGGCACCAGGGATGGCGTGGGGTTCGGGGAAACTGCTGTTCTGTTCCCATGGCTGGAGGAGGGCGGCAGCTCCAACGGCGAGCTCTTCGTGTGGCACGAGGTGAAGGCGGTCCGGTGGAGCGACGGTGGTGGCGGCGACATTGGTATCCTCTTCAAGCCCCATGAGGTGAGGGCGCTCCGGTGGCCGCGGCTGCGAAGGGTACATATATGAAGTTGTGTATGTGTACGTCAACCTGGAGACCTGACCTAATACGACCTATAAAACGTGTGCATCAGAAATAGCCCAGCCCAGAATTTTTATCTAGGCCCGCTTCGGTACACACGGTAAGGTAATTACTAATTAGCGATAGATGGCGTGACAGGATTTATATTTCACTTACCGGTGGCAACATGGTAAATAGTTTAAAAGATGGAATCCCCAAATTCTGGGGAGAAACCCTTTTTGCTTTTATTATTAGGTATAGATATCCACCTCCATCTTCATTTCACGTTTTGTGAAGGGTAGCCATCTTTTGTTGGGCTAAAGCCCAAGGATTAGTGGGCTTAATCACCTCCTAGGCCATTTACCAATCCAAAACCCTTTTAGGTTGTTTCTCCTGGCCTAGGGTTTACTCTATACAGCCCACCCATTCCTTTTATATATCCTCAAAGCTCCTCTCGTGGTACTCAAACCACACGAGCGCCGAGATAAGCAGCCTCCGGCGGCGCCTCGGTTCGTCCGGATCACGGCGATTCCCCTCTCCTACTCAGATCCATCCTCCACCATCTTGCCTATCGGTCCTGAGCCAAGGTTAGTTTCCTGAACTGCATTGACTCAAGCTGGACCGTGAATCCATGCATGATATAGTGATTATCCACAAGATCACATGTCGTCTTCGTGATTCAGCTTGAGTCAATTCAGTCTAGGGAACTTTGGTAGTAGAAGCTATTTGGGGACAAAAGAGTGTACCATCCTTTCATCAATTTATGTACTACAGATATCTTCTTTTCTCTATGTTGTAGGAGTATCCTGGATCTGATTGTTCTCCAAGTATGGTTGCTGAAATAGTACCTTGTTTAATTTGTCTTTTACAAGGGCGGTCACGGGTCCGTAATTACTGGATTTGCATAGCTTCTAGATTAGGATGCAGGCAGTTCATCTTAATGGCAAGGGATATACCTTTAAATGGACTCTCCAAACCTGACTCCCATCAAACTGGCACGCATCTCTGGTATAAACAGTCAACTGGCAATCACAGTTTCTAATTTGCAAAGAGCTCAATTTATTTGTATTTTGTAACAAGTTGACATGCTGCTGGAAAAATTGCAACCACAGAATTGCAAGTTTGTAAGTTCAGTACAATAACTAAGCTGGCGGTTGAGATCTTTTGCTATTATCATCAAACAGTGATTACTAATCAGTTACTAACAATCATCTCATATGTCTCTTGATGTAGAGGACTGTTTAACATAGATTCCATAACCCGCAAAAAAAAAAATCCATAGATAGAGTTTGTTTCTTAACATCCCGATGCATCGACCTTACCGTCTTGTCCCCCCAAATGAGATAAAGTTCATCAGCGAGATACTAGAAAACCCAACTTCTCCAGATTTTACCCAAAACGATGGTTCCACAACCATCAACTTCCTAACACATGTATCTCTTAGTTATCTGAGGAACCTGGAAGAAAACGAAAAAGCATTAGAGGCATTGCATATGCGCCAGTCATATAAACAAAACAAATATCTAAGTTAACAGAAACACTATTAGTCCATCTTTGCCCCTTCAGAACATTTATATGAAAATAAAATGTGAGTTGTCGTCTGGAATAACATGTCTGTTTCTATCCATGTTAACTGAAGCAGACAGTTAAGACATGATCACTTAAGGAAAGACAATGGTCATCATTGGTGAGGAGGCTGTACATCCTTCAGTCTCTTAAGAATCAAACATCAACTCATCATGAGTAAAGAAGTTATGCATCATTTGGTTCCTACGGTATGACTTCCCCCATTGTTTTTAAGGCATCCGCCTTAGGATGCATATGCGACGCCTAGACGATAAGGCACCCTGGCAGCGCCTTGGAATTGCCCGCATTAGGTGTTTAGGCGCCCCCAGAGCAGGGGTAGAACACCTTAGGACACATTACGCCCTTACCGCCTTAAAAACCATGCTTTCCCATTTGTAGGTTTCTCCTAATCATGCCTGCTAGTTCACAAAACACTAATACAACTTGATGAAAGGTCCATTGCTAACACACCAACTGGTATATTTAGCAGCCTTGCAAGTTGCTAGAATTCTGTAGGAGTGGAAGAAAAAGTACAGGAGAACAGCATGCTTAAAGTAATCGTTCTACATCACTTGTAAATTGTGGTGATTTGAGATCCGACTATATGCCTAAAAACACTTAGCATGGGCACTGTGTAATGCAATTACGTTATTAGTCAGCGTCCCAAATTAATACTGCTCAAACAAGGTGGGCATTACCGCATTAGGCTGTGCATCCATTGGCTCATATACTATGACACTGTTAGTTCAGAAAATACTAACAAAACTTGATGAAAGATCTATGCTAGAACACCAACTGATATTTCCTTAGCAGCCTGGCAAGTTATTACAGTTCTGTAGGAATGGAAGAACAAGTTCAGGAGAACAGAATGCTTTGACAAAAGTAATCGTTCTACAGTATGTGCAATATGGTGGTGATTTCAGATCTGAGTATATGCCTAACAACACTTGGAATGGACACTGTGAAATGCATTTTTGTAATTAGTCAAGCACTTCAAATTATAACTGCTCAAACAAGCTGGTATTATGGATGGCCATGGGCAGTACACATTACTATTTGGCAAGATATGAACAACATTGATTTTCCATGTCATAATTTAAATGGAGATCGAGTGCAAAAGGCTGGTTTTTTTAGATGTCCTTGCCTGAAAAAGGTTCTCTTGATGAATGTCAAAGAATTCAAACAACATCTACAATGTAAACACAAAACAATAACAATTTGCACGAGTACATAATTCTGTGCATTGCACATGAAGATTGAGCTAGCGAACAAAATGGCAAAATGAATACACAGATCAGCAGGTTATAGGATTTCTGCACAATGTACTCACAAATTGATGCTAATCAGCTGAATTTCTTTTTCGTGAAGACAATACTACTAGAATTCAGAAGCCAGTAATAACATAAGTAACAATTGTGGGAAAAGAACTACTTCCAAACAGAGACATGGCAATGCACACTTGCACAGGAGCTTCCGAGCTTTAGTGATTACCTGTAGAAGGGATCCGGCTTGATCCAAGCCACGGAGGAAGCACACATGGTACGAAGCCTGGAATTTGGCCGCGGCCACGAGAACTCCCAATCACCTTTCCCGCGTGCATGTCCACGGCGACAGTCTGATCACCGACACTGAGGTTCATGACATTGGCGTTCAAGGGGTCAAGCACGCTAATCGTTGGTGTATTCTCCCCTCGCAAGGGCAGCCACGGGTGGTCTCCATCGGCCAAGACCCGGCTGAGCGCCACCCGGTGCTCCAGCGTCCATCCGCCGCCCTCGTCGTCGAGCGCGAAGGAGCTGAGCATGAACGGCTCGCCCTGAGACCACTCCGCGTACCGCAGCCTCCCCTCGCTGACCCCCATGCGCCGGCGCTTGACCAGCTCATCCCTCGCCTCGTCATCAGGTTCGGGCAGCACGCTGCCCCTGGGAAGCCCGACGAAGCGTGCCTCCGGCCAGTCGCTGAACGGGTCCGCCGACATGGCGCCGCAGCTCAGGTCGACCCACCACAGCCGCCCGCCGAAGGCCAGCACCTCCTGGTCCGTCGTCCACATCCGCCGCGGCGGCACCGGGTGCTGGAAAGGCGCGCCCTTGACGATGTCCCACTCCCGCGTGTCCGGGAGAAACCGGACCAGGCTGTTCCCCATGCGGAGCTGGGCGACGGCGAACCTGTCGGGGGGGCCGTGCCCGCGGTCGGCCTGGGTGAGGATGCCCACGCAGGGCTTGCCGTGGATGCCGGTCAGGCCGCCGCTGTCCGGGACGCGGAACACCTGGCCGCTGAGAGGGTTGCAGACGAGGTAGGTGTAGTCGGAGACGCGGCCGGTGGCGGGCTCGCCTGTGGCTCGGGCCGCGCCGGCGCCGGGCACCTGCCTGCCCAGAAGCCTGGCGAGGATGGGAGGGCTGGCGCGGACGTCGGCGTAGGCGAGGAGGAGGAGGCCGTCGGCGCTCGAGGAGGAGAGCGCGCCGCAGAGTATCTGCTCGACGCCGCTGTACGCGCAGGGGGGCTCCTCGGCGGTGACGACGAAGTGCGACGGCATGAGGAGGAAGGAGTGCCCCGGAGGCTCGGTGAGGTCCAAGGTCGCGGTCATCTCCAGCGGCTGCTGCGAGTGGAAGGCCAGCGACACGCGGTCGAACATGGCCCAGGGGGGAGGGCGCGAGGCGGCCGTGGAGAGGGGGCGGCGAAGGTGGCCGGACAGCGGGCGGCGGAGGCGGCCGGAGAGCCGACGGAGCGCGAGCGAGAGCAGCATTTCGGCGGAGGCGGCGATCGATCTGGTTTGGAGAGGCGGAGACCAAGGATTCGAGGGTTTTTGGAGGAACAGGGGAGGAGCGGAAATGGGTGGGAGAAGCCCCTGCTCTGACATGTCGGCTTTTCCCATGTGCTCGGCTGAAAGCACCAGTCTGTTTTGGATACTTGGATGGTCCATCAGATTATCGCTGACCGTCACCGGCTAGTTCAATCCAAGAAGTCCAAGATATAATTTGGAGTTACAATTCGTGTTCTACGAAAGATGCATGGTAAATAACGTCCTAGTCTCCGGATGCAGCTTATGGTATGGTAAATTATTGACAGTGACCAAGGATCAGCTGACCAATTAACGATCACACATTTCTTTTTCTTTTTTACCCAGACTAAGTTAGGCTTCAAAGGAAGATGAATAAAGTATATTCATTCTCTTAGCTAGAGATGATTTATTACATTAGAGATCATCGATATCCTGCACGACTAAATATCCTGTATTATCTTTGTTCTAAAATATAAGCTTTTTAGAAAGCTAAATTAGCTCACTAAAAAGTCTTACATTTTGAAATGAGGGTAGTACTTTTTTCTTTTTAGAATGAGCGATCTACGGAGAACTGAATATTTGACGAAAAGGACCACCTGTGTGAGTGTAATGTTAAAAAAGACCACCTGCGAAAAAAATTGTCAAAAAGGACCACGTCTTGGTGGTGGCACGTCTAGGTGTCGCCTGCCGCCTGGGCCAAATTCGGCATGTACATGCCGCCACCCCCAACGCCGGCAGGTCGCCTGACGGGCGTCGCCATCGACCGCCGTTACCTCTGGTGGGGCCTGCCGCCTGGGCCAACGTCGGCATGCTGGCGTGGCACATGCCGCTTGAGCCATAGCTGTGCCACGCTAGCATGCCGGCGTTGGCCCAGGCGGCAGGCCCCACCATAGGTAACATGCCGGTGTTGGGGGTGGCGGCATGTACATGCCGGATGTGGCCTAGGCGGCAGGCGACACGTGTCGCCTGCCCAGACGTGCCACCACCGAGACGTGGTCCTTTTTGACAAATTTTTTCACAGGTGGTCCTTTTTGACATTTCACTCGCACAGATGGTCCTTTTCGTCAAAATTTCCGGAGAACTTGGCAGTAAGAAGTTATTCCTACTAACATGTGTCAATCATATGGTCACACATCTTATCAAGAACTGCCCTTCCTCTTAAAAGTTGTGGAGATCAGTAGACATTGGGCTTGGTCTGGCTTCCCTAAACTTTGTACCTGTTGTTGGAGGATCTTCGTTTAGCTCCTTCACGACGGAAAACCCGTGTAACTGGTGTGTTGCAGCGAGATAGTGCTCATATTGTTATGTGGCACATCATTGGTGTTGTCGATGTCGACCGTGGCCAGAGATCTTACCTGAGACATGGCAGAGAAGAAGGACCGGATCGAGTTTTCCTTTTTGTTTCTCAGGTCCTTCTTATAAGAGTTGAGGACCGTTGTGTAATTATTGTACTTGTCAATGCTCTCTTTGAAAAGTTACCCACCGATTAATGGAGCTTCTGGGGCCTTCAGGCCTAAAAAACAGGAGCGGAACCGCCATGGAAGGTGGCTCTTTTGGCCTTGGCGGATACTGGGATGCACGAGTCTTATAGTTTCATTCGCCTCAAGTATTTGGGATGAGGTTTTGGTACGCTTCTAGTCTAGCTTAACTCGTATGCAAAAACCAAGTACTTCGAAAGATCAAAATCTAGTACTTCTACTCTTCTAGAGTAAAGGTAGTGTTCCTCCCGATTGCTCAAAACGAATAGATTAAAATGCAAAAGTTATGTATATTATCTAAATCCAACAGCAAACTAAAACACAAATTTGCAAATAGCTACTACCTCCGTTCCAAAATGGAGGCCTTTTTAGAATTTAGCTTTTTTAAAAAGGCTTTTTTTGGAACAGAGGTATTATATGCAGCCTCCGTGTGAATTGTGAAGAAAGTTACAGTCTCATTTCTTTGATCTAAAATGTTTATGTAGAGAATTTCCTTTAGCCCCAAAATCCCCTAATTTCTTGGTTCAAATACAAGGCAAGACGCGTCGGTTGACAGTAAAAAAAAGGGTCAGTTGACCGTTCCAACATGAACAGTGTATGAGGTATTTTTGATTACACTTTTCTTTTCTAGGCGAAGAGTAAGTTTCTTAAAACATAAAAGATATATTAAGGGCAAAGGGTATGTCATTGTATTCAAAATGGAAATGGAATATTTCTGTTAGTCTGTGGCGTATGTACTATGTTAATTTGTATTAAATGCACGGCTCCATCCAGTGACACGCGTCGGAGATCGTCTAGGTCAGTCCAGTATGCATTGAAGTACAGGCTAGGTATTCTCTCTGAAATGCGTTCAAGCGTAGCAGTGGACTCGACATATAGGGGTAAAGCACTATTTCGATGCAGACTACATGAACGGTACCAAATTGAGGCAAACCCTGAATACTAGATAGGGCCCAAAAATAACTGGATCAAGGTCAGTGAGATCATGGGGGATAAGCTTCAAGTCAAACAATGGCCGTATCCGTTGACAGGCCAGACCCAAACGATCAGAGCTCCCCGGTGGGCCGATCTCGAGCATCACAGACCATATGACACTGGCCAGGGCGCTTTTCGAGGGAGCTCCTTTACCCCGCTTAAAGCGGCGTTTCCACCTGCCGCCGCACACCCCGCCCACCAAGCGAAGCGATTATTAGGCCTAGCCCATTTACTCTTGGTTATTGTTTGTTAGTAATAGATTTCACATTTCTGTTGATCTTTTAAATATTCTCTAGAAAACCAGAAAGTTCGAAATTTCAATATTTTAAAAAACTGAAAAAAAAATCAAATCTGAACATTTTAAAACTTTTGAACATTTTAAAAAATATGAACATTTTTTAAATATTCAAACTTTGAACTTTTTCACATTTTGAACTTTTTTCAAACTTTGAACTTTTCACATTTTGAACTTTTTCACATTTTTGAATTTTTTTCATATTTTGAACTTTTTTCAGATTTCGAACTTTTTTACTTCTGAACTTTTTTTTTAAATAAAAACCTAGAAAGTAAAAGTAGAAAAGAAAAGGCAGAAAAAGAAAAACAGAAAAAAAAGTAGAAACTAAAAACGAAATGAAATAAAAGGAAAAAACGTGAATGGGCCGGCCCAATGCGGCGACGTGGCGTTCGGCGCAAGCCTCCCGCGCCGCATTGAGGGGCGTATAGGATTCGCCGCTTTTCGATTCAAGTCTCTATAGCAATCTCCCAAAATAATCTCAGAAACAAGGCCCATGAGAGAATTTATGGAAGTCTCTGTGTCCGCGAGTTGCTTTCCAAAAGCACTAATTATCACATCTAATCCAATTTATCATGACGGTTTAGACTCTATAGTTAAGAAGAAAAACGAAGGAAATTTCGGTGTAATAGCTGAATCTTGCTTCCCTGAATCTAACTCTTTGGCTAAGCATCTTGATGAGTGACTGTAAAAAAAATGCTCATGTATTGCTTCTTTTCTTTTTTTTGCACATTTTCTAGAAGCTCCATTCATCAACTATCAAACTTGTGCACTCCTACAGTTACAGAGACAACAGGCGGATGAAGGGAAGAGACTACAAGTTCCCTTCAGCAGGTGGTTGCTTAGTCCCAAAGGCTCGGTTAGTAGAGTTCATCAACCATTCCTGTTGGGATCTCTTGGCTACAGCTTTACTTGCCAGAAACAGTTGACAACGTTGCATGGCCCCTGTTCACCTTTCCTGGACACAAATGGTTGTAGAGTTAGGCACGAGAATCTTTAGGTTAGGCGCTCCATACCAATGCTTTAAATTTGAGTTCCAACAAAAGCACACAACAGCTTTACCTTATGCTTCACCGACGTTCCAGCCTTCCAGGTACAACAGAGAAGATTCAACGATTCAATAACTAAGGGCATGTACAATGGAGGCAGTACCTACCTGCTGCCCTAGTTTCCACGTAAGAGAAAAATATTATATAGAACGGTGAACACCAAACACAATACTCCAAACTGTCCCCACATAGTGACCGCACAATCTGACCAAAACTTGCTTTTTACTTGCCTTTTTCTTCCAGCCGGCTCAACTCTCTCCTCTCTCTCTTCACTTTCTCTCACTAATTCAACTTTAGGCAGAGAGGAAGCGGGATCTCCTGCAAGAGACCGCTTTAATCTGCATGTGGCAGGTAGAGTTACTTTGGACCATCCGAACGTCTAGCTGAGGCAGCTGTCCACGGTGGAGCATTGTACATGCCCTAATGGTTCCGTCAGTTCAGACTGGTTCACCATCGAAGAACTGAGATATAGGAAGGAAGAACAAAAATGTTCATTCATTGTGCAGATCTTTCATAGCTCACCAGAAAAAATACCAGTGAACCAGCAACAGAGTATAAGATTCCTTTTCATCTCAAGTTAGATTTGCATCAATAATAGGGCATAGTGTACCTTTTTTGCGCTTTACCCCACGAGTCAAGGTCTCAAGGATCCAGAGATTCAACAGCTCCAGTCAGCGTAACTGATTGCATGAAAGGGACCTTCATACAAAGGGAAAACGTGTCAGCAACAACAAAAGGACATAATGCAAACAGCAGCCAAATATAAATCTGAACATATGGAGCACACAATGACAACATGCAAAAGTATATAGTTGTATACAGTAAGATATATCTCAACATATGCAAACAGAAATATATGAAAGATTTCACTGTACTTCTAACTCAAGGGGCCTATACTAGAAAGAGATGAACGCTCATAAAGTTCACAATATTACAAGCACATAGATAGGCATCGACAATATGACAATAACAACATATGAAGCTTCCAGTATATTATTCGCTAAGCCATCCCTCTCATGCTTCATTTGCCAGGTTTCCTTGTATAGGTTATAACTTGATCAGCCATACTTGCCTGTATCATGACCTTTACCCAAACTTTTTCTTTCAGTTGGCCGCCCAACACATGACAGGCTGACAGCTTGCATGTTAATCCCCAATGCTGGTTTCTTTTAATTCTATACGCAATGCTTCACCAATCCAAAGATTGCCAACATTCCTGACAGGGTGTTAATTGCTGAACAAAATATATTCATAAAAACAATGCTATCAGATTTTACCAATAGCCATGGATGAATCTCAAGGCAGAAAAATAAAAGCATAACCGTCGGCCACTTGAGATTATGATTGCTGGTATAATACAGCATGCATGTACCCACAGACCAGAAGTACTTTTCCATGTACATGGATAGCACAAGGCTAACTTTATCCAGAAGTGGAAGTGCTAACTAATATCCTGTTTTACAGTCAAATAATAAATTGCTCATATGCTTCCTTACATGGTCCTCACACCGTCACACGCACAGTCACTACTAAGCACACACTTAAGAAAGATCATTAGAAAATCATATGTGGCCCCTGGATTTATAGAGTTCTGGCAGCAAACATATAGTAGTTTGAGCTGAAAAGAAACAAAAGAAGTGTACTCCACAATGATCTGCATTAGTATACATGAGAAGCACACGAAGAGAAAAATGCATAAAGATGGACATTGTTTGAGCAAGAAGAAACTTCTGAGAACTGACACCAATGATTATGCTTTAGAAAAGTTAGACAAGGTCTATTCAACCACACCAGGTTTTCAGGAATCACTTTATGTGGGGAAAACCTGCTGTGACTTCGATTGTAAAGAAACTCTTGAACCACCCAACCTACTGAGTGTCCTTGCTTCTTAGCTTGGGTGACTGTCTTCTCTAAAACAACTGTCCCCTGCCACATTATAAGTACTCACCAGCTGACCACACAAGATGCTAGAGGCGAGATAGACACAGAAACAGAAGTTTGGACAGAGTAATAGGATCATCTCTCTTTGTTCCGTGAGCAGTGTCGGGTGAAATGGACGGCAGCATGCCTGTAGTTAGCAAGATGTATTGCTCAAGCACTCCAGCGGCCCTGATGATCAGGAGGAGACCCATGGTAGTGAATGGCGGTGGTTTTGTTGTTACTGACTTTAGTCATAATGTTGTTTTCATCGTGGATGGTTGCGGTATACTTGGATCTAAGGGAGAGCTCATGGTGAAAGACGGTGATGGAGAACAAATATTGTTCATATCTAGAAAGGTAATGGATCATAACTTGCAGAATAACTCTTCTCTCCATTACATGTTCTTTTGAGCGCTTCCTGAATTGAAGTTAATTGATTAGGAGTAGAACTATTTGCTCTATGAAGTTGCTATGATTCATGTGTGCTTCTTTATGCTACTCCATATCTTTTGTGCCCAACCTAGCTCTTTGATTTTGTGAACAAACTAAATAATCAAGGGTACGATTAACTTCAACGTAGTTCTCCTGAGACAGTGAACTTAACTGTCGACAGGCAAGAAGACAAACACAAACAATCTGCCTCTCATATCCTTACATCCTATACTTCTTTTGAAATCACCGTACTGAAACTCTCTGGGGTCCGTTGCAGGGAGGAATTGTCCAGGCTTTAAGCACACGGAACAAATGGAATGGGTACTCAATGGATTACCAAGGGAAGAACAAGTTGGTCTTTAGTCTGACTGATCCAAAATCATGCGTCGCAAAAGGTGCACCAGTTAGAATTCACATTGAACCAAAGAGGCACTGCAATAACTGGGACTTCGAAATATGTGGATCTTTTGCAGATAGAAACTGCAGAATAATTGATTGCACTGGCAAAATAGTGGCACAGGTATGCCACCTGTACCTTCATAATCCCCTGGGAGCAAAACTTTTGGCATATGTAATTGCAGTGAATTGTATTTCTTTTGTAGAGTTCCTTATTGTTATCACTAAATTACAAAGCACATGCATATCTTTGTTTCGTGTGCACAAGTCAGTGGTGAAAACTACAGATTGCCCCGTGAGTTATGAAATCATCATTAACAGAATTACTCAATTACAACAGGAGAAAAAGAAAACACACCCACACACACATATAACTAAACGGACACCGACGCAGACACCCATGCACACCCTACTGAAACACAAGCTTGATCTAGAGCGGAGGTTGCTTCAATAAATCTACAATTTATGTTAACCTTACGGAGTGACGGCCACACGATAACCACTGAACTTGCATGTGAGTGTGAGTGTGACATAAAGACGCTTAATCCAAGGACTGAACCATGTTCAAGAGTTCCTCTGTGTTATCACTAAATTTTAAGTGCATGCATATTCTTCTGTCACCAGTAACAAGAATTATTGCATGAGGGACCAACTATGCCATTCTAAAGTGAGATGTCGGTTAAGGAATGTGTTTGATGATTTCCATGATTTTGCTTGATTGCTGTTCTACATGTGTATGCAAGTGTATCTGGTAAAGTGTATAAGAATTTTGATACATGCCACAAGAGTATGTGCATCACAAGAAAGATAGGGTTCTAACATATATTCTTCAAACTGTAGATGGGGAAGAAAGAACTGATAGGAAGCAATGACTTCTACCACGTGACAGTGCAATCAGGATGTGACCAGGCTTTTATCATTGGGGTGATGGCAGTTCTTGACAACATTCATGGAGAATCGACCAGATGCTAGTAAAATGAATGGGTGAATTTGCTGGCTTACAGCAGCTACTTTAGTCTTGAAGTAGAGATTGGATCAATGCATGTCCACTGACACAATCCCACTGTATCAGCTACATTGTACATCAGATTTAGCCAGTCTTTAGAGGTTAGCGAGGAATTAATTGATGATGTAGCAGTGCCAAGAGTTCATTGTATGAGCTCAACATGTGTTGTGGCTCAATTATATCTTTGACAAACAACAGTACACACAGCAAAGCAAAAGGGGCACACAACAACACAGGCGCACATAACATTCTTGGGGCAGCTTTATGAGCCTTATATCTACTATTGTATCTAATGACATAACGAACGCTGAGTCACGAAGGATTTATCCAGTGGGCTCCACACAAGGGATCATACAAGGTCTTATTGCAAGCTTATCTACGAAACGAGGTGTTATTGCAAATGTTTAGCAGATAAGCTAACACAATGTTTTCATTAAAAAGTTAAGACCCTTGTTAGCTTTTCTCGTAACTCTGTTTATGAGACTTCTAAGGCAAGCTGCTAAGCGCCTAGATATGCCATATGTTAAGCAACCATTAGTAACTTATGTTGTTCAGATCATTGTAATAATAACTTAGTGCAGCGTGGGAAAATGGAAGGTGTAGAGTTAGTAGTGACATTCACTCTCCCACTATCGCATGGTGTATTTGCAATTCCCATAATATAAATAGGAGAGAACCCACCATGTGTATTGCAGGGCCAAAACATCCTTCTCTAACTCCATATACGTATTACGTTGCAAAAACTAGATAATATGAATCACAACAGAAAATGTAACTGCCAAAACTGTATGCTCGGACTTGTATTATTGTGTAGACATGGTTGTAGGAAAAAGGCACATAATGTGCATGACAGTCGAAATGATCAACTACCCTTTCCTAAAGTATCTTCTGTACCGGAGAGAAAGTGAAGTACCTCTGTTAGAGGGTAAGTTACTTCCATTGTGTTCTTCCAAGTGTTAGAGTCTTCAGCTGCTGATGCCCCCTCATTCAGGTAACAGCTCTCCAAAATGAAGCATGTCCTGGACAGCCGGGCCAAGTGATTTGAGGACCTTATGATCTGAAACCCAGGGAGTTGACAAATCGTACATGAGGTGCTTAGGGGTGTGTCAAGCTTCCATTGAGCAATTGCTGTAGCATTACTGCAGCAGATCAGCAGGTCCCTTGAAATTTACAGCTCCACCATTTGCTTTTCTTAATGGAATTCATCGAATCACTTCAATGAATACACGGAGCACCAAACTGCTTGTCCTTTCTTTCTTAGCATGAAGTTGTTTTGGATTAGTCTCTCAATTGTTCTATAGCCTTGGTGAAACCAAGATCTTAACAGTTACATTTGAGTTCCTTTCAACTGAATGTTCTGCAAAACAACTAATAATGTACAAAAATATTAGTACAATTCCAATATTCAATTATTTTTTAATGGAATACAACTGTAGCAGAATTCACGCGACTAGACATGTATATAAAAGTCAGAGATTTTGACAGCCAGGTACCGAATGCAAATATCAGATTAGCGCATGGTGCAGTAAAATCTTGTTCATAGTTTCTATGGACTCGGATAGACTATTAAACACAGCCACCGTCTTTGATTAACCCTGCTATTGTATCTAATCTAAGATGAACTAAATTACTAAAATTTAAATAGGGCACTAAACAAGCTACTCCCTCCGACCACTACTACCTATCGCTAATGTGGATGTATCTAGATACTAAAATAGATACATCCATACTAAAGACAAGTAATAGTGGTCAGAGGGAATACTAAAACTTATTAATTCAGACACATTTTGGAGAGTTAAGATGATAACAATAAAACTATACAAGTTTGTATGAAAACAGTTCAAATGAACAAACTGCACTAATTAGCATAGATGATGCAAGAGGCATTTGATTCAAAATAATAACAACTCACCAGAGATTGTTTCTCTTATTTAGACAAGCGCCAGATGCCCCGTAATGCGCACCGCAAACAGTCAAGATGCTCTTCCTCACATTCACCACTGTATCATTCAGCTATACAGCTACTGAAATGTCTATGCTTCGGGTTACAGGAGAAGGATCTCTCCAACTCGATGAAGCACCCCCTGATGCAATACGCATTATATGATCCACCTCACTAGGCAGTCCAGACTTCAAAAGGCAGCTAACAAAAGAATTGACTGTAATACTGTCAGGAGTACACCCTGTCTCTACCATTTTATGGAAAAATGTGATGGCTTCTGCTATCCTACCCTTCATGCAGTGTCCAATAATTAAAATTGTATAGGTATACTTGTCGGGACGACACCCTTTCTCTTCCATCTCCAATAGAATTGTGTTTGCTTCGTCCACCTTCCCTGCCTTGCACAGTACATCAATCACAGGGTTATATATGAACGCCTGTGGTGCAATGTCTGTTCTCATATTCAATTCTTTCAAAAAACGAAGCGCTTCCGCTGATCTGTTCTGCTTACAACATGTGTGTATTACGATAGAGAACGTGTGTGCATTTGGTTGAATATGAAACTGAGCCATCTCGGTCCAAATCCTCATTGCATCATCCAGCTGACTGCACCGACAATACCCATCAATCAATGAGCTAAATGTCACAACGTCAGGAGGGCAGCGACGAAGTATCATTTGCTGATACACCGCGACCGCAGACCCCATATTTCCAGCCTTGCCATATCCATTGATAAGCACATTGTATGTGACCACATTGGGTGATGTCCCACACGCAATCATGTCATCGTGCACTGCCACCGCATCCTTCATTCTGCCAGCCTTACAGTAACCTGAGATTACTGAGGTGTAGGTCACTACATTGGGCTTGCAAACACCATCTCTCTGAAGCCTCCTCAACACCTCACGACCCTTACTCACCTCCTTTGCCCTGCATAGCCCATTTACAAGGATGTTATGCGTGACAGTATCTGGCGAGCAACCAAACTGATGCATCCTTTCGACCAACTCGAGCGCCTTTTGAACATCTCCCACCTGGCACACGCCCTTGATGACGACATTAAAACTCCACACATCCGGAGAATAAACTGCCCCCTGGATCCACCCCTCAAACAGCAGCACCGCATCCTGCACCCGGCCACGGCCAATGAACGAGCCCATGAGCTTGTTATATGCAAGCGCTTCTATGGAGCAACCAAACTGGGGTGCCTTCGAGAGCAATGCTGCAGCAGCGTCAAGAAGGCCTGCGCTGGCGCAGGAACCGGCGATAAACGAGAGGAAACGGGCGTTGGGAGGGTACCCAGACTGGTCAGTCATTTGGTCGAACAGTTGGAGGGCGTCGACTTGGCGGCCGCACTGGCACATCAAGGAGATGACGTAACGGTAGGAGTGCGCGGACGGTGGGATGGAGAGCGGGAAGGAGTGGAGGGAGGAGAAGAGCTGGAGCGCGGAGGAGGGGCACGGCGCGTGGCGGAGCGCGGCGGCGGCGGCGACCTGGGAGGGAGCGAGGCGGCGGAATGCCGGGAGGCAGTGCGGCCGGAGGAAGGCCGCGCACGCGAGCGCCTTGGCGATCCAAAGCTCGGCGTCGTGCGGGAACGGGTGCTGCTGCTGCGGCGGCGGCGGCGGGCGGTCGCTGGGGCTGTGGGAGTGGAGGAGGCGGTGGAGGGGGTGGCGAGGAGGCAGCCGCAGCCTGAGGAGGGTATGCAGGTCGAGGGGGGGACGCATCGGACAAATCCGTGGCGGAGGAGGACTTCGGGGAGAGGAGGCGGCGGCGGCGGCGCGGCGGCGGCGGTCATGGACTCACGCCGATGGGACGAGGAGGGGGAGGCATAGGCCGCATCTCACACGTGGTGCGTGGGAGGGAGAAGAGAATTGAGCGTTTTTTTGGTTTGGGTCAAACAAAAAATCGTACTCTCTACACGAATATGAGTTTGAAACACAAATCTTCTTAATTTCGGTTGAATTTGGATGTCTGTATAGCTTCTTTTAAAATAACTTACGAAGCGTCATGTTATTTGGCTATCTGGTCTAGAAAAAATTGTATAACCCTAGTGAGCTCGGCATTCTTTGGAGGTTAATAACCTGGAAACTCTACAACACAAGATGAAACGGATCAGATGCAGATTGGGAATTGTCATTTCTACTTCCTTTATATATTTTCACGACAATTATAAATATAAATGCAAATATTGTTAAATACGAATTTGAAACAGGTGCTAATTCAATACGAATGCGGATTAGGTGTTTACTCAACTCGAATCAGATATACTCCCTCCGTTCTGGTGTATAAGTCTTGCGCGTATCTCTAGGTTGCCATTTTAACTAATATAATATAAGATAAATACTACAAAATATATATCACTGCAAACTTTAGATTATGTACTTTCTAATAGTATAATTTTTATATTATAAAATTTATATTATATTTGTCAAAATGACGACCTAGGGTTGATGGGTTCGTAGCATAGAAAACAAAAAATTTCCTACGCAAGAACGCATAAACTAGCCAAGATACTCTACGAGGTGGTAGCAACGGATACTAACCCTCGACGACCGAAAGCGGGGATTACGTTCCCGCACAAACGTTGACGATGGAGAGTTGGTGAAGACGCACGTAGTCGACGTAGTTGTTCACTTGACGTAGTCGACGTCGTGGTTCACTTGACGATCACAAGATCGTGTACACGGCGCTACAAGTGGCAGCGCCCCCGTGCTCGGTCACACGTACAGCTCAACGTCGACTCTTCCACGCCCTCGGTCCAGCGGGGCAGCGGAAGAAGGGATCCACCGGACGCTCATCCACACACTTCTCCAAGTGTATGAACTACGAACTACAATTCCGGCAGAGCTTCGCTAAGCCAAGACGGAAATTGGGCAGCAACTATGCAAGGGAGGGGATGATCAAGAAGTGTCTCACATGGAGGAGAGGAGGGGCAGCCCCCAAGGGGTTGGCCGGCCAAGGAGGTCTCCTCCTCTTCATGGTGGTAACCCCCTCTTCATTCCCTTCATGGTGGTAACCCCCTCATCAACATGAGGTAACCCCCATTTTAATTTTGCATGACATTCATGCTAATTAAAATTCACACTTATTGATTTAATAAAACATTTTTATTTCTTTAATATTTGTTAATTCATTCAATTAACAAACATTAACAAATACACCCTTGAGTTATTTCGATATCCCGAAACAGTTTCGGTACTTTTCTGAAACAACCCTTATGTTGTCCTGTAATTCGATCGGAGTATCGTATCCACTCAAAAACAACGGCGAACCTTAAGTGTGTCACCCTACGGTTCGCGAATAACGTGGACATGATCGAGACTCCTCTCTGATCAATAATCAACAGCGGGATCTAGAAATCCATGATGACTCCCACTTACTCAACGATGAACTAGTGATCGTGTGAACCAGTAACGAACATAGTTAATTCCTTTTGTCTCGCGATATTATTACTTGTCCGAGATCCGATCATTTGGTATCAACCATACCTAGTTCGATCTCGTTCCCGACAAGTCTCTTTACTCGTTCCGTGATAATGCATTCTCGTGACCTAGTCATATGCTTGCAAGCTATTCCAATGCAATATCACCGAGAAGGGCCCGGAGAATATCTTTCCGTCATCCGGATGGACAAATTCCACTCTTGATCCATGAGCCTCAACTAATACTTTCAGAGTACCCAAATCAACCTTTATAATCACCCTATTATGGTGTGACGTTTGATATCATCAAAGTACCCTTCCGGTATCAGTGATTAACATGATCTCATGGTCTAAGGATTAGAACTACTTCGCATGAGTTTGATATAGCAATGAACTTGATGACTTGATCGTATTGCTATTCGTACTATGGGTGTGAGTGTTCATTACATCATTCTTCTAATGATATGACCCCGTTATTAACAACATCCAATGTTCATGATCAGAAAACCTTGATCATCAGTTAATCAACGAGCTAGTATAAAAGAGAGGCTTTACTAGGAACCCTTTTAGTTTATTAATCACATAAGTATTAATGTTTCCGATTAATACAATTCTAGCATGAAAAATAAACATTTATCATAAATATAGAATATGATAATAACCACTTTATTATTGCCTCTCGGGCATATTCCCTTCAGTCTCCCACTTGCACTAGAGTCAATAATCTAGTTGATACTTGCGTATATAACACTTATGGCATTCACGTGTTATCCATACGCGTTGCATGTGGTTAATCTGATCTCCAGATCTGACACTTTCAGTTCTGTGTGTATTTGCATGTCTTTGCGTCTCTACGCATCACTCATTTCTCAAATGAGATAGTTGGGTATAAATTTGGTCCTTAGGTGAGACCTTAGTTCCTTTAGCTAAAATCATGTTGTCACTATTGTCGCACAATAGATCTTCACAGTAATAGCCAGCTTGGAACTACACCTAGTTTGATAACAAACTTCTTGACACAAATGCCCTCTTTTGCTGCTTCTGAAGCAGCCATATACTCAACCTTTGTTGTAGAATCCATCACAATGTCTTAACTTTGGAACTCATCCAAATCCATCATGAAACTTCCTTCCATTACATTGTGCCACCTAAACATATAGCTAAAATTGAGATAAACTTAATTTGTATCTTGTGACAAACTTAGTATCAATGTAACACTTTACAATGAACTATGTGTCACTTTGTCATACATAATATATATCCTTAGTCCTTCCAAAACACATAAGTATATCTTTACTATTGTCCAGTGATCATCTTATGACATTTTCACTCTGGTAAATACTCATAACATTTAGAGCATAGGACATATCTGGATATGTACATATCACGGAATACATGATCGATCAAATCATTCATGTGTCTTCACTCATCAAGTGTCAAAAACACCTGAATCTTGTTTCAACCTCTTCCATGCGGCAAGAACGTTTCTCGCCGTTTCCATATTGAACTTCATTCAATATTTTATATATGTACTTTGGCACAACCATATTGGCACCTCGATCTATCTACATAGACATCGAGACCCAATATTTTCGTTTTGCCTAAGTCTTTCATTGAAATCTAATTTTAATAAAATTCTTAACCTATGTCAATACATCATTTCCAATTAACAATATGTCTTCTACATAATATACTGAAAATATGTCTCAACGCTCTCACTTAATTTTTTGCAAATGCAAGCATATTCATCGTATCTGATGAAACTAAACCTTTTAATTATTTCATCACGGTGAATATTCCAACTCCGCAATGCTTACTTCAACCATTGGAGTTTGCATGCCTTTTTAGCATCCTTTGAATTTACAAGACCCTTTGGACCATGTCATGTATATGTCCTAGGTAACCATTCTATTAGAAGAATGTTGTCTTGTTTGTTCAACTAACATATACCAAACTTGGCATATGTAGGGGTTGCTACAGTAATCCACCCAGACAAAATATCGCTATGAAAGATCAAATCTTGTCATAGTCAACTCATTGAACACAATCGTAAACTCTTTTAACGATGTGTCAACTATTTTAAAGATGTTAAACATCCATGTCTGTCTTTATAGATCCTAACACGTTCATTAGGCTTCATGCCTATTGAGGGTCTTCCAAGTTCATAAACTTGGTTTCTCATGTATGGAACTATCATGGACTTTATGGCTTCTAGCCATTTGACGGAGTCAGGGCCCATCATCGCTTCTTTGCATGTAGTCGGTTCATCATTGTCAAACAATAATGATCTGTTCTCAAATCTAACTATTTGATTGTTACCCAACTCTCGTGGTTCAATAGGAACTTAGATATTTGTGACCACAACTTTTGAGGTACTGTATCCATGCGCATTGTGGCCGCCTCTGGGACACTTCCCGGCGCTGCGCTACTCAGCACATATAGCTTAGGTTCAACAACCTAATCAAAGTTCTATTATCCTCCCACTTGACTTTTTGCGAAAAATTCCTTCTCAAGAAACTTGACGTTTTTCAGCGACAAACACTTTTGTCTTCAGTGTTCTGGAGGAATACCCAACAGTTACTTTGGGATAACCTACAAAGACGTATTTATCCGACTTTGGTTGTAAACATTTTACATATGCCTAGCATACCAAAATTTTAGAAAAGACAACTTGGGTTTTATCCCATGCCATAACTCATATGGTGTTATTTCAACGGATCATGATGGCGCTCTTTTCAGTGTAAAAGCGGTAGTCTCTAAAGCTTTATCCTTAAAATATAATGGCAGTTTTATAGACGACACCTTTTATCCAACGATGTCAAACAAAGTTTGATTTCATCTCTCGAACACTCCATACTCCTATGGTGTTTCGGGAAATACAAGTCTATGGAATGATTCCTCAACTTTTAGGTGTTTGCTAAACTTGTAACTCAAATATCTTCCTTTATGATCCAATCATAAATTCTTTATTCTCTTGTTACAATGATTTTCAACTTCATCTAGAAATACTTTGAACATTTTTCAAATATTTCATACTTCTTCCTTATTAAGTAAATATACACATATATCTACTCAAATCATCGGTTAAAGTAAATGAAGTTCAAGAATTCACCACACACAGCTACACATAATGGACTATATACGTCAACATGTACAATATCCAATAAGTTAGTCGTCCATTCTTCTTTGGCCTACAAACGGAGTTTTAATCATCTCTAGGAAATTTTCACAAGCGTCAATTGATTCAAAATCAAAAGACTCCAAAATCCCATCAACATGGAGTTTCTTCATGTTTACTTTCCAATATGATTTAAACGGTGGTGTCACTCATAAGTGATCTTCTAATCATTTGTCTTGAGACACTTTTAGCATCAGTGTTATGGATGTGATTTCTCCAACAAGATAAGCGTTCATCCATCTTTTATGAATGCGGTAATAATTTGAACAACCATTGTTCGCATAATACCAAAAAATAACAATTATTCAAACAAATCTTGAAGGCTAGGTTTAATTCCAATGAAACACAATAACACTTTATTTGTTTTCGATGAGAATCATCCCATATTCATTTGCTGGTTAATTAGGCCATTGTAGTTCTTGTATTGCGTTGTTCTGTATGACAGTTCATACCAACCAATTTAGTATCAAATACCCAAGAACCACATTGTTTTAACAGGCAATGAATATACCCATAACATATATATCTTCTATATACCTGAGCTGGACATTTCCAGTCTTTTCTTTTCTGCCAGAATAAATTTTGGATTCTCTTTTAGCAATTCTTTTCCTTCTAGAAGAATCTATTGTGGTGACCCAACATACCACTGCATGTGTAGTATGCAAGTCGTTGACATAACACTAATGAAACACCGTCTCACTAGTATTACATCCATCAGAGTGGTACAACAGAAACATCGCAGGTCCACGGTATGATTATAGGATTACAATTTTCAGCATACAAAAGATCTTCAGAACCTCCTCAACAGGTAGAGGTTTAGTCCTGGCGACTACAAACGAGAAAGAAACAAGGAAGACTAAATTAAACTACAACTAATGCAGTTGGCTTACTACCCAACTACAGAATTCTCTAACTACTAGGTTCTAGGATTAGGAAACTGGTTCCTTTCTAACCCTATTTTAGTTTTTCTTCAAGCTTCACGCAATTGTAGACTCCGCTGATAATCTTGACGTTGGTAGAATACTTCATCTTCAACTTTAATGTCTTGAGGTTGCCTCATTGAGTTGTCTTCAATCTAATGCTTCATAGTCTAGCAAGGGTTTAAGAGATTGGGGTGAGTAACGAGCGTTACCCAACAAGTTTCTTTAGAAAGAAGTTGTGTGACATGCACTATCTACAGCCACAGACCCAAAAGAGTCGTAGACCAATGCAAAGTTTTATCAAAGTTTCTTGAATGATTGCTTTTACTTGTGAAAACTATGCCCAACAGCCAACACAGGTATAGTGCCTTGAGAGCACCTTTCCTGCCGCGTTCGCAGCTCCTTCCCGGAGCAAGGGGTAACATGTCACATCCTTTTACACTCTGCAGAGGTGTGTCCTTCCAAAAGAGATCAAAGCCTTGTTGCACAACCGAGTTGCATGCTCGTCCACACTTCCTTGGTGTGGGGCCCAGTCATTGATCCAAGCCAATCACTGCCTTCTCCGCACAACGCATGCCCACCCAATTCACGCAAGCAGGTTGTGCCCCTGATATTCACCCCCAACGATGAAGTACCTAGGCGTCCCTTGCGGACCATCATAGACACCAGGGCCGTGAGAACTTAGGTGTCCCACCCATATGCAAGTAGTCTCGCAAGACCTACTGCGACCGGCAGCTGGCTGTCCGTTGACATGCGAACGAGAGAAGATACAGCTGACTTTCCCGTCCCATTCCAAGTCTCTTGGATGACACGGTTTTTACGGCGTCGGACTAACTGTGGCATTGGTAATTAGTCCTAGGTTTACTTTCCCGTGCAAGTGGAACCTCCACCACCACAATCTTACCGTGGTTCCACCTGCCAGCCTTCCTAGGTTATCACCACTGGTCGATAACCACTAGTCATATTACTTATGAAAATAGATTTTCCATCTTTTTTGGAAAAGTTAGAGTTTGAAGTCAACACTTTGCAAGTAGTTTCAAAACCAGTGCAATCCAGAGATATGAGCAAGATAAACTTGCCTTTTTTACTGCAAGATTATGCAAGTCAAGGTCTTCGATACGTAGGAAATCCAAATATTGAAATAGCTCCATCATCTGGTAAAGATGATGTTAAAAGAACTGCAGCATGATATGCATCATATATGCTATGCATCGTTCTAAGTGTAACCTAACCCCGATGATTTGCTAATATTGAGTTGTGGTGAATTCTTGTGATGTGTTGCACTTTTAAGTTCAAAGACACACACAAGGTTGTTAAGGGTTTTAGGTTAACTGACAATTCTTCAAAAGTAGTAGAATAAAGCTTCAAACCAGAGTTATTGCAAAAGATAGGTATAGCAATAGGTGAAGACTTAAAAGTAACACTTTTAAGTGGTATCATATTATTAGCAATCAAGTAGTTGGTTATGGTCAAGCAAAGCTGAAGTATTTCTTAGTTGATAAGAATACCCAGTTAATATTAGGGTTGACAACAATCTTAAGACACAAATAGAGTTATATATGTTCAATCTTAATGGAATGGTTTGTTACTTACTTTCAATGTTTCTTAAAAGAATAACATTTGAAGAACATGTTTCCTAATGATTAGAAACACTACACCTAAGGTTTAGTGTTCTAGGGTTTAGCATGATTCTATCATAACCAAAAAGTAGTTAATAGATAAACATACCCAGGAAGCAAGCTAGGTTTCATTTAATGTTAAGAGGGTTTTAGTGAAGCATGGAAATGTTATTCATCTAGGATGGTGAAGCATAACGATGTGGTAGCACATATTTGCTTAACATGGGTACACTCAAGAGTAATTGCTTACTTTTAGAGCTTACAAGAGGTATTGTAATGTTTACTTGTTATATAACCTAAAAGAATAACTTTTAAAGAACATGTTTCTTAATGACTAGAAATACTACAGATAAGAATTAGTGTTCTAGGATTGATTATACTTATCTATTACTCACAAAGTAGTTAATAGATGGAACATAACAAGTTATCTATTTAAGATTCATTTGTTACTTATGTGGTATTAGTTGGGCATGATTATACAAAGCAACTTTCATTGCTATTACTATATATGGTTCTTTCTATAGTTGGTAACATTCTTATAACAAACATCGGCACTCAAGTAGTTAGTTATGGGCCAATAGTGCTCAGATAAATGGTTTATGGTTGATTATAGAGTTGTTAATACTCTTCACATGCACAGGTCATTACTTGTGTCTAGACAAGAATGGGTGTGATGCTTATATGGTATGTTCTTAAAAAGACTTACTTTTGAAGAACATAAGCCTTAATGGACATATTGTTATTACTTAAAGAAATAGTAATTAGGTGATGTCTACAAGTTAATAGTTTACAAGTTGCAACAAAGGTGTTGCAAATAGTTAGTTGACTAAGGTATACCATGTTGAAATAGAGTATGAAACTAACCACTCTTGTTTGAATTAGGAGGTAAGGTTAGACTAGCACACTAAGATAGTTATTAGTTTTAGTACTAGAATTTCATTTTAAGTTTCAATTCCTTTCCAGAAATAATTAAGAAAGCCTAGTATTCCTATTCTTAGATTTTTAGGATGGAATCCAAATTTTAAGTGATTAAAGGTTTTGAAATGGGTTTTTAGATTTTCTCATAATGAAACAATGGTTAAATAGAAATATTAGAGTTAGGGAATAATTCTTATTCAAGTTTATGGTTTCTCCCAAATTTTACTATTTTAAATTTATTTAGGAAAATTCATTTTAGGGTTCGAAATCCTAATAGTAAAGTATATGATTTTTATTTTTTGAAATAATGAAATATTAATTGAAATTAACTTTGTTGAAGTTGTCAAAGTTTTATTTGATATTAGAAAATTTTGTTTTAAATTATTTTAGTTGGATTTAAATTCAAACTTCAAATACTACTTAAACAAGTTTTTAAATTTGGTTCAAAATTATTTCACACAAGTATACAATATTATAAGTTAAACAGGTAGATTATATTTCTAGGAACATTTTGGTATATTATATGCATTTTTCTGAATTAAAATGAATAAGATATGAATTTCATAAGTTTCTAACAATTTCTGGAATTATAACTAACAGATAGAACTTTTTGTACCGAAAGGGTACCTACCCTACGCCACTGACAGATGGGCCATGACCACGTCAGCTGCCACGGTGGCCTTGACCGGGTCAAAATCATTGACCGGCCACAGGAACTTACAGATGATTTGCAAATTCGACGATTTAAACCGAATTGGGTGCAACAAGTTTGTGCTTCAGCTTTGGAAGAGTAAGGGGAGCACTGTGGTGCATGCACCGCTATTTTTTGGTCACCGGAGCTTGCTCCGGTGAGCTTGACTGCGGCGGTGCATGGCGGTCGACGGTGACAGCGAGCTACAGATGACGATAGGCATGAAGGAGGACGTCCAGAGATGCGCTAGCTCACCAGGGTTCTTCCTGGAGGGTCGACGACGGCGATTGTCGCCGGAAGTAGGCGTAGTGTCGCCGATTCCGGCGAGTTGCCGCGGAAGGAATCAACGGATTCCCGGCGATTTGATGGGTTCGTAGCATAGAAAACAAAAAATTTCCTACGCAAGAACGCATAAACTGGCCAAGATACTCTACGAGATGGTAGCAACGGATACTAACCCTCGACGACCGTAAGCGGGGATTACGTTCCCGCACAAACGTTGACGATGGAGAGTTGGTGAAGACGCACGTAGTCGACGTAGTTGTTCACTTGACGTAGTCGACGTCGTGGTTCACTTGACGATCTCAAGATCGTGTACCCGGCGCCACAAGTGGCAGCGCCCCCATGCTCGGTCACACGTGCAGCTCGACGTCGACTCCTCCACGCCCTCGGTCCAGCGGGGCAGCGGAAGAAGGGATCCGCCAGACACTCCTCCACACACTTCTCCAAGTATATGAACTACGAACTACAATTCCGGCAGAGCTTTGCTAAGCCAAGACGGAAAGTGGGCAGCAACTATGCAAGGGAGGGGAGGATCAACTTGTGTGTGACAAGGAGGAGAGGGAGGGGTTTATATAGAGGATGAGGGGCAGCCAAGGGGTGGCCGGCCAAGGGGTCTCCTCCTCTTCATTGTCCCCTCTTCATTCCCATTATGGTGATAACTCCCTCATCAACATGAGGTAACCCCCATTTTAATGCATGACATTCATGCTAATTAAAATTCACACTTATTGATTTAATAAAACATTTTTATTTCTTTAATATTTGTTAATTCATTTAATTAACAAACATTAACAAATACACCCTTGAGTTATTTCGATATCCCGAAATAGTTTCGGTGCTTTTCTGAAACAACCCTTATGATGTCCTGTAATTCGATCGGAGTATCGTATCCACTCAAAAACGACGACGAACCTTAAGTGTGTCACCCTACGGTTCGTGAATAACGTGGACATGATCGAGACTCCTCTCCGATCAATAATCAACAGCGGGATCTGGAAATCCATGATGACTCCCACTTACTCAACGATGAACTAGTGATCGTGTGAACCAGTAACGAATATAGTTAATTCCTTTTGTCTCGCGATATTATTACTTGTCCGAGATCCGATCATTTGGTATCAACCATACCTAGTTTGATCTCGTTCCCGACAAGTCTCTTTACTCGTTCCGTGATAATGCATTCCTGTGACCTAGTCACATGCTTGCAAGCGATTCCAATGCAATATCACCGAGAAGGCCCCAGAGAATATCTTTCCGTCATCCGGATGGACAAATCCCACTCTTGATCCATGAGCCTCAACTAATACTTTCAGAGTACCCAAATCAACCTTTATAATCACCCTATTACGGTGTGACGTTTGATATCATCAAAGTACCCTTCCGGTATCAGTGATTAACATGATCTCATGGTCTAAGGATTAGAACTACTTCGCATGAGTTTGATATAGCAATGAACTTGATGACTTGATCGTATTGCTATTCGTACTATGGGTGTGAGTGTTCATCACATCATTCTTCTAATGATATGACCCCGTTATTAACAACATCCAATGTTCATGATCAGGAAACCTTGATCATCGGTTAATCAACGAGCTAGTATAAAAGAGACACTACAAGAAATGTGTTGACTAGTGACATTTTCATCATGACCCTAGAGAAAAGTGTCATAAAGTAGTGACGATTCTGTACTAGATCGTCATGGGCTGTTTGGGGAGGCCACCGGCTATTAAAATTACGACGATTTAAACCAGAAACGTCATAACCCAGTGGGCACAAAATCGTCATAACCAAACTCATGCAGTTTCAGACCTTATCCGGAGCCGATTACGACGAAAATAGATCGTCATAACTGTCATGATAATTTTAAAAGAATATTACAAGGAGGACAGGTCATCAATTTTGCTTATGTGTCTTTCCTAGGTGTCACATTCTAGTTACATGTCACCTTCAACACTCAGTTTAGACTCACTGACAGATGGGACTCACTGACAGTAAACACATGTTGACCTATTGACCTAATCTGACATGTGGGACCTGGTCCACTCGCAAGCTGTAGGCCCAACCTGTACTGTGCCCGCTAAGAGGCCAACGTCCACTGCGCCCGCTCCACGGCCCACGCTCCACGGCCAACGTCCACTGCGCCCGCTCCACGGCCCACGCTCCACGGCCCAACCTGTACTGCGTCCGCTCCCGCTCCAATTAATCGGCAAAAAGCTTGTGTTGGGGGGGACTCGAACTCGCGACCGAGCCATCCGTTAACCGGCACCGTACCAACGAGCTAGAGTAGTTTTTGTGTTAGGATGTAGGTATGTTTTCTATATAGTAGGAATATTAGGGTATCTGGATAACAAAGCAGCCCAGCGAGCCTGTGTGTGACTTAGGGCTTAGCAAAATTTCAAGTCAGAGGCGAAAGGGGGCGGCGGCGGAGGCGGACGGGGGAGGCGGCCGGCGGCGGAGGCGTCCGATGGTGAAGGTAGCCGTGCGACCGGAGGCAGAGGAGGAGCCGGATCTACGACGCCCCCTCGACGACGGATCTGCCGGTGCCCCCTCGACGACGAGCCCCCGCTCGCCATGCCCCTCGGCCACCACTAGCCCCCCTCCACGACGAGCTCCCGGTCTGCACCCCTCTCCTCTCTGCCCTTTTTTGTAAGAGTTCACTAGTATTTCTCCTCAAATTCGAGTTACAGGCTTGGATTCCAGAGAAACATTGGATAAATGTATGCCTTTACTGTAAATTTATGAGCAAATTGAATAAATGTATGCCTTTTCCTTGGAAGTGAGAAACATCTGATTAGTCAGGAAGCTTGGGTAGAGACCTCCAAGATATGCTTGATGAATAGCTTGCATTGTGTTAGTGTTGTGGTTAATTATGCCTTCCCTGTGGTTAATTAGTTTTTGCATCCAATTTTCTGTAAAATGACAATCCCATGGCCTTACCAGGACCATGGTATGGATCCTGAAAAGTAGAGCTAGAAGGCACTGCTATAATTCCCATGACAACCACCAACATGAAACACTGAAAACCAATGCATCCAATTTTGCAAAAAAATTAACCTATGGTATATTGTGCACTGCTATAATTTCTTGTTATTTAAGATGATTGGAATACACATGCACCTGACCATTTAGATGAACCATAATTGCTTAACATTCCTAAAATAATCTTTAGCTGACCAAGTTGCATCATTTCATGTTATTTGGCAGATGGCTGACAGAAGATGGATTACTAGTGGAGCTAGAAGGCTTTCCACTCAACATTTGAAGGGAGTGGAAGAATTTATGCAACATGTCCGCACAGTTTTTGCCAAGGATGTTGCCATTCTTTGCCCATGCTGCGAATGCCTGAACCGTTATCAACTACCTCAAGGAACAGTAGAAGATCATCTGCTCCTTAGAGGAATGGCCAGCACATATGATAGATGGATCCACCATGCAGAAACTTTAGATGCTGATCCTTCACATGCTGAACCAGATGCAGGGGCACACGGTGATAATGATGATACCATGGATTTTGTAGAAAATGTTCTGCAAGAGAATGCTGGGTTAGAGGAGGAGGATGGCTATGAAGATGACAGGATTCCTGACCTATTCAAGGATCTGTATGACGCAGAAGACCGTGTTGATGGACAGAAGTCGATGTTTGCTGAGGTGTTAGAGGAGGCAAAGCTTGCAGCCCATGAAGGAGGTAAATTCTCAAGGTTTACATTCACCGTGAAGTTGCTCCATGTCAAGTCTTACTACCGGATCAGCAATGCTGCATTCAATTCCATACTCCACCTTTTGAACTTGCAATTCCCCAATAGCTCTATTCCCAAGCATTATGATGAAGCGTTGAGTATAATCCGGAAATTGGGGCTTGGGTATGTTTCGATCCATGTCTGCCCAAATAATTGTGTCCTGTTTCGCAAGCAGTTCGCCAAGCATGACAAGTGCCTGAAATGTGATGCCTCTCGTTGGAAGGATGCAGATGGGAAAAGGAAGATACCGGAGAAGGTGTTGAGGCATTTTCCCTTGATTCCAAGGCTGAAAAGAATGTTCCTTTCCAAGAAGTCATCAGCGGAGGTACAGTGGCACAAGGTCAAGCGGCAACCAGTGGATAATGAACTCAGCCATCCAGCGGACGGAAAAGCATGGAAGGACTTTGACGACAAACATAAAAGTTTTGCCGCTGATGCAAGGAACATAAGACTTGGCATTGCAACGGATGGTTTTAATCCCTTTGGCAACATGAGCACATCATACAACATGTGGCCTGTATTTGTGGTGCCCTACAACCTGCCACCATGGGCTTGTATGGATCAGTCCAACTTCATGATGGCTCTACTGATCCCGGGTCCAAAATCTCCGGGAAAGGATTTCGATGTCTTTATGGAGCCCCTCATAGAAGAACTGCTACTGCTCTGGAAAGGTGTGCTTACGTATGATGCCCTGAGCCCCGTAAAGTTTGCTCTACGTGCTGCAATCATATGGTGCATCCATGATTTCCCGGCACTGCACACTTTGTCGGGGAGGATCACAGCCGGTTATCAGGCGTGTGTGCGCTGTGACAAAGACCCTTGCTCGAAGAGAATCCGAAACAAGATCTGCTTTATCGGGCACCGCCGTTTTCTTCCTCCAAACCATCGTTGGCGGAGAAGCAAAGAATTCAATGGAGAAACTGAACCCCGCGAGAAGCCAGCGGAGTTCACTAAAGAAGAGCTACAGCAACAACTTGAGAAGGTCAAGGATGTGAGACCAGGGAAGCTTCAAAAGAAAAGGAAGCGTGAGGATGGTCAATGTTGGAGCAGGAGGTCTTCTTTGTGGGACCTGCCATACTGGGCAGATCTGAAGTTGAGGCATAATCTCGATGTAATGCACATCGAGAAAAACATATGTGACAATCTGCTTGGCACATTTCTGAACATTGAAGGAAAGTCAAAGGACACGGTTAATTCCAGGCTAGATCTAGAAGACATGGGAATAAGAAAAGAATTGCATCTACAGCCGGTTGAAGGTGGAGATTCATTTGAAATGCCAGAAGCATGGTATACAATGACTAAAGAAGAAAAGATTGCATTTTGTGAATTTATAAGAGCGGTGAAGTTTCCGGATGGATATGCCGCTAACCTTGCAAAATGTGTTTCTGCTGATGGATGCAAGCTTCAAGGACTGAAAACCCATGATTGTCACATCCTACTCCAAAGGGTTTTACCGGCAGGCCTGCGAGGAATGATGCATCAGGATATATATCAAGCGGTTGCTGAACTTGGAATTTTCTTTAGAGAGTTGTGCTGCAAAACACTGAAGATGGATGTGCTGCAAAGACTTGAAGCTGACATCCCAGTTATACTTTGCAAGCTTGAGAAAATTTTCCCTCCGGCTTTCTTTGACGTGATGGTTCACTTGGCCGTGCATTTACCAGGAGAGGCAATGCTTAGAGGCCCTGTACAGTATGGTTGGATGTTCCCGGTAGAAAGAAGGCTGCTTACATGCAAGCGTTATGTGCGGAACATGGCCAGACCCGAGGGATCGATTGCCGAAGCATATGTCGTTGATGAGTGCTTGACATTTTGCTCGAGGTACTTTGACGATGTGGAAACAAGATGGAATCGCCCGGGCAGAAATAGAGAGCGGGATGACTATGAGGCTGGTGATGTTTCTGTTTTTAACCATGGTGTGCACTTTCTCAGAGGGTCACAGTACTTGGAGGCTGGTGATGACTATGAGAAGATGGTTTGGTATGTGCTCAGAAGTTCCCCTGAGGTTCAACCGTATATCGAGTACGTCAACTCTTGTGTGCATTTTTCTTAGGTTGGAAGAAACACCTTTTTTTTCATGTCTGATGTTTGAATTAACCATTCTTGTTGGTCATTGCAGGCTGTGCAAGGAAGAGTTGAAGCAGCAAGATGGTGATATCAATGTTAATAAATGGCTAGCAAAGGGATTTGCTAAGTGGTTTAAGACTCATGTGAGATGTTTTACCTTGGAATCATCTGCCACATGATTTCTATGTGTGTTATTGATCACCTTTATTGTTTTTGCAGATTGGAAAGCTGCATGAGGAGAAGAAGGTTACTGAGGACCTCTTTGCTTTGGCATGCGAACCGGATAGACGGGTAAGACTTTATTCTGCATGCATTGCTGACGGGGTCCGGTACCACACTGTTGACCGTGAGAAAAACCGGAAGACACAAAATAGCGGAATCGTTTCCGAGGGAGATCATGATGGTGAGGAGATTGACTTCTACGGTCAGCTCACAAGCATCATCAAGTTGCAATACAACTCTAGCTTAGGTGTCCATCGGTCGGTCGTCTTATTTCGATGTGTCTGGTTTGATAATGGTAGTAAGAAGAAGATGGGTTTCAGAGATGATGGCTATTTCAAGAGTATTAATACTGCAAAGTGCTGGTACAAGAATGATCCATTCATTCTGACAACACAAGCAACAAAGGTATTTTATTTGCCAGACACAAGCTTACGTGGAGATTGGCGAGTAGTCCAAAGATTCCAACATAGGCATCTCTGGAGTGTGGCCGAAGATGATATCGAGAAGGCTCCCGGTGATGGTGGACTATCATATCAAGATGAAGATGACTCCACCGCAGTTCCGGTGCGACCCAATGATGCAAATGTGCTAACCAGAGCGCGAAGGGGCCAAGCACGTGTGCTCGTTGATGCCTCGATTGTCGAAGGCATGAAGAAAAGAAGGGTGGAGGTAGTTGGTGGAGAAGAAAATGAGGACGGTGAAGAAAACGAGACTGATCATACATTGTATCAGTATTGTAGCGACGATGAAGAAAATAGGACAGCGCGTCGAGTTCCTAATTTTCATCTCGATGATGATGATGAATAGCTTTTTGGCATATGTAAGGTAAATTATATCTTGCTTCCTGCCATTTTGGCAATGTGCTTTGCATATTGGATCATGTACACTTCTGAGCAAAGTTCATTGCTTTGGTTTTCAGGTCTTGGTTTGCTGAAATGAATAAGCAGAGAGGAGGATCCTGAGAGGAGGTTGCAAAGCAAAAAATGTGGTCTTGGCTGTGAAGTGAACTGGATGTTGTTGTGGTCTATTTGTTGTTTTTTTGCTTTCCATTTTGAAACCAGTGTGTTTGTGAGCTAATGATCATGATGCATTTGTATTCCCTGTTAAATCATTTCTGTGTTGTGTGATGATGAGCTAATGATCATGATGTTTGAAATAATTTCTGTGAACCTCTTTGTATTGCTGTAGAATTTTGAGATGCATTTGTGCTGTGTGTACATTTCTGTGTTGTGTAGCAAAAATATTGTGAGGACTGGGACTCGAACCCAGAACCTCTGGCTATATTGTGCTGTGTATTGCCAGTGAGCTATACAAGTGATGTTGTTAGCTGTAGAAGTCAAGAATTTTATATGTTAACTTCTCTCTTTTTTTCCCAAAAATTCAGAGGACTGGGATTCGAACCCAGCACCTCTGAACAGACAAACTGGGCATTGCCATTGAGCTACAATAGTGATCTTGTAAGACCTGCGTTTCAGAAATTTTTATACATAACCTAACTCTTTTTTCTCTAACAAACTGTCTGTGTCATTCCCTCTCTCTTTTGTTAAACAAAGTCAGCACAAGAAATGCAAATGGATTACAGAAAGCATGTTCATAGTGAGCACAACAGACATTGCATAAATCCAAATGCATATTATAGAAGTCCAGATGGATCATTGCATAGTAGTTCAACACAATATAATTACATAATTAGGTCCAAACCAGCTGGTTTACTGCATATTCCTTGAGTACTACTACTACTACTAGGATATTTCACCAACATAGATACTTACAACTAGCAAAGATAACCTAGCCAACATTGGACCACCACCAACCAACCAAGAGAACCAAAATCTACCATCCCAGACAGTAGCAACCAACCAAGAGCAGCAAAATGCATCCCAGAACACCAGCAGCAAAATGCACCATCCCAGAACACCAGCAGCAACCAACCTAGACCATCAGCAACAAAGTTAAACGACCCTCTCAACATAGATCCTCACACCTCTTCCTAGAACACTAGTAGTGCGGCGGAACCAGAACAGGTAGATCTGTCATGCCTTCATCTCCATCTTCTGCACTATCCTGTACCAGAATCTTGTTAGCATGATCCGCTTGTCCTTGCCCTTGCTCATCTTCATCAGGACATCACCAAGAGCAAAGTCCCCATGCCCCATGTTGAACACTTCCACCCATATTCCAATCTTCGATGAATATGGGCTGAGGCACAGCTTGCTGAAATCCTTTATGAAGTACTGCAAATGGAAATGTAGCACAGATTTACCACTTGGAATAGACTAGAAAAAAAAATAGACTAGAAAGAAATGATATTTGTGAGAGAGGATGTACCATCTTTGCTTTGTCTTCAACAACCATGGCTTCGTTGAGAGTGCAAACATAGTAAGGTATGTAAGGCTCCACCTCAGCAACTCTATCTCTCAGAAACTGAGCTTGTGAAGGGGACAGCGCAACTATGTTGCCATAGCAGCAGAATGGATCAAACACCTCAAGAGGTCCCTCCACGTCTGGACCTCGCCAGATAATCGTATAATCTCCACCAGCTTCATCTCCACCAGCTTCATCTCCACTTAGTGAAACAAGGTCGATGATGTCATCATCCATGGTCACCTAATAAACAGAGGAAGAAACATGTATGAATTATCCATGGTCATAAGCCAGATGGCAACAGGAAGACCAAATGTTTAAACACAATGTATGTACAGCCCATCATTCAAATTTGGAAGGAACAAGTAAACAGAAACTGCTTAAGATAGATAGATTGATGGATGGTGCCCATCATTCTAAACACAATATATGTAAGCAACATCTGCTTAAGAAACCTCTCTGCACGCAAGTAATACTAAGAAATTGCAGCAATCTGGAAGGAACAATATATAAACAGAAACTCCAGATTTTTTCCATTAATTAGATAGATAGATTGATGGATGGTGCTATCAAAGGCTTAATCAGCACGTCAACGCCTCCTCCTCATCTACAGAGGACATGTACATATGCTACCAGAATTAAAACATCAGACCATAATTAAGCTATGAGAACCCATCCTCTCTCAGCAGCCAATCCTATACCTCTACAGAAATCGAATCTGCCCGCAAGAAACACGCAAATCTACCAAATCTGTCTGTGCATAAGAGATCTAATCTAAACCCTAATCTACCAAATCCGTCCATAAGAAATCGAAACTGGCAGCAAGAAACACGCAAATCTACCTAATGTACCAAATCCGTCCGTGCTACACCCTAATCTAAACCCTAATCTACCAAATCCGTCGAATCTGGCCACAAGAAACACGCAACTAAACACGCAACAAAAATCGAATCTGGCCGCAAGCAATCTCCTAAGTGAAGGAGGAGAACGCACCTGAAGAGAGGGGAGCAGCCGCGCACCGGATCGAGTGGGAGCAGCCGCGCACCGGATGGAGAGGGGAGGTCGCGCCGGGAAGAGAGTGGGGGAAGAGAGGTGAGGTCGCGCCGCGAAGAGAGTGGGGGAAGAGTGGGGGAATGCGGCGGGCTAGGGTTTCGATCGGGAGGCAGTGCGGCGGGCTAGGGTTTCGATCGGCGTCGGATGGTGTGTCTCGACGGTTCAGATGATCTGAAAGCTGATCTGTGGGAGGCGTATCCTGGTCTTGTGATTGGCTGGAGAGAGGGTAGCATAAAAAATGTATCACTTTTTAATCACCTAACAAAAATATGCTGTAAAAAAGGTATAGTAGTTTGTTAATCTGACCCCATATTATCAAGTTTGTTATTTTTCCTAGATGCTAGGCCACAAAAGATGACAAAGTGCGCAAGTTTCATATTTTTTTGATTTTTTTTGAATCCGTTACGCCGGTTTCAAAACGCGGCCAAAACGGCCGGCGCTACCGTTCTTATCTAGGGGTGGAATGATGCAAATATTTCCATGGATCTCCCATGAAATAACAACTTTTGAATCTTAAAATGATTTTTTCATAAAATCATGAGCAACCTATGAGGCACCTGCAGTTCAAATCGGGCTCCGTTCCTGCTAAATCGGCACAAAGTTGCCTAAATGTTGAAAAATACACACAAATGGTATTCCAAGCAAATTATTGGTGAAATGTACATAAAATGTGGTCTAGTACTTTTGAAAATTGATGGGCTCCAGTTACCAAAGCTAGTTTTGGTAGTTGCTTCACAAAAAACCCTAGTTTCGACACTCCGAAAATGGAAAATGGTTTTTCTACAAGGTAAAATTGAAAACTCCTATGGACAACATTGTTTGCCATTCTAAGATGCACATGTGTTCCCATTTTGGAAAAATAATTACAAACTATGCCATGCACGTGGCCATAACATCGGCTGTTTGCCCTAAAACCCATGAATCTTCGTACAAGGTA
Source organism: Dactylis glomerata (assembly GCA_007115705.1). NCBI lineage: Eukaryota > Viridiplantae > Streptophyta > Magnoliopsida > Poales > Poaceae > Dactylis > Dactylis glomerata. The sequence goes on from QXEO01000298.1 coordinate 1,653,197, forward strand.
GCTCATTTCTGAGAACACTTTTTCAAGATACTTGCAATATCTCAAGTTTGTTATTTTTCCTAGATGCTAGGCCACAAAAGATGACAAAGTGCGCAAGTTTCATATTTTTTTGATTTTTTTTGAATCCGTTACGCCGGTTTCAAAACGCGGCCAAAACGGCCGGCGCTACCGTTCTTATCTAGGGGTGGAATGATGCAAATATTTCCATGGATCTCCCATGAAATAACAACTTTTGAATCTTAAAATGATTTTTTCATAAAATCATGAGCAACCTATGAGGCACCTGCAGTTCAAATCGGGCTCCGTTCCTGCTAAATCGGCACAAAGTTGCCTAAATGTTGAAAAATACACACAAATGGTATTCCAAGCAAATTATTGGTGAAATGTACATAAAATGTGGTCTAGTACTTTTGAAAATTGATGGGCTCCAGTTACCAAAGCTAGTTTTGGTAGTTGCTTCACAAAAAACCCTAGTTTCGACACTCCGAAAATGGAAAATGGTTTTTCTACAAGGTAAAATTGAAAACTCCTATGGACAACATTGTTTGCCATTCTAAGATGCACATGTGTGCCCATTTTGGAAAAATAATTACAAACTATTGAAAGGACACAGATGTCGCCTAGAGGGGGGGTGAATAGGCGATATCAAATTTTACGAATGGCTTGAACAAAAGCGGAATTAAACTAGCGTTTATTTTGTCAAGCACAAAAAAACCTAAATAAACTAGGCTCACCTATGTGCACCAACAACTTATGCTAAGCAATACAAGTAACAAGGTGATAGCAAGATATATGACTTCAAGCACGAAGGCTATCACAATGTAAAGTGCATAAGTAAAGAGCTCGGGTATAGAAATAACCGAGGCACGCGGAGACGATGATGTATTCCCGAGTTCCTCCCTTGAAAGGGAGTACGTCTCGTTGGAGGGGTGTGGTATCGCCACAAAGGCCTAACCAACGCCACAAAGGCCTCACCCTATTCTCCGGTGTGAGCTTGCGCCACAAAGGCCTAGCTCACTCTTCCACTAAGGGGTTCCTCAAGGCGGAACCGGGCCTTTACACAAAGCTTGGGGCACACTTCCACAACTTAATTGGAGGCTCCCAAGAATAGCCACAAAGGCACCACAAAGCCACAAAGCCGTCTAGGGTTCCAAGAACCCAAGAGTAATAAGCTCACAAACTTTCACTTACTCGAATCTCCGGGGAGAACTCAAACCGATGCAACTTATGCAATGGCAAGAGCACACAAGGTGCTCAAATCCTTCTCACCCAAATTTCACCAAAGCAACTAATGCTATGGAGAGATATGAGAGGAAGAACAAAGGAAATCCACAAAGAACTCCAAGATCTAGATTGACTATGTTCCCCTCACTTAGAGGAGAGATGGATTGGTAGAAATATAGATCTAGATCTCCTCTCCCTTTTCCCTCAAAAATATCCAAGAATCATGGGAGGAATGGAGGAGGAAGGGCAAGCTTGCAAAGTCAACAATGGAGGAGAGAGAATCCCAATTCGTGCACAGCCCAAGGAGGAAGAAGGGGTATTTATACCCCCCACGAAATATGGCCGTTGCAGGACTTGGAGGGGCGGATTATCCGGCCAAAATATGGCCGGAATATCCGGCTGGCCGGATTATCCGGCCCCCAGGCCGGATTATCCGCCCCCCTATACTGGGTGACGCCGAGCAAAGTCCTTAGCAGAAATTCCGAAACGAAATTTTCGCTCCCAGGCCGGATAATCCGCCCCCCCCCTGGCCGGAATATCCGCCCCCTTACTGGGTGACGCCGAGCAGAAACTGCAATACGAAAACGGTGATAACTTTTTCATCCGGACTCCGTTTTCGATGATCTTGGGCTCGTTGGAATCACCACAACGAGCTCTACAACTTCATCCATAGAAACATCATAGTCCAACAAGGGAGTATAAAACCAAATGATGAAAGGTTTGCCCTCTCTTTGAAGGCAAACCAGTAAAACCTCCAAACATCAAAAACGCAATAAGAGTTTCATGCGAAATCCGTTTTTGATGAGCTAGAACTTGTCATGGAAATAACCACAAGCTCTAAAACCTCACATGGATAAAACCCAAATAAGAACCAAGAAAGATGATGCCAAGTATGCAAAGGTTTGAGCTCTCTCCGAACGATACAATTAAGTTACTCACTCGAGAGCCCCTCTTGATAGTACGGCTACCGATCCTATAACCCGGTCTCACAACAAACACCATGAGACCGGTAAGAAGGAAACCCTAACACTATCATACCTTTGCCTTGAGCATTCCACTTGAGGTGGATAAAGACGATCTTGATCTTCTCAAGTTGGACCACCTTTCTTGATTGAACTTGCTTGGTGAAGTCTTGCGGATTGCTCCCCCATACTCCACTATGGAAGAGACTCTCTTTAAGCATATCTTCACATATCCATGATCACAATAGAGATGGAAAGCTTCAAGCATATGTTCTCTTCTAGTTGCTCATCTTGAACTTGCGCTTTGACTTGATCAATCCTCGAATCAATTCTTCTTTCTCCATAATGATGGTGTCTTGAGGATACACATGAGAGCTCACTCAATCTTATTCTTCAAGACACACTTGACATAAGCTCAACTCCCCTAAGACCAATCTTTGGATCACTCCTTGAATAGCACCTTGGTCAACACATAATCTTCTTCTTACAACCTTGACTCCAACAAATGGTTCAAGCATTGTCTATGGACAAGTCCTACACATATAACTCAATGCAACCATTAGTCCATAGGGATTGTCATTAATTACCAAAACCACACATGGGGCTCGATATGATCTTTCAATCTCCCCCATTTTGGTAATTGATGACAATCTCTTTGAGAGGGTTTATATAATGAATTCAAAGAACCAAAATGGTTGTACTAACATCAAATACTACAAAAGTATGTGATGTTAGTAACACCACCATATATAGAGCAAACTCCCCCACAATCTATGCACGTGTGAATGATCTTGATTTCATTGCATATATTGCCAACCAAGGTTGTTGGTGGAGTTTCCACTATATACTCAACCATGCAAAGCATGCAAGGCAAATGCTTAAGAACAAACCAAAGCATAAAAGCCAATTCCCTTTAAACCCTCGAAACTTCTCCCCCATTGGCATCCATTGCCAAAATGGGCGAAAAACTTAGAAGGCCAATATAGTGTGAGTTCCTCCAAAACGGTGTGCATATCCAAAAGAAATAAGTGAAGACACATGCACATATGCAAAGACAAATATATGAAGGAAACCAAACTATATTGAGGATCAAAGATTGCAAAAAAAATAAGATAACACGATGGATAAACTTCAACAAATGAAGATAGCAATCAAACAATCCAAAGAACAAATTGAATAAGGATATTATGATAAGATCGAAAAGGTGCTCTAAATAATATGAGGAAGCTCCCCAAGGTGTGTGCACAAAATATTCTATTTGAGTTGAAGTATAAGGTGCACACATATGGAATCATCACTCCCTCAATATTATTCAAAACAAAATGATACCAAGTGAAATTAAATACTATGCTAACCGCAAAATGGTGCTTTAAATGAAATGAGGAAGCTCCCCAAGGTACGTGCAAAAATTAGAATGTTTATATTTGAATACAATTTGCACAACATGGAGTCCTCACTCCCTCAATAACATTTAAAACGCAACCATTTGCAAGAGATCATAGAGAAGAAATTAAGCTTACACTTGCGTCAACCAAATAGTTGAGCAACAAGCAAGGGACAATATATTAAAAGGCTCAACCAAAGAAATGTGTGATAGGAATGACAAAGAATATTATAAGACTAACACAAGGATAAGCATAGAGCATCCACATGGTCTTCAATGAATGAAATTGCTTAGCATTCTATCCCAACACATAAGGTTCAAATAAGATATCAAATAATGAGATATCATCTCTCATGTGTATAAGTTTCTAAGTAGACAATATCACAAAGATAATTATCACAAAGAAACATGTACACACAAAATAGATACTAAGAATAGAACATGATATCCAAAATGAAGGCATGCAATATACCAATGAGATTTTTGCTTTTAAAGCATGGCCAAAGGCTCAATTTATCTTATTGTATATTGACAAACTTCAACCACCAACATGTTAAAGACATCACAAATATCAACAAGGGAAAGAAGATAGTTGGGATGCATTGATAAAAACAACAAGTATCATAGCGAGGGATACCAAACGGAACAAATAAATTTGCAATTTCATCAATATTGCACATGTGAGCTTATTGAGGAATTGATATGCAAAAAGATTGCTAAGTTGACATATATGGGATAGGAGAATCATGAGCATGATTTTTATATGTTCCCAATAATATGTCCTCATCTCAACTTGCTCACATTTGCAATAAAGAGGTTTCATTAGAATCCTTGCAAAAGCACCACATGATTTCAAATAAATATTTCCATGCCATAAAAACAACCTACACAAGGTTGGACGCTAGAAAAGTATGCATGAAGAAGATACTTGTTACCGAGATATCAATGGTAGGATCTAGTAGATAAGAGTCCTTCAATAATCCTAGCTTGCCTCAAATTATCATTTAGTCACCACTTCATCCTTATTATTGAGACAATCACCTAATATATCTCCATGTACCTAAAACAAAGTTCAAGTACAAGATGGTCCCCAAACTCATTGGGTCCAAAGTAGTTAGAAACTACAACATATAGGACAAACTCCACATAAATATGTGCATATATATATGAAATTGAATTTCATGCACATCTTAGCCGATTTAGGATTTGATGGAGCTTCTCCTATATATTTGACCAAAGAAAGCACAAGCATGACATACAAGTATACATTTAGTAAATATGCATGCACAAGACTTTCAAGAGCCAAAGGAGATACAATTTGGATAAAACACCAAGAAGAACAAGCGAGCACACAAAATTGTGAAGCGACAAAAAGGTTGTCCAAATTATATCAAAGAATCAAATCAACACAAGATTGACTCCAAAGTTCACCAAGTGAACAACGCAAAAGCCAATGAGCATAAAGCATAACTTAAACACACATGCTCAAAGACATATCTCATTTTAAGAGTAAGAAATAAATAACAAGGAATGAGATAACCAACTCCCAAAGAAAGTAAGGTTCAAACAAACCAAACAAACTCTCCATACTTTTTAAGATGGCACACTAAGTACCAAAAAGAAATGATTTGTCTTCCAACAATAACCAATACCAATTGAAATAATCATAGAGAGTGTGTTATAACAAATATAGGAGAGCTCCCCCAAGATTTGTGCATTATTTACGATTTTGCATTTGAATACAAAATGCACACAAGTGGGATCATCACATCTACCTACATAGAAATAAACACAAAACAAGTTCAACGAAATCAAATGGAAGAACAAAAAGTCAAGGAAGACAATGGGAGCTAAAACAAATACATTTTTGGCTAGAGATAAGGCAATTAAAAGCAATAGCCAATGTGAAGATGATCAATATACATATCCCACATGATATAGTACCAATTGTCCAAGAACAAGAGGTATTTGGATTTATTTCCCGGTGGTAGTTTACATATAAATCCAAGATCATATTCACAACAAAGAAGCATACAGAGAAGGATAAGAATTAATCACCATTCTCAAGAAGATATTCTTGATAGACTCAAATAGTTAAACAATCACGCAAAGCAATGATTAAGATAACTTGAAGCAAATGGTTTTCCAACTTTGATGTAGCATTCCACATTTTAGGAAAACCCTATCAAGAAAGTATCTCACAAACAAGATCCAAAACAAGAGCAATAAAACAATTTGGCAAATTGGAATTTGTTTGAGAAAACATGCCACATAGAAGCAAGATAATTTACAATATCAACACTATGTGACACAACCTCAAATATACACATTATATTGGTTTGTAGTATGCACAAAGCATATTACTCCCCCATAATGTGATAAAACATTTATTTTTCACAAGAGGCAAATAAAATCCAACAAGATGATTAATGGACATTATAGAATTTGAATTTCTCATGAGAATGATATACCACATAGAGACTAGATAATCTTTAAATATCAACACTAAGTGGTATTTCTCATGTACACACATTTTTAGGATTGTGAAGTGCAAAGCATATCACTCCCCCAAAATGGGATAGTCCAATAATCTCTCACAAGAGCCAAGTAAGATAAAACAAGATGCAATAGGCTCAACAAGAACACCCATACATGGTGTGCAAACCAACATGCACATACTTGATTACTCAAAATGAAGCAAGTAGGAAGCACACCATATACAAACACATGCAAGATACAAAACCCAACACATGCAAAGGGGTGAGTAACTTTCAATATAGATAAGTTGAGTACAAGTTACCCCAAGGAGGAACATTGGATATATGATAGACACAAGATAATTCAATTGACTTGACTTGAGAAAATATAATTGATGAAGATCCCTTAATTCTTCATGATATAGCCAAGTCTCCAATGCCCTCCAACAACACCTATTGTTCAAGTAATGGCTTGTTGGTCCCCAACCAAGTTGGGTCCTAAGAAGTTAGAAACAATAGGTTTGGCAACCCAAATGGTTCTTTTCTTGACACCACTTTGAGCACCAACAAATTTGGCAAACACATTGCCAACCTTATCCTTGCAAAGCGAATAAACATCTTCAATTATGATAGGGTTGGATGAGTTACCACTAGTGCATGAAGAAGATAGGTGACCCTTCTCATGACATATGTAGCAAGTTCTTTTCTTCACCTTCTTCTCACTTGATTTCTCCACAAGGGGAGCATTAGCTTGATTTTTCTTGGGAAGTGACCTTTCTTCAACTTGAGGTTGAGCAAGGGCTTGAACTTGAGACCGCTTCCCTTGTTGCTTCTCACTAAGTGCCTTTTTCTTCAAAGGGCAAGATCTAACATGGTGCCCTTCAATTTTGCACTTGAAGCAAACAATCTTGGCCAAATTCTTGACTTGTTCTTGGCCCTTCTTCTTCTTGTTTATCTTGGACTTGTTCTTGTTATTGGATTTGAATCCAAGTCCACTCTTGTCATTGGGGGATTTTTGCACACTCAAGATCTTATTGAGTGTGGACTTCCCTTCATGACGTTTTTCCAAGTCTTTCTTCAACGAAGTAACTTGGGCCTTGAGCTCTTTGATTTCCTCTACATGATTAGTGACAACACAAGTACTAGTGGAAGTAGAGGCTACATTGTTAGAGCAATAAGGCAAGGAGGGTAATTCATCACTAGATGTAGCAATAGTATGAGTGAATGAATTACTAGTACTAGAACATGGCAATATAGCATTTTGGGAAATAGTGCTAGTGCCCACATGAGGCTCACAAGATGTTACCTTTGTAGATATAGCCTCATGAGCTAACTTTAGGCGAGCATGGGACACTAGAAGATCCTCATTAGAGCTAGATAGCTTTTCATGAATTTCTTCCAATTTCCCATACTTGCTAGTTAGCAATTCAAGTTGAGCCCTTAGCTCAACATTCTCCTTCAAAATAGATGCTTCACAAGAAGTAGAGTTAGTAGCACAAGCATCATTATCATTATGAATAGGAGAAGACAACTTGGCAAGAGCGATGTCACGTTCTTTAGTGAGTTTAGAAATAATTTCATTACATGACTCCTCAATGGATTCAAGCTTCTCCTCAAGAGAAACCCGAAGCTCTTGCTCTTCCTCTAGAGCATATTTTAAATCATGGATATCATTGGCATACTCACGCTCAAGAGAAAACATTTTATCAATTTGTTCTTCCTTCATCTCAATGAGTTTCGTGCTCTCAATAGCACAACTCATGATTTCAAAGAAGTTGGGCAAAACATTTTTATGGTTATGCAAAGCATCAAAGACCACCTTACCCTTCTTGTTTAAATACTCAATATAGTCTTCTTCATTTTCCTCATCCTCACCATTGTCCTCAACATCATTATGATTTGAAGACCTAGCCATAAGGCATATGTTGGAACCGTGAGAAGAAGAAGATGAAGAAATACTTGAAGCTCCATTCAAGACCTTGTCTTGGCCCAAAGACTCTTCGATTTCCTCTATATGGTTAGCATCGCAAATACTAGAGGAAATAGAAGCATTTGTATCATGGCAACAAGACAAAGCAAGCATATCATCATGAGATTTATTCAAGAAATTTACACATGATATGCAAGGACTATCAACACAAGCATGTAAAACATTTATGGGGCTACAAGTGTTTAAGTCCAAAGATGAAGCATTGCAATAAGATAGAGATGAAGGATCATCAAAAGTAAGCATACTATCACCATTGCAAGTTTCATCACCACTCACCATATCATTACCTTGTGTCTTGCCACACTTTGGTGAAGTGGATGAAAGTTCATCGCGGCCGGAAGTGGAAGGAATACAATCATCCCCAATAATCTTGGACACACCATATTTTTCTTGAAGCTTTGTCCATATCTCATGAGCGCTCCGAAAAGGCGTGATGGAGAAGGTAACTACATTGCTCAAAGCATTAACCATCACATGAGTAGCTTGAGCATTGAGATACAAGTTTTTCTCATCCTCTAAAGATAGATTTTGAGTATCCTTTGGAGGAGAAAAACCCGCATCCACAATTCGCTCCATAGATGGGTCCATGACCCGAAAATAATTAAGCATGTGAATTTTCCAAGTATCATAATTTGTGCCATCAAATATAGAAGTGTTATTGTGCACTAATCCCCTAGCCGACATCTTTGCTCTCAAAGCGGTGAAGCCTAAAATGAGAGACCGGGCTCTGATACCAATTGAAAGGACACAGATGTCGCCTAGAGGGGGGGGTGAATAGGCGATATCAAATTTTACGAATGGCTTGAACAAAAGCGGAATTAAACTAGCGTTTATTTTGTCAAGCACACAAGACCTAAATAAACTAGGTTCACCTATGTGCACCAACAACTTATGCTAAGCAATACAAGTAACAAGGTGATAGCAAGATATATGACTTCAAGCACGAAGGCTATCACAATGTAAAGTGCATAAGTAAAGAGCTCGGGTATAGGAATAACCGAGGCACGCGGAGACGATGATGTATTCCCGAGTTCCTCCCTTGAAAGAGAGTACGTCTCGTTGGAGGGGTGTGGTATCGCCACAAAGGCCTAACCAACGCCACAAAGGCCTCACCCTATTCTCCGGTGTGAGCTTGTGCCACAAAGGCCTAGCTCACTCTTCCACTAAGGGGTTCCTCAAGGCGGAACCGGGCCTTTACACAAAGCTTGGGGCACGCATCCACAACTTAATTGGAGGCTCCCAAGAATAGCCACAAAGGCACCATAAAGCCACAAAGCCGTCTAGGGTTCTAAGAACCCAAGAGTAATAAGCTCACAAACTTTCACTTACTCGAATCTCCGGGGAGAACTCAAACCGATGCAACTTATGCAATGGCAAGAGCACACAAGGTGCTCAAATCCTTCTCACTCAAATCCTACCAAAGCAACTAATGCTATGGAGAGATATGAGAGGAAGAACAAAGGAAATCCACAAAGAACTCCAAGATCTAAATCCACAAGAGGTTCCCCTCACTAAGAGGAGATTTTGATTGGTGGAAAGATAGATCTAGATCTCCTCTCTCTTTTCCCTCAAAAATATGCAAGAATCATGGGAGGGATTGAGAGATGGGCAAGCTTTCCAAGGTCAACAATGGTGGGAGAGAGAGAAAGAGAGGAAAAATGAGCTAGCAGCCCTTGGGGAAGAAGGGGGTCCTTTTATAGGTCCTCCCCACGAAATATGACCGTTACAGCCATTTAGACCGGCTAAAGCCGGACTTAACACCGGCTAAAGCCGGCCAGACCGGCTAAAGCTGGACAAAAATCCGGACTGAAACAGAGACGCAATCGAGCGCCCCGGTCCGGCTATTTCCGGCCCTGGGCCGGCTAAAGCCGCCCCTCCTGAAACTGGCAGAAACACCAAAACGAAAACGGCAATAACTTGAGCATCCGGACTCCGTTTTCGATGATCTTGGGCTCGTTGGAATCACAACAACAAGCTCTACAACTTTATGAAGAGAAACATCATAGTCCAACAAAGGAGGATAAAACCAAATGATGAAAGGTTTGACCTCTCTTCGAAGACAAACCGGTAAAACCTCCAAACACCAAAAATGCAAGAAGTGTTCCATACGGATTCCGTTTTTGATGAGCTAGAGCTTGTCATGGAAACAACCACAAGCTCTAGAACCTCACATGGATAAAACCCAAATAAGAACCAAGAAAGATGATGCCAAGTATGCAAAGGTTTGAGCTCTCTCCGAACGATACGATTAAGTTACTCACTCGAGAGCCCCTCTTGATAGTACGACTACCGATCCTATAACCCGGTCTCACAACTAACACCATAAGACCGGTAAGAAAGAAACCCTATCAATATCATACCTTTGCCTTGAGTATTCCACTTGAGGTGGATAATGACGATCTTGATCTTCTCAAGTTGGACCACCTTTCTTGATTGAGCTTGCTTGGTGAAGTCTTGCGGATTGCTCCCCCATACTCTACTATGGAAGAGACTCTCTTTAAGCATATCTTCACATATCCATGATCACAATATAGATGGCACGCTTCAAGCATATGTTCTCTTCTAGTTGCTCATCTTGAACTTGCGCTTTGACTTGATCAATCCTCGAATCAATTCTTCTTTCTCCATAATGATGGTGTCTTGAGGATACACATGAGAGCTCACTCAATCTTATTCTTCAAGACACACTTCACATAAGCTCAAATCCCTTAAGACCAATCTTTGGATCACTCCTTGAATAACACCTTGGTCAACACATAATCTTCTTCTTACAACCTTGACTCCAACAAATAGTTCAAGCATTGTCTATGGACAAGTCCTACACATATGACTCAATACAACCATTAGTCCATAGGGATTGTCATTAATTACCAAAACCACACATGGGGCTCGATATGATCTTTCAACAAGTATGTGGGTATAGCCTTTTGAAGGAGGAAAAGGACCCATAAAGTCAAATCCCCAACAATCAAATGGTTCAATAACAAGAGTGTAATTCATAGGCATTTCATTACGTATAGAAATATTCCCAACTCTTTGACATTCATCGCAAGATAAAACATACCTTCTAGCATCTTTAAAGAGGGTTGGCCAATAAAAACCTGATTGTAGAACCTTTTGTGCGGTTCTATCTCTAGCATGATGTCCTCCATAAGCGCTTCCATGGCACTTTCTCAATATTTCTTGTTGCTCATATTCCGGTACGCATCTTCGCATAATACCATCAACTCCTTCTTTATATAAGTGTGGGTCATCCCAAAAATAATGCCTCAAATCATAGAAGAATTTTCTTCTTTGCTGAGCTGTAAAGGTTGGGGGCAAATACTTGGAAACAATAAAGTTAGCATAATCAGCATACCAAGGAAGGTCTCGCAAAGTTACATTTAAAGCAGCCAACTGTTCATTTGGAAAACTATCATTAACAGGAATAGGATCAAAAGAAATGTTTTCTAATCTAGACAAATTGTCAGCCAGAGGATTTTCAGCACCTTTCCTATCTACGATATGCAAATCAAACTCTTGTAAAAGTAACACCCATCTAATAAGCCTAGGCTTAGCATCCTTCTTAGTCATAAGATATCTAATAGCAGCGTGATCAGTATGAATAGTAACTTTAGAATCAACAATGTAAGGTCTAAACTTATCACATGCAAAAACAATGGCAAGAAACTCTTTCTCAGTAGTAGCATAATTCTTCTGAGCAGCATCAAGAGTCTTACTAGCATAATGAATAACATTCAACTTATTATCTACGCGCTGTCCAAGAACAGCACCAACAGCAAAATCACTAGCATCACACATAATTTCAAAGGGTAATTCCAATCAGGTGGTTGAATAATAGGAGCAGTAATTAAAGCCTTCTTAATAGTTTCAAAAGCTTCCTTACAATCATCATCAAAGACAAATGGTACATCTTTTTGAAGAAGATTAGTAAGAGGCTTTAAAATCTTAGAGAAATCTTTAATAAACCTCCTATTGAAACCAGCATGACCAAGAATACTACGAATACCTTTAACATCTCTGGGATAGGGCATTTTCTCAGTTGCCTCAACTTTTGCTCTGTCAACTTCAATATCTCTTTCAGAAATTTTATGTCCAAGGACAATTCCTTCATTTTCCATAAAGTGGCATTTCTCCCAATTAAGAACAAGATTAGTTTCTTCATATCTCTGCAAAACTTTATCAAGATTGTGCAAACAATTATCAAAAGAAGTTCCATAGACGGAGAAGTCTTTCATGAAAACCTCCACAATTTCTTCACAAAAGCCATGAAAAATAGCAGACATGCATCTTTGAAAAGTAGCAGGAGCATTACATAAACCAAAAGGCATGCGCCTATAAGCATAAGTTCCATAAGGACAAGTAAAAGTGGTTTTCTCTTGATCTTCCTTTCTAACCGCAATTTGAGAGAAACCGGAATAACCATCAAGAAAACAAAAGTGTGACTTCTTAGACAACCTTTCTAACATCTGATCTATAAACAGTAAAGGATAATGATCTTTCTTAGTAACCTTGTTAACTTTTCTATAATCAATGCACATCCTATAACCAACTACTACCCTTTGAGGAATAAGCTCGTTATTCTCATTAGGCACAACAGTCATATCTCCTTTCTTAGGAACATAATGAACAGGACTAACCCATTGACTATCAGCAATAGGATAAATAATACTAGCATCAAGGAGCTTTAATACCTCATTTCTTACCACATCCTTCATCTTGGGAATTAGGCGGCGTTGATGCTCCACAACCGGCTTCGCATCTTTCTCCATGTTAATAGCATGCTGACATAAAGTGGGACTAATTCCTTTTAAATCATCAAGAGTATATCCCATAGCTCCTCTGTGTTTCCTCAATATCTCCAATAACCTTTCTTCTTCCTTTCTTGAAAGCTTAGAACTAATAATAACAGGATATATTTTCTTATCATCTATATAAGCATATTTAAGATCATCAGGTAAAGGTTTTAATTCAAAAACAGGATCTTCCTTAGGTGGCAAAGTGGTACCAAGATCCTCCACAGGTAAATTGTGCTTGATCAACGGTGGTTGATGAAGAAGAATATCGTCAATCTCTTCTCTTTCCTTACTGAAAACATCGCTCTCATGATCTTCCATGAATTGCTGCAAAGCATTATTAGGAGCAAGAGCAATAGAAGCAAGCTGTTCAACTCGAAAATTTTCATTAGGCGTGTCATTTTCATAAGAAGTCTTAGCAAACTTGGAAAAATTAAACTCATAAGACTCTCCATTAAACTTAGTAAAAAAAATCTCCTTCTTACAATCTATCACGGCGCCACAAGTATTCAAAAAGGGTCTACCAAAAATAATAGGACAAGTTGTACTAGCCTCCTTACCAAGTACTAAAAAATCAGTGGGGTATTTAGTCTTACCGCATATAACTTCCACATCTCGAACAATACCAAGTGGCCAGACAGTCTCTCTGTTAGCAAGCTGAACAACCACATCAATATCTTCAAGTTCACAAGCGCCAATCTCATGCATAATTTCTTTGTAAAGCTCTAAAGGAATGGCACTTGCACTAGCACCAATATCACATAAACCATAATAGCAATGATCTCTAATCCTGACAGAAATAATAGGAACACTTGTTTTCCTATGCCTTTTAAGATGAGAGATAATGTTAGAAGCATCTTCATAAAAAAGAATATATTCATCCCCTACATCTTTAGTAACAATGTCCTTCAATATAGCTATAGGAGACTTAATAGTAATTTGCTCATCAGGCTCTGCAGCTTTCTTAGTGCTTTTATTAGACACACTTACCAAAGTAGAATACTTTTTTACCTTAGCAGGGAAAGGTGTCTTCTCAAAATAAGGTTCAGGCACAATGCTATCAATAGTACAAACTTCAGTAGCTGTAGCAGGAATATGACTAATAGAATCTTTATAAGGCGCATGATATTTGTTCTAATCTTTCTTTGGAACATCAAGATAAGAGGCAAAGGCCTTAAGACAATTAGCAAGTATTTGAGAATCAAGACCATAAGCAATGCTAACACTATGAAAGTCATCAGTTCCCATAAAAGTTTTAATGCATTCATAATCATAATTTATACCTGACTTCCTACCTTTGTCGTTTTCCCATCCTTCAGCATTCTCTTGTATACGGTCAAGAAGTTTCCACTTAGCATCTTCTTTCATATGAGTAAATGATCCAAAGCAAGAAGCATCCAAATAATCCTTATCAGGAAGAGTAAGCCACACATAAAAATTGTCAATAACAATATTATTGGGGAGCTCATGAATGGGGCATTTGAGCATTAGTAACTTCAATCTCCCCCACGCTTAGGCAATACTCTCTCCATCATGAGGCCAAAAGTTATATATCTGATTACGATCTTTATGAATTTCACTTGGAGGATAAAACTTGGAATAAAAGAGAGGTATAATTTCCTCCCATACAATAGATGGACCATCTTGGAGCAGTCGATACCACTCCTCAGCTGTGCCTTTCAATGATAAAGAGAATAGCTTCTTCTTGACCTGGCTTGGTGAAATACCTGCACACCTGAACAACTCGCATAATTCATGTATAAATAGTAAGTGATCTCCCGGATGGACAGTTCCATCTCCTGAATAGCAGTTATCCATAACACGCCCAACAATTTTCGTAGGTATTTTAAAAGGGGCTAATTCAGCAGGTGGTGGTGGTGGTGGTTCATCCACATGTGCAGCAGTAGTAGAAGTGTTCCCAAATAGGAAACCAAATGGAGAGTTCTCCATAGCAAAGTAAAATAAAAGTAAAAGACAAAAATAAAAACAATACTCACAGCGACGGTTACCTTTACCAATTCCACTCTTCAATAGCGCTTCACTCCCCGGCAACGGCGCCAGAGAATAGTCTTGATGACCCACAAGTATAGGGGGTGTATCGTAGTACTTTCGATAAATAAGAGTGTCAAACCCAACGAGGAGCAGAAGGTGTTGACAAGTGGTTTTGATCAAGGTTTCACTGTAAATACTAGCAAACGGGTTTTCAGGGGTATTTGGTAGTGCAAATAAATAAAGTACGAGTAAATAAAAGACAGTAGTAATAATTGCAGCAAGTGGCCCAATCCTTTCTTCAGCAAAGGACAAGCCGGATGTGTAACTTATGATGACCAAACGTTCTCGAGGACACACGGGAGTTTCTGTCAAGTGCTTTCGCTTCATTCTGCTAGATAATCTTTACTGGTTTGATAAGTGTTATGGGGGTGAACCTGTGCTAGCGCACTACCCTTACTAGGATAAATACACACTTGTGATTATATCCCTTGCAAGCATCCGCAAATACAAGAAAGTAATTGAGATAAATCTAACCAGAACCTTAAACTATAAGATCCTACGCTCCCTGGTACAATGGTTTCCCAACGGAGGTTTAGGTTTCTGTCACTCCAGCAACCCCACAATTGGTAGCCAAATACACAATGCATCTCACTAGGCCCATAAATGGTGAAGTATCATGTAGTCGACGTTCACATGACACCACTAGTGAAATAGCACCACAACAAATAAATATCAAACCATTAAATATTACTCAACATAATTCCACTACTAACGACTTGACTTCTCCCATGTCCTCAATTACTAAACGAACTACTCACAAGACATCATATGGATCATGATCAGAGGTGAAATAATGGTAAATAACAATCTGAACATAAACCTTAATTCAACGGTTCCACTCAATAGCATCAACCACAAGAGTAATCAACACCGGGAAAGTTTCCCCTAAGAATTTGACAAGATTCAACTCAAGATGTTACAGCGGGATGGCGAGGTGATGGTGGAGATGAAGGTGCTGGTGATGGAGATGATGATGATCCCGATGAAGTCCGGTGCGATGGTGATGACGATGGCGACGATCTCCCCTCTCCGGGGAGGAATTTCCCCGGCAGATTTCTCCCTGCCGGAGAGCTTTTCTCTCTCTAGTGTTTTCCGCCCCGCAGAGGCGGCGGTGTCTATCTCTGAGCCCCCCCTTGACTTAGGTTTTCGGGGACGATGAGGTACGCGAAGGGGCGAGACCTGGAGTGGGCCAGGGTGCCCTCACACAGGGCCGGCGCGGCCAGGGGCCAGGCCGCGCCCCCTATGTGTGAGGCTGCCCTCTGGCTCCTCTCGACTCCTCTTTCTGGCTTCCGGAGTCTTTTGGTAAAATATAATTTTCTGGTATTTTTCTGGAATTTTTCTGATCTTCCGAAATATGGTGTCTTGATGGTCCTTTTCCAGCAGAATCCTGACTCCGGCAGCAAATCCTCAAATAATCATCAAATATGTAAAAACAGAGGAAACAACATAAGTATCATCTCTAAATATGAAATATATCAATGAATAACAGTAAATTATGATACAAAATAGTGATGCAAAATGGACGTATCAGCCGCCCGCCAAGATCTCGTCGAGACCATGGGCGAGCACCACCAAGTAGATGGCTGGAACGCATCTAGGCCCGACCCCACATCGCCTTAGCAGCCCCGAAGGCCGCCACACCCGAGCAGAAGGGCCTCCGCCCCTCATCCTAGCCATCGCACGCCGCCACGGGAGGAGATATCCCCTGCCGCCGCCATCCGCTGTTGAGGCCTAGCCTAGCAGCCTCCTTCGACGGCGACGAGGGAGGGAAGGGGTGGGTGAAGGGGGTGACTGCAACATTTAATGACCATGTACCATATACGTGATTCTCTAGGCTGGGCTCTTTTTGTGCGCATGCCCCTTTATCTCTCACTCTCTCTCTCACACACTCCCTCAAAAAATCAACATTTAGATACAAGACAGAGATCCTAAAACACGTATACAAGACAGAGACGACACAACCACCATGGGCAAAAATTTGTAAATTTTCAGTAGAAGGGCGGATTTTATTAATCAATCTGGTGGATTATACCACACGACAAAATAGCTCTCTAATATCATAAATTACGTTCAAGGTTGTAGTCTCGAGCATCATCGTCCGCATCTTAGGTTCAACACATACAATATTTGGTCAATATAAGTTTTCTTATGCAAAGGCGCTAGACCCTAAGGATGATAAAGGTTTGATTTTTGCAAAGTACAAGGCCCTTTTTGCAAATGTATCACCAATCAATTTATTTGTCCAGGCCATGGAGTTTTAGCTCCCGAGAGTATATGCTCTAGGATGAACAGTAAATTCAACAAAAACTAGAATAAAAATCTAAAATAAAAATGTGGTGTACTTGTTTTTATTACCATGGCTCAAATTTGTGCAAATTTTCATGCAAAAATCAACATGTATGTTTTGTCAATAAAAAGAGAAAGTTTGATGCTCTAAACAAGCAACAAATTTGGCACTCGATTTATCTTTTTTATCATAGGTTGCAACATATGCGTTTTGTCCATCAAAATTTGTAAACAACCAACATGCTCTTGAGGTGCCGAGATGCATTTCCGGTCCTTTTCCATCCAATGGCCTAGATACTACATGAGTGTTAGCACTTTTTTTGTCTCCTCAATCCTAAATCAGTTAGGGGCGCCGGAGAACATTTCGGTGCAACGGTGGTTATGGTGCTATGGGTGCACCTGACATCTGCTAACATATCTAGACGTTTCAAATATATATAGGAAAAAATAGAGTACACGTAAACAATGTTTATGAACATAATAGGAATTTTCCAACCCTAACCTGAAACTACATCTTAAGAAACAAAAAGATAAATTTAGTACCTATAGTGAGAACAAAAGATTATAAACTAAATCACATGGAGAGGAGATTTCTGGCTCCTGGGCACCAATGATCCCACTATTTTAAAAAAATTGAAAATCGTCTTTACAAGTTTCAAAAAGAATTGAAAAATATTCAGATGTGGCCAACTGTTTTTCTCGGAAACGTGCAAAAAATTATGTTCAAATACCTGTTAGTTTGTGCTGCACAAAAAAATACAAATGTGTAGATTTAACTATGCATTTTTCAAATCTACAAATTGTATATAGGAATGCATTCTCAGGAATGGATGGGCAATACTAAGTGAAAAGGTTAGATAATGATGCCAAAGCTAGGCACGCGATGGATAGTGATGCATGGGCGGTTTGGTCCAGCACGTACTACACCAACCGCACTGCACTGAAGTAACATGCATGTGTCTTGCTCGGTGGCCTCTCACGGGCGCGCTCAACACGAGCTCGAGCTGCATGCTTGCGTTTGTACGCATGCATGCTAGGTGTCGTGTCAGGCATCTCTATAGCTTAGATCTGTCCATTTCCTTCCGGCCCCACCTAAGCTGCCACCTAAGCTGGCCACATATGCTTGCAACACACTCACATGCGTGCGTCCCAGACTCCCAGTCCAACATACAGATGTGCAAAGCCTTGTAAAGCGCGCATATGAATCCAGATTAATGCATATACGATCGGAGTGGAATTGAATTTCCTTACATTCTATTTTTATTCTTTGCAGAACACGCAAATGCTCATATTCTTTGATGAAAATTAACATGTTTGACACACACTACAATCATGAAATTCCAGTTTTATTGCTGATGTGTTGTTGTCTCGTGGACAAAGCAGGAGGCGAAAATCCATAAGAGATGTCTTCCCCTCTTCGGTTTCTTATAGCGTCATCGTCATGGCGGTCTCTTTGGGTCCTATACGTCAACACGGAATCATCGTAAACCCTAAACCCTTAGCGACCTTAAACCCTCAGCATCTTGGTGATTTCTTTAGCCGTAGAACCCTAAATGCATCGTACGATAGTTGTAGATGTTCAGTGAAAGCACGGTGGATCGAGGAGCGACAACCCCGACTTCAACCTTTGTTAGTTAGACTCACCATATCGATGCACGAGAAACAATCTCATATCACTGACTTCAGGGTAATGTCCTTTCTTTTGTGTCTCATGTTCTTTTGATGGTGGATTTTTCCCTAGGCAAACAAGTATTTGTAGTACATGATAGGGTGGATGAAGGACATCGCTATAGATATGCGTGGCAATTCATTAAGATAGCTGGAAAAATCAATTTTGCTAATTCTGATTTCTGAGTGGACTAAGAAGAGAGGTGGAGCAAAGATTTGAGACTGAGAGGGGCTTATTGTACCGTATTAGTGCTAGAAGCGTCATAAAGGGGGCTGAAATGTTTAAACAATCTTGAAAATTGTTTTATAATGTCTAAATTTCCTTACACTCCATCTTTGCCTAGTCCTAGATTGCTGGATTGTATCGTTCCTTGTTGTTTAGGAGATGCACATGTGTTGAAAATGGAAATATTTCAATTGCACTTGAGTTGCAACTGGAAAAACTGGCATGATAGTTGCACATGGGTTACAAATGATATTTCTGTGAAATCATCTGACTAGAATTTTAGTCAATTCTCCGCACTAATCACTACAAAAAAATTTACAAGAGTTCACGACACCGTACCGGATGTAATTACTTAGGGTTTTAGGTTTATTGTTTCGGCATATTTGTCTGATGTGGATAACTGACACAAAATCGAATATTTACTGAAAATCATTACAATTGTATTGTCTTCATACAGTATTAGGTTCATCACATGGTACTCCCTCGGTTTTATGTACTTCGCGCCCTTGGTTTAGTTAAAGTCAAATTTAGTAAAGTTTTACTAAGAATATAGAAACATATGTCAACATCCATAGTACCAAAATTGCATAATTATGAAAATATAATTTATGATGATTTCAATACCATATATTTTATATTATAAATATTGCTATTTTTAAATATTTGAAATTTATAATGTATGACTTTAACTTAACCTAGAACGCGAAGTAAATAAAAACATACGGCAGCGACGATGTTAAATTTAGCTGAATATTATTTGCAGGTTTTCATGTTTCCCACATCTTTTCCATTTTGGGGTAACCGATGTCGTGAAACAGAGGGAATAATTTCCTGTACGTACACTTATGTTGGCATAACCAGCTAGATACGCACTCGGAGGGGAAAAAAGTATATATATGCAGGGCCGGAGGGAGGAGACCGATCCATGTGTAGATGCATCATGATCCATGGATATACCACTTGTCATGCTGCACTAGCTTGGCGCCATGCCCATTCAGAGATTGTTTGATAAAAAGCCATAGCGAGCTGCTCACTCCCTGTTCCAGACACATGCTGGCAGGACAGGAGCTGGTCGAGTAGCAGAATTAATGGCGCCGCAGCCGCATTCTGATAGGCACCGCAGCCGCTGGTCCTGCTGGGCGGTGCGTGGAATAGTGATAGTGCTTGTGAGCCTGAGCGGCGGGGGCGGCGGCGACGCCCTGAGCCTTGACCACTACCGCCAGAGCTGCCCGAAGGCGGAGGCGGCCGTGACGGCGGCGGTGAAGCAGGCCATCGCCAAGGACCGCACAGTCCCCGCCGGCCTGCTCCGCCTCCACTTCCACGACTGCTTCGTCAGGGGCTGCGACGGCTCCGTGCTCGTCGACTCCACGTCCAACAACAAGGCGGAGAAGGACGGCCCCCCCAACGCCTCCCTCCACGCCTTCTTCGTCGTCGACAACGCCAAGGCCGCCGTCGAGTCCCTCTGCCCGGGCGTCGTCTCCTGCGCGGACATCCTGGCCCTCGCCGCCCGGGACGCCGTCGCGCTCTCCGGGGGCCCGTCCTGGGCGGTCCCGCTCGGCCGCGGCGACGGCCGGGTGTCGCTCGCCAGCGACACCACCTCGTCGCTTCCCGGTCCCGGGGCGACCTTCGACCAGCTGAAGCAGGCGTTCCACGCGGTGGGGCTGTCGGCCAAGGACCTCGTCGTGCTCTCCGGCGCCCACACGCTGGGCTTCGCGCACTGCTCCTCCTTCGAGACCCGCATCCGCGGCTTCCCGCGCGGCGGCGGCGCCGACACCGCGGCGGACCCAGCGCTCAGGCCGTCGTTCGCGGCGACGCTGCGGAGGGCGTGCCCGGCGAACAACACGGCCAGGGGCGCCGGGGCCTGGATGGACCCGACGTCGGCGGCGTTCGACAACGCATACTTCAAGATGCTGCAGAGCGGCCGCGGCCTGCTGGCGTCAGACGAGGCCCTGCTGACGCACCCCAAGACGCGGCGGATGGTGGCGCTCTACGCGGCGTCGCAGGGGAAGTTCTTCGAGGCCTTCGTCAGCTCGATGCTGAGGATGAGCGCGCAGAACCAGCCCGGCGAGATCAGAGCCAACTGCAGGCGACACAACTAGCCTGTTCTTGCCTTACATTGCATAGGTGTACCGTGTATGTACTATTTGTTCGTTCTGATTACCATCCACGATAACTGTACGTCTTGTACTTAGCGTGTGGGCAATCAAACAAAAGTACAATCAATTCAAACTTCTAATCAGGTTTCAGGGCCAATGATATATATAGATGGAAATGAGTGAGTGAAGATTTGGTGCACATGGGCACTAGTGATCTCGTTTCTAAAAAAAATCGAAATTTATATTTATAAATTTCAAAAAATCTAGAAAAAAAAATCTTGGTGTAGCCAACTATTTATTCCGCAAACATGCAAAAAATTACGTTCAAATACTTTGTATTTTGGGCTACACAAAAATAACAAATGTCTAGATCTGAGTACGCATATTTTCAAGTCTACAAATTTTACTCGATTTGTTATTTTTGTGTAGCCCACAATACAAAGAATTTCATAATAAAAAATTTATGTCCAGATTTATTTCATAATTTTTTATAACTTAAAAATATGTTTTTAAATTGTTTTAAATGACCGAGATCACTGGAGCCCGGGAGCCAAAACCACTTTCCGGTATATGTACTGATAGCTTACTCCTTACTCCTTGTAATCTCTAGCAGACCTAATTATCCACGCGCGCAACTCTCATAAAAACCACCGATTTGCAGTTTCGCAAGGAAAAAAGGGCCAGAACAGACCTGTATTTACGTCCGACTTGCACATTTCTATATCCGCGGGCAAAACCGAACGTAACCCCCATCCCTTGCAAGGCATTGGCGGGAGGGAATTTTCAGCCCGCATTTCTCCCGCTTTCGCCATCTTGGGGTTGATGATGCGGAGTATGATGAGGGGGAAGAGGATGAGCTGAAGGAAGTGGACGAGGGAATCAGGGAACATATGAAGATGTCGCAAATAAGAGAGCATCAACTATGAGGATATCAAACTATATGGTCTCAAATAGGTTCCTCATGCTTGGCATCATCGTGGCTCTACACTCTTTGCTTACGGTTTTGTTGCATTGAAAGTTGACACTTCATTATTTCTTCTTCAGCGGCCTAACAATAAATTGCCATTACTCTACCTATGCTGAGCTTTCAGAAAGAAGAAGTGGTGGTTGCTTGAGACTACCGATTGTAAGTGAACTTCCTTTCTCGTTATTTTAGTTTTAAACATTGAGTTCCTTATGATTTTGGTTTCTTGCTCGATGACGATCAAGGTTTAAGCTTGGAGATGTTGATGGCTGTGAAAAACAACCATATTTATCCATGTTTAAAACCTGATGTGAGTCAAGTAAGTGATGAAATATCTCTCTCGCCTTGCTACTAATGACTAATTATTTTAAAGATGTGCAAATCCTTTCTTTTATTTTTTGTTTGCAAATTTGGACACTTTCTAAATGAGATTAAGGCTAATTAATAAAGAATTACGAATTGCCAATATTTCTAAGTCAAAGAGGCCATTGAGCCAAGCGGCAAAAGTTTCCAAAAAGGCTAGATTTATCAAAAAAATACAATGAAGGAAGCGGCCAATGAGCGAATCGCTAGAGTCGTACACCGATATCCCGAACGGCCAATGCGGGTTGAACCCGTGGGCTCAGCCCATTTCTTTATTGTTTCTGACACCAAACCCACACCGGGCACGCAAATCCTGGGTCCTCCTGTACTACGACCTGGTCGATCGCGACGAGACGCCGCACACCTCCTGCGTGTTGAATGGGCCGGCCCACCATCCCTCTCCTTCTTCTTCCTTCCTCTCCTTCTTCTTTCTCCAGCCGCCATCGCCACCACCGCCACCGATTCTTTCCTCTCCCTCGGCCAACCCTCGATTTCCCCCTCTCCGGCAGCCTCCTTCTCCGGCGTCGGCGAGCTCCCCCACCCCCAACCCTAAGATCCCCTCACCCCCACCCTAAGTTCCATAGCTTGCTCCGCCGCCTCCACCGCGGCCAGGCCGCGGCGTCGGCGGCTTCGTGGCGCCGCCGCGGCATCACCGTCCCGGCCCTCCCCGGCCATCTTCTCCATCGTCGGTGCCGCCCCTCGCCCGGTTCTCCGCTGGTGAAGCCTCCTCTGTTCGGTTGCTTTAATATTCGCGCTAACGGGCCGGCACGGGGTTTGCGGCGAGCGCGTAGGCTCCGACCTGGTCGGAACATAGGGTTTGCCCAAATCCTTTACTCCAACTAGGTCGACAGGTACGACGTGCTGCACAACCCCACACGGGTGTGGGCCGGCCCATTAACACAGCTCATGATAGAGGAAGATATTATGGACTAAGGGTGTGTTCGGTTCGGGAACGAAGTGGAATGGAATGTAATGGTTCCGTTCCACTAGAATGGAATGGTTCCATTCTCGTGTTCAGTTGAACCAAAAAGCAGAATGGAACGGTTCCGTCCGGTGTTCAGTTGAGACAAATATGTAGAATGGAATGGCTAGATTTATAGTTCAGACAGTCAATTTACGCTAATCACTTTCATATATACAAAATAATATATTGCCAAAATTTACTATTTATATAGCTATATTCAAGAAAAAGAATATTTTTCAGTCTAAGAATATTTTTCAGTCTAAGACAGTCAATTTACGCTAATCACTTTCTTCCCTGCCTGCCCTTTTGCTAGTCGCCGCCTGCCCGCTGCCGGCCGCCGCCTGCCCGCCGCCGCCTGCCCGCCGCCGGCCGTCGCCCGCTCTCTGGCCGCCGCCCGCCCGCCCGCTGGTCTGGCCGCCCGCCGCCGCCCGCCTGCCTCCTGGTCTGGCCGCCGCCCGTCGCCGCCTGCCTCCTGGTCTGGCCACCCGCCGCCGCCCGCCTCCTGGTCTGGCCGCCGCCCGCCGCCGCCTGCCTCCTGGTTTGGCCGCCACCAGCCGCCGCCCGCCTCCTAGTCACCATCGCTCGATTTTACTGGCCGCCGTCGTCTGTTTTCTCCATGCGCCAAGGAGCACGGGATGGGATTAGGGCTGGGAGGGAACGCGAACTGATTCTTTTTCCCCCGTGACACAGCGATTAGCGGGAGGGAACGCGCACATTCCACCGATTCGGTGGAATGACCTCGTTCCGCATCTACCGAGAATATTCCCTTCTCTGGAACCACTTCGTTCCATTCCATTTTCTAACCGAACACGAGAACGAGCTCTAGGTGTGGAACCGTTCCATTCCGTTCCACTTGGTTCCACCAACTGAACACACCCTAACTGATCGTCACGGGGCATGCATGTGGCTGCGTCAACTTCTTCTTCTTTCACGCACGCACGCACGCACGCATGCGACGGAGAGTGTTTCACGTACTCATCTTTGGGTAACCGATGCCCCCGTTGCCGTGAAACAGAGGGAATAAAACCAAAACGACGTACTCTGTATCAAATTTAGATAAATTCGAAAACCTGCAGTTTATAGAATACGCAATCAGGAAACTGATTCTAGCTAGACCTAGCGCCGCGCGCATTATATATCTCCACTTCCGTTGGGCTCGATCGTGGAAGCTGCTGCTGCGGCTAGTAACAAATTGCTCTCGTGCCTGATCCGATTCCAGAATCCTAATACGATTCGAGCTCCACTACGAGGCGGATTAGACTAGTCACAATGGAGAGTATCATAGACTAGTATCATGCATATGATACTACTTTATGATACTACTTCCATAATGGATAGTATCATAAGTGTGGTAACTAAAGGAGTTTCATTTATTATTTTGTGGGATCTATCCTAGTACTTCAACATTGTGATCAATTTGTGGCATGTACCAAAATAAAATTTTGTTTATTGGTACAGATGGATAAATCTGAAAATAAATTACAAGGTAGATGCATATCATATATAGATGCATTGTCTGGTAATGTAAAACTAAGCGAACGGACCATCAGGTGCTGGGGTGTACATTGGTCCTGTAAAATATCATAATTCGTGCGGAAAATCTGTAAATAAATTACAAGGTAGACATTATAAAATTGCTACTGTCTTTTGCCTCACAACTAGCAGTTCAATTCGGCATTGTCTGGCAATGTAAAACTAAGCGAACGGAACAACAAACTAATGCGTATAGCCTGGTATGAAATAGTGCGGTGGTGGAGGCTGGAGAGGGATTGGCGCAGGAGCAAGGCGAGCGGAGGAGGAAGACTGAAAGGGAAAAGTAGTTTGGGGAAGATGCGTTCGGCCGCACCACACGGGATCGCTTTGCCATTAAAGAGTATCGGTAGCAGTGTCATGAGACTGTATCTACCTATGATACTGCAAGTCTCTCTCTCATCCTTTATTATGTGCCATGTCAGCGTTTTTGTCCAGCTGGACACTATGATACAGGTTATGGTACCAGCGTTGGGGCTAGCCTTACATCTCCGGCCTCAGTTTCGCGTGTAATTTATTTGCAGCGGCACGGACGATCTAGGAACTGTAAGAAATATAAGCAGCACAGACAAATCGATCCATCGGTCTGTCCAGATGAACTTTTGGGGAAACGAAGATTTCTTAGAGCGATTTGTTCGTATAAGCCAAGCGATCGATTTGCGATGGCCTTGCGATTCGCTTTGAAGAAAGCCTGCCCCTCGTTGGGCAGATCGGGAGCCCTCTTCCATGCGTCTGCTCCAACAGCTGCCGCCGCCGCCGCTCCGGCGGCCCGACTCTCGGTACGTATACAATGTTCTTGACTACTTCCTTTTTTTATTATTCGAAAGAAAATCTCTTATTTAGTAGTTATTATTGCTATGTTCAGTCGAATACCCTCACAAACAATGGAATATGCATTGTTTCCGCTCGTGATCGATTGAGTTTCTGATATTTCAGGATGGTGATAGAACGCTCAGTAATGTTTATCGTGGAGTTCTCCACCTCCACAAGAGCCTAAATATCTTTGCATTAGGGCCATTACTTTCTTATGCGTTAGGATGATACAGTTAAGATGATAAGAGAACTGAGCTCCAAGCTGAATGTCCGATAGCTGTGATGGTGGAGACACTTACGGGGTTCAGATCTAGGACCAGCCCACTACACGTTTCTCCTTGACTGAATGCTAGAGCTCCTATTCCAATTTCACTAAACAAAAAAAGCATGTTTCAACTAATAAAACAAATACTACTGTACTTACAATCTTGGACCGTGGCATTAATCTCAATTCTGAAATGTATGTTTATGACCTGTTTTTCCTTGGTTACGTCTCTAAATGGCCAAAACTGACCAAGCATGCCTCACCTTTTCAAGTGAATGCTAGATCTCCTATCCAAATTTCAAAAGTAGAAAAGAGACCATAAAAATAAAGTAATGTAATGTTGAATCCGGCATTAATCGCAATTCTCAAATGTATGTTTTCACTAGCTTTTTTCTTGGTGACGCTCTAAATGGCCAAACTGACCCTGTTGCGTCTCGCCTCCTTATAAGTGAATGCTAGAGCTCCTATCCGAATTTTAATGAATTAAACAACACACCTCAACTGGTTTTTAAAAAGTAGTTTGATGTTGTAGTTTTGCATTAGTCTCAATGCTCAAATTTATGCATCAACTAGTTTTTCTTGGTTATTTCTGAATGGCAAAACTGACATCGTACCTGACCTTTATTTTTTCGTAAATTACTTATCGTACGTGTGTGTTTTAATTGCTTATCCTGCCAAATGAATGCGGGCAACAAGGCAACTGAGCACATATCCATATCCTGCCAAAAATAAGCTGCCTCAGAATGGCATGCCCTCAATAAATATGAATCCCATGAATTCAGCATCTTTTTTTTAGAAAAACAGGGAACGCTCCCCGGTTCCATTATGAATAACGAAACCACAGCGTCTTTACACCACACAAAACCCAGCTCACACCCAAGTTTAGAAGCTTAAAGCCTCCTAATTATTACAAAACATGCACCAGGTGTCCACGACAACCTCTGCACAAACAGGAAACTAAACAAAGGAAGTTTTTCAGCTCTCATTTGACTCAGAGGGTAGCTCCAGCACTTCTACCAGCGGCCAGGTGATCAACCCATCACGACATGGACCGACTCATCATCAGGATGAGCCTGAAGGTAGTCCATCGACGCCCGGCCACCGTGCTGAGCTCCAGCCATCGTCGAACTCCAGGAGGAAATCCATCCAAAGGACTTGCAGATCATCCCGGCATCAGTTCCAACGGCCTCCTGAGTCTTTGAGTCAACATCTCTACAAATTGATCCACTTTCACCCAAACCTAGTCCTTGAATGGTACCCTCCAGCTTCTCAGGTAAGATAGTGCTAGACACCACACCTGTTTCATGTTTAACCATGTTTTTCTGTTAAACACAATACTATTTCTATTATTCCAAATGCTCCAAAGGATAGCAGATGAAACAAAATTAAACTGTAAATGTCTAGTATTACAAAGCCATCTGGAAGCAATGCTTAAAAAATCAGTAACTCTAATTCCAAACACATCAAAAACCAAATCCCATAACAGCTCAGACACTAAACACTCAAAGAAAAGATGTTTAACAGATTCTATTTCCTTACAAAGGCTACATTCCAAGGGTTTTGGCATTCCTCTTCTCCTAAGATTATCTCTAGTCATTACTTTATTTTGAGAGAAAAGCCATAAGAACACCTGGACTCTGGGAGGGATTTTTAGTTTCCAGACACTAGGCAGGAAAATATGTTCCACTCCCCTAAAATTAACTAGAGCATACATGGATTGGGACGAATAAACCCCATTAGACTCAAACTGCCAGATCAGTTGATCTTCAGAATCAGTAAAAGAAATAGAACTAGCAATCACTAAGATCTCCTGCCACTGTACTAGCAATTCAGCAGTAAAAG
The DNA here is from genome assembly GCA_007115705.1 of Dactylis glomerata. NCBI lineage: Eukaryota > Viridiplantae > Streptophyta > Magnoliopsida > Poales > Poaceae > Dactylis > Dactylis glomerata. Next base: position 1,681,099 of record QXEO01000298.1, read on the forward strand.
TTCTTCTAAAGGTACACCTTAATTGTGAACCATCCCACAATTCCTCAATAGTTTTGGTTTGCTGATTGACAATATAGTAAATGTCCCAATATTGAGTGGCCAGTGGGGAATTACCAAACCACACATCTTCCCAGAATTTTATAAGTTTGCCATTTCCTACATGCCACTTATACCCACATTTAACAGCTTGAGTAGCCCACATTACCCCTTTCCAGAAAATGGAGGGATGTGTGTCCCGACACCAAAGTATATTTGGCTGTCTAGTGTGATATTTGGCATCTACAATTTTCTTCCAAATACTACCCTCTGCTTTAATGTATCTCTTGACCCAAGATCCCAACAAACAGAGATTGAGATCTTTCAAATTTGGAATACCTAGGCCTCCAAATTCTTTCTTCATACAGATGGAAGGCCAGTTAGCCAAGTGGATTTTCCTATTGCCCTCCTCATCACTCCATAAACAATGGGAGAGTTGAGTATTAATTAACTTCAAAGCCCATTTGGGAAATTTGAAAAAGGATAGCATATAAATGGGTATACTAGCCAGTACTGTTTGAATCAGCAACCTCCTAGCTTCTATGGAAAGTAATTTACCTCTCCAGCCAGACAGCCTTTTCAACAGACTGTCTACTAGAGGCTGTAGTTCTTCTCTTTTAAGTTTCTCAAAATGTAAAGGTAAACCTAGGTATTTAATAGGGAAATGCCCCTCTACACACTGAAAGATTTCAAGGAAAGGACTCATCTCCACACTATCTATGTTAATCCCAATTAACTCACTTTTATGGTAATTAATTCTCATTCCAGATAATTGCTCAAAACAGGTAAGGATCCACTTAAAATTAATAGCTACCTCCCTCTTATTTTCTAAGAATAAAAGGGTATCATCTGCATATTGTAAACTAATGACGCCCCCTAAGATCAAAGAGGGACATAGCCCTCTGATTAGCCCAGCATTAGCACCTTTAACCAGCATCCTAGAAAAGACATCTACAACAGTATTGAACAACAAAGGAGCAAGAGGATCTCCTTGTCTCAAACCTTTACCAGTGAGAAAGAAATCCCCTTCTACCTCATTAACTTTTACCCCTACAGACCCATTCTGAGTAACTTGTTTAATCATAAGAATAAACTTATCGCTAAAACCTCTAGCACTCAACACCTCATAAAGAAAATCCAAATTCACCTTATCATAGGCCTTTTCATAATCTATTTTAAAAACTAACCCCTGCCCTTTTTTGGAGTGAATCTCATGGATCACCTCATGTGCAGTTACTACACTTTCTAAAATAAACCTACCCCTAATGAAAGCAGATTGACACTGAGATATCAATCTGTTCATAATTTTTGCATATCTATTAGTAACTGTTTTAGTGAAGATTTTAAAACTACAGTTCAGTAAACTAATGGGTCTGAACTTCTTCATACACCTAGCATCCTCTTCCTTAGGAATAAGAGTGATCATAGCAAAATTTAATCTATAAATATCCAATTTATCCTCAAACCAATCATCAAACATTTCTAAGAGATCAAACTTAATAATATCCCAAAATTTCTGATAGAACATGAAGGACAAGCCATCTGGACCAGGTGCACCATATGCATAAGATCCAAAGACAGCCTCTCTAATTTCTTCTAAAGTAAATCTACAGTCTAGGCTATCATTCTCCTCTCTAGTCACCTTCTCATCCAAAGAAAAGAAGTCTTGGTTTAATCTAATGTCAGGTCTAGCCTCCCAACTAAAGAGGTCCTTATAGTAGTCAGTAGCCACAGTTAGCATGTCTTTTACCTCTGTAACAGGGCCAGAAGGCCCATCTAATACATTAATTTGCTTTTTCCTTCTTCTCTGGTTAGCCACAGCATGAAAGTAAGCAGTATTTCTGTCTCCTTCTACAATATCTCTATCTCTAGCCCTTTGCTTTGCTTTGGTTTCCTCTATAACCCAAAAATTACTCAACTCTCTAAGAATTTCCTCCAGTCTATTGCTCTATATTACAGAAAGGGACTGAAGTTCAGCTTTAGTGTCAAGGAGATCATACTCTTGCATCAACTCCTTCTTATGCTTTCTAATTTCAGCATCAACATTAGCACTCCAACCCTTTGCTAATTTTCTAAAGTATCTCACTTTAGCTTGCCACCACTCAAGACTACTCATTCCTCTCCTACTCACAGACCAAGCTTTAATGACAATATCTTTAAAATCTGGTCTGGAAAGCCACCATTTCTCAAATTTAAAACTAGACTTTTTGGGGGGATTCCCAATGCCAGAATCCCAGACAATGGGAGTGTGATCACTTCCAATTCTTGGAAGAGCTCTAGCAGTTGCTAAAGGAAATAAAGCTTCAAACTCAGTAGAAATGAAAATCCTATCAATTTTACTCATGATCCTATTTTCCTGGTTATTACTCCAAGTAAAAGTTCTGCCAGTAAGACCAATCTCAATCAGAGACCACAAATCTACCCAGGCATTGAACCTGTCTACCCATCTGAAGTCTACATTACCATTACTTTTGTCACTTTGAGCTCTAACAAGGTTAAAGTCACCACCAATCATAATGGGACCTTGCCAGTTCAAAAACAATTCATGTAATTCAGAAATAAAAGCCTGTTTTCCTTCTTCATAAGGAGAACCATAGACAGTAACAATCCTAAAGATACAATCATTACTTCTACACTTAACTACCACACCTACTGAAAAACTTTTTACTTCCCAGCTAATAACTTCTAATACATCAGCATCTACCCCTACTAAAATACCACCAGCTGAACCAATAGAAGGTAACATATTCCAAGTAAAATTCCTATTCCCTAGCACCTTTTTAGAAAAGTATTACTAAACTTCTCTTTCTTAGTCTCCTGGAAACCAACATAAACTGGTTTTAAGGGAACAATTGTATCATTGATACACTCCTGTCTACCAGGGGCAGTAATCCCCCTGCCATTCCAGAAGGCTACTAACATTTAAACAACTTCCTAGGGTGCTTGCCCCGTTTTCTACTACACACTTTTGTCCAGGAACCTTCATCTAAATCATAACTATCATGGGCAATAGTATACTGCTCAGTAGAATCTACAGAATCAATGGAAATCTGATCACTATCAATCTCCACTACCTTATCAACTATAACAGTACTGCTCCTACTATCATCTGGACAAGAAATGTTAACACTAGAAAGATTTTCCTCCTCAACATTGAATTCAGCATCTGTCGGCTTGTCTAGAGCGACGCTGCGAACTTATTCGTCTAGGGCAACCATCGATGGCGAGCTATCGTCGGCAGCACAGCTTGTAGCGTAAGTACTAGTTCATCATCTCTTCTTACATATTGGACTGGATTTATTGGGACTAGCTAAATGCCCGTGCGTTGCCACGGAAAAATTACTCCCTTTATCCCTTTGTCTTGCCCCTTCTATCCCTTGGCTTCCAGAAACATGCACGACAATCTTTGCATTTCAACTGTACCATCACTTTCCATTGCCACTTCAACCGTATGAATCACGACATCGTCTTCGGAGAGGTTACTTTTGGCATGCCGAAAACTTTATAATATTATCTATGAAATAATCAGCCACAAAAGAGGAGACATGCAAGCCGAAGATCTGCATTGCTACAAGCCTACAACCACAAATTGAAAGATCCCAAGTGCATATGACATTGCCTATCAAGCTCGCTAGCAATGTTGCCAGTGCATAAGAAAATTGCACGCCTGCGTAGGGTTCCTGTGACCGCGGCATAAGTACCCAAAATGCGATAGTATCCACAAACCTCTTTGGTTACTTGCAAGTTGCAACCACACCACACAACAGTGGAGATGCACACATTTTAATATAACAATATTATCGCACGAATCGTACAAAATACATGTTTATTTAAACTGAATATGTGAGGAAATCGCATGAATCGTTAGAAATACTATAGGCGCCAAGTAGTGTGCTACTACATGTTCTTCTGCACTGAAGAAAGGTGAAGAAAAACTGGAGAAGGCAAGAAATGCTCGGTACGACCTACATAACAAGGTGGCGATGTGCCCTAGAAGGCTTCGGTGGTAAATCTCAAGGACGAGGAAGGTAGTTGTGGTTGCGCCCTACTTTTTGGACGCGTCATCGTTCCAATCGACGTCTTCACTGGGTAGTGAGGCGGGCTACTGTGAGGCGGTGACACCACCAGATCGCCGCCTACCAAAGCAACGATTTAGTTGAAACTGACGGCGGACTAAATAAGACTGAATGATGCACCATATTTTTAGACTCTATCACATAAAAAACACTGTGTAGACATAATGAAAATGTATTATTTGCAAACAACAATAATTGTGCAAAAAATGCTACTCACGCTGCACCTAAATCCTTACTGTATGTTGTCATATTTTGCAGATTGATAGGTTACTTTGTAAGCAGAATCCAACAGTATTGCATATATATTAGATAACTGCTTCACCATCAAACAACACTCCATAGAAAGTCGAATATATTGGATTACATGTACGTGCATCCATAAAGGGCAAGAAAAAAGTTTCGGTAATCTTACATTCCAGTTTACATCTGGACGAGGGGGTATAATTGTTTATCTCGTGTGATGCCTCGTTATCATCAGTCCCAGGTTCAACTGCTGAAGAAAAGGAGCATCCTGCCGGCAGGCACACAAGGATAAAAAATATAAGCTTCATTTGGACAACTTACCAACTTAGATTTACATGTGAAATGTTTGATGAGACGCCATGGAACGCATAACCTCTTCCGGACACTTGAATTGTTCTCCCAACTTCAGTTCAGCTGTCGTGGCATTATTGATCATCATGTGAACCTTCTTTTCCTTTGGACCAAAAGTACATGCGTCCTATACCTCCCGCCACCATGCAAGATGGAGGATGCGTCTCTAGTGGTAAGGGAGGAGGGATGCAGATGATGGTCTGATAAGGCCGGATCAGGGATGATGTCCATGGTGGCAAGATCCGTTCCGATCGAGACCTCACAGACCTCCCTGCGGCGAACGAGACAATGGTTTCAGACTTGGCGCTGGAGGGCGGACGTCCACCACTTCATGGCATCGGCGTCGATGAAGGCTCTGTTGAGGCGGAGCGCTGTGAAGAGGCATGATCGCGGTTGTGGTAGGGGCTGATGTGCCCAAATAAAAGGGTATGACTATATATGTGGTAAGGAATGATCTTCTATTTAATTACGATTGATACCGGCCGGCCTTAATTAGATTGATTACGATTGATACCGACCGTGATTAGCGGCAACAGTGGCGACTTGCATGAAAAGCGTTGAGGGATAAGATTGATACCGGCCTTAATTGGATTGATTACGGTTGATACCGGCCGTGATTAGCGGCAACTGTGGCGACTTGCATGAAAATCATTGAGGGATTATGAAGAGCGTCCAGATTAATGTACAAGGGGTATTTTCGTCACTCAAATGATGTATGTCGAGTTGGTGGCTTCACCACCAACTCGAAATCAATAGTAAAGATAAGCCTATATGATATGTGCTTTAAGTTTCCACTATGTGGTACTTAATCATATATTCAAAACAAATTTGACTCACCACATCTATTGGGTTTAAAGGTCAATACCTCAATGCAAAAGGCAGCATATGCGTGTAGGGTAGGAGCAAAATGCAGCGTGCGGTGATCCTAGGATTCCAATTTTCAAGTGTTTTGGTATTACATTTCCTATACTGGGCCATATTTGTATGTGTTTCAGTCCTTAAAAGAAGTCCAGATACAGCAATGTTAGTACAGTTTTTGGCATTGCCTAATGGGTCATGTTTGGAAGACAGATTTTCAGTGTTGTTGGCACGATTTTATGATGAAAAGTCAGTTCCTTGTCCAGGCACTCCATGGTAGAGCGGCAGGTTGGGGAGGCAGCACCGTGACTGACTGGTTGCCGGCGTGAGGAGAAGTAGGTCGCCAGCATCACCTCGTGCAGGCGACAGCCAGGCCTTCCTCCGTGCCCCCCGTCGCCATTCATGCGCCGCTCCCGCTGGCCGCTGTCGGCGAGAGCCACGTTCATGCCGCTCTAGGTGTCCCCGCCGGCCACTATGTCACCCCGTGGGGCTCGGGCAGCCCAGGAGCGTGGCAGGCGCATCAACATCCGTGGGGCGCTAATCCAGGAGGAGGGACGCTGCGGGAAGGGGTGAAAGGGAGACGAGGCGGCGGCGGCGTCCATGTGCCGCGAAGATGCCCTGACTTGGGCCGTTGACGGTGGCGGCAGCCGGCGGGATGAATTGGGGGCGGAGGTGGCCGACGAGAGGGGCTGGGGTGGGGTGGGTGGCGGCGCAGCGATGAATTGGGGAAGGAAGAAAGGGAATCGCCATGGACGTTTGGTGTGGATCGCCGTGGACGTTTGGTCTGAGAGACGTGCCTTCTTGTGATCTGCAATCAATTAGGATGTGTTTGTTTTGAAGCTCTACCCTTCGTTGTTCCCAAATTTTATCGGGAATTTCATTTGGTACTAGCTAGAGCAATGGATGCTTCGAAAACAGTGTGAGCAGTAATATCTACGCTTGAAAATTGTTCCGAGATATAAATTTTAATTTTCCATGGTGGAAAACGTGTTATTAATGGAACTTTATTCCTAGTTCATGCTCATAGGTTTGATTACCAACCATATCACGCTCATAACTCTTGGCACAGTTTGGTTTCAAACTGCACCGCACCGCACCGAAAAAACGGTTTTTGCCAGAGCCGCCGTGTTTAAAAAAAACCTAGAGCTGGTTTGAGGCGGGTTGGTCGCAACAAACCGACCAAACCGCCTACCATGGTCGAACCCGACAAATAGAACCACACCGTCTCGTACACCGCCCTGTCTTCCGGGAGCGCAAACGAAGAGGGTACTAGGTGTCCGCTGCCAGCGTCAACGATGAAACCAGCTCGACCACAATGTTAAACAGCGGGCTCGCATAGCAGGCCGACATCGCCATCTGAATACTGCCTGGCCCGCCGTGCATCGCATCACCACGTTTGAGACCATGATGCCTAGCGAGTTCGCCCTCACCCTCCCCCACGCCAGCACATCACGCCCAACATGCTCGCCCTCATGCCGACCATGTACTCGATGGCCACGAGCCGGGACACCTTGACGCTTTTATGTGCACCCAGAGCATGCTCACCAGGAACCCCCCGCGGCAAGCCAAGGTAAGCGGTGCCAACACCTGCGTACGAGGGTTAGGCCATGTACAATGGGAGTGCTTAGAGGGAGTGCTTACTAAAATAAACCAAGCATTTTGCTAAGCATTGGTGCTTATTTGTATAGAAGAGGTGCTTAGTTAGGCATCTGTCTAGTCTATATAAACACCAATGCTTAACTAAAAACCAATTTATTAACCTAAGCACCTCTCCTAAGCATCTAGCATTGTAGATGCCCTTATCGGCGCCTGTGCTTTCCGCCACGAGGACAGCAAGGAGGAGGCAGAGAAGGCACTAGCGAGAAGAATAGATAAGTCAAGGTGGAGAAGGCACAAGCAAGGAGGGCAGGGGCAGCGCGGCGGAGGTCACGACGTAAGGCTTGCACCGGCGGTGCCCGACAATGTACGACATGGTGAGGCGACGCAAGAGAGCGGCATGTTGAGCGTGTAAAACACGCAATGCAGACATGATTTTGTTGGGGTCTTCTTGGAGTAGGACGGCAGCGAAGAAACTTCATCGTCATTGTCGACGACGAAGAGTAGCGCCGCAAGGTCAGGGTGCGGCCGTTTTCCAGCTCGGCCCAACACTAGGAAGTCCAGACGAGGACGACGATGGACACGGCGTAGAGCGAGACGAAGGACGCGGCGACCAAAGTGACCAAAGCTACCAAATCTATAGCATGTCAGCTAGTGTACATTGACTTGTGCATGTGCATCTATAATTTGTGCGTGCGTGTTTGCATTTGAGCAATCAACCGGTGTCAAACCATTTTACACACCGTGTAACTAGCTTACACCGGACCGTGGTATCACCTCTAGATCAACTCAGTTAAAACTATAAGTACGGGTTGGTTTGAGAAACTGGTAGAAAGAACCGAGAATGCCAAGGGTTATGAACAGCTACATCCGATAATCCAAAGCAAAAACGCTAAATTCAGGGGAAAAAACAACAAGGTATTGCTTGCTTTTCTCTAGCTAGCTAGGTCGTTGGGATGGGGTACCCACGCACGTACAGTATAGTCTTGCTTCTTTGCTGCACGATAACCGCCCCGGGAATTAGAGAAACAAAACACACAAAAATCGATGAATAGTGAATAGTATATATACTCCCCAGTTATCGGATGAGCTACAATTAGAGAAACAAAACAAAACAAAAACCGATGAATAGTGAATAATATATGTATATTTCACTGTTATCGGGTGCGAAAAAGATATATTTATATGCATGCTTGTTAGTTTTTCATCAAAATATGAAAAAAGTAATTAAAAAATGCAACTAACTAATTTTGAAAATTTAGTTGGGAACGACAACAACGTTAACACCATCTTCGGTCCAAGCTTTACGTAGCGTGAGGCCGTAGAAGGTAGCGGCCTTATCCTAGCATGCCATGATGAGATATCGATGGTCAGGGTTACCAAGGAGGACGTGCGTCCCTAGCAGCAAAGAAGGGAAACAACGACGTACCTTTCATGATTGAGAATGGCGGAGGCTGTTGGGGTTCCTTACTTCCTCAATTCGTCGCTCATGGGGATGAACATCACCTTTCTCATGTCGTCTACATATCAGGTCTAGGGTTTCGGGTGCAGACGACGTTGGGATGGTGGTGGTGGTGGCAACGCGGTGAATAATCCTTGGCGACATAGGAATGGTGATGACATGGGATAAATATCGTGACAAAACATTTATCCACATATACTGTTAAATCCTAGCCTCGAGGTGAGTCCAGTCGGCTTTGGTTATTTTTGTACCAGTTTCATTCCGTCACATACATTAGTTGTCATCTATCACATGATATGGGTACATAATTATGTATTTTGTATTTACTAGGTATATTGTTGGCCTCATGGGGTACATGACACTTAGCCATGCCCTGCATGGACACAGTACGTGCTACACCTATACTATGTTACACGACCAAACGTGGAGAACAAGATAAGTACACTTATCTGCTAGCTAGGTCTTCAGTGCCAGAGTCCTCCACCTCCAGTCCAACCTCGAACCTCTAGCGCCACCACGGTACTGATCCCTCTATAGGATCTCAGATGCCGTCGATGGTGGTGAGAGGGAAAAGGCATCCTCTCTCCATCACCTTCACCTTTAGCGAGGGGCCTGAGGCTGGCGGAGTAGAAACCTGGGTTTTAAGAGACATTGAGGATCCACGGTGATGGGATTACATGGGTGTGTGGCGATGTTGGGAGTTGAGAGGATCCGAGATCATATGGGCCGGTGTGTGGCATTGTTGGGAGCTGAGCTTGATATGTATCTAGGATGGAGAGGATCAGACTTTTCGTAGTACGATTGAAGAAACTATATGGATGACACCTCGAGTTTGCCGGATTTGGCCATGTAAAAATTTGTTAAATTCCATGTGTGACGAGTAGAGTGAACCACATATTTGATTTTTGGATACATGCATGCATGCAACAACACACGTACGTAGACATGGATGTAGTCCGAATGCTTAGATTTTTGTTAAATTCGTCGCCCTCAGAGATGAACGTGAGTGCACCTTTCATGATTGAGGACGGCGGCGACTATTGGGGTTCCTTCTTTAATTCGTCGCTCTCAGAGATGAACATCGGCGCCTTTCTCATGAAGTCTCCACCATATGCACCTTTAGTGAGGCGCCCGATGGTGGCGGAGCAGCAACCATGGTTTTTAGAGGCGTTGAGGGTCCATGGTGACGAGATCGTATGGGTGTTTGTGTGGCGATGTTAAATTAAGAGCATACTCGCTCTATAGGCTCTTAGACGCCGTCGGTGGTGGTGGTTGTGGATGTAGAGATGCAAAGGGCATGCTCTCTGGCCACCATCTTCACCTTTAGCGAGGTTCCCAAGGATGGCAGAGCAGCAACCATGGTTTTTAGAGACGTTGAGTATCCACGGTGACATGATTGTATGGGTGTGTGTGTGTGTGCGCGCGCGCGGCTCCGTGCTCCTTGATATATGTATCTAGGATGGCGGATCGACCTTTTCAGACCGAGTCAATAGGCTATATGTGTGACACCTCGAGTTTTGCCTGATTTGGCTTTTGTTTAAACTAGCATGCTGACCCTCTCAAATGCGAGGACATCATCTATAGTGCATTAAATGTGTTCAAGAAAATAAACCAATGGTTTCAATGATGTCGCATTACTTCTTATCATGTGACAAAAGTCAAAATGTTCTACAACTACACTGCTGTTTTGATAAACAAATATGTCACGTTAGTGATATAAGATCTGTAACGTCTTTGGCAATCAGAAATTTATGGAAAAATGATTATTATGTCATTTGTTAGTCTGGTTGGAACACCCATGTAATTAAGTGATATAAGATCTGTAAACTGAACTGCATTTCTTACATATAACTATTCATTAATTAACTTTGACCAAAAATAGGTTGAATTAAAAATAAAACAGTCTATCCTCCTTAATATGTAGGTCACATTATATAGTGAGCATTACCTTGTTTTAATGTATTGTTTTCTCATTTACTCAATCCATGTCATAATTTGTAACATTTTAGAAGCTTGATTGTGGACAAACTTTGGCCATTATTTTTGTACATGAATATACAAGTGAAGACATATTAATTATTTTCTTTCCAATGTATTCTTTTAACATGTTTATGCCTCGGTAGTGAAAGTAATAGAAGTATGATTCTAGGTTTTCCGAAATAGATATTTTCTATATTTTTTAATAGTTTCTCCAACTTATTCTCATCTTCGCTTAATGGTTCTACATAGCTAGTCACAAGTATTCTATGTTATACAAAATATATGCGGCTTGGATAGCATAGTTCAAGACTCTCAGTCAATGATCAATTTTATTGTGCAATTGATATGAAACATGCTCTTATGTTGATTTTATTAAGTAAGAGAAAGACACATAGAATGGTCTAAATATGTCAACTATAAAAAGAAAAAATATCCGCTAGAAAAATTCATAATATTCAAGTGTACCTTTTGAGTCCCTCTGATTTAAATTGTATTGACACGATTATGTGATACTAAACATGATACATATCAAGCGAGAATATGTCAGCAGTGCATCGACTAATGTTCTACCTTTATCAAATTTGGAAGTTTGACGTCATGTGTCTCATTAAGTCAGTAGGAATATTCTCAACCTCACGAGAATTTTTGTTCACTTAGACATATGGCTATAATTAAGCCGATAATATTTATTATTGTGAGTTCGTATAATGTCGTGACTTCGTTAGCCTGAAAATTCTCGGCTCAGAACTCCGTATGCGGTTTGTTTGTGTTGGTCTAATGGTAGTTGAATAAATAACTTTTCCAAGCGTTTTGTGAGTCTGTGGGTACAATGGCAGTTGAAATAAATAATTATTTTATCTGTAAGCTATAAACAATGTACATACTTGTAACACCCCACTTTTTGTAACCCTGTTTAGGTAGTGTTTAGTGAGCCAAAAATTAGGGCCAACAAAAACTTTTCGAGCAAACCTCTGGAAGTGCTATTTCTTCCTTGCTTGTTTTGGGTGCTATGTTAATGATGTCTGCTTGAGTTGCTTATTGAACACCTTTGTGAACCAACACCACCCTTGTGCCCTTGTGATCATGCTCTTATTTATGCTACTAGCTATTTTTCCAAAACCATTATCTTGGCAAACTCTCCTTTTTATTCAAATTATTTTTATTTATCCAAATAAGCGCCAAGATTTATTTTTGAGACAAAGCTTTTATCAAAACTAAGTATTTACAAAATTATCTGGACCTACAAAGTAGAGTGGTCCCACTACTTTACAAACTTTTATTTTGTTGATATTTATAAAAGGATTTCAAACACCTTTGAGAAGATTTACAAGGGGGATATTTATGTCTCCATTTGTTTCTAAAACTACCTACCAAAGCCTTACTCCTTTATTTGAAACTCTTCTCTACTTGACCTGGGCATAATCATTGAGCACTGGTTCAATCATTGTTTCTGATATTGCTAGATTAGCTGCAAATGATTGACCTTGTGTGATGAGTTGACTTTGTGTGACTGTTTGACTTTGATGAGTTGTTTGTGTGTAGATATAATCCTCATATAGGCCTGTGGCCTAACCTTTTCAAATCTCATCAATTTATATTTTGTCCCATGTAAGTTATTTTCCACTCTATCTTTCAAATCAAACCTATCTTGTTATTTTCATCTCAGTCCTGAATCCCTAACTCTAATGTCTTATAGTCTTATCATGAGACATTAGGAGCACCATTTTGAGAAATCTTAAAACTAATCAAACTAGCCCAAGGAAGGCACCCATGGTGTTGTTTGAATCATTTTCATCCAACCATAAAAAGGTTCCACTCTGGTTTAGAAAATCATCTCTTGTAGGCATTTCATCCAACACCTAGTGTGTAGACTATCTTAGTGTCTGTTAACAGATTCAATTTTCCAACACCTATATTAAGCTCATCTATTCTATCCATGGCAATGTACCTTCCTAGAACTCATATTTGGCATGTGATCTTCAATTCTTTCCATTGCCACCTGGTCATTTGAGGTCATTTGATACTTGCTCTAATCCTGTTTCTGACCCTAATCAAATCACTGACCATTTGACTATTATCATATGCACTTTTGCTCACCCTACTAGAATTCGAAATAAATTGTTCAGAGACCATTCCTTGACCCATTCCTCTTCCTTTTGATCTACTCTAACTATCTATGCACTTGCATGTGCATTTTGAAGCATGTCACCTATTTATGTGACTGGGTTTTGAACCCTAGTGAAAACTGATTTCACCCCCTAGTTTTTCCTGATCCTCTTAGTATTTTGTCAGCACTCATCATAAAATCTCTCCATAACTTCATTTCCTCTCTACTAACATTTGGAAATGTTATTCATGCCCAATATCACTTTTCCTCCATGAAAATAACTATTTCCTTATCCCACCTTTCCTATTTGACCAATTGCATATGAATGGTCACTTTGTTATTTCATGCCCTTTTCTTCTCATCAAATAAATTCTATACTCTCCTACCTTGCTATCTTATTCCTATAGGATCCCATGAACTCCAAAACCTTACTTGCTTACTTTCAAAATTCTCCAAGATATTGTTTAATATTGTTTATTGGGCAAACTTTCAAAACACAAATGTTGGCGACCAATTCTATTATGCTAATTTGTCCGATCCATACTCAACCTTCTCTCCACCTCTCTAATCCATCTATGCATGCATCTCACTAGAGGAGTTAATTTTTGTTACCTCAAGAATCCATGTATTGAAACATGCATGCATTCATCTCCATTATTCATCTCAAACATCCAAATTCTTTTGAAACTTCACCAAACCACCACCCAGCCTTCTCCAACACTTTGGCACCCCTCTGGCCGAATCACTGTAGCAGCAGGCCCTCTCCCTTGTCTTTTAGTGCTTGGATGAAGGTGGGAGGAGATCCATGCAAGAAGATTTCTCAACACTAGATTATTGCGCAGCAGCCCATTCCCTCTGTCCCTGGCCGACCAAGACACTCTCCTGGACCCACACACCCACTCCACCGCCCCTCTTGCCCAACCAAAGCCCCTCCATGGACCCCACTTGACCCAAACCGACCTAACACACCCTTCCTATTATTTAATCCCACAGGCCACCCCAGCCCCTTCTGAGCCCCTCATTCCACTCCTGCAACACCACTTAGATCTCCAGAGAGCCCCTGAGCGACCCTGTGATCTGCACCAGGAGGAAGAAGGGGAAACCCTAGATTTCATTATGCAAGGAAGAGGAGATCCTTGCCGTCGCTCTGAACCCTCTCTGACCCCTATCTCTGTACTCATGAACTTATGACATCCCTGTGAACCTAACCGCACTCTCACCCTTGATCCAGGAGCACGGGAGCATGGACTTCGTCGAGCTTCCGAGTCGGCCGTTCATGTCGCAGTCGCGCGAGATCCCTCCCGGCGTCTAGATCGGTCGACCTGCCCCTCGTTGAGCTCGGCGTGGACCGCCGCTTCTCCTCGTCGCCTCCCCGACGGCCAGCGACCGCCCTAGGTGAGGCCCCGCCGCCTTCCTGTGCCGACCTAGGGTTTCCTCCCCGTCGGGTGTGTCCCAGGAGGACGATGACGGGCGACCGTCGATCCTCACTTGATCGAGCGGTTGTCGTCATCCCGTACCGATTCGGCCCTCCCCAGCGACTGACCGGCGGGCCCCGCCTGGCAGCCCTCCAAACCGTTTTCCCACGCGCAGCGGCCTGGCATGGGCCGGCCAGAGCTGTGCCGCCCAGGCCTGTCAGGATCCGGCCCGATCTATTTTTTTTTAGGAATTTCGTTTTAAACTTTTTGTTGGATCTGTTAACTTACAAAATTCATAGAAAATTAAATATGAGCCCAAATTGGATGATTCAAATTTTCATGTGGACCTTACAGTATTGCCTAACTCCTAGTACTGCATGCATGATTTTTAGGGCATTGGAAAATATCTGTGATTTATTTGTTGTAGATCTAGAGATTTATCTTATTAAATCCAAATCTGGAGTTTTGTGTGATGAAAATGTTTGAATCCAATTTTCAGAGATGCACTGTTGTTTTGTTAAGCTACAGGAACTGGATTTCCTATTTTAGGGGTATTATATTTCCTGCAGTAATTACTTTAGTGATAATAGAGATCTGCATTGATTTAATTTTTGAGCACGGTAAGTTTATTATTTTTGGGTGAATCCACCTCTGGTGTGTTCTACATTCCAGTAGCTTTCCAAAGTGCTCTCTGGAAGAATTTTATTAGTTACAGAAAGTTTTAGGGATTTAAGTTACCTTTCTAGTGATGGGTGTGACTAAGAAATTCATTATAAATCAACCCTACCTTATTTTGGGTTGATTCAACTTGGGTTGGTTTTGTAATTGTGTTAGCTATCTTATGCTATGCTGGTTGGCATGTTTTGATCAAATTTTATTTCTGCTTGATGTTTGTGTTGAGTATAGGGTTAATTGCTATTAGAAATTGTTTTCCCTATTAATAAAGTGACTTCACTTTTATAAGATGAAATCTTGGTTCAGAAACTTATTGCATATCTGCAAGTATGTTTAATATGTTATTTGACCGGTGTGACCACCTGCATTCTTGATTGAGATGAAGTGGTGTGGTGCTTGTTATGATTGAAAAACCCTAGTCTTAATAGGATTGCCTTGCTATTAAAAATCTTTGGAATATTATTTTAGATTCTAAACATGTTTGTTGATGATACTCTTTGATTATGTGATGTTGAGTGATGAAGTGTTTGTGACTGGTGTATGCATGTATACTTATTGCGTGCTTTTATTTTTCCGGCGATAGATTCGAAACGAGGAGTGTACCGAGGAGGGAGAAGTCTTTGAGTATCAAGAGGAAGGAGATCGGGGACAAGCCAACCAAGGCAATCCATCTACTTGTTGCATATCTGAAATCCTAATAAGTCACTATGCATTGCTTACTCCTGCTCTCTTATTTATGCATTGTTTTCTATATTGCTATTGATCCCTAGATAGCAATAGCTGGTGACTTAGCTCCACAAGTCAACTTGATATCATCCTTGAGATGACACCCCTTGTGACCTATTCTACACCCCTCATAGTAGAGACTTGATGGCTAGCATCAATGTCCTTGGAAAACTTGTAGTGGAGCCAAAACTCTAGGAAATTGGGTTTACTCTTGGGAAGCATTTCGAAAATGGTTTCGAAAACCTTGGAGTAGTTGCTACTTCATTGAGATGTTTTAAAATGGTTTCATAAACAAGGAGTGGACAATGGGAGATGAAGGAGTTGTTGGATTTTCTGAAAAAGGGCATTGTGTATAAGTGTTCGCCAAACCAATTACTCCCGTGCAACCACATTACCCGGTATGGGACGGGCTTAGTTTGAAGTTTATTTGCTTTAGTGCGGGGAGCCTCATACTATATAAGGGTCTATAGGACCCCGGAATCCGGATTGCCACCAGACTATGGGCAATAGTAAATCGGGATCCATTGGGATTTATCCGGCCGGAAGACACTTGGGTTTCTCCCGCCGTGGCACTGGAACTACGCTCGACGGAGGTAGACGGCCAGGGTTTGCCGGGGATGTATACTCCACAGGGTAGGCACCCGTACTAAGGTGGATGGATGGAAGGCTATGATCGATTATCCGAACCCCGCATACTGGTGTATGACGGTCCGTGGTGGTATCCCGGCGGATTTATTGGATGATGTGGGGAAAGTGTACAACCTCTGCAGAGTGTAATCTATTCGAATAGCCGCGTCCTCGGTCATGGACGGTTGGAATGGCCATACTTAACCTGTGTCGAGTTTTGGTTTTACAAAAATGTTTTCAAGAAAATAGAGATGGGTGCCGGACGGAGTACTCGGAGGGTACTGCCGTGGCACGGTTATGGTTCGGAGTACTTGCAGGGTACTGCCGAAGGAATGGAAGTGGTCATGTGTGATTGACCAGAATTATTAAGGGTGGTGGTCATGTTTGATTGACCGCCGACTTTTCTCTTGAAAAGGAGTTTCCTCCTTTCCTAGAGCTTTTGCAAAGACTTCTCTTGTAAGTATCTTCTTTAATAAGGATATAGAAATGTCGTAGGACATGCTATATCGACAAGAGAAACATTCTAGTATTAAGCTGCCTTCAACCAAGCCAACTTTGCTACAGCCCAAATAGCATGTGTTTATCTTCTCCTAGATGGTTTGCGAGTACAATTCAAAAATGTACTCACGGCTTTGTCCCTGGCTATTAACTTGGCCAGATTATGAAGAAGGTTATGAGGATTATGGTGAGGAGTTCGACGACGCTGGTGCGAACTAGGAACGTCTCCCAGTCAGTTGCCTGTAGGGTAGTAGGCATGACGTGGGTCCTCAACGCTGCTTGATATCCGCTGCTTATTTGTAGACTTGCCCTGCGTGGCATTATCAGTCTTGGTCGTGTGACCAATTGTAAGACTTTATATTTGGTACTATAATGGATGATGTAACTTGGATATCAGCTCGGTTATGTGGACTCACGACACACTGATCATGAGATCGTGAGTTGTATGCATAACGGGAATTCCGGGTGGTAAACCGGGGTCCCCACAATACTGATCAATTTATACTATATAAATATTATTTTTAAATTTTCATATTCCTATACCCATAGCCATTAGCTCCTATGGTTGACTATGATGTTCCAGCCAAACTTTTGTTTTTTGCTTCTAGCGAACATGTTCCAGTAAACTTTTCTCACATACTCACTCATATTTGCCTATGGGCGAACGCTAGCCGTCAGTCGCCTGATGGCAGGCCAAAAATTGGTCGTACCAGCGCCGTCTGATTGCGATCCGGCGGGTGAGACAAGCCGCGACATAGTTTTGCAGTTTAGCCCCTCGGTTTTTACGAAACAAACCCGCGGTCCGATTGTAGGGGCAGATTTGTGTTGAAACTTATATTGTAACCCCTTACGTTTTATAAAACCAACCCGGGGTCCTAACCTTATCCACTCCACGGATAAATTTGTTTCATATCTAGTATTACAACAAAAATTGTAACTCCGCGTACAAAATATATATAATATTACAACAAATTATTTGTAACAAATTTCAAAATGCAATGTTACAAAAAATTTGTCAACAACAACTAGGTTCTTGTAGATTGATATGCTACAAAAACTGCCAATACTTTCGACAAATATCACAAACAATTACAACAAAAACCTATTTACGGCCATCAAGCAACCATATTTTGCTAAAAAAGATTGGATTACAACAAAAATCCATTTACAACAATAATTATTAATAAATTCACAAACATGGGTGTTTCCAATAGTTTGCAAAAATGTTTACAAACATAATTAACAGTAAAATTCATCATTTTTTTCATAGTTTCAACATTCGCAGTTTTCACCTTGGGAAAATCACTTTGCCACAATTTTACTATATTTTTAGCAATATTCACCAATGAATACAACAAAACAAATATTTTTTACAATTTCAACATATATACAGCTAATTCCAGCAAAAAGTAACAATCCAACAACATAAAAACTTCTGTTTAGAATCTCTTTACAACAAATTAAAAAGAAGTTTTCAACAATTATTCCCTACAATTTTTACAAAAAAATAAATAATTTTAACAACTAATTATAGCAAAAAGAAGCAACAATTTGTAGCCAGCTACTCATATGTGCTAGCTAGGCCATGTATGCGGGTTAGCCCTTATGTCGTGCGGTAGCTGGGCTGAGATGCGTGCGCGTGATGGGTCGAAAAGTAACGTGCCCGCGGGTGGTGGGCCGGGACACAGCAGCGCGCGCTCGGTACGACCGATTTTTGCCTGCGATCGGTCGCCTGATTTAAAGCATTTCCCTTTGCCTATATACCAAGTTGATTCTGTAGTCTGTACCTTGCAGTAGTGTGTGCTGGTCAATCCACGTGCGTGTAAATTCTTTGGACCCATAAAGTGCACTATATGGTAGATGTTCTACCGATCATATATGAAGACCTGTATATGGTATGGACTCTTTCTTTAATAGTATTTATTTTAGCATGGACTCTACAAAAAAAATCTCGCGAAACATAACAGCCTAACCTATGATTCAAACTTTAGGGTCGAGGCGTACATGTGTGAACCAATAGTTTGCATGTAGCGTGTTGGACCCAACACGTTGTACAATTAATCTGTTACATAAATCTTGCGGCTGTGATTTAAAGTTCTAATACATCTAACAGTTAAAATAATTGTAATGATGTGGATTAACGTGGTGTTTCTATTTTAGACATCCGTGTTCTGCTTTTAGTATATAGTAGATTTGCTAAATTCCAAGTGTGGGTAGTGAGTAGACTGAAGCACGTACTTGATTTCAGATACATGCATGCAGTAACACACGTGCAAGTGTAGTACGAGTGCATAGATTTTCGTTTCCGTGGAAATATAATGCCTAATGTACATTTACGCATTAAATTACTCCCTCCGACTCATATTACTCCCTCCATCCTGGTGTATAAGTCTTGCGTGTATCCCTAGGTTGCCATTTTAACTAATATAATATAAGATATATACTACAAAATATATATCACTAAAAACTTGAGATTATGTACTTTGTAATGGTATAATTTTTATATTATAAAATTTGTATTATATTTGTCAAAATAACGATCTAGGGATACGCGCAGGACTTATACACCGGGACGGAGGGAGTACTTTTCGCTAATACGAATGTACCTACAAGTAAAATGTGTCTAGATATACATCTATATTAGCGAAGAGTAATATGTATGGATCGAAGGGAGTAGCTTATTATGGGCTACTTGTATATATTTTTCTTCTTCTTTGGAATCAGAAAAATACTAGGACGTACGTGTAGGTTGGTTTGGTTTAATTTCCTTTGGAGACCAGCCCATGCATGCATATGCGCGCGAGGTGGCCCAAGCAGTCATGAACTGATCGATCGAGCGGACTCCTCGGTTCGCCGAAGTACGTATGTGAATCGCGGAAGCTTCAGTAGTACTTTTTCCTCCCGATCGAACGGAACGGGAGTTTCGTTTCAATTTCAAAGCACACGTACGAATCGATCAGCCAGGACGAAGCAAACAGAACAAAAGCTAGCTAAAAGCTAAGCTCTAGCCTCTAGCTAGGTATATGTATGTATCGGCCGAGTCGGAGCCAAGTTTGGGTGATGGATATATAGCTAACTTTTTGTTTTTTTACCCGACCGAACGGCAGGGAACGAGCGAGTCGAGGGAGAGAAAGAAAAGGACAAATTAATTAAGAAGCTGGACTCGCGCGTGTTCTTTTCTGGCGCGACTGGCAACGACTGGAACCGGGCTGCTCATACGTGTTCCCACCTGCAGCTACAGAGAGCTCCCTCCGTCCACGTCCCGGGGCATGCATGTGGCTGCGTCAACTTCCTTCTTCTTTCACGTACGCACGTACGCACGCATGCGATGAAGAGGACGCCTCGCTCGCTCGCTCGCTCTCGCCTCGCCAAATCCAAAGTCATAAGTCACACGTTAATCACACGCGGCTTGATAATGGTAGGCTCATATATATAGATGTAGTTTGGAGGGAATAGATAAGTTTTTGGTTCTGTTTGCTGCTTGTTGGAAGAGAGATGTGATGGACGGTCGCTATGCATAGGGATGCAGATCGTTGACTGGCATGTAGTGATTATCCAATTAACTGTTCCAGCGATTACTCCTCTTCCAAGAATAATTTCGTATTACGAGGAGACTAGAAAATGGAGAGTCACACTTTATTTATTTGTTTCCAATGTTAAATGAATTTTACTACTGACTTGTCTATCTATCTACTATATACTAAAAGCACAATACGAAAGTCTAAAATAGAGACACCACGTTAAGCCACATCATTTAAATTATATTGATTGTTAGATCTAATATTTGTGGCTAGGATTTAACAACAGACTAATAATTACGTAACCGTGTGATTTAGTTGGCACGGTCTATCAAATATGTGTACCGTACCAGTTAAACGTAAAAAAAAAGTGGAAAACAAAATTGGGACGTGCCAGACTAAGGCGATCCTATGGGCAGAATCTATAGGAGAGTCCTGATTAGTCAATGATGACCTCATTGACGACATCAGCATGTTTAGCTTGGCACAAACTTAGTCCGGCCTCTCTAGCTGAAGTCACTCCCGTGACACATTAGAAGTGGCCAGACACGCGTCCAACACGTTCCTGAACTCCTGCATTTAGGTACTCCTAGATTGGATAACACCGGCAATACAAAGTCTATGGTATAATTTCTTTAAAATAATTATCGTATCTAATGGCACATGAAAGGAAAAGTCGATCGTAATTTTTTTTAAACCTGATCGTGCTAAGCTCAATGCAGCGTGTTAAGACATGCATAGCTCTTCAAAAAGGTTAAGACCGATCTCCAATTATATCTAGCTGCACTCACTAGAAAAATAAATTTTATACCTAACTAAAATATGGTGACATAAGAGGTAATTTTTGTGACATCATGTTAATCCACATTATTTACAATATTTTGGACTGTTAGATGTATAATTTGTGCCTTAAAATATAATTGGAAAAACAGAAAAACATAGTCATAACGTGCCACGTTAAACGGGCCAGTTGCAACCGTGTAACTCATGGAATCTATCTCTAGGTCCTTACCAAACTATATAAAAAAGTTTGGAAAGAGAGGTGGAGATTATATTTAACTATATGAGCTTCATTCGATGAGTTCTATCAGCGGGATCAGTCCTCCCATAATATAACCTAGATGAGTATGTATGTCTAGGGTAAGTTTTCACGGTTGATCTCGATGACATATCTCGGCAAAATTAAAGTCAAGATAAGACCAATCAATTTTTGATCGATACAGGTCTATTTAGCTGTACAAAACATGTCCATGTGAAGACATAAATACAATCAGCAACCATGCATGCTTGGACGTGCCATGTAAAATCCATAGTACAATATAGATGGTATGAATTTAGTACCGGGAGAAGTACAATACATGCAGTCGGCTATATGATGTAAATTTGTTTATTCGTGCATCAATAAGTAGAATATAGAATATTAGTTTATCATATTAGTTAAACCTCTTCAAAATATTAGTTTATCATATTTGTTTATATAGGCTAAAAATCACATTCAATCCATAAAAGTACCATTTGTGGATAAGTAGACCACTTTATGCAAATTAGTTTGATGGCTAGATCAAGAAGTTATTGCCATGATTTAGTGAAGTCAGACAAATGTACCATCTAAAATAACTTTTTTTGTGGTATCATATTGTAAGCCAAGATTCCTAATTTTTCTTTCACAGAACACCCACAATATAATGGTTCGCGATGTGAAAAACAATCAGCCTAGAAACAGTTGACTGCACTAAAACATAATATTGCATGCGGTTTCTGCATGGTTGGCTAGCTAGCTAGAACATGGTGTGGATAAATATGCTAGAATATAAAGTATATAATGATCAACATGTACGTAGTTAAGTATACTAATTTATACATATGCATGTTTATGTGTTTCGCTAAAATATGCATGGTTGAGTATAGAAAAATCATCATAAGACAACTATATTTTTAATTTGAGTATGAACATAAAACAGGATAAAAATATTTCAGAAACTCTTGCCACAACACATATAAAATGTTCACAAATTTGAAAATTTATAAAAAAAGTCATGGACACTTGATTTTCTACTAGGTTGAGTTTAAGCATCTGGTCTATATGGTCACATTCAGCACATTGATTATTCCTATAAATTGAGATATTTTCCTATAGATATATTAGAATAATTGTCATAATCCAAAAGATATTACAATCACACAATTAGACTGAAAAGGATGAGAGATATAATAGAATTTCCGTATAAGAATAAATCATCCAATGGCCGATGCCCTCGCATTTGCGAGGGCCACCGTGCTAGTTGCCAAGAACAATAATATAATTTACTTCCTACAATTGTGTATTTTCCAGCCGCACAAAGGAGAACTTGTCGTGTGCAAGCAAGTAGTCTTTTATGCCTTATACAGGAAATAACGCACTCTGACTACTAATCCCTCCGTCCACGTCCCGGGGCATGCAATGCACTAGACGGACTGGCCGGCTTCGCCCGGCCCGCCTATAGAGTGTTTGACATGTAGCCTATTAGGGTGTTCGGCCGTATTGTGTTGCTGCCCGTTGTAAGTTTTCTTTCCTTTAAAAAACGTTTGGAAGTAGTTATTTTATACTAATTGAGAGTAGTTATTTTGTATTTAATTGTCTTATAATGAGTTTAACCCTCACTGGTGTGCGTCGAACAAGCCCTGGGGGAGGCCTTCATGAAGGAGAGATACGACGGCGAGGTCAAGACTGGATCCCGGTGTCCATGCCTTGATCCGGGAGGGCGTCGCCTTGCTCCTGTCTCCGTCTATGATAGGGAGGCGGGGATTTTCAGCCTCGAGGACTACACGGGAGCACTGGAGCGGGCGCTGAAGCACGGGAGGCGGTGAGGCAGCGGGGGGAGGGTGCCATCTACTCGAGCGGATGAATCATAGGGGGAGCTGGCGGCCGGCGTCGTCAGCTAGCAGGAGCGGAGGATGTCAGAATCTCTACTCCCTGGCCATCCCGAGCAAATAGCATCAGCAAAAAGTTCGAAAAGGCGGCAGCAAACCAGTCAGGCACCTAGCGGCAGCACAGCTAGGCAAGAGGCAAGACGTGAGCAAGTAGTTACCTTGCTAATGGTGACCGGCGGCGGAGGAGGCGACTCCAAGTGGCAGGAAGGGGCGAATCTAGGCGGAGGGGAGGGTAATCCATGCTGGGCCGGCATGTTTCGGAGCGGCGACGGTGGCGCAGTTCCGAATGGCGGTGGCACAATCCCTGCCCGCGGCGCAGGAGACTTCAAGGGGCGGTGGCTGCACGCTTGCACACTCGAGCTAGTTGGAGTTGAGGGATTCAGGAATTAGGGAGAAATCGATGAGGAGACCGGAGCAACCAACCAACGCGAGGCAGCCTTGTGCCCTTAGCACATTGGGTCATTACCAAGCTTAGAGCTTACAAATACAAATGTCAACCAAGGAGAATAGTAACATCAGAAGAGAACTAAATAGGTTTGCTCATGAAACCGGCCCGCTTTGCTGTGCCCGCCTATCATACGTTTTTGCACTTGTTGTCTTGGTCGGTGCTTCAGGGGGTATTTTTAAAGGAACACAACACCATTTCACCACTAAATTTGGCAACTCCTGGGAAAAACTGGCCAATCCAAGCTTTAGAATGGCCAGCTTCCATAAATACACCGTGCATAAATAAATTGTGTACAACACTATTACATGCTTTGGGACAGCTTACAACTTGTACATCTTTGAAATCAAGGCAAAAGAAACTTAATATCCCTAAAAATAGCCCCGAGCATGGACATATCAAATTCTTCAGTGGTGACAGCCTGCTTCAGCACATCAGAATCAGTTTCACATATAACACTTTGACAACCCATCTCAGCAGCCATGAACACTGCCCGTAACATGTCTTGTGCTTCGGTGTATAGAGCATCGAAAGCTTGCTCCATGTTGCATGCTCCAGCTGCGATCCATTGCGGGATGTAAAACTCCACCCCCTGCACAAGACGCCCCTGTAAATACGCCGTCTGTGTTGATCTTCAGAATGTGATGTTGGAGACCATCGTTGGGCCCTCACGCGGTTTGATTTCTCGTTCTTCTGTTTTACCTTCATACAGGTTGATAAATGATAGTTAATAGAGAAATAAAATGTTTTCATGACTTCTAAGACTTCTCCTCTGTTGACAAAAATACTTTACAGCAAACGTCATCATTCAGTTTTAGGATTTCTTCACAAAAGCTTAATGTATCTGGGCATGATGTAAGTTGCAGCCTGATGATCTAATTCAGTTGTCCTCCACGGCCCCTTAACTTTCTTACATTTAGAACCAAGCATAGCGATGTTCTCCCTCTATGTGCACAACAATTTATTGTTTTTAATTCTCATTGGCCAAATAAAACAAATAAATTACCATAAAACTTAAAAAAAACAATAGCCTTGCAAGGTCACAGCAGCAATGGCTAGGAATTATGTATCGAGATCAACGCCATCCTATGAAAGTTCTTTGCTTTCCTGTCCTTTTCGAGTAATCAAGTAGTACATCAATTGAACTTACTGTAAACTTTTTATATATAAAAATATAATAGCCAATTGCTTCGAAGATGTGGTGAGTGTGCATCACTATGACATGCATGGCATCCTGAGCTATAGAAATGGGTGCTAAGCACCTGGCTACCGTTCTCAGTTCACATGATATGATAATTATACTTGTCTAAAAATTAATGGATGCTTGGATGGGGCGGTGTGGTGTGACGTGGCGAGATGAGTGAGGCGAACCTGGTAATGAGCCGAGCAGGGTGGTAGTGGATGAAATGGGCGGGCTGCACCTCTAACATGATGGGGCCACACACAGAGAGAAGAGAGGCCAGGAAGCTGTGGTGCAAAGCCAAGAAAGAAAACAAACAGAATATAAAAGAAGGAAGGACTCACTTGGCATATACGCAGCAGCGGAAGGAGAGGCTCTGAGTGAGATCCTAGCCCTCTCGGCTTACAATTTAGAGGGATTATGATAGCAGCTTCAGGAAAATGGTACTGTC
This sequence comes from Dactylis glomerata, assembly GCA_007115705.1. NCBI lineage: Eukaryota > Viridiplantae > Streptophyta > Magnoliopsida > Poales > Poaceae > Dactylis > Dactylis glomerata. The sequence goes on from QXEO01000298.1 coordinate 1,706,253, forward strand.
GTACATAACTTTTTTGAAAACTGGACATCATATGTAACTACCAAGTAGTATAATAACTATCAGAAACAAAAAAAGTGTTTTGTCAACAGAGAAGTATTTATCGAACTAAAAAGCAACATTACCCATGCTTTCCTGAGATATAAAGAAGGCGGGAAAAAAGAAATTAGCCTAGTAAACACTCAAGTTAAGGCTACATCTGGATCATCCAAGTAGGCAAATTTGGGGTATGTTCCAAGAAATTATTTTGTGGCAACAATCGAACACCCTAAGATTTCTGTAGGCCATGGGACATAAATCATAGAAATTTAGAATGATTACAGTAGTCCAAGGAGATGAGCAAATCCACTAAAAAGTAATATATAATTCCAACGAAACAAAGCTAAAAGATTTTTCTAGTGGGTGTTTTTGGTGCAGTTTCTCAATGAACGAATGTTAAATCAGTTTTCAGTATATTACGAAACAAAAATACACAACAATACACTCTAGCTTCCATACCACCCGGAAGAATCAAGTAATGTGTAAAAGTTGTTGATTTGGTCTCTCTTACCTTGATTTTGTTTAAATTGTCAAGAGTCGCTGATTCCCAAGCCTTAAGAAAAACAGGAAGAAGCCAAGCAGGCACACGCATAAAAAAATGAAAAAATTCCTCTTTAAGTCCACCTCAAATTTCCTCTGCAACACAACAAGTTCTGCAATAAATGTCAGGCATATTGTTACGAAAAACCAATATCTAGGCTTACTGACAATATGGGTGATGCAATTATATTTGTCAAATGAGCTAATGTTACATTGTTTCTTAATTTCTTTGTTTTGGCACCAATATACATTGCTGAAACTCCCTATACAGATGTTGTTCAATGTCTCTTCCTAAATTCTAAATCCATATCTCCTAGCAAGAAATTCCCCCACAGATCAAGTGCATGAATTCTGCACTTTACGTATGTTAATCTTGAGGTGGTGTTCAAATGATAACATTAAATCATTAACAAGAAACTCCCTATAAAGAGACAGCCAATTAATCAGGAGATTATTAATTATCAAAAAGTATTGTTAATCTTGAGGTGGTGTTCAAATGATAACATTAAATCCTTTTTCGTCAGCAGTATCACATCTGTAATCCTTATAAGACGGATCTATAATGCTTAAAAAGAATGCAACAGGGGTGTACATAGCTCCAAGTAATTTCCTTTGGAATTTAACAAAAAAAACTGGCATATGCAAACCAATATCCATGGCAAGAACTTTATTATCATGTTTGCATTCTTCACGTAAGCCTCCTAATAAGATGGTATATTCGGCCAAGGGGCAATTTCACCATGAATATGAAATTTATATCCATGGTGTACTTATTTGGTACCGCAAGAACTGGCCAGGCTATGTGGATATTTGACCACTACAACGGTCATGAGATAGTACGTACATTACTTACACTTAGCGACCACATGCTGCTTTTGGAATCCTGAACTTCTTAAGCATAAGACTCAACATTGCCCTACAACGGATTTAAGCGCATTCACAATGTTTTGTGGCATCACAGGCTCGTGTTGTACAACAAACATATGAATTTAGAAGTATGCAGATACCTGGATAACTCCAATGATCAGTTATCCTGTTACTCACTTTGTGACTGAAACTGAATTTCAGCAAGGAGTTGAAACAACAATTTTATCAATTAAAAGCATTGAAGCACGATGCACTGCTGACTAAATGCTGGATTCAACCACTTGTTGGACAAACACATAATTATTACCTAAATCTGAAAATATCTTGAGTTCTATAACTGAACTACCATGCGGTGCAAAGCTCTCTATAATATTTTCGGTTATCAACCAATTGCCTCTAATAAGAAAGAGGGACTGCAGTTAATAATGTGCTAATCTTTCTAGATTTTCTGCTACGGGACAAATATAAATTAATATATATATATATCATCACCTTGTCCAGTGAAGAACCGGGATTACACATGTAGCCTAGGAAGATAAAATTGGTGGGCAGCGGACTGTAAAGAGTTAAGAGGAGTCCAGGAAGAAATCGACAAGGAGGAGCAGCGTGAACCTTGGACTGGGGCTCAGCCTGAGGAAGCCTTCGACATTGGTCGACTCTCCATCTGGGAGTTCCTGCGTCGTCAGAGTGCCTACCACACCCGTCATGTCTTTTCCCGTCCCTCACGCCATCGGCCGCATCACCGCTCTACAGCCGCACCTCCATTAGCAGCCCCCGTCAGCCCTCAGTAGACGGTGAGGCGAGATTGTCAGATACAGCGGCGCTGTTGTAAAGTCTGTGCAGCGAGAAGACTGCTGGTGGAGGAGAGGCGAAGCGAAGGCTGGGATGCAGATCGCGCTTTGCACCTCGATGGCCTCTCATCCCTCCTCCCCGCGCCATATGAAGGATTTCTCATCAAATTCTCGCCGTACCGTTCGATTCGACGGGAGAGGCAGCAGGTCATGGCTCCGTCGCCACCCCTTTGCGCGGTCCAGTGGAGCGACTGTAGCCAACCAGCTTGGATAGGGGCCGCTCCCTTCCGTCGGCCTCCACCAGATCACCACGGAGCCGGCGTGACGACGACGAAGCCCGGGTCCTGGGGTCCCAGGGCACCAGGTCAATGGCGCCGCCCCGTCGACCAGATGCAGGGGCCTGGACTGCCCGGGGCATCCGAAGATCAGGACAACAGCGAGCGCCTCGCTGCAACCGCATCAGAGAGGGGAAGCGCCGCCCCAAAAACCACCGCCAAACGCGCCACCGCCTCCACAGCGCCGCCGACAGGGACATCCTCTAACCCAACACTATTCACATGGAGAGATCCGGGGATTCCCCAGCCTTTCGTTGCCGGAGCAGCCGCCGGAGACGAAGGAATCCCGCGGATCGCCGCCGCGCGAGGTGGGAAGACGACGAAGCTCTCAAAAATCGCCCCTGTGCACTGTAGCAAGGGGAAAGGGAGGCGCAGGCGTTCTGCCCCCCCCCCCCCCCGGACGACCCTGGAGCTAGGTAGGGCGAGGCAAGGAGGGAGGCGAGGGAGCGGGAAGATTCGAGAGGGCGCCGTCAGCAGCGGCGATACGGGGAGGAAGACGATGGGGGCGATGAGGATGAGTACGGAGATGGAGAGGGGGTGATGCCTGGAGAGAGAGGACCGCCACCTGCACGAGTGTGAGAGGCCCACATGCAGCCACAGGGTGAGCGGCAGGTGCCCTCAGCGCAGCGGGTCACGACTACGCTTACAGCTTGTAGTAATGCATGTGGCTGCGTCAACTTCCTTCTTCTTTCACGTACGCACGCGGCACGCACGCATGCGACGGAGAATGTTTCACGTACTCATCTTTGGGTAACCGATGCCCGTGAAACAGAGGCAATAATTTTAGATAAATTTGAAAACCAAAACGACGTACTCTGTATCAAATTTAGATAAATTCGAAAACCAGTTTCTAGAATACGCAATCAGGAAACTGATTCTAGCTACACCTAGCGCCGCATTATCTCCACTTCCCACTACGGGAACAAGACACTACGCCGACGGCCTAGAGCTATGCCGACGGCTTTTTATCGGGGCCGTCGGCGTATCTCGTTGGATAGGAATCCTACAAAAACGACCGTCGGCGTAGAAAAGTCGTCGGCATAGATAGCTACGCCGACGGCAAAGCCGTCGGCATAGGTTGACCGTCGGCCTTCAAACATACGCTGGCAGCAAAGCCGTCGGCATAGCACAGCCGTCGGCATAGTTTGACCGAAGGTGGGGCCGCAACCTGCAACCCTAACGGCGTCACGGGAGGACCGCTGGTCCCACCTATGCCGACGGCATTGCCGTCGGCTTAGATGTTTCCAAATTTTTTTTCCCACATTTGATTTCATGATAATTTATGCACCACTAAAATATATCATAAAATAACAAAATATAGATATTTTGATGTTTCAAGATTTCGGAAAAGGATGTATGGGATCGCATAAAATGACACGATAGGAAGTTCACACTACGGGTCTATATATGATGCTCTTGGACTCCACGATGTTGTTCCATGTTGAAAGACCCCAAAGTTATCACTTCCCCCTAATATATATAGCTACGTGTGTTAGGGTGCTTAGAGAGGCAACATCTATCTCCGAGGTGTCACCCTCTTCAGACACATGCGATAACACTCTCGAAAATGTTGGGCGTAGGGCAGGAAACTCCCACGATGAGTCTACTGGGGGGGGGGGCTCTTGGACTCCACGGTGTTGTTCCGTGCTCCAATAGCCTAACCAAACAAAATAAAGTAAAAAGGTCCACCGGTCAACCATCGTTGGAGGGAAGTCAAAGGGGTAGACCGTGCGGGCCCACCTGGCTAGAGTTTCCGTGTACGCGGAGCCTAAGAGGAGTAGGAATCCCCCAAAGTTATCACTTCCCCCTAATATATATAGCTACGTGTGTTAGGGTGCTTAATGAATCTATCGTGCTCGTGATAACATATGTGAACTTGTCGTGGTGCTATGACCAAATGGAGATCGTTTGAACTATGTGTTTTGTGATCGTTTGAACTATGTGTAATGGAACTATGTGTTTTATGATCGTTTGAACTATGTGTAATGATTTTGTAACTTGGTTATGAATGTTTTATATGGAGATTTGTTGAGATGTTTATGGATGCAGTGATTTTGTGAGATTATTAGTTTACATGTTATTAAATATTGAATCTGGTATTTTATTTGCAGGAATGGTACAGAAAACAAATAAAAAAGAAAAACCTGGGAAGCTAAGCCGACGGTCTTGCCGTCGGCCTAGCTCGCTACCATGCAACCGAAACGCTCCCAGAATTGTACACGTGGAAGCTAAGCCGACGGCAAAGCCGTCGGCCTAGCTCGTTACAACAATTCTACACGCGGATGTGTGCCGACCGCTTTGCCGTCGGCCTAGCCGGCCACCAGAATTCGGCGCGTGGATATATGCCGACGGCTATGGCCGTCGGCCTACCTCCTCTCCTGGCCGAATCACGTATGCCGACGGTCGTGCCCGTCGGAGTAGCTTCACATAGGAAGATCAGAGTAGTTGACACGTGGCTCTATGCCGACGGCATTGCCGTTGGCGTAGCTCGGACGGACGTTTCCTTGTCCGCCGTCAAGCCTGCTGTGCCGATGGTCGAGGCACGCCGACGGCTGCCCGAAGCCGTCGTCTTACGTAGCTAAGCCGACAGCTATAGCTACGCCGACGGCCATACGGGAGGAGCCGACGAGATCTATGCCGACGGCTCTACGCCGACGGTTGCCGTCGGCGTAGGACTGTGCCGACGGTTTTTCTAGCTAGGCCGACGGCTTTAGCTATTGGCTGCCGTAGTGTCCATTGGGCTCGTGGAAGCTGCTGCTGCGGCTAGTACTAACAAATTGCTCTCGTGCCTGATCCGATTCCAGAATCCTAACACTACTGGAAAAAGAGGCTTCTATCCGCCACCTTTAGTCCCCAAACTATTTGGGCCGGGATTAAAGGGGGCATTAGTCCCGGTTCGTGCCGCTGGGGCACGGCCAGCACCTAGTCCCGGTTCGTAATGGACCTTTAGTCCCGGTCGTTAACATGGACCGGGACAAAAGGGTTGGCGGGCGGGAACCCCACGGGCGGCGGCCTTTAGTGTCGGCCCGTGTTAACGACCGGGACTAAAGGGCGACCTTTAATCCCGACCTTTAACACGGACCAGGACTAAAGGCCGCGCCTACAAAATCGAGCTTCTCTCCCCCCGAGCCTGCCAGTACACTAATGGTGGTCGGAAGCTTGGATTGAGTGGAGAGGTCATGCCCGATTTTTTTATCAAAATTATCCAAGATTTTGAGTTATTTTATTTATCTAATTGGTTCAAAAGGTTAGCAACTTTACTCTCTCATCTTTAATTGCTAATTTAGCTCATATAATGCTCTAGATGTGGTGAGATTTGTGGCTATAATTTGGGAGTAATTATGGGAGTTTATTTGATTTATATAGCATTTGAGCTTAAATTAATTCCTTAGTTTGCACATGTGTAGAGGTGGTGTACTTGTATGTTGACCAAAATGAGTATGAAGTAGAAATTTGTCATGCACATATATAGCTCTTTTTATGCTAAAAAAAATAGAGGGATTTGTGGAGTAATTAATATTAGAAAGTAATGTGGGAGTAATTATGAGCTTATGTGATTTATAATAATAATTTTTGAGTAGGATTTATTTGCAATAATAACTTGTAAGTATGAGGCATTTTCTTGATTGATTTTCATGCACATATATAGCTCTTTTTATGCTCAAGAAAATAGAGGGATTTGTGGAGTAACATTAGAGAGTAATGTGGGAGTATATATGATTTATATGCAGTGTGAGTTTATTCCTTGTATTAATTTGGTTTATTATATACTTACATAATAATGCAGATGAACCGGCAATGGATGTACGGTAGCCGAGTCTCAAGCGAGTTCATTAAGGGCTTGCAGGATTTCCTCCGTGTGGCTGATGCGAACAAGCGGAATGGTTTTCTTGTCTGTCCATGTAGTGTGTGTAAGAATCTGAAGAATTACTCTTCATCAAGAACCCTTCACGTGCACCTGCTTCAGCACGGTTTCATGCCCAGCTACAATTGTTGGATCAAGCATGGAGAAAGAGGTGTTACAATGGAAAACAATGAAGAAGAGGATGATGACAACTATCCTGGGTTCCCTGAATATGGTGATACTTTTATGGGAGAAGCTGAAGGGGGAGCTGAAGGGGAAGCTGAAGGAGAGACACATGATGAGGCCCCTGATGATCTCGGTCGGACCATTGCTGATGCACGAAGAGAATGCGAAACTAATAAGGAGAGGGAGAAGTTGGATCGCATGTTAGAGGATCACAAAAAGTCCTTATACCCAAACTGCCAAAATGGTCTGAAAAAGCTGGGCAGCACACTTGAATTACTGAAATGGAAGGCAGAGGAAGGTCTATCTGACTCCGGATTTGAAAAGTTGCTGAAAATGATGAGGAATATGCTTCCAAAGGATAACGAATTACCCACCAGTACGTACAAAGCCAAGAAGATTGTCTGCCCTCTAGGTTTAGAGGTTCAGAAGATACATGCATGTCCTAATGACTGTATCCTCTATCGTGGTGACTATGAGAATTTGACTGAATGCCCGATATGCACTGCATTGCGGTATAAGATCAGAGGAGATGACTCTGGTGATGTTGAGGGCGAGCCCCCCAGAAAGAGGGTTCCTGCCAAGGTGATGTGGTATGCTCCTATAGTACCACGGTTGAAACGTTTGTTTCAGTGCAAAGAGCATGCCAAGTTATTGCGATGGCACAAAGAGGATCGTTTGTCAGACGGGATGTTGAGACACCCTGCTGATGGGTCTCAATGGAGAAAGATCGATAATAAGTTTAAAGATTTTGCAGGTGACGCAAGGAACATACGGTTTGGTCTAAGTACAGATGGCTTCAATCCTTTTGGGGAGCAGAGCTCTAGTCATAGCACCTGGCCCGTGACTCTATGCATCTATAACCTTCCTCCTTGGTTGTGCATGAAGCGGAAGTTCATTATGATGCCAGTGCTCATCCAAGGTCCGAAGCAACCCGGCAACGATATTGATGTGTACCTAAAGCCATTAGTTGATGAACTTTTACAGCTGTGGGCCAAACCAGGCGTACGTGTGTGGGATGAGCACAAACAAGAGGAATTTGACTTACGAGCGTTGCTGTTCGTTACCATCAATGGTTGGCCTGCTCTTAGTAACATTTCAGGACAGACAAACAAGGGATACAAGGCATGCACACACTGTTTACAAGAGACTGAAAGTATATATTTAGCTAATTATAAGAAGAATGTGTACATATCGCACCGTCAATTTCTTAGCAAAATTCATGCCGTAAGAAAAAAAGGCAAGCATTTCAACGGTAAGGCAGATCACCGGGAGCCACCTAAGGAAAATACTGGTGATGATGTATTCGATATGGTCTAAGATATAGAAGTAATCTTTGGAAAGGGTCCTGGCGGACAATCTGTTCCGCATGACGCAGACGGACACGCACCCATGTGGAAGAATAAATCTATATTTTGGGAGCTTGAGTATTGGAAATTCCTAGAAGTTCGCTCTGCAATCGACGTGATGCATGTGACGGAGAATCTTTGCGTGAACCTGCTAGGCTTCTTGGGTGTGTATGGGAAGACAAAAGATACAAAGGAAGCTCGACAGGACCTGCAACGTGTGAAAGACCCAGAAGACCGATATCCGGAACTGTTTCAAGGTCGCGCTAGCTACGCTCTTACTAAAGAAGAGAAGATCACCTTTTTTGAATGCCTGAACAGTATCAAGGTCCCGGCTGGATTCTCATCGAATATAAAGGGAATAATAAATATGGCAGAGAAAAAGTTCCAGAACCTAAAGTCTCATGACTGCCACGTGATTATGACGCAATTGCTTCCAGTTGCATTGAGGGGGCTTCTACCGGAAAATGTTCGACTAGCAATTATGAAGCTATGTGCATTCCTCAATTCAATATCTCAGAAGGTAATCAATCCAGAAGATCTACCACGGTTACAAAATGATGTGGCCCAATGTCTTGTCAGCTTCGAGCTGGTGTTCCCACCATCGTTCTTCAATATTATGACGCACCTCCTGGTTCACCTAATCAAAGAGATTTCCATTCTCGGCCCTGTATTTCTACACAATATGTTCCCCTTTGAGAGGTTCATGGGAGTCTTAAAGAAATATGTTCGTAACCGTGCTAGGCCAGAAGGAAGCATCGTCAAGGGATATGAAACAGAGAAGGTCATTGAGTTTTGTGCTGACTTTGTTCCCGGCCTTAAGCCGATTGGTCTTCCTCAATCGCGTCATGAGGGGAGACTTAGTGGAAAAGGCCCGATCGGAAAGAAACCAATGATATGTAGGGATGGTCATTCGTTGACTCAAGCACACTACACAGTTCTACAAAATTCCCTCTTGGTGGCTCCGTACAGTGAGGAATACAAGAATATTGTACGCCAAGCGAACCCAGGGCAGCCTGAGTCCTTTGTTTTACAGCTCCACATGGCGACTTTCGGCGTTTGGTTGCAAAGACGTCTCATGAATGACATTGTTGTTGAAGAGCAGCTGTACTTGCTGGCCAAATTACCATCTTCGACTATATTGACTTTCCAAGGGTATGAGATAAATACGAATACATTTTACACGGTCGCCCAAGATAAAAAAAAGCACCAACCAAAACAGTGGTATCCGCTTTGATGTAGTAACCGGCAAAGGGCGAACGGACACATATTATGGTTACATAGAGGAGATATGGGAGCTTGATTATGGACCTAACTTTAAGGTTCCTTTGTTTCGGTGCAAATGGGTGAAGATGACAGGAGGCGGGGTAAAGTTGGACGAGCAGTATGGAATGACAACGGTGGATCTCAACAATCTAGGGTACCTTGATGAACCATTCGTCCTAGCCAAAGATGTGGCTCAGGTTTTCTATGTGAAGGACATGAGTAGCAAACCAAGAAAAAGAACCAAAGAGAATACATCATGTGATGAACCAAAGCGCCACATAGTTCTTTCAGGGAAAAGAACCATCGTGGGAGTGGAGGACAAGACAGACATGTCACAAGATTATAATCAGTTTGGTGAAATTCTGCCCTTCAGAGTGAACACTGACACAAGCCTCAAGCTAAATAATGAAGATTCTCCATGGTTACGCCACAATTGTAAGCAAGGGACACTAGCGAAGAAATGATGTGTAATCATGTGTAATCATGTATTGTTCTAATTATGTATTGTTCTAATCATGTATTAAACATTTTATGTAATGTATTGTTCTAATCATGTATCACAATAACACTCACGAGAGGCGGGGAAACGATTGAACTGGAATTAAAGTACATGGGCAGATTAAGTCACAATCGGCCGAACATATTTTCGAATGTTGGAGTGATTCAGTCACAGTCGTGCCTAGCCCTATAAACGTCGCCACTGTAGTCGTCGTAGTCGCCGACATCGTCGTCGCTGGCATCGGGGTCGCGGTACTCGAACCTCGGCGGGTGAGCACGCGTGGGCTGAGACTGAGGGTAGCGCAGGCGGGGGCCACGGTAGGCCATGACACTCTGGAGAGTCCGGCCGCGCCACCACAGCCGACGGCCGGCCTCGTTGAAGTTCGAACGAGGCGGGCCGTCCTCCTCGTGCCTGGCAAGCGCACTCTCACGGCGATTGATGAAGAAGGCGTCCCAAGTCGGGCTGTAGTCGGGATGCCACTGGGGATTCCTCCGCTGCTCTGGCGTGAGCTCGAAGTAGTAGTGGTTCGTGATGGCCATCTGGCGTGCCACACCTAGAGGGACAGGAGGGACCGGTACGCCTTCGACGCTCAGCATCCAGCCGGTGGGGACACGGTAGCCCGGCGGGCAGGGGTAGTTTGAGGCGCAAAGCGCCTCCGCCTCCTAGGGGGTTAGAGATACGATGGAAGCCATGGAAGAGAGTGATGAGGTTTGCAGATATGAGTCTAGATGTGATATGTAAATGGAGGCCAAGCCTACATATATATAGTGAAAAATGGCGGGAAGCGGAAAATATGCGGGAACGCAGTGGCGCGGGAAACCATCTAACCTTTAGTCCCGGCTGGTGGGTACAACCGGGACTAAAGGTGGTTTTTGTGTCATCTAACAAAACTGTCGGTGGGATAAGGATGTGTGGGTAACCTTTAGTCCCGGCTGGTGGGTGCAACCGAGACTAAAGTTGTTGGCATGATAAGGATGCGTGGGTGGATGCACTACTCGATGAGATAAAGCATGTAGCGCACGACGCTCCTGTCGGAGGAACAAGACAAAAGTAGAAGCGGTGCCGTGCCTATAAAAGGTGCATCGATACGCCATGGCAAGCACAACTCGAAGGCAGTGAGAGTTTCATCCCCATGGATGGAGGAAAGGGTTGGGAAATCTCCCGTGGCAGAGCTTTTCGAAGATGTCGTTGGTGCTCACGCCCTACGGCATCTTCGGAAGCTCTGCCTCGGTAAATTTCCCTGCAAGCCCGTGAAAGACTCCAACTCCTCTAACAGTTATGGAGGAAAGGGTTGGGAAATCTCCCGTGGCGGAGCTTCTCGAAGATGTCGTTGGTGCTCACGCCCTACAGCATCTTCGGAAGCTCCGCCTCGGAAAAATTTCCCTGCAAGCCCGTGAAAGACTCCATATCCTCTAACAGTGTTCGGTAAAGGGTTGGGAAATCTACCGTGGCGGAGCTTCTCGAAGATGTCGTTGGTGCTCACGCCCTACGGCATCTTCGGAAGCTCCGCCTCGGAAAAATTTCCCTGCAAGCCCGTGAAAGACTCCATATCCTCTAACAGTGTTGGGTAATCTCAAACTTATTTTAATCTTCTGGTTTTGAAAATAGAAAATGGTTTTGAATTAGTTACTCAATTTTAAACAATTTAGATTTGTAAATCTTTAGATATGATTTTTCAAAGTTTCTATAAGCATATTTGGAGTATTTTAATTATGTAAAACTAGCTGGGTGGCCCGCGCAAATTGCGCGGCTATAAATGAGATTGTTTCAATCTTCACATCTAATGTACTTATGTTCTTACTGATACCATTTTTTAGAACATCTGGTCTCAAATAAGTAGTCAAAATAATCAAGTTAATTTATGCTACTCAATTTATAGTGGCTCCCTACAACCCGACCCGAGTGATAATTTTGTTATGCATCCTTGAAGGTCAAAACAAAATACTACTTCTGATTGCTTATGCATCTTTTTGAAATATTTTACCCACTCTAGTATAAACCACAATTATTGAGATAAGCATTATAAACTGATGTTTTTTGTGAAATAGTTTAGTTCTTTTGTCCTCAGCATATTTTACTATATATATGAAATATCTGAATGTTTACTCCATGTAATCATTTTCCATGTTGATGGGAGAGCTTAGTACGAATACCCTTTCGTGTTCCAACATGAGGCTTCCTCATATGGATGCAACAGCCCATGTGGATAAAGCAGTCGATTCCTCCTCAGCCAAGAGTCATCTGAAATAGGAATACATATGTCACATGCATATTAGTACTTCTTCAATACTGGGATTAGTATTCTTATATTAATTTCATGAAGCTATATGTAACAGATGTAGCTCATATTTTGCAAAGAATTGGATGAATTACCTCAGCCACCTCTAATTTAGTATAGTGCGACCGAAGATCAATAGTCGACCAAGCAAGATGAAGAGTGGTTTCACCTGGCCGGTGAAACTACCAAGAATGCAAGTGCTCATATTAGTATTCTTATTGCATGTATTCCACAAACCATTATCTAAAACGTCGGATCTGAAACCTGCAAAAACAAAGAAGAGGTGAAATACTAAAAACAAATATTGTAATATTTTAGGTGAACTGAGCAAGCACAGGATTTATGTGCAACATACTCATCAAAAATAGTGATTGTTAGAAAATAATGGCGTGATCTAAAAACAAAATAATACTATATACTATTTCCACTAAGAACTGTTCAAATTATTACACTTAATGCTGATTATTTTACCTTCTAGATTCAGACACATCTTCTATCGTGCTTCATGCCAATACACCAGGCCACCATGACTCTTGTGAGTAATATCGGATAGATACTCAACAGTAAAGAAAAAGGTGTTCCTTTATTTCACTTGTCGTTCTCTCCATCTGGTCCTTGCTTTGATGCGCGGATCATCCTTTCATCATGGACGCAACAGTCTTGTGCAAGAACAACACAATGGCTACAGGTAACATGCAGTGATTCTACAGGCTCATGCTATGATCGTCAGCTATGATTTTAAATCCAGAATTATGTACGTTGGTTCTATTATTAAAAAGCAAATAGATGAAAGCTAACCAATTAGAAAATAAGGGAAAAGGCTCAAGAGGATAACCTCAACATTGTATCTCCCTGGTTGCTGAAGATAGTACTGATGTACATGACACCTTCTTCTTGACCACTTGCATGCTTATCATTCTATCTTGCAAACAACAATATATATTTAAAGTTTAGCCACAAAACCCGAACATAATTTCTGCTTCCCTGGATACGGGATACACATATCCTACTGTATCACTAGTGGGGACGGGGCCTCCAGTCCCTGCCCGTAAGGGGCTTTAGTCCCGGTTTGCAAACCGGGACCCCAGCCGCGGGACTAAAGGCTGAACCTTTAGTCCCGGCCCGCTTACCAGCCGGGACTGAAGGGTGTCCACGTGGGCATCTCGGAGCGAATCAGGGCCAGGACCCTTTAGTCCCGGTTTGTAACACAGACCGGGACTAAAGGCATCTACAGATTTTGCTTTTTTACTTTAGGGTTTTTAGGGTTTAGGGGTTCTAGGGTTTTAGGTGTTCAGGGGATTAACGTGATGCCTCGTTTGGTGCGTGTTCGGGAATTAGTTTATGCATATATATAAGATTAACTTATCTTACAAGCGAGCATATATATATAATTATATGGAGATCAGAATTATCGGGACTAGAGCCCGTCTATTCGATTACATGGACCAACATCAGTAATGGCCCCTAGCTACACTAAATCGTCCTTTGTCGTCTATAGCTTCTATTCTCAGAAAGGTCGCCAGCTCCTCTGCAACAGCAATCGCGCGTTGCTCTGGTAGGTACTTCTCCCGCATGGCCGTGTACTATATAAGAAGAGGAGATGAATATGAATATCAATCATGATAACAAAGAATGACGAGTAAAAATAGAGGTGTGAATGTTTATTGCTTACATCGTATCTGTAATCCTTGTGCTCAGAGGTAAACGTGCGAATGGTCTCGCAAACATAGTATCCACATAGATGCGTCCCCCGTGGCTGCTGGTCGCACTTTACGAGAATAGAATATATATAATCAAAATAATAATCTAGCATTACAAAAGTATTGAAAATAGAAGTATATCATACTACTACTTACCTGAGCCGCTCTAAAGGTCAGCTTCTCATGCCGGATACCGGGAGTCACGCACTTGAACCGCTTCCAAACCCTGCCCGACAAGGAAAATGATTTGCTAAGTTTTTCATTAATTGATATATCAGAAAATCATCGAAAGAGACCGATAGAGCGCAAGAATGATTGAAATTACCCTTGGAGCATGTCCTGCAGGCTTTGGAACTGTTCCAAGGGTCTCGATAATGGGTCGAAGGCATCAACTCTTCCCTTATCAATTTGAATGTCCAACAGAATCCAGTGGTAGCTGCACATGTATATATATATGTGTCAGTAACTTATCAATTACACTCATAAGTGAATGGACACAACAGAGTAAGACCCTCACTTGAAGTTGTATGGAAACAGTATGTGGTCACAGTAATTTTGATCTGTTAGAAACCTTAGAAGGTTTTCCTCCGTCTCCTTGGGGTTATCAGTTAGCGTCTTTATATGTATTTTATCTGGGTCAATAAACCCAATATTTAGGATGTTCCTACTTTTACATTCCAGAATCTTCATTCTGCATAATAGAGTACAAGTCAGAACGGAACAAGTTATATGTAGAAAATGAATTGAAATAACTGAACAAGTTATATGTAGACAATGAATTGAAATAATTGAACAAGTTATATGTAGACAACGAATTGAAAAACTTACAGACAATAGCAACTCATAAGCGATTTGTCGAGGGCGTCGGCATTGTACATCTGGAAGAGTTCATCAAAGTCGATATGGATGTCTTCGGGACGGCCGTAGTACTCCCGTGGGACAAGCGCCACGATCATCGTTCTCCCTTTCTTTGATTCACTTAAGTACCATGTATGCAAGTAACACATATTTGTTGGGAGATCATCAAACTTATCTTTGGTGACCAAAGGCGCTCCCATGACAAACTGTGGCTTAGGGGCTACCACAGCCTTGGGTACCACGTCGTCTTGGGAAGCCAGAATGACTTCAACCGGGATACCCCATTCATCCGCCCACTTCTTTGCTAATCCCAAATCTTGCCCCTGCACCAGAGAGGGAACATTCTCGGGTAACACCCTGAGGGGTGGGATCGACTGTTTGGCCTGTTGTCCAAGCTGAGGAACGTCTGATCTTATTTTGCTTGTAGTTGAACTTGATTTGCTCCCACTTGCACTTGCACTTGCACGTGACTTGCTCTTTTGCCCTTCCTTCTGCAATGTGCGTGTATAGTCGTCAGGCTTATGGTGTAAGTCATACTGTGATGGAAGGGTCATGAAGTATTTTGCATATGCTATTTGCTTCTCGGTGTATTCCGGGCGGGGCTCGGGTTCCTTCTTTTTCATCTGCGCCTCATAATGTTCCTTTGCTATCCTGGCATTTTCCTCGTCGGTACGATCATAAGGTCTGATAGGAAGATTAGCATGAAGTACCTTTGGGAGGGGCGACAGTTTGCGCTTTGGGGAGCTCCGTCGCTTAGAACTCATGGACGGAGCGTTCTTGCTGGCACGCTTCCGCTTAGTATCCTTAGCGGGCGGCGGCGGAGACGGCCGACCCAAGTCCGGCGGCGGTGATCGAGATGGACTCGTGTTGTGGTGGCCGTCGTCATGTGGAGGGCTTGGAGGTGATGGAGGTGTAGGTGACCTGCGACGACTCGGAGGCGGTGTTGTCCTTGGGGCCGAGCCTGGAAGCTTGATGTAGTTCTTGTCCCATAGGATGACTCCACCCAGTACTTCTCCGAGTGTCCTCTCATCTTCGGGTCCAGCCATGTCGAGCTCCATATCATGAAACCCCGCCATGATTTCATCCACCCCGACTTTAGCAAAGCCAGCTAGAATCTCACGGCCATGCCAGCGTGCATCAGGGCCAGAAGGTAAAGCTTGTCCGACGGCCACCTTCATGGATATGTTCTTGAATTTCTGATGGAGTTCACATGATGTTGACTCCTTGATTCCATCCACGGGGTAGCCGGGACCGCCCTCTATCATTCTTCGTGCATCGTCGGGCGGGGCCTCAGATTCAGCCACGCTGCTTTTCCGCTTAGATGGGGCGCCGATAATATCGAGTCCAGGATCTTCCTGGCGCGCTACTCCTCTAAGCTCGTCAATCTGCTTCTGTTGCTCGTTAAGCCTGGCAAGCAACTGGTTGAACTTGTCATTCTCCTCATCCTGCTGTCGCTTCTTTGCTCTCGCCCGGCTTCTGTAAGTGTCTTGGTCTCTGGCAAACCCAAGCCACCACGGGTAAGAAGGACCGAAGCCTCGCGTTCGTCCTCCATGTTCGTCATTGCCGAGGACCAGTGTGAGCAAATCTTTCTCTCTATCTGCAGTGAACTGTCTTTTTCCCTCTTTAATTTCTTTCACTATCTTTTTCCAATTCTCCCTGGGTATCCTAAGACCGCCACTGCAGATGAGGTCCCCTGTTTCTTCGTCGTACGAACCACCATGCGCAAGGAACCAATTCCTTGCTCTCATTTCCCACTCATCACGGATGGGTTCAGGTACGATGCCTTTAGCTAGCAGATCTTGCTCTTTCTTATCCCACTTTGGGATGGCAGTCTCATAGCCCCCTGGCCCCAGCGTGTGGTGATATTTCTTCTTGTCGGCATTTTTCTTGTTCTTTTCTGATAATGCCTTGGCATCTTCTGACTGCTTGTACTCCTGAAATGCCTTCCAGTGATTCGCCTGCTTGGCTAGATACCCCTCGAATACTGGCACTTTCTTTGTCTTCAGATAGTCTTTCCATAGCTTCTTCTTCCAGCTACGGAACAGTTCGGCCATCTTCTTTAGAGTCCACTGCTTGACTTTGGCCCTCAGTTTTTTTGCGGCGTCTTCATTCTCACATTCTGGCAGGTTGAAATGTGACATGATATCATTCCAAAGATTATCTTTGTACCTTTCGGCGACATAGTCACTATCGGCTGCCCCTTTGCGCTTGTTCCACTCCCGAACGCTGATCGGGACGTGATCCCTAACGAGAACTCCGCATTGCTTCTTGAATGTGTCAGCAGCATTCTTAGGAAGCTTTGGTTCGCCCGTAGGCAATATCACCTCAAAGGTGTAATGCGTCCGTGCGTCCAACTTTTTAGTCGGGCCTCGTTTCGTAGCTTTGCTCGATGTGGAGGCCTAAGAGGGAGAAACATTCGTCAAATGAATGTATATGTATACAATATAGAGCTATCTCCAATATTTTTCACATATTACAAGTGATTGTCGAACTTCATATGTATACCTCGCCGGACTTTATTATTTCTCCACCGGCTTCTCCACCGGCTTCTCCATCAGTGGAGCTATCACCTTCTCCGTCATTGGAGCTATCTCCGGCCCCATCGGCTTCATCTTCGTGTCGATCAACCTCCATTCCATCTCCGGAGGGGTTTAGATATGACGACGGAGATTCAGCAGGTTCAACGTCGGGGGCGTCTTTGATTATATCTTCGATAAGTTCTTCCTCTTCGAGGTTCCTGCTATGTGGATCCATAGTTCTGCAAAAAACGAACATTTGATTAACTAATAAACTAACAAACTATATATGATGCAAAATAATTCTTTTTCTATTTGCAAAATAATTCATTTTCTATTTGCAAATAAATTCTAACTAAATAATTCTATTTCTATTTGCAAACAAATTCTAACTAAATAATACTATATCTAAAATAATACTATCTCTAAAATAATACTATTCTAACTATATGTATCTAAATAATTCTATTCTAACTATAACTATCTAAATAATTCTATTCTAACTATAACTATCTAAATAATTCTATTCTAACTATAACTATCTAAATAATTCTATTCTAACTATATCTATCTAAATAATTCTATTCTAACTATATGTATCTAAATAATTCTATTCTAACTATATGTATCTAAATAATTCTATTCTAACTATATGTATCTAAATAATTCTATTCTAACTATATGTATCTAAATAATTCTATCTAAATAATTCTATTCTAAATAATTCTATATCTAACTAAAATAATAACAATTCTAACTAATTCTATTCTAACTAATTCTATTCTAACTAATTCTATTCTAACTAATTCTATTCTAACTAATTCTATTCTAAATAATTCTATTCTAAATAATTCTATATCTAACTAAAATAATAACAATTCTAACTAATTCTATTCTAACTAATTCTATTCTAACTAATTATATTCTAACTAATTCTATATCATAGCTAACCCTAACCCTAACAATATATAGCTAACTAAACTAAATTCTAACTATATCTAACCCTAACCCTAACACTAATTAACTAATTAACTAATTAACAAATTAAAGTTTTTTGAAAAAAAACCTTGCAGGTGGCTGCGGCCTCTGACGGCTGGTGGCGCGGTGGCTGCGAACGGCGGCGAGGTGGCGCGGTGGCTGCAGGCGGCGCGGTGGCTGCAGGCGCGGCGCGGCGGCTGCAGGCGGCGCGGCGGCGCGGGGGCTGCGGCGGCGCGGGGGCGCGGCGGCGCGGGGGCGCGGCGGCGCGGGGGCGCGGTGGATGGCGGCGCGGTGAACGACGGCGCACTGAACGGCGGCGAGAGCGGCAGCCTGGCGGCGTCCAAATTCTCCTCGCGCGCGAAACGGCTAAGTGCTGGGGCGGCGCGGGGAAGAAAGCGAAATTTATACCCCGGGACCTTTAGTCCCGGGCGGTGGCTTAGGCCGGGACTAAAGGGGGGCCTTTAGTCCCGGTTTGAGCCACCGCCCGGGACTAAAGGCCTCGGGCGGGGATTTCAACGGCCAGGGCCTTTAGTCCCGGTCTGTGGCACGGACCGGGACTAAAGGCCTATTTTCTGTTTTTTGTTTTATTTGGTTTTATAAATAGTTATCTGTTTGCATATTTGAGAATTTGATAAAACTTTGAAAATGAAAAGTGTCTGAAATTGAATAAATAATTCAAAACTATTTTCTATTTTCAAATTTAATTATTTTAACTATCCTAAGTATTAACTATTTTGCCATTTTTAATTAAAAACTATGTTTATTAATATTCTTTTTTGCATATTTGAGAATTTGATAAAACTTCGAAAATGAAAAGTGTCTGAAATTGAATAAATAATTCAAAACTATTTTCTATTTTCAAATTTAATTATTTTAACTATCCTAAGTATTAACTATTTTGCCATTTTTAATTAAAAACTATGTTTATTAATATTCTTTTTTGCATATTTGAGAATTTGACAAAACTATAAAAATGAAAAGTGTTTGAAATTGAATAGATAATTCAAAACTATTTTCTATTTTCAAAATTAATTATTTTAACTATCCTAAGTATTAACTATTTTGCCATTTTCAATTAAAAACTATGTTTATTAATATTCTTTTTGCATATTTGAGAATTTGACAAAACTATAAAAATGAAAAGTGTTTGAATGAATAGATAATTCAAAACTATTTTCTATTTTACAAATTAATTATTTAACTATCCTAAGTATTAACTATTTTGTTGTTTTCAATTAAAAACTATGTTTATTAATATTCTTTTTGCATATTTGAGAATTTGATAAAACTATTTTCTATTTTAAATTAGTAATTTAACTACCTAAGTATTAACTATTTTGTTGTTTTCAATTAAACTTGTTATTATAGCTTTTTGCATATTGAGTTCACAAACTATGTTTTATAGATAATTCAAAACTAGTTCTATGATATGCAAAGGTTTGGTATAGCGGCGACAGGGGTAGGGGAGAGGTAGTAGCCCGCCGGGAGGAGTGCCATAGGAACAAAGAAGAACTAGGGAGCCGACTTTTTTTTAAAGAGCGGTGATGACCGATCCATACAATTATTCACATCATGCATTACATAAAAGATTTAATACATTATTACATTATTGCACCAACAATCCTATCTATTATTTCTGTTTTCTTCTGGGTCGTAGCCATGGAGAATCTTCATCATTCAGTAGGATGCTTGGGTCAGTCTTCACTTTGAAGGGCGGAATTTCATGAAACTTATTATAATCTATTGACATGTCTGTCTTGTCATCTACTCCCACGATGTTTCTTTTCCCTGAAAGAACTATGTAGCGCTTTGGCTCATCGGACGATGTCTTCTTTTGCTGATTTCTTTTTCTCGTTTTTGTAGACATGTCCTTCACATAGAAAACCTGAGCGACATCGTTGGCTAGGACGAATGGTTCATCCATGTACGCAAGATTATTGAGATCCACTGTTGTCATGCCGTACTTTTGGTCTACAACTACCCCGCCACCTGTCAGCTTCACCCATTTGCACCGAAACAAAGGGATCTTAAAAGTAGGTCCATAGTCAAGTTCCCATATCTCCTCTATGTACCCGTAATATGTTTCCAAACAGTGCCCATTCTCGTCTGTTGCATCAAAGCGGACACCACTATTTTGGTTGGTGCTCTTTTTATCTTGGGCAACCATGTAAAATGTGTTCCCATTTATCTCGTACCCTTGGAAAGTACATATAGTCGAAGATGGTGGCCTGGCCAAACAGTACAGCTGATCTCCAACGGTGTCGTCATTCATGAGATGTGTCTGCAACCAACTACCAAAAGTCTTCTCGTGTTCCCCTTTAATCCAAGAGTCAGCCTTCCCCGGGTTTTCGGAGCGTAGAATATTCTTGTGTCTCACGATATACGGAGCCACCACAGTGGAATTGTGTAGAACTGTGTAGTGTGCTTGAGAGAAAGAATGCCCGTCCATACATACTTTTGCTTTCCTTCCTAGTGTGCCTTTTCCTGTCAGCCTACCCTCATACCGAGATTCAGGAACACCAATCGGCTTAAGGTCAGGAAGAAAGTCCACACAAAACTCAATGACCTCCTCTGTTCCATAGCCCTTGGAGATGCTTCCTTCTGGCCTAGCACGGTTACGAACATATTTCTTTAAGACTCCCATGAACCTCTCGAAGGGGAACATATTGTGTAGAAACACAGGACCAAGAATTCTAATCTCTTCGACTAGGTGAACTAGGAGGTGTGTCATTATATTGAAGAAGGATGGCGGGAACAACAACTCAAAGCTGACCAGACATTGGACCACATCAATCTGTAACCCAGATAGACTTTCTCGATCGATTACCTTCTGAGAAATTGCATTGAGGAATGCACATACCTTCACAATTGCCAGACGAACATTTTCCGGTAGAATTCCCCTCAATGCAACCGGAAGCAATTGCGTCATAAGCACGTGGCAGTCATGAGACTTTAGGTTTTGGAATTTTTTGTCTTTCATATTTACGATTCCCTTTATATTCGACGAGAAGCCAGTCGGGACCTTGATACTGAAAAGGACTTCAAAGAAGATTTCCTTCTCTTCCTTAGTAAGAGCGTAGCTGGCACGCCCTTGAAACTGCCCTGGATGCATGCCATCTCTTCCTTTATGACGTTCCTGGTCCTCCCGTGCTTCCGGTGTATCTTTTGACTTCCCATACAAGCCCAAGAAGCCTAGAATATTCACGCAGAGATTCTTCGTCAGGTGCATCACGTCGATTGCGGAGCGGACCTCATGGACTTCCCAATAGGGTAGCTCCCAAAATATAGATTTCTTCTTCCACATGGGTACGCGCTTATCAGGGCCGTTAGGAACAGGTTGGCTGCCAGGACCCTTTCCAAAGATTACTTTTAAATCTTTGACCATATCAAATACTTCAGCACCAGTACGGATGACAGGCTTCCCCCGGGGTTCTGCCTTGCCATTGAAATGCTTGCCTTTTTTCTTTAAGGGATGCTTGGGCGGAAGAAAACGACGATTGTACGGGTACACATTCTTCCTACACTTGTCCAGATATATACTTTCTGTCTGATCTAAACAGTGCGTGCATGCATTGTATCCCTTGTTTGACTGTCCTGAAATGTTACTAAGAGCAGGCCAATCATTGATGGTTACGAAAAGCAACGCTCGAAGGTCAAATTCCTCTTGTTTGTGCTCGTCCCACACATGTACACCTGGTTCGGCCCACAGCTGTAAAAGTTCATCAACTAATGGCCTTAGGTACACATCAATGTCGTTGCCGGGTTGCTTTGGACCTTGGATAAGCACTGGCATCATAATGAACTTCCGCTTCATGCACAACCAAGGAGGAAGGTTGTAGATACATAGAGTAACGGGCCAGGTGCTGTGACTGCAACTCTGCTCCCCAAAAGGATTCATGCCATCTGTACTCAGACCAAACCATAAGTTCCTTGCGTCACCTGCAAATCTCGGGAACTCTCTCTCGATTTTTCTCCACTGCCGACCATCGGCGGGGTGCCTCAACTTATCGTCTTTCATACGATCTTCCATGTGCCATCGCAACAACTTCGCATGATCTTTATTTCTAAACAGACGTTTCAACCGTGGTATTATAGGAGCATACCACATCACCTTGGCAGGAACCCTCTTCCTGGGTGGCTCGCCCTCAATCTCACCAGGGTCATCTTTTCTGATCTTATACCGCAATGCAGTGCATACCGGGCATTTATCCATATTCTCATACTTCTCACCGCGGTAGAGGATGCAGTCATTAGGGCATGCATGTATCTTCTGCACGTCTAATCCTAGAGGGCAGACAAGCTTCTTTGCTTCGTACGTGCTGGCGGGCAATTCGTTCTTTCTTGGAAGCATCTTCTTCATCAGTACCAGCAACTTTTCGAATGACGAGTCAGTCACACCGGTCTCTGCCTTCCACTTCAGCAATTCCAGTGTGCTACCCAGCTTCTTCTGGCCATCTTCACAAGTTGGGTACAACAATTTGTTGTGGTCCTGTAACATCTGCTCGAACTGCAACCTCTCCTTTTCTGTGTCGCAGCCTCGCCGTGCTTCAGAAATGACCCGGCCAAGATCATCAGCGGGCTCATCTGGTTCCCGTTCTGCACCCTGATCTTCTTCTTCATTGTCTTCCATTGCGGTATCAGCATACTCAGGGAACATAGATCGGTAGTTGTCATCATCGTTCTCTTCTTCTTCATCGTCGTCTTCCATCATAACCCCTCTTTCTCCGTGCTTGGTCCAAACATTATAGCCCGACATAAAACCGGACCGAAGCAGGTGGCTCTGAATGACTCTTGAGGAAGTGTAGTCCTTCTCATTCCGACATTCAACACATGGACAAAACATATAGCCACCACCATGCTTGTTCGCATCGGCCGCATCTCGAAAAGAATGCACGCCTTCTTTGTAAGCGGCGGTGCGTCGATCACCGTACATCCATGGATGGCTCATCTGCGTCATGCAACAGTATATCAAACACAATCACGATCCTAAAAATTAGTACCGCACGGTCTAAACGAGGAAATATAGTTGCTAACCTTTTAGAATAAGTGGAAATAAAGAGGAAGAGGCTTAAGCGTGGCTCGGGCACCTCATATCGTAGTTGTGTTCGGTGAACTGAAGCGGCATCGCTCTAACAAACATTTCAACAAACACCTCTAGTGCATCCAAGCAAAAAGGAGAGCTAGCACACACTCACACACTTTCATCCAAAAAAATGCAAGAGGGGAGAGAGGGGCTGCAGGGGCCATATATATAGGCAGAGTACTTTAGTCCCGGTTTGAGACACAAACCGGGACTAAAGGGGGCGCACATGCGGGCCGCCCAGCGCATAGCCCTTTAGTCCCGGTTTGTGTCTCAAACCGGGACTAAAGGCTCGTAACGGGCCGGGACCAAAGCCTCCCGGGCGGCTGGCGAATTTGGGGCGACGTGGCCGGGCCTTTAGTCCCGGCCCAGATGGAGGCCGGGACTAAAGGGTCCAGGCCTAAGGCCCGTTTTCTACTAGTGTATTATCTGGTGAGAGTAAACTGAAAGTACGCTCGTACGTATCCTAGTAAACAAAACCATGACATTTTGCTTTTAAAAGAAAGACATCTTTGGTGAAGAATCTCCTGAATGAATCAGTGAATAATATAGAACCCATGAAATTTGTTTGGACGACCTAGCCTTGCATGATGGAAATTTATATGTATATACGTTATAAATACCATTGTGCATGTCAGGTGATTCCGTAGCTCAACACACACATATCTTTATTTATCCTGGCCCAAGGATGTAGATTAAGGCATGTCGTGCGATTGCCAACGACATCGCTGCTCAAGTACGCCCGGAAGACAACAGTTCATCCTCGAGCAGGTCCTGCCCATAAAGATCTATCCTAGATGGCCTCCACGCTCCATGACATCTAGAGCGCTTGATGAATTGCAGCTATAGGCCGACCGTCGGCGCGTTGTATCAGCCTAAACTTTGTCTCGTACTTTTGCAGCAGCTGGGCGCCGGCCACCAGCGCCTCCACATTCATGACCTCGAGAGTGCTTGAGGAATTGCAGCAATAGGCCGTCCGTCGGCGGGTTGTACCAGCCTAAACTTTGCCTCGTACTCTCACAGCAGCTGGCCGCCGGCCGCTGGCGCGTAGTAGGTTTTCGTCTCGTCGATTGGTACCATGGCGGCGGGACAATGTCCCGTCCTGGGCTCTGCGGCAGACGTTTGGTATTGTTAATTCGAGGATGTTGGAAGCCGACGTCTGTACGCTGGACTCCTGCAGAGAATCGTTCTGTTATGTTTCCTTTCCTTCTAACTGGGATTGCTTGTGCGATGAAGGTTTAATTTTGGTATTGTTATTAGTTCCAGGAAGCTTGAAGGCGTCGTGCGTATCCTGGACTGCTGTTACAGCTCGAAAGCTGCCTATTTCCTATACTTCGTCTGTTCGGGATAGCCTATGCGATTGTCTTTTTTTAAACATAGATCTGAGCCGTTGCTTATTGTAGTTAAATCCCAGCCGTTAGTTGTTAGTTGTTTTAATAATATAATAGATGCTCAAATTTATGCATCAACTAGTTTTTCTTGGTTACTTCTGAATGGCAAAACTGACATCGTACCTGACCTCCTTTATTTGTTTTTCGTAAATTAATTCTCGTATGTGTATGTTTTAGTTGCTTATCCTGCCAAATGAATGCAGACAACAAGGCACCTGAGCACATCTCCATGTCCTCTTGCTGCTGCTGCACGCCGATGCCACCACCGCCGCCCGGCGCCCTCCGACGCCACCGCCGGCGCCCTCTGACGCCACTGCACACCGCCGCCACCACCGCCGCCGGCGCGACGCCCCTGCAGGTACGCCCCCTCCGACGCCCCCTGCAGAAAAAAAGTTAGAAGAAATGTTAGAAAAAAAGTTAGATGATTAGTTAGAATAAATGTTAGATGAATTAGTTAGAAAAAATGATAGAAAAAATGGTTAGATGAATTAGTTAGAAAAAAATGGTTAGATGAATTAGTTATAAAAATATGTGTACTAAAAGGGGGCGTTGGCCGGGCGCCGACGCGGTGAGGGGGTCTTCCCCCCACCGCGTCGGCGCTCGGCCAACGCCCCCTTTTTTTGGTTATTGATCAAATATGTGTACTAAAAGGGGGCGTTGGTTGGGCGCCGACGCGGTGAGGGGGTCTTCCCCCCACCGCGTCGGCGCTCGGCCAACGCCCCCTTTTTTAAAAGGGGGCGTTGGCCGGGCGCAGACGCGGTGAGGGGGTCTTCCCCCCACCGCGTCGGTGCTCGGCCAACGCCCCATTTTTTTTTGGTTATTGATCAAATATGTGTACTAAAAGGGGGCGTTGGCCGGGCGCCGACGCGGTGAGGGGGTCTTCCCCCCACCGCGTCGGCGCTCGGCCAACGCCCCTTTTTTTTGGTTATTGATCAAATATGTGTACTAAAAGGGGGTGTTGGCCGGGCGCCGACGCGGTGAGGGGTCTTCCCCCCACCGCGTCGGCGCTCGGCCAACGCCCCCTTTTTTTTGATTATTGATCAAATATGTGTCACTAACTTGTTTTACCTGTCTTTAGAAGAGACATGGACGGTCAAAATGACCCACGCCACCCTGCAGAATTCTTATTTGGCATGATACGTGAGAATGTATATGTGCATCAAGAAGGTGCCGATCGAGAAGACCCCGGAGTAGCCGGCCGAGAAGGAGTCAGCCGAGAAGGTGCCGGAGAAGCTGAACTTGAAGAAGATGTTTCGTCGTTTCTTAACCCTTCCGGTGACGGAATGGAGATAGAAATGTTTGATGACGAAGGGCAAACAAACACCGATGCCAAACGACAATTGCAAACAAACGCCGATGGCGAGGTATATAGATTTAGCTTTTGGTGATATAAAGGGAATATGCATATATGTATTAATGACTCTTTCTTTTTTCAGCCCTCCGGATCGAGCAAATCGTATTCTAAACGAGGTCCGAGCCAAAAGTTGAGTGCGAATCAGAAGCTGACCATCGATGTAGTATCTCCAGATGGCAAACCATTGGAGCCAAAACAGCACGCAATAAAATTTACAAATCAATGCGGAGTGATTGTTAGGGTAATGATCCCGATCACGGTTCAAGAATGGCACGAGCCAAAGAAGGCACGTCTTGGAGCTACTTTTGTGAACAAAAGATCCAAGAAAGACCTTTGGAGGAAGCTCATGGAAAATTTCATTCTACCTCCGGAGTACTCCAAGAAGGATGATGATGGTAATGAAATTCCGGGTGGACGTGAAAGGAGAAGGAGAGTTAAACAGTACGCTCTCAAGAAGATGGCTGAAGCATTCCGGGGCTTCAAGAAAATGTTATACGCGAAGTATATCGCGAAAAAGAAAACTCCAGTGTTCGAAGGAGCATACGAGAAGTTGAGACAACAGTGGCCTGAATTTGTGGCGTTCAAGGCATCTGAGAGAGCCAAGGAAATGTCAGAAAAAAATAAGAAAAATGCTGATAAGAAGGAACATCACCATATTTTGGGGCCAGGCGGCTACGTGAGAGCAGTGCCCAAGTGGGAAGCTATGGAGATTGAATTGAGGAATAGAGGAATCACTCCAGGTACAGAGGGATGGCCCGAAAGGGCCAAGCACTGGTGGTACGGACATGGTGGATTGTTAGACCCGGCAACAGGGGAGTGTGTTCATCGGAAACAGACCTTTACTCCCACAGTAAAACTTGTTAAGGCAATGGAGGATGCTCAAGCGGGATTGATCCGTATCGACCGAGAGAACGACGAGCTGACACACGCCCTCGGGAATCTAGAACACACAGGACAAACAAGAGGCAAAGGCGCCGGCTTTCCATGAAAGGAAGGGTTTTCTCAGCACGAAGATCCGTACGGTTACAAAAGCCGTAAGAGAAAGAAGGATCGGGAAGCAGATCGGATCGGCAAGGTTGAACGTGAATTAGCCGACATGAAGAGTATGATACATCAACTTAGCCAGGGAGGCGGATCTCGGCTGCAGGAAGATCCAGCATTGGATCTTAATAGTCAGCGGAGAAGCAGCGTGGCTTCCACGGAGGTCCCAGCTGATGAGCATGAAGCACCGGGGTCTCGCTACCCCGTGGATGATGTTAGGGAGATGACAAATTGTGAGCTACATCAGCCAATGAAGAACATGACCTTCAAGTTGGCGAGCGGCGACGCTTTACCTTGTCTACCTGAAGCACTCCACCATGGGAACCCGATACCGGCTGGCTATGCTCGTGTCTCGGTGCTTGACATAGTCAGCTCGTTCGAGGACCTAGAGCTTGATTTTGCTACACCTGAAGGGGATCGGAGACTTGGAGATATCAAGCGCCAAATCGTTTTATGGCAAAAGAAATACATCAAGTTTCCAGGCTCAGCGCCAAGGCCACCGACTCCGAGGAATCCAAGTCCACCCTCCCCTGGTGAACGTCGTCCACCTACGCCGCCCCCGAGTCCACCTCGGGCGCCGCGTCAGTCGACGCCACCCCCGAGTCCACCTCCAGCGCCGCGTCAGCCGACGCCACCCCCGAGTCCACCTCGAGCGACGCGTCAGCCGATGCCGCCCCCTAGTGCACCTCCCGCGCGTCAGCCAATGCCGTCCCCCAGTGCACCTCCCGCGCGTCAGCCAACGCCGTCCCCCAGTGCACCTCCAGCGCGTCAGGCGAAGCCGCCCCCCATACTACTCAGACGGGGAAAAAGCGGAGCAGGTCCGCTACGGTTAGTACTACTGATAAGGTAGTACATAAGACCACGAAGATACCAGAGCCATCGCTAAAGCCTCTTCCCAAGAGAGCTTATGACCGGACTCCCGAGGAAAACGAGGCGATAGTACGCGCCGAAGTGAAGGCATTTTTTGCACCGAAAGTGCCTGAGCCCAAGCCGACATACACGGAGAAACAAAAGGACTGGGCTTATGGTATGCTTACTGCAGAGCCCCAATATAAGATGAATCAGCCATCAGACTATAAACGCGAAATTGAAAGGCAAAGTGACTTGGCCAAGGCAAAAAGAAGCGGGAAATAAATTTCCCAGCTTGGAGAACAGAAGAATCAATCGGTCCCCCCGCTCATAGTCGGGCCCCCCGATATCGATACGTCCTTCAGAGCCAATTTGGAAGAGGACCGATTGTTATTGGACCCCAGAGTAGTAGCAGCTGCATAACTATTGGGTTTAACTGTAAGGGATGCAAAAGAGAACGCGGCAATCTTGAATGTGTCTCTTCTAGTTATGTTAGGCCTTGAAGAAGCGCCAGTGGGAGAGGTAGTAGAGCAATATATACTGGGGGGGGGGGCCTCTGATCAAGCCTGAGGAGGAACGCGGTCTATCAACACATATGCGAAATCTGCTCGGCTGGTACAAGGTGCATATACAAAAAAAGGACTTCAAACGTTTTATCCTCTTAGACGTTAGAGAGGAGCATTACTTCAAAAGATACCTGTTACATATTCCATTGGACGAATTGTTTCACATATTCAATCAGCGTGATCTCGACAAGTCTACCATCAGTTGCTATTGTCTGTAAGTGATTTATATTCAAGTATCTAGCTAAGCTCGTTCATTGCCTATATATCTTAATTAACTATATGATTTTTGTATGCTATTATACAGATTTAAGATGTTTGAATGCAAAAAAAAGGAATCCATGACGTTGGGTTCATTGTCCCATATATCATTAATGAAAGGATGTTAAAAGATCACCCCAGAGACGTGGAGAAGGACCTCTTCAGATTTTTTTTCAAGCAAAGTCTTAAAAGAGAACTTCTATTTCCTTACAACTTCAAGTGAGTGTTTCTATCTTCTAGACATTCTTTTTTGCTTACTCGATGTTAAGTGTAATTAATAAGTTATGCATGCGTGTCTGCAGTTACCACTGGATTCTGCTAAAGATTCAATTGGACATATCAACTGTTCATATCTTGGACTCATTGGATAAGCCCGACGTCCTGTTTAGCGACATGAAAAAAATGCTGCAAAAGTAATTTCAATCATTACCCGACTATATCAGCTCCTTTCATTAATTTCATGATATCAAGTATTTAATAACTCATTTGCTCATTTTCTTTGCCCTGTAGCGTTTGGACATGTTTCAGAAGGTCGGTAATAGGTGAATTCAAAGAACAGCTAACTTTTAAAAAGATAAAGGGTTTGCTGCAACCACCGGGAACTAATCTCTGTCGATTCTACGTCTGCGAGTTCATCCGGTGGTACACCAGTGAGCGGAGAGCACGTTCCACGGACTTTGATGTACGTAAATAATATTCACAGTTTTCTTTTATTATAATCAATTGTGTTGAGTTGCATCCAACTTATATATATCCATATCGATCTTCTTAAAGTTGTATGTGATGCGGGAGAAGCTCGTACCAACCCAGCGCCTAAAAGCAATTCAAGAGGAGCTGGCAGGATTCATCATGAGGAAGGTCCTCTGTGAGAAAGGAGAACACTATGTGGAGGACAAAGAACGCTATATGTAATTTAGTGATCTCCATGTAACTTAGTTTGTTTTGAAACTTGTTTAAAAAATAGTTGTACATACACTTGTTTGAAATTGTAGTATATACAGTCGCAAGACATCATATAATATTATATATGCATGCACCAATGTGTAATGTGTATGTACTAGTCGTAGAATATAGGTACGGAAACTCGTTTGAAATTAAAATGAACCCTAATTAAGCATAAACCTTAAACCTATAATCTGAAACAACAATAAAAATAAAAACAGAACACTTTAGTCCCGGTTCTCATTACGAACCGGGACTAAAGGTCCCCGAGACGGCGCTCCCAGTCGTGCCCACGTGGACGGCCATTAGTCCCGGTTCGTTTGCAACCGGGACTAAAGGGTGAGGGCTTTTAATCGCGCTTTGCTAGTCCCGGTTTGGAAACCGGGACTAAAGGCCGTTACAGACCGGGATTAATGGCCCTTTTTCCACCAGTGTAATAATACGATTCAAGCTCCACTACGAGGCGGATTACATCTCCGGCCTCAGTTTCGCGTGTAATTTATTTGCAGCGGCACGGACGACCTAGCTAGGAACTGTAAGAAATAAGCAGCACAGACAAATCGATCCATCGGTCTGTCCAGATTAACTTTTGAAGAAACGAAGATTTCTTAGAGCGATTTGTTCGTATAAGCCAAGCGATCGATCTTCGATGGCCTTGCGATTCGCTCTGAAGAAATCCTGCCCCTTGTTGGGCCGATCGGGAGCCCTCTTCCATGCGTCTGCTCCAACAGCTGCCGCCGCCGCCGCTCCGGCGCCCCGACGACTCTCGGTACGTATACAATGTCCTTGACTACTTCCTCTTTTTATTATTCGAAAGAAAAATTCTCTTTTTAGTAGCTATTGCTATGTTCAGTTGAATATCCTCCCAAATAATGGAATATGTATTGTTTTCGCTCGTAATGGATTGAGTTTCTGATATTTCAGGATGGCGTTAGAACGCTCAATAATGTTTATCATGGAGTGTTCTCCACCTCCACAAGAGCCTAAATATCTTTGCATTAGGGCCATTACTTTCTTATGCGTTAGGATGGTATAGTTAAGATGATAAGAGAACTGAGCTCCAAGCTGAATGTCCGATAGCTGTGATGGTGGAGACACTTAGAGCATGTCTAACAGCACCCGTAAAGGGGCCAAACCTTCAAAATAACCGTTAGTTATGGGTCCTTGCCAAAAAAAAGTCATAGATCAGCACCCTTAAACGACACGAACGGTAAAAAAAAATTGAGGGCCGAACCTAAAATCCGTGTCCGGCCTGCACAAATGAGGGTTTCGGAGGTGACCCGAACGCGGCCCGTACTAGACGGTCCATTTTGCGCGCGAGAAGCTTCAGCTCCTTCGTCCCTTCCCGCTCGCCCGCCGCTGCCGCCAATTTTCGCGCCCCCGCAGCCTCGGCTACCCCGCCGCGGCCGGATCCCGACGGCATGGACCTCGATTCGACCCCGCAGCCCGCTGGTGGCAGTCCGGCGCTCACCGTTTCTCCCGGGGCCGCCGGGGGTCTTCCGACCTCCGCCGACGTCGCGCAGATGGTGGCGGCCACGAGCGTGAACAAGAGGAAGAGGGCGGGTACGCACCTCATCCAGACAGCATCGACAACCGCCCCTGCCCCTGCGGCGCCTATCGCCCCTGCCACTGCGAAGCCAAAGAGGGTTCCCCGTACCAAAGTTCTTTCCGGTGGAGGCAAGGCGTTGAAGGTGAAGAGGCCGGCTTCCTGCACCGGCCTCCCACTGGCCACTCCCTCTACGCCTCCCGCCAAGTCCCCCGCCGCCTCCCCCGCCCCGAACCTGTTCGAGCTGATGCCCGAAAGGTATGTCTAATTTTCCCCCACTGCGCCGCATGTCAGCACGCATAATCTCATCCCCGAATCCGATTTTAGGTCCACTGCACACGGTTCGTTCATGGAGATGTTGAACAACTTCTTTGTCGACACTGATTGTCCACCACTTGCTCCTTTCGGGGGTAACGACTCAGAGAATTTGCGAGGGGAGACCAAGGTCGAGACGGATGACGAGGAGATGGACGCCGACTGCGAGATGGAAGAGGTGACCGAGGTCGAGATGGGTAAAGTGAAGACGAGAAAGAAGAGAGCCATGAACTATACGGAGGTGGAGGATACAACTTTGTGCCGTGCTTGGGCACAAGTTGGATTGGACGCGGCGTCGGGCACAGATCAAACCAGGAAGCGGTATTGGCAGCGCATCGAGGATAGGTTTTGCCAGCTGATGCCGCGAGTGAAGCCTACTGTGTACCGCTCTTTCCGATCACTTCAAGGGCGTTGGGAGGTGATCAAGCCGGCTTGTAGCCGCTGGAGTGCAGCTATGGATGCGGTGACAATGAATCCTCCTAGTGGTTCCACTATTGATCAATATGTGAGTTTGTTTAACCCCACATCTTTACCAATTATGATCATTCGTTTGTTATATAACCTTCGTGATGCGTTCGTAGGAGGGCTTTGCGCAATAACGATACAAAGACATGGCCGGCAGCAAGGGCAGGAAGTTTCCCTTCAAGCATTGCCATGACGTTCTCAAGCATCTTCCCAAGTGGCAATTGAGGGACCAAGAAGGTGCAGTAAACAAGGGGTCGATGAAGATGATGGATGATAGTGATGATGAAGGAGGAGTAAAGTGGGACAAGCCGGAGGGGTGCAAGAAAGCCAAGGAGAGGATAAAGATGGAGTCCAACTCATCGTTGCTAAGGGAGAAGTTTGATCAAATGATACAAACCAAGGAGGCAATGACAATGAAAACATTGGAGGCCAAGCTTGCTATCACCGAGAAGAAGAAAGAGGTCAAGCTTGCAAAGGTGGAAGCCTCGCGAGAAGAGGGAAGGCAAAAGGCCGAGTTGGAGATGATGAAGATCAACGTGAAGAAGGATAAGGCAATCAAGGCACTGCTAGCTGAAGAGAAGGAGATTATGATGATGAACACGAAGGACATGAATGACCTGCAATTGGAGTGGTGGAAAGAGACCACCGCGGATATCATGCAGAGAAGAAGGCTCCTTCGTCAAAGTGGAACCGGAGGTGCTTCGGTTGAGCATGGAGACAACTCCCAAGCTTGGTAGACCTGAACTATGCATTTGCATTTACTGTGAACTGTTCTGTGTGTGCATTTGATGCGAATTATTATTTTGATTTGAGGTTGAAACTGCTGTTCTGCATGCCTAAAACCCTTTTTTACGGGTCAGGGCACATGTCGCAGAGATCAGTGCCCTTATTTGCAACCGGTAAAATAGAATATTCTGTTCTACATGTTGTGAATAAGGGCGCTGATCTCCGCCGGCGATTTTGACCCCGTAAAAAGCGAGTTCGGAAGCCTGTACTCAGGTTTTAAGGGCCGAGCGAATAAGAGTGCTATTAGACATGCTCTTACGGGGTTCAGACCTAGGACCAGCCACGTTTCTCCTTGACTGAATGCTAGAGCTCCTATTCCAATTTCCCTAAGAAAAAAAAAGCATGTTGCAACTAATAAAACAAATACTACTGTACTTACAATCTTGGACCGTGGCATTAATCTCAATTCTAAAATGTATGTTTATGACCTGTTTTTTCTTGGTTACGTCTCTAAATGGCCAAAACTGACCCAGCATGCCTCACCTTTTCAAGTGAATGCTAGATCTCCTATCCAAATTTCAAAAGTAGAAAAGAGACCATAAAAATAAAGTAATTTAATATTGAATCCGGTATTAATCGCAATTCTCAAATGTATGTTTTGACTAGCTTTTTTCTTCGTGACGCTCTAAATGGCCAAAACTGACCCTATTGCGTCTCGCCTCCTTATAAGTGAATGCTAGTGCCCCTATCTGAATTTTAATGAATTAAAGAACACACCTCAACTGGTTTTTAAAAAGTAGTTTGATGTTGTAGTTTTGCATTAATCTCAACTAGCTGGGTGGCCCGCGCAAATTGCGCGGCTAGAAATGAGATTGTTTCAATCTTCACATCTAATGTACTTATGTTCTTACTGATACCATTTTTTAGAACATCTGGTCTCAAATAAGTAGTCAAAATAATCAAGTTAATTTATGCTACTCAATTTATAGTGGCTCCCTACAACCCGACCCGAGTGATAATTTTGTTATGCATCCTTGAAGGTCAAAACAAAATACTACTTCTGATTGCTTATGCATCTTTTTGAAATATTTTACCCACTCTAGTATAAACCACAATTATTGAGATAAGCATTATAAACTGATGTTTTTTGTGAAATAGTTTAGTTCTTTTGTCCTCAGCATATTTTACTATATATGTGAAATATCTGAATGTTTACTCCATGTAATCATTTTCCATGTTGATGGGAGAGCTTAGTACGAACACCCTTTCGTGTTCCAACATGAGGCATCCTCATATGGATGCAACAGCCCATGTGGATAAAGCAGTCGATTCCTCCTCAGCCAAGAGTCATCTGAAATAGGAATACATATGTCACATGCATATTAGTACTTCTTCAATACTGGGATTAGTATTCTTATATTAATTTCATGAAGCTATATGTAACAGATGTAGCTCATATTTTGCAAAGAATTGGATGAATTACCTCAGCCACCTCTAATTTAGTATAGTGCGACCGAAGATCAATAGTCGACCAAGCAAGATGAAGAGTGGTTTCACCTGGCCGGTGAAACTACCAAGAATGCAAGTGCTCATATTAGTATTCTTATTGCATGTATTCCACAAACCATTATCTAAAACGTCGGATCTGAAACCTGCAAAAACAAAGAAGAGGTGAAATACTAAAAACAAATATTGTAATATTTTAGGTGAACTGAGCAAGCACAGGATTTATGTGCAACATACTCATCAAAAATAGTGATTGTTAGAAAATAATGGCGTGATCTAAAAACAAAATAATACTATATACTATTTCCACTAAGAACTGTTCAAATTATTACACTTAATGCTGATTTTTTTACCTTCTAGATTCAGACACATCTTCTATCGTGCTTCATGCCAATACACCAGGCCACCATGACTCTTGTGAGTAATATTGGATAGATACTCAACAGTAAAGAAAAAGGTGTTCCTTTATTTCACTTGTCGTTCTCTCCATCTGGTCCTTGCTTTGATGCGCGGATCATCCTTTCATCATGGACGCAACAGTCTTGTGCAAGAACAACACAATGGCTACAGGTAACATGCAGTGATTCTACAGGCTCATGCTATGATCGTCAGCTATGATTTTAAATCCAGAATTATGTACGTTGGTTCTATTATTAAAAAGCAAATAGATGAAAGCTAACCAATTAGAAAATAAGGGAAAAGGCTCAAGAGGATAACCTCAACATTGTATCTCCCTGGTTGCTGAAGATAGTACTGATGTACATGACACCTTCTTCTTGACCACTTGCATGCTTATCATTCTATCTTGCAAACAGCAATATATATTTAAAGTTTAGCCACAAAACCCGAACATAATTTCTGCTTCCCTGGATACGGGATACACATATCCTACTGTATTATCTGGTGAGAGTAAACTGAAAGTACGCTCGTACGTATCCTAGTAAACAAAACCATGACATTTTGCTTTTAAAAGAAAGACAGATCTTTGGTGAAGAATCTCCTGAATGAATCAGTGAATAATATAGAACCCATCAAACTTGTTTGGACGACCTAGCCTTCCATGATGGAAATTTATATGTATATACGTTATAAATACCATTGTGCATGTCAGGTGATTCCGTAGCTCAGCACACACATATCTTTATTTATCCTGGCCCAAGGATGTAGATTAAGGCATGTCGTGCGATTGCCAACGACATCGCTGCTCAAGTACGCCCGGAAGACAGCAGTTCATCCTCGAGCAGGTCCTGCCCGTAAAGATCTATCCTAGATGGCCTCCACGCTCCATGACATCTAGAGCGCTTGATGAATTGCAGCTATAGGCCGACCGTCGGCGCGTTGTATCAGCCTAAACTTTGTCTCGTACTTTTGCAGCAGCTGGGCGCCGGCCACCAGCGCCTCCACATTCATGACGTCGAGAGTGCTTGAGGAATTGCAGCAATAGGCCGTCCGTCGGCGGGTTGTACCAGCCTAAACTTTGCCTCGTACTCTCGCAGCAGCTGGCCGCCGGCCGCTGGCGCGTAGTAGGTTTTCGTCTCGTCGATTGGTACCATGGCGGCGGGACAATGTCCCGTCCTGGGCTCTGCGGCAGACGTTTGGTATTGTTAATTCGAGGATGTTGGAAGCCGACGTCTGTACGCTGGACTCCTGCAGAGAATCGTTCTGTTCTGTTTCCTTTCCTTCTAACTGGGATTGCTTGTGCGATGAAGGTTTAATTTTGGTATTGTTATTAGTTCCAGGAAGCTTGAAGGCGTCGTGCGTATCCTGGACTGCTGTTACAGCTCGAAAGCTGCCTATTTCCTATACTTCGTCTGTTCGGGATAGCCTATGCGATTGTCTTTTTTTAAACACTAGGACAATGCCCGTGCGTTGCACCGGAATACTATTGTAACTCGCAAAAGAAAATAACTTTCAACAATAATTTTGAGAAACGTTATCAATAGCAGAATTTAGAAATCTACTTTGTGTTGCAACTTAAGTATATATATGACCCAAAGAAATACTCTTCATAACAGTTCGAATGCACTAAAAGTCTAAAACAGATGGTGCCAGACGAATTGTGTAGGTTTACATATTCAGGAGCAGCGGCTTAAGAAGATGTGGGAAAAAATGCATAAATATTAGTATCTACCACCCACAAGCACCTCCTTGTTGCAAGATAAGTCAAGACAAAGTCGTGAAAACAACAATTGTTATGTCAGCATGTTGAGTGACGGGCAGTGGCTTCTTCTCATCCAATGTGTCGCTGCTACCGCATATCACTCCCAGGCCTCAACGCCATCTTCCGACCCCTGGTAGAAGAGGCATACCTCCTAGTCATGCTCATCGTGGACTTTGGCTTAGGGTCTCCGCCAAAGGACAATGGTGACAGTCGTGCCCTACCCATTTGAATTTTGAGACTTTTTAATATTTTTTGATTTTTGAAGACTTCTTTCAATTTTCAAAATATATGAATAGGTTTCTGAAAAATCTTATTAGTGTAAAAGAGTACATACCTGAACTGAATGGCGAATGGCAGGACCCAGCCCACCATGTCATGTGCATGTTGCCATCCAAATAGCATTGTTACGTGTCTGCTGCTATAGTCATCTGATTACCAAATTGAGACAGCTTTGCTTCGTAGGTATCGCATGTGTGTGCTGCAAGTCCGCTACAGGAAGAATCGATTTGCATCTAATTTTTTGAAGGAACTTAAACCTGCGGGATTAAAAAAATGGGCACACACAAGCTGGTCCACCCGAAGCGCCTGGCCGCAACCACCCAGCCCACCTCTCCTTCCTATTTCTTTATTTCCTTCTTTTCGTCTGACGAGCCAGCCCACAGTTGTCTTCCTCCTCTCCATAGGAGAACGACCCGCTTATGTAATCTCTTCAAACTCAGAATCCAGGCGACGGAAGTGCTAGACGTGAGCAGCCAGGATCTACCTCAACGACAGTATGCACGAGGCTCTTGGCCGACCCGAGGTCCCTGAACACGAAGAGCTTGTCCGCCGCCTCACAATACAGCGATGTAGTATATATATTTATACATGGAAGATTACAGCTTGCCATACACGATATAGATCGATTCCACTATCGTTGCATATACAACTTCCAACTCATCGCGTGATGTGTGCCGGTGGAGTCGTGCGTGCGTTGGCCACCTTTTTTTTCGAGACCGGGACTAAGTCGTGCGAGAGGGACAGAGGAAACGAATCCTCGCTAGGACATAGGAAGGAAAAATAATAATAACCAAAGTAATATGTGTTTTGATGGGAGGACAAATTTGTCCAAAAAAAAGTGATTGACGACGGAAACCTTACGTCCTTTATTATTAGGTATAGATATGGCGACCCCTAGATCCGGTCGATGGCTTTTGGCGTTCTGGCCGCCTGCCTCCAGTTGGTGGTAATCTCCATTGGCTTATGTGAAGAACGGATAATCGTTTTTCCCGTCATGTTCTTGACTTTTCTTGCTTCGTGTTCGACTCAATTCCGACATCAAGAGATCAAACCCAATGAAACAAAAGGAGTGATTACTCGGTGCTTTAGTTCCTTTCACCCTTCCCCCTACGGCAACAGCTGCAATGAAGCACTACATGAATAAGAGATTATGTATCATAATGTATGCTACCACACACGCAACACTGCTCCTCAACGTCAACGCTCCAGGCTGATGTGAGAATAGAGATCCCAATCCATTAGATGGGCACACGACGCTGGCGAGAGGCTGAGGGCGGCTCGTCGCCAAGGTGGAGGGCGGGGAAGCAGATGGTGACGGCGCGCTCGTGAGGTCGCTCCCGCAGCCTCGATCAAATCTAAGTATGGTCAATCCATCAAATAGAGAACAGCTTGTCCTGTTATGTTTCCCGACCTCAAGGCGTGCTTGTTCGGGCCGATGCCTTCAGCTGCCCGAGTGGATGGCCTGGAGCGATGCTCCCATAGGCCGGCCAGGAAAGTGCAGCCCCCACGACTTCCCGAGCACGGCGACGTCCTCCAGCGTCGTCTCCCCGTGGAAATAGAAACATGTTGGCATCAGGCTCTCAGCGGACCAGATCGCGGCGAGGTGTTGCCCATTGTCCCCGTGCCGAGAGCTGCCTCGCGATGTACATCTACCAACAACGGCCTGTAATCATGCCGCTGCGGCCTTATCGAGAACCAATCCAACATCGGCATAAATAATCTGTAGCATCAGTAGCAATCTGCCATCGAATGCGGCCCCGGCAACCGATTGGCGTCCATGACCAACCGGCTGCAGTAGCGGAGCTGGTGGAGCGGTTGATGAAGACCATCTGGTTGCCAGCTGTGGATGTAGTAGTGGTCATGGAGAAGCCCAACTCCAGCCATGCGGCCACCCGTCCCGTCCATCTCCTCTATCCCTGCCAGCGTTTCGCGAGAGACGTTTGTTGCCTTTTATTTTGCGTTGGTGGCCAGATTAATACGACGACGGAGTAACCCTCATGAGCTAGGGAGCAGGCGCCGAAGGGGACGTGACTGCTGGTGCGGCGCTGTGTGCTGGAAGGTGGGGCTCTCTCCGCGTGTATATCTTGACACGACGACCTCGGCCGGCCGAGTCGCGCCGCGTGCTTGCGCGGTTGCGCCGCCTTAGCCGTGACGATGCTCCGCATGCGTAGCTCAGGTGACCACTTCGGCCGGCCTGGAAGCAGTGCCAGCGTGATGATATTCCACGTGGATAGCTCGAGGCGACAACCTCTGCTGGCCTGGCCTGGACGCCGCGTCCTTGCTACGCCGCCCCGGCGTGACGATGCTCCGCGTTCATAGCTTGAGACGATGACCTCGACCGGCTTGGACGCCATGTGCTCGCACGGTCGCACCCTCACGCCGGCGTGGTGATGCTCTGCATGCATAGGTCGAGGCAACGACCTTGGCCGACCTAGACGTCGGTGCTCGCGAGTCGCGCTGCCGCGCCGGCGTGACGATGCTCTGCATGCATAGGTCGAGGCGACGACCTTGGCCGGCCTAGACGTCGGTGCTCGCGAGTCGCGCTGCCGCGCCGGCGTGACGATGCTCCACATTGTTGACGCGCCGTCTTCCTACGGCCCGCGTCTCCATTATCTTGTTCTTGGCGCTGCCGCCTTGCCGCTACAGCCATTGCGCCGGCCACCATAGGGACCGGCGTGACGATGCTCTGCAGCAGTTGTTGCCTAGCCGAACATCCCGCGTCTCCATCATCTTGGTTCCTGGCGCTGCCGCCTCGCCGCTACAGCCATGGCGCCGGTCACCATAGGGAGGTGGACGGCGGCGAGCTCGGTGCTCGGGACGAGGTCATCCGGCAGGGCTCGGGAGGAAATCGTCCGGCGGTAGCTTGGCAAGAGCAGAGGAACTTTGCTTCGATCGGTCCGCTATGGTCACAGCCATGTTGTCTCTCATCGTATTGCTAGCTAGCCTAGATTGAAAAACATATGCTGCTCCCATATTTAAAGGATGAGAAAACGTAAGAAGAGATCGACTCGGGGCAGGTCAGGACTCTAGGATCCGATCATGTTACGAACAGGATGGAAGGAGCTGGCCACGTACGACGGTACGAATAGGTCGAGAAAACCGAACCGTTTTTTTACTTAATAATAAACTACGAATTAGGAAGGATTTTTTTACAAAACGTCCGACGGAAGAACCAAACCATGGAACCCTTACGTACTTTATTATTAGGTAGAGAGGTAGAGATAGATCTGAGCGGTTGCTTATTGTAGTTAAATCCCAGCCGTTGGTTGTTAGTTGTTTTAATAATATAATAGATGCTCAAATTTATGCATCAACTAGTTTTTCTTGGTTACTTCTGAATGGCAAAACTGACATCGTACCTGACCTCCTTTATTTTTTTTTCGTAAATTACTTCTCGTATGTGTATGTTTTAGTTGCTTATCCTGCCAAATGAATGCAGGCAACAAGGCACCTGAGCACATCTCCATGTCCTCTTGCTGCTGCTGCACGCCGATGCCACCACTGCCGCCCGGCGCCCTCCGACGCCACCGCCGGCGCCCTCTGACGCCACTGCACACCGCCGCCACCACCGCCGCCGGCGCGACGCCCCTGCAGGTACGCCCCCTCCGACGCCCCCTGCAGAAAAAAAGTTAGAAGAAATGTTAGAAAAAAAGTTAGATGATTAGTTAGAAAAAATGTTAGATGAATTAGTTAGAAAAAATGATAGAAAAAATGGTTAGATGAATTAGTTAGAAAAAAATGGTTAGATGAATTAGTTATAAAAATATGTGTACTAAAAGGGGGCGTTGGCCGGGCGCCGACGCGGTGAGGGGGTCTTCCCCCCACCGCGTCGGCGCTCGGCCAACGCCCCCTTTTTTTGGTTATTGATCAAATATGTGTACTAAAAGGGGGCGTTGGCTGGGCGCCGACGCGGTGAGGGGGTCTTCCCCCCACCGCGTCAGCGCTCGGCCAACGCCCCCTTTTTTTTGGTTATTGATCAAATATGTGTACTAAAAGGGGGCGTTGGCCGGGCGCAGACGCGGTGAGGGGGTCTTCCCCCCACCGCGTCGGTGCTCGGCCAACGCCCCATTTTTTTGGTTATTGATCAAATATGTGTACTAAAAGGGGGCGTTGGCCGGGCGCCGACGTGGTGAGGG
Organism: Dactylis glomerata; assembly: GCA_007115705.1. NCBI lineage: Eukaryota > Viridiplantae > Streptophyta > Magnoliopsida > Poales > Poaceae > Dactylis > Dactylis glomerata. The sequence continues at coordinate 1,746,905 of QXEO01000298.1, forward strand.
GGTCTTCCCCCCACCGTGTCGACGCTCGGCCAACGCCCCCTTTTTTTTGGTTATTGATCAAATATGTGTACTAAAAGGGGGCGTTGGCCGGGCGCCGACGCGGTGAGGGGGTCTTCCCCCCACCGCGTCGGCGCTCGGCCAACGCCCCTTTTTTTGGTTATTGATCAAATATGTGTACTAAAAGGGGGCGTTGGCCGGGCACCGACGCGGTGAGGGGTCTTCCCCCCACCGCGTCGGCGCTCGGCCAACGCCCCCTTTTTTTTGGTTATTGATCAAATATGTGTCACTAACTTGTTTTACCTGTCTTTAGAAGAGACATGGACAGTCAAAATGACCCACGCCACCCTGAAGAATTCTTATTTGGCATGATACGTGAGAATGTATATGTGCATCAAGAAGGTGCCGATCGAGAAGACCCCGGAGTAGCCGGCCGAGAAGAAGTCAGCCGAGAAGGTGCCGGAGAAGCTGAACTTGAAGAAGATGTTTCGTCGTTTCTTAACCCTTCCGGTGACGGAATGGAGATAGAAATGTTTGATGACGAAGGGCAAACAAACACCGATGCCAAACGACAATTGCAAACAAATGCCGATGGCGAGGTATATAGATTTAGCTTTTGGTGATATAAAGGGTATATGCATATATGTATTAACGACTCTTTCTTTTTTCAGCCCTCCGGATCGAGCAAATCGTATTCTAAACGAGGTCCGAGCCAAAAGTTGAGTGCGAATCAGAAGCTGACCATCGATGTAGTATCTCCAGATGGCAAACCATTGGAGCCAAAACAGCACGCAATAAAATTTATAAATCAATGCGGAGTGATTGTTAGGGACATGATCCCGATCACGGTTCAAGAATGGCACGAGCCAAAGAAGGCACGCCTTGGAGCTACTTTTGTGAACAAAAGATCTAAGAAAGACCTTTGGAGGAAGCTCATGGAAAATTTCATTCTACCTCCGGAGTACTCCAAGAAGGATGATGATGGTAATGAAATTCCGGGTGGACGTGAAAGGAGAAGGAGAGTTAAACAGTACGCTCTCAAGAAGATGGCTGAAGCATTCCGGGGCTTCAAGAAAATGTTATACGCGAAGTATATCGCGAAAAAGAAAACTCCAGTGTTCGAAGGAGCATACGAGAAGTTGAGACAACAGTGGCCTGAATTTGTGGCGTTCAAGGCATCTGAGAGAGCCAAGGAAATGTCAGAAAAAAATAAGAAAAATGCTGATAAGAAGGAACATCACCATATTTTGGGGCCAGGCGGCTACGTGAGAGCAGTGCCCAAGTGGGAAGCTATGGAGATTGAATTGAGGAATAGAGGAATCACTTCAGGTACAGAGGGATGGCCCGAAAGGGCCAAGCACTGGTGGTACGGACATGGTGGATTGTTAGACCCGGCAACAGGGGAGTGTGTTCATCGGAAACAGACCTTTACTCCCACAGTAAAACTTGTTAAGGCAATGGAGGATGCTCAAGCGGGATTGATCCGTATCGACCGAGAGAACGACGAGCTGACACACGCCCTCGGGAATCCAGAACACACAGGACAAACAAGAGGCAAAGGCGCCGGTTTTCCATGGAAGGAAGGGTTTTCTCAGCACGAAGATCCGTACGGTTACAAAAGCCGTAAGAGAAAGAAGGATCGGGAAGCAGATCGGATCGGCAAGGTTGAACGTGAATTAGCCGACATGAAGAGTATGATACATCAACTTAGCCAGGGAGGCGGATCTCGGCTGCAGGAAGATCCAGCATTGGATCTTAATAGTCAGCGGAGAAGCAGCGTGGCTTCCACGGAGGTCCCAGCTGATGAGCATGAAGCACCGGGGTCTCGCTACCCCGTGGATGATGTTAGGGAGATGACAAATTGTGAGCTACATCAGCCAATGAAGAACATGACCTTCAAGGTGGCGAGCGGCGACGCTTTACCTTGTCTACCTGAAGCACTCCACCATGGGAACCCGATACCGGCTGGCTATGCTCGTGTCTCGGTGCTTGACATAGTCAGCTCGTTCGAGGACCTAGAGCTTGATTTTGCTACACCTGAAGGGGATCGGAGACTTGGAGATGTCAAGCGCCAAATCGTTTTATGGCAAAAGAAATACATCAAGTTTCCAGGCTCAGCGCCAAGGCCACCGACTCCGAGGAATCCAAGTCCACCCTCCCCTGGTGAACGTCGTCCACCTACGCCGCCCCCGAGTCCACCTCGGGCGCCGCATCAGTCGACGCCACCCCCGAGTCCACCTCCAGCGCCGCGTCAGCCGACGCCACCCCCGAGTCCACCTCGAGCGACGCGTCAGCCGATGCCGCCCCCTAGTGCACCTCCCGCGCGTCAGCCAATGCCGTCCCCCAGTGCACCTCCCGCGCGTCAGCCAACGCCGTCCCCCAGTGCACCTCCAGCGCGTCAGGCGAAGCCGCCCCCCATACTACTCAGACGGGGAAAAAGCGGAGCAGGTCCGCTACGGTTAGTACTACTGATAAGGTAGTACATAAGACCACGAAGATACCAGAGCCATCGCTAAAGCCTCTTCCCAAGAGAGCTTATGACCGGACTCCCGAGGAAAACGAGGCGATAGTACGCGCCGAAGTGAAGGCATTTTTTGCACCGAAAGTGTCTGAGCCCAAGCCGACATAGACGGAGAAACAAAAGGACTGGGCTTATGGTATGCTTACTGCAGAGCCCCAATATAAGATGAATCAGCCATCAGACTATAAACGCGAAATTGAAAGGCAAAGTGACTTGGCCAAGGCAAAAAGAAGCAGGAAACAAATTTCCCAGCTTGGAGAACAGAAGAATCAATCGGTCCCCCCGCTCATAGTCGGGCCCCCCGATATCGATACGTCCTTAAGAGCCAATTTGGAAGAGGACCGATTGTTATTGGACCCCAGAGTAGTAGCAGCTGCATAACTATTGGGTTTAACTGTAAGGGATGCAAAAGAGAATGCGGCAATCTTGAATGTGTCTCTTCTAGTTATGTTAGGCCTTGAAGAAGCGCCAGTAGGAGAGGTAGTAGAGCAATATATACTGGGGGGGGGGCCTCTGATCAAGCCTGAGGAGGAACGCGGTCTATCAACACATATGCGAAATCTGCTCGGCTGGTACAAGGTGCATATACAAAAAAAAGACTTCAAACGTTTTATCCTCTTAGACGTTAGAGAGGAGCATTACTTCAAAAGATACCTGTTACATATTCCATTGGACGAATTGTTTCACATATTCAATCAGCGTGATCTCGACAAGTCTACCATCAGTTGCTATTGTCTGTAAGTGATTTATATTCAAGTATCTAGCTAAGCTCGTTCATTGCCTATATATCTTAATTAACTATATGATTTTTGTATGCTATTATGCAGATTTAAGATGTTTGAATGCAAAAAAAAAGGAATCCATGACGTTGGGTTCATTGTCCCATATATCATTAATGAAAGGATGTTAAAAGATCACCCCAGAGACGTGGAGAAGGACCTCTTCAGATTTTTTTTCAAGCAAAGTCTTAAAAGAGAACTTCTATTTCCTTACAACTTCAAGTGAGTGTTTCTATCTTCTAGACATTATTTTTTGCTTACTCGATGTTAAGTGTAATTAATGAGTTATGCATGCGTGTCTGCAGTTACCACTGGATTCTGCTAAAGATTCTATTGGACATATCAACTGTTCATATCTTGGACTCATTGGATAAGCCCGACGTCCTGTTTAGCGACATGAAAAAAATGCTGCAAAAGTAATTTCAATCATTACCCGACTATATCAGCTCCTTTCATTAATTTCATGATATCAAGTATTTAATAACTCATTTGCTCATTTTCTTTGCCCTGTAGCGTTTGGACACGTTTCAGAAGGTCGGTAATAGGTGAATTCAAAGAACAGCTAACTTTTAAAAAGATAAAGGGTTTGCTGCAACCACCGGGTCCTAATCTCTGTCGATTCTACGTCTGCGAGTTCATCCGGTGGTACACCAGTGAGCGGAGAGCACGTTCCACGGACTTTGATGTACGTAAATAATATTCACAGTTTTCTTTTACTATAATCAATTGTGTTGAGTTTCAACCAACTTATATATATCCATATCGATCTTCTTAAAGTTGTATGTGATGCGGGAGAAGCTCGTACCAACCCAGCGCCTAAAAGCAATTCAAGAGGAGCTGGCAGGATTCATCATGAGGGAGGTCCTCTGTGAGAAAGGAGAACACTATGTGGAGGACGAAGAACGCTATATGTAATTTAGTGATCTCCATGTAACTTAGTTTGTTTTGAAACTTGTTTAAAAAATAGTTGTACATACACTTGTTTGAAATTGTAGTATATACAGTCGCAAGACATCATATAATATTATATATGCATGCACCAATGTGTAATGTGTATGTACTAGTCGTAGAATATAGGTACGGAAACTCGTTTGAAATTAAAATGAACCCTAATTAAGCATAAACCTTAAACCTATAATCTGAAACAACAATAAAAATAAAAATAAAAACAGAACACTTTAGTCCCGGTTCTCATTACGAACCGGGACTAAAGGTCCCCGAGACAGCGCTCCCAGCCGTGCCCACGTGGACGGCCATTAGTCCCGGTTCGTTTGCAACCGGGACTAAAGGGTGAGGGCCTTTAATCGCGCTTTGCTAGTCCCGGTTTGGAAACCGGGACTAAAGGCCGTTACAGACCAGGATTAATGGCCCTTTTTCCACCAGTGTAATAATACGATTCGAGCTCCACTACGAGGCGGATTACATCTCCGGCCTCAGTTTCGTGTGTAATTTATTTGCAGCGGCACGAACGACCTAGCTAGGAACTGTAAGAAATAAGCAGCACAGACAAATCGATCCATCGGTCTGTCCAGATTAACTTTTGAAGAAACGAAGATTTCTTAGAGCGATTTGTTCGTATAAGCCAAGCGATCGATCTGCGATGGCCTTGCGATTCGCTCTGAAGAAATCCTGCCCCTTGTTGGGCCGATCGGGAGCCCTCTTCCATGCGTCTGCTCCAACAGCTGCCGCCGCCGCCGCTCCGGCGCCCCGACGACTCTCGGTACGTATACAATGTCCTTGACTACTTCCTCTTTTTATTATTCGAAAGAAAAATTCTCTTTTTAGTAGCTATTGCTATGTTCAGTTGAATATCCTCCCAAATAATGGAATATGTATTGTTTTCGCTCGTAATGGATTGAGTTTCTGATATTTCAGGATGGCGTTAGAACGCTCAATAATGTTTATCGTGGAGTGTTCTCCACCTCCACAAGAGCCTAAATATCTTTGCATTAGGGCCATTACTTTCTTATGCGTTAGGATGGTATAGTTAAGATGATAAGAGAACTGAGCTCCAAGCTGAATGTCCGATAGCTGTGATGGTGGAGACACTTAGAGCATGTCTAACAGCACCCGTAAAGGGGCCAAACCTTCAAAATAACCGTTAGTTATGGGTCCTTGCCAAAAAAAAAAGTCATAGATCAGCACCCTTAAAAGACACGAACGGAAAAAAAAAATTGAGGGCCGAACCTAAAATCCGTGTCCGGCCTGCACAAATGAGGGTTTCGGAGGCGACCCGAACGCGGCCCGTACTAGACGGTCCATTTTGCGCGCGAGAAGCTTCAGCTCCTTCGTCCCTTCCCGCTCGCCCGCCGCTGCCGCCAATTTTCGCGCCCCCGCAGCCTCGGCTACCCCGCCGCGGCCGGATCCCGACGGCATGGACCTCGATTCGACCCCGCAGCCCGCTGGTGGCAGTCCGGCGCTCACCGTTTCTCCCGGGGCCGCCGGGGGTCTTCCGACCTCCGCCGACGTCGCGCAGATGGTGGCGGCCACGAGCGTGAACAAGAGGAAGAGGGCGGGTACGCACCTCATCCAGACAGCGTCGACAACCGCCCCTGCCCCTGCGGCGCCTACCGCCCCTGCCACTGCGAAGCCAAAGAAGGTTCCCCGTACCAAAGTTCTTTCCGGTGGAGGCAAGGCGTTGAAGGTGAAGAGGCCGGATTCCTGCACCGGCCTCCCGCTGGCCACTCCCTCTCCGCCTCCCGCCGAGTACCTCGCCGCCTCCCCCGCCCCGAACCTGTTCGAGCTGATGCCCGAAAGGTATGTCTAATTTTCCCCCACTGCGCCGCATGTCAGCACGCATAATCTCATCCCCGAATCCGATTTTAGGTCCACTGCACACGGTTCGTTCATGGAGATGTTGAACAACTTCTTTGTCGACACTGATTGTCCACCACTTGCTCCTTTCGGGGGTAACGACTCAGAGAATTTGCGAGGGGAGACCGAGGTTGAGACGGACGACGAGGAGACGGACGCCGACTGCGAGATGGAAGAGGTGACCGAGGTCGAGATGGGTAAAGTGAAGACGAGAAAGAAGAGAGCCATGAACTATACGGAGGTGGAGGATACAACTTTGTGCCGTGCTTGGGCACAAGTTGGATTGGACGCGGCGTCGGGCACAGATCAAACCAGGAAGCGGTATTGGCAGCGCATCGAGGATAGGTTTTGCCAGCTGATGCCGCGAGTGAAGCCTACTGTGTACCGCTCTTTCCGATCACTTCAAGGGCGTTGGGAGGTGATCAAGCCGGCTTGTAGCCGCTGGAGTGCAGCTATGGATGCGGTGACAATGAATCCTCCTAGTGGTTCCACTATTGATCAATATGTGAGTTTGTTTAACCCCACATCTTTACCAATTATGATCATTCGTTTGTTATATAACCTTCGTGATGCGTTCGTAGGAGGGCTTTGCGCAATAACGATACAAAGACATGGCCGGCAGCAAGGGCAGGAAGTTTCCCTTCAAGCATTGCCATGACGTTCTCAAGCATCTTCCCAAGTGGCAATTGAGGGACCAAGAAGGTGCAGTAAACAAGGGGTCGATGAAGATGATGGATGATAGTGATGATGAAGGAGGAGTAAAGTGGGACAAGCCGGAGGGGTGCAAGAAAGCCAAGGAGAGGATAAAGATGGAGTCCAACTCATCGTTGCTAAGGGAGAAGTTTGATCAAATGATACAAACCAAGGAGGCAATGACAATGAAAACATTGGAGGCCAAGCTTGCTATCACCGAGAAGAAGAAAGAGGTCAAGCTTGCAAAGGTGGAAGCCTCGCGAGAAGAGGCAAGGCAAAAGGCCGAGTTGGAGATGATGAAGATCAACGTGAAGAAGGATAAGGCAATCAAGGCACTGCTAGCTGAAGAGAAGGAGATTATGATGATGAACACGAAGTACATGAATGACCTGCAATTGGAGTGGTGGAAAGAGACCACCGCGGATATCATGCAGAGAAGAAGGCTCCTTCGTCAAAGTGGAACCGGAGGTGCTTCGGTTGAGCATGGAGACAACTCCCAAGCTTGGTAGACCTGAACTATGCATTTGCATTTACTGTGAACTGTTCTGTGTGTGCATTTGATGCGAATTATTATTTTGATTTGAGGTTGAAACTGCTGTTCTGCATGCCTAAAACCTTTTTTACGGGTCAGGGCACATGTCGCGGAGATCAGTGCCCTTATTTGCAACCGGTAAAATAGAATATTCTGTTCTACATGTTGTGAATAAGGGCGCTGATATCCGCCGGCGATTTTGACCCCGTAAAAAGCGAGTTCGGAAGCCTGTACTCAGGTTTTAAGGGCCGAGCGAATAAGAGTGCTATTAGACATGCTCTTACGGGGTTCAGACCTAGGACCAGCCACGTTTCTCCTTGACTGAATGCTAGAGCTCCTATTCCAATTTCCCTAAGAAAAAAAAGCATGTTGCAACTAATAAAACAAATACTACTGTACTTACAATCTTGGACCGTGGCATTAATCTCAATTCTAAAATGTATGTTTATGACCTGTTTTTTCTTGGTTACGTCTCTAAATGGCCAAAACTGACCCAGCATGCCTCACCTTTTCAAGTGAATGCTAGATCTCCTATCCAAATTTCAAAAGTAGAAAAGAGACCATAAAAATAAAGTAATTTAATGTTGAATCCAGTATTAATCGCAATTCTCAAATGTATGTTTTGACTAGCTTTTTTCTTCGTGACGCTCTAAATGGCCAAAACTGACCCTATTGCGTCTCGCCTCCTTATAAGTGAATGCTAGTGCCCCTATCTGAATTTTAATGAATTAAAGAACACACCTCAACTGGTTTTTAAAAAGTAGTTTGATGTTGTAGTTTTGCATTAATCTCAACTAGCTGGGTGGCCCGCGCAAATTGCGCGGCTAGAAATGAGATTGTTTCAATCTTCACATCTAATGTACTTATGTTCTTACTGATACCATTTTTTAGAACATCTGGTCTCAAATAAGTAGTCAAAATAATCAAGTTAATTTATGCTACTTAATTTATAGTGGCTCCCTACAACCCGACCCGAGTGATAATTTTGTTATGCATGCTTGAAGGTCAAAACAAAATACTACTTCTGATTGCTTATGCATCTTTTTGAAATATTTTACCCACTCTAGTATAAACCACAATTATTGAGATAAGCATTATAAACTAATGTTTTTTGTGAAATAGTTTAGTTCTTTTGTCCTCAGCATATTTTACTATATATATGAAATATCTGAATGTTTACTCCATGTAATCATTTTCCATGTTGATGGGAGAGCTTAGTACGAATACCCTTTCGTGTTCCAACATGAGGCATCCTCATATGGATGCAACAGCCCATGTGGATAAAGCAGTCGATTCCTCCTCAGCCAAGAGTCATCTGAAATAGGAATACATATGTCACATGCATATTAGTACTTCTTCAATACTGGGATTAGTATTCTTATATTAATTTCATGAAGCTATATGTAACAGATGTAGCTCATATTTTGCAAAGAATTGGATGAATTACCTCAGCCACCTCTAATTTAGTATAGTGCGACCGAAGATCAATAGTCGACCAAGCAAGATGAAGAGTGGTTTCACCTGGCCGGTGAAACTACCAAGAATGCAAGTGCTCATATTAGTATTCTTATTGCATGTATTCCACAAACCATTATCTAAAACGTCGGATCTGAAACCTGCAAAAACAAAGAAGAGGTGAAATACTAAAAACAAATATTGTAATATTTTAGGTGAACTGAGCAAGCACAGGATTTATGTGCAACATACTCATCAAAAATAGTGATTGTTAGAAAATAATGGCGTGATCTAAAAACAAAATAATACTATATACTATTTCCACTAAGAACTGTTCAAATTATTACACTTAATGCTGATTTTTTTACCTTCTAGATTCAGACACATCTTCTATCGTGCTTCATGCCAATACACCAGGCCACCATGACTCTTGTGAGTAATATCGGATAGATACTCAACAGTAAAGAAAAAGGTGTTCCTTTATTTCACTTGTCGTTCTCTCCATCTGGTCCTTGCTTTGATGCGCGGATCATCCTTTCATCATGGACGCAACAGTCTTGTGCAAGAACAACACAATGGCTACAGGTAACATGCAGTGATTCTACAGGCTCATGCTATGATCGTCAGCTATGATTTTAAATCCAGAATTATGTACGTTGGTTCTATTATTAAAAAGCAAATAGATGAAAGCTAACCAATTAGAAAATAAGGGAAAAGGCTCAAGAGGATAACCTCAACATTGTATCTCCCTGGTTGCTGAAGATAGTACAATGTACATGACACCTTCTTCTTGACCACTTGCATGCTTATCATTCTATCTTGCAAACAGCAATATATATTTAAAGTTTAGCCACAAAACCCGAACATAATTTCTGCTTCCCTGGATACGGGATACACATATCCTACTGTATTATCTGGTGAGAGTAAACTGAAAGTACGCTCGTACGTATCCTAGTAAACAAAACCATGACATTTTGCTTTTAAAAGAAATACAGATCTTTGGTGAAGAATCTCCTGAATGAATCAGTGAATAATATAGAACCCATCAAACTTGTTTGGACGACCTAGCCTTGCATGATGGAAATTTATATGTATATACGTTATAAATACCATTGTGCATGTGTGATTCCGTAGCTCAACACACACATATCTTTATTTATCCTGGCCCAAGGATGTAGATTAAGGCATGTCGTGCGATTGCCAACGACATCGCTGCTCAAGTACGCCCGGAAGACAGCAGTTCATCCTCGAGCAGGTCCTGCCCGTAAAGATCTGTCCTAGATGGCCTCCACGCTCCATGACATCTAGAGCGCTTGATGAATTGCAGCTATAGGCCGACCGTCGGCGCGTTGTATCAGCCTAAACTTTGTCTCGTACTTTTGCAGCAGCTGGGCGCCGGCCACCAGCGCCTCCACATTCATGACCTCGAGAGTGCTTGAGGAATTGCAGCAATAGGCCGTCCGTCGGCGGGTTGTACCAGCCTAAACTTTGCCTCGTACTCTCGCAGCAGCTGGCCGCCGGCCGCTGGCGCGTAGTAGGTTTTCGTCTCGTCGATTGGTACCATGGCGGCGGGACAATGTCCCGTCCTGGGCTCTGCGGCAGACGTTTGGTATTGTTAATTCGAGGATGTTGGAAGCCGACGTCTGTACGCTGGACTCCTGCAGAGAATCGTTCTGTTCTGTTTCCTTTCCTTCTAACTGGGATTGCTTGTGCGATGAAGGTTTAATTTTGGTATTGTTATTAGTTCCAGGAAGCTTGAAGGCGTCGTGTGTATCCTGGACTGCTGTTACAGCTCGAAAGCTGCCTATTTCCTATACTTCGTCTGTTCGGGATAGCCTATGCGATTGTCTTTTTTTAAACATAGATCTGAGCCGTTGCTTATTGTAGTTAAATCCCAGCCGTTGGTTGTTAGTTGTTTTAATAATATAATAGATAGATGCTCAAATTTATGCATCAACTAGTTTTTCTTGGTTACTTCTGAATGGCAAAACTGACATCGTACCTGACCTCCTTTATTTTTTTTTCGTAAATTACTTCTCGTATGTGTATGTTTTAGTTGCTTATCCTGCCAAATGAATGCAGGCAACAAGGCACCTGCGCACATCTCCATGTCCTCTTGCTGCTGCTGCAAAAGTAAGCTGCCTCAGAACTGGCATGCCCTTAATAAATATGAATCCCATGAATTCAGCATCTGTCGGCTTGTCTAGAGCGATGCTGCGAACTTATTCGTCCAGGGCAACCATCGATGGCGAGCTATCGTCGGCAGCACAGCTTGTAGCGTAAGTACTAGTTCATCATCTCTTCTTACATATTGGACTGGATTTATTGGGATAAGCCCAAGGTAGTCAGAATCCCGATCTAAGTCCTAGAATCCTACGATTTTACGACCCTACAACGTCATGTCGATCTAAATCCCACTATGAATCCCAACCTGGTAGAATCCATATTGAGTCCCAATCCAAATCATAGAATCCTATACAATATTGGAAAATCTCGATCCTGTTTATGGACTTTCCCGATTCTGAACGATTAGTTGAGTCATCCTCTTAACTATAGTAGTATACTATGTCAACCTTTCAATCCATTTTTTACTTGCCTCACAACCCTTTTGTTTACCTCCCAAGCCCCAATTGATCAGCTGATAGGATCTGTCATCTCCCTTAAAGAAAATCTTACAATATCAAAGCTATGTACTTCTCTTAAAAACTCACAATTCATCATTGCAAAGCATATTGCAAGAAAGTTTGGAGATAGGATGTGATTCATCGTGGTCTAAAGTAGGCCTCATAAGAAGGAGCCATCAACATAGATTGCTAGAGACCTGAATGTCGGACACTAGATCGGCTTGGCAAGTGGCATGCTACTTCAATACTTTAAAGTTTTGATTTAACAAATTTGTAATTTGATGATTCTGGAGGTATGTACTTTTTTCTCTGATATATGTTCCATATTTATATACAAAATGAATAAAAATACTTATTTTTATAGAAGTAGTATGCATATATGTGTGGTATAATATATATCAAATAATTAAGATACAATACCATACATAGTATACTTTGTGTATGCTCTCACCAAGGGCTCAATAGTAATTACATGGAAGGGTTAATTATACATTGTGTTTTCGTTGAAAAATTTGCATTAGTGAGTTTTCTTTACTTTTTTGTATATATTAGTGTAAACCATATTGCTAGAAATTTTAATGCTTTACTATTTTCACCTTTTCTATACTAGCATACAAAGTTTCAGCATGGATAAACTCTTGTCTGGAAAATCTTGTAGAATCCGGTATTCCACGATTCGATTCTACGACTCGATTCTGTCGAGGAAAATCGATCCGACTCCGAATCCCGACTCTGACTACCTTGGATAAGCCTATATGATATGTGCTTTAAGTTTCCACTATGTTGTACTTAATCATATATTCAAAACAAATTTGACTCACCCCATCTACTGGGTTCAAAGGTCAATACCTCAATGCAAAAGGCAGCATATGCGTGTAGGGTAGGAGCAAAATGCAGCGTGCGGTGATCCTAGGATTCCAATTTTCAAGTGTTTTGGTATTACATTTCCTATACTGGGCCACATTTTATATTTGAATGTGTTTCAGTCCTTAAAAGAAGTCCAGATACAGCAACGTTAGTACAGTTTTGTCATTGCCTAATGGGTCATGTTTGGAAGACAGATTGTTAATGTTGTTGGCACGATTTTATGATGAAAAGTCAGTTCCTTGTCCAGGCACTCCCTGGTAGAGCTGTTGCAAAAGAATAGGATATTATTTTCCTCCAAATAGTTGGGTTTAATGTCTGATGAATTGATGACTCACTTAAACAATACTCTCTCCGATCAGAAATAACTGTCGGGGACTTAGTATAAACTTTGTACTAAGCTAGTACAAAATTATCGGCATTTATTTCCGATCAGAGGTAGTATTATATATCTATACGAGCATTTTTACGTGTCATTGATCAACTTGCACCCACATCATATATTTTAATGAGCATCCTAGAAGTTCTTGTATTAACTTGCACCCACGTGCCAGTTTCATAGACACACGTTTCAATTAACTAAATTATAATGGGAATACATATGGTCGGATCTTTAACAGGACAACTTATTACAAGAATGCGAAGTTTGGGGTATATGCATATTTGACTTTGTAGATTCAATTAATCAGATTGTTTTTTCGTTTTGCAGGTCAGGAGCTAGTTATCGGGATTTTTTGAAGAATGTTAGGCTCTACGCCTGTGGATTTAGTTTGATATGGGCCATTACTATGTACTCTGCTTGGTCAAACCGCAGCAGATGTTCCATTCGTGGACGTGGTGGCAATGATCACCGGGCCATTCAAAATCGTCTGAACTCAGGAGGTCAAGTAGCTATACTTCCCTCTGAGTATCCCTTCTTTACCTGCCAGAATTTACTTGATTCTCTTCTCCTGATTAGATGAGATCTGAGAGTGCAAGTTGTACTTCCATGTTTTTATGTCTTGTATATGCTTAGAATTACATTGTACTTTTTCTGTACTTAGAAATCTATATGATTGTAAATAATCAGAAACTACAGAGTCAAAATTGTTTATACTTCAAAAGTAACACACCTCGTCCGTTTTGCATCGAAACAGAGCAACCTGTAGAGAGATTGGGCCCAGGAGGTCATGTGGGCCCCATATGGATAGGTGGTATACACTATGTCCATCCCAGTGTATAAGGTCGTCTCCAGCAGCGGCTCGACACAAACCTTTGACCCAAATAGTTTTGATGGGTTGGGTCTTACACAAAATTTGGGTCGCGGTTTGGCAGGCCTATCCAGTGCGCCTATGACCGATCCTATCTAGTGGTTTGGTTGGTAATTTTTTTTCCCACCGCCGGCACCAACGGCGGTGTGCTTTGAGCGCCTTCCCGCCATTTCCTGCCTTTGTTTTGCGCATGTTACGGGCGTCCCACCTCGGTCAGCTGCAAGCAATATAAGGTAAGGCCAGCGGTGCTGGATTTCCCCACCCTCCCAACGAACAACATGCCAGGACTCATGTCTTCCTGCCACTAATGCTCGCAGCTGCGATGAGGGAGAGTCAAGCGAGCTCCCGGCACGGGACCAACGGGTGATCCTCGAGTCCATCTAGTCAGCGCGAGAGCGGCGGTGCCAGCCTGGCAGCTCTGGGACACTTCCACGAGCAGACCGCAACAGGATTACCAGCGAGCCTTTCTTAGAGGACATCCTCGGCAACGTCATGCTGACGACGCACCTCCGGCAGCAAGCATTCGAAGAAGCGCACTGTGTGCGGTAACTCTGACGACCCGGCCTTGCTTGCCTGGCTCGCCCAAGCTGGACACGACCTAGAGGTGGTGACAGCCGCAATGCACTCTCTAGAAGTGTAGTGGGGGTTTACCGAGTTGTTTACGATCGTCGAATCGCTTGTAATAATCTTAATGGAACTTTTCATTGCATTTGATCATTGCAAGCAAGTTGCATACAAGGTTTGGATACATGCGAAAAACATAAAAAGATAGTAGCCAGCGGCTAGTCATCGTTGTCGGTGGAGTTGTTGACGGTGGCGAGGGCGGCGGCAGCGTAGTGGCGACGACACATGGTTTCATCAAAGACGCTGACAGTTAGCGTGTACTGGTTGTCATAGTTGAAGACGAGGAAGTGCCCGGCTTTGATTTAGTGCATGTGGCAGAACCTCTTCCAACCACTGGCGAGGTACGTCTTGCCAAAGCGGTCGAAGAGCACCTCCGATGTCCACATGCCGGTTGCTTGTCCTCAAGCAATTCAATTAACAACTGAGAGCGATAAAAGAAACTTTCACGAACACATTTGCTTCATAAGATGTATACATTCTCACTATATGATCAAGTACTCATGCAATTCATAATAAGAAATATGCAACTAATGTTATCTCATAGTCATGCAAGCTATGAAAGAGTGCCAATACACTAATAACAAGCAACATGAAACATAAGAAGCTACAAGATTGTAATGCTCATAATAAGATATGAAAGAGTGGTATCTCGCTTGCCTTTATTTGTGGAGCAAAACATAATTGCCAAGGCACCTCTGAAGTTCAAGAGAAGCCTAGAAGTAAAAATATCAAAGATACAAGCATCAAAGTTATACGACAATCAACCGTGTTCTGGGACAAGCACATTACACTAAGAACGACAGCCATGCTCTTAAGAAAGTGCTTAAAGTTAAAAGATGAAGACTCAACATAAAAATAAAAGAAAGGCCCTTCGCAAAGGGAAGCAGAGATTTAACATGTGCTAGAGCTTTTCATTTGTAAAATAGAGATAAGAATTGTTTTGAGAGGTGGTTGTTCCTGTCAATGACTGGCAATGGGGTTCTTGCTATCTTCCATACTAAACAAGTGAGAGCGGTTCCCAGTTCTTTGAAATATTGGCACATTGGTGCTCTTTTATAAAGCTTGGCACTCCTCCCCACTTTTTCTTTCTCAAACCATGGCTAACCGATTCCATCGGATGCCCACCAAATTTCACATACCATGGAGGAGTGTCTTTTTTTTAGATTTAGATTACAATGGTCTGACCAGCTCCCTTGCAAAATTACTGACGAGCAGATAAAGCATGCAAGTCGAGGGGTACTTAATTCAATATGGAAGATAGCAATTCCGACAACTACGTCCTCATGAGCTAAAAATAGTGGCATAAAATGAGAAGTATTTGAAGGTTTTTGAAAGGTAGCACATAAAAATTTACTTGGAATGGCTTCAAAATACCATGCATAGGAATTTATAGTGGACTTGGTGGTGCGGTGTTGATGTAGGAGTTATATATATATATATAACCACCCAGTTGGAAACCCCAAGAGAAGGTTATGATGAGCACAGCAGCAAGTCTTCCCTCAGTTGTGAAACCAAGATTTATCGAACCAGTAGGAGAAAGAACCAAACTTCCGAAGGTTGATGCCCGCTAGCTTTGCGACACTCCCCGGACAATGGCTCCAGAAAACTTGTTGATATTTTGCTGGCGCGTAGTTGACGTGGGAGCTTCTTCTTCTTCGTTCCCCGGCAACGGTGCCAGAAAACTTGTTGGCGTGTAGCTTTGCACCAGCAGCAACGTGGAACTTGCACACAACACAACCAAGTACTTTGTTCCAACTTACAGTGAGGTTGTCTATCTCACCGGTTTGCTGTAAACAAAGGATTGAGCGTATCGAGTGGTAAAAGGTAGTAGCTTGCAAGAATGTAAATAAAACAAGTAAACTGTAAATAGTAATAGCAATGTAAAAGAATGGACCGGGGTCCACAGTTCACTAGTGGTGTCTCTCCATAAGATAAATAACAACATGTTGGGTAAACAAATTACAGTTGGGCAATTGATAGAATAAAGATAGCGTACAAATGTCATGAGGATCACTATGAGATTCACTTGGGCATTATAATATAATACATAGACCGTAATCCAACTGCATCTATGACTAATAATCCACCCTCCGGATGTCATCTGAGCAACCATTGGGTATTAAGTTGCAAGCAACAGATTATCGCCTTAAGCAAAGTGTGTAATGTAAACAATACAAATGTCCTTGAACACAAGATTGTTGTTTTCTCCCTAGTAGCAATAGCACATCTACAACCTTAGAGGTTTCCATCACTCCCCCAGATTACTAGACATGAACCCACTATCGAGCATAAATACCCCCTCTTGGAGTCACTAGCATATACTCGGCTAAGATATCTACTAGCAACGGAGAGCATGCAAGATCATAAACAACATAGAGATAACATAAAGATGATAAATCAACAATTCAACTTGACATAGTACCAATATTCATTGGATCCCAATAAACACAACATGTAGAATTACACAACGATGATCTTGATCATGATAGGCAGCTCACAAGATCTAAACATGAAGCACATGGTGGAGATGACAACCATCTAGCTACTGCTATGGACCCGTAGTCCAAGGTATACTACTCACACATCACTCCGGAGGTGACCATGGTGATGAGGAAGGCCTCCGGCGGTGATTCCCCTCTCCGACAGGGTGCCGGGAAGAGCTTCTGGACCCTCCCGATCTCGCGTCGACGACAGCGGCAGCTTGCAGTAGGTTTCGTGGAAAATTGATCGGGGACTATAAGGTTTCCCATCGAGGGGAATATATAGGCAGAATGGCGGTGTCAGGGAGTAGGCCAGGGGCCCACAGCACTGCCCGGCGCGGCCGGGGGGGTGGCCCGCGCCATGGCATGGTGCGGCCGCCCTTTGGTGCCCCTCCGTCTCATCTTCGGACTTAGTCTCGTGTCGGGAAAAATAGGAATTTTGGCTTTTGTTTCGTCCAATTCCAAGAATATTTCCTGTGTAGCTTTTCTGAAACACAAAAATAGCAAAAATAGGGAATTGGCACTATGGCGTCTCATTAATAGGTTAGTTCCGGACAATGCATAAAAATGCCACGAAGTGTATCAAAACACAAAGCAAATGGTGTATAAACAAGCATGGAGCATCAAAAATTATAGATACGTTTGAGACGTATCAAGTATTCCCAAGCTTAACTCCTGCTCGTCCTCGAGTAGGCAAGTGATAACAAAAGAATAATTTTTTAGGTGACATGCATCATCACAATCTTGATCAACGATGTAAAGCATTGAGTGCTGAGATCAAAGTACTCTAAACATGGGCATAAAAGACATAATCTTGACAATAAAACTTAGGAACCATGTTATAACATGAAAAGTAACACAAACAAAAGAGTAATGAAGCATTGAAAGTCAAGTGTGTGTTTCAACCATATAGAAAAACATAGCAAAGTGGTTTTCAGCTTGTCCTTCATAGAGTAGCAAAACATAAATGCATAGGACACCTTCAAGTTTAAGAGGGCGACTAGATACAAATAATTTAAGAACAAGCAAAACCATAATAATGAATCAATCAATAATAAATTTTGGGACTATGCACATTAAACTCAGAATGACAACTATGCTCTCTTAGAAGGTGCATAAAGGTAGAAGGTGGAGACTCAACATAAAAGTAAAAGAAAGGCCCTTTGCAGAGGGAAGCAGTGATTCCAAGTTTTATAGACCTCAAAAAATTATGATACTTACTAGCTTTGAGCTCTCATTGCCCCCATCATAGGCATCTTGAGTGGCTAAGGTTAATGCGAGTACAATTATGAAGCATATGATTAACAAATCATAAGTTAAAAATCTCGTGTCCCGTGAAGTACGAATACCCAAACCTCATGCTACTCGACTTAGGTCCCAAGCAAATTCTTGTCATTGTAAGCATACATGTATCATCGAGAACCGCATCTCTTTTATTTACCATTGGTATAGCTTTTTATTGTGAGATGCGTCATCGAATGTTCACTATGGGCATGCTGTAAATTTCCACCATGAATGATGCATGGCTTAGATTAGCGGCCCAGGCGTTTCTCTAACACATATACAAACTCCATGAGCTCACAAGATCCCATCTTATTTCACATCGCAGGTATCCATAAACAAAAGATCACGATATCAACTAAACTAGCTGGAGGGCCCGCGCATTTGCACGGCTAGCACTGAGACTATTTGAAATCTATTGTTTTTCTTATTGATTCTTTTTCCTTAATCCTTAACAATTGAAGAAAAATAAGATGTGTAAATACATTCAAATCGCATAGCTTCGGTTCGACTCACACGTTTCCATTTTGTCATAAAACTTCTGAACCTGTATATAAAACCCTTATGATTTTATTTCTTAGTCCTTCCAGGTTTTAGTACAGAACATAGGGACTCTAACCTTCAAGCATGTTTTGTATTCGACTTGTATTTTTTCCTCATACTCCAGCAACCATTTTGATCACATAATTGTGTGTAACTTTTCCATGTGTAGTAATATTTTTAAAAATAGTGAATATGGTGTACCATCAGGGCTCATTTATGACATTTGATTTTGCTACGTAGTACAAATGATAATTCTCCTTTTTTGGCCAATTTGTGTGAATTATAATATTGTAGTCAAATCGTCAAATTTTGTGTAAGTCTCCAAGAAACATTGCATGCGGATAAATAAGATAGAAATGTAGTTATGAATTATCTTTGTTTCTTTGTGTTTCCTCAAAACTCCTTCTTTCAACATGTCTTATATTTATATTATTAATGGCCAAGTTTGTATGCACATACCCAAGTGCCTATCAATTTATGTCTATGATCTATCCTTTCCTTATGCTTATATAATAATGGTGTATAATAATAAGTTTACCGTAAATCTAGCGTATCTTTTCACTATTAATCGTGTTCTCTTACTAAGGCATCATAAATTTACAATTATTGTCTCTAAATTGTAATTTTTTCTGAAAAAAACATATGAAAGGCTATATCGCTCCTATTTCGATTACTAAATCATATAAAACTTGTGCATCCCTAAAGTTCAAAATAGAAGATTTTGGAATCTTCTAAATGGGTATGTATACTTAGAAAAATGTTGTACCCACTCCATTATCCACATACATATTTAAGGTATAGGATTCTAAAATGCTATTCTTTTGTGATTTAGTGCACTTTTCCTACTTACTTTATTATGAAATATATGTATGAATATTTGCCCCCTGGGACCCCCCCATTCTCCTATTTATGGGAGAGCTTAGTACCAATAAGCATATACTATTTGATTAGCTAAAGATCTATAAACAACTTACCTACTATTTTGAGCAAACAAAAATGATATTGGCAGGTATTCTACAAACACATTTTTCGCAAAGATGAATAACAAATGAAATGGATTCAAAGAAGGTAGTATTCTCCGCGAACTGAGGCTGTAAGCTTAGTTGTTGTCTGGAGCATGCATGGCCAAAAAGAACGGTAGTAGTTGCCAGTTGCAACTGACTCATCAGCATGTAAGGGATTTTTCTGTGTAGTATACCAAGCTAAAACAGGATTGTTAGAAACAAATGGCATAATCAGTAGGACGATTTAAAATAGAAGAACATGTAGAAAGCCGATAGAAATAAACAGTGAATATTACTCCCTATTTAATTTGGTTGCATAAGGATACATACTCAGCCTGTAAACAACGGTATGTATTGTTTCCAATTATTCCAACGAACAGGGAACACGATATGCCGGCACCAACTAAAATTTAAAAGATCATGGCACTTATGGCAAATATCAGAAGCAATACATTGGATATATCTTCTTGGGTTCTTCATGCCCGACTCACCATGACACCATGACACCTTTGTGTAATAAATATTCCATGCTTGAATACGTCGGACAGTAATTCATCAGTTAAGCAAGAAGTTTCAATTTTTGTTCTATTGTTGTGCTCGTCATCTGGTCCTCTTGCATGGGTGGAAAGATTTTACCACCATACCTTACCTCAAATCAATACTTGCATTATGCATGGAACACTTGCAAGTATAGTGGCCGCAGGCTGGTGGCTGCAAGCAAACAGCCAGGTGAACCTTACGTAATCTTATTTGGTGTCGCCAATCTCATCATCATACCTAGAAATAAACAGTGAATATTACTGCCTATTTAATTTGGTTGCATAAGTATACATACTCAGCCTGTAAAAAAACAGTACGTATTGTTTCCAATTATTCCAACAAACAGGGAACACGATATGCCCGCACCAACTAAAATTTGAAAGATCATGGCACTTACGGCAAATATCAGAAGCAATACATTGGACATATCTTCTTGGGTTCTTCATGCCCGACTCACCGTGACACCATGACACCTTTGTGTAATAAATATTCCATGCTTGAATACGTCGGACAGTAATTCATCAGTTAAGCAAAAGGTTTCAATGTTTGTTCTATTGTTGTGCTCCTCATCTGGTCCTCTTGCATGGGTGGAAAGATTTTACCACCGTACCTTACCTCAAATCAATACTTGCATTATGCATGGAACACTTGCAAGTATAGTGGCCACAGGCTGGTGGCTGCAAGCTAACAGCCAAACCTTACGTAATCTTATTTGGTGTCGCCAATCTCATCATCATACCTGGCTTCATGCCGCAACACAGGTACTGGAGTTAGCTGGTACCTGCTGTGGTGTTGCGAGGCCGCCGTGCTCACCTTTCTCGAGGTAGGAAGAATGCCCGTGAGAGCAGGTACGCAACTCCATAACATGTCTGTGTGCTGATCTGCTTCGGTGCTGCACATGTAAATTTGCCTGCGGCCTAATCATACATATCATCCATAAAATAGATCCAGCAAACATGTGGTACCAGTCATCCATCATTCTCCATGCTAGATCAAGGCTATGCCTATCAATCTGTCATGGATGGCCCGTATAGAAACTTAGAAAGCAGTCATGGGTGGAGTATCACCAAGCTAGCCGGTCGGCCAAGAATTTAACACCCTCTCGAGGAGCCTGTTTGTAGGGGCAGCTTTCCCTGGCCAACTCAGCTCGTCTATTAGACGTTCTTGCAGCATGTAAGCGATCAATATGTAAGCTTCATGGTGCATGCGTCTCGCATCGGCGACGGCAGCGGGACGCCGTCTTTTCTGATCGCAACAATGCCATAGGCCGCTTCATAGTTCGCTGAACGATTCTGACTGCTCGACGCCCTTTGCCCTGCAGCGGAGGCGTGCGTGCGTCGCATCGACTATAGCAGGGCGACGCCGTCGCCATTGACCGCTTCCTATCCCGTTGACGGATTCTGATTTGTTTTGGTTACTGCTCGACGCCCTTTGCCCGCGGTGGAGAAGTCCGGGATCAGAATATGTAGTTTCCTCTCCGTTTCATGACTCTTCCGTGAATTGGACTCGCAGCAGTGCTCCAATATAACGATTGGACTCCTAGTGGCCTACGGTAGGCATTAATCAATCGGACTCTAGACTCTAGCTTGTATACGTCTCCTTTGGAAATTGCCAACGTGTGTGCGCGGTTGATGATACTCAATCTAAGCCATTGAAAATCGTAACTTTAGAGCGGTCAATCTACACCGTTGGTTGTTAGTTGTTTTAATAATATAATAGATAGATGAGAAAAAGTGCAATGTTGAAAGCTTGTCCCATGACGGCATGGCTGGGCTAACTTCCAATTTACAACTTGCAAGCATAACGTCAACATAAGAGAGCCACAATATCAAATTTATTAAAAGCAAGAAAAGTAAAGTGTGTCGTCAGGTTCTCGAGAGCTTTACTGACTAATTTTTACATAAAACAAAAAAGTTTAATTTGAAGCATAGATAAAACCAAGACGAATGTGCTTGGAATAGAAAATTGCTAATAGGTAGATATGGTGGACACATTGGAAAACTTGGTTTTTGGGAGTTGGATGCACGAGAAGTATTCCCTCTCAGTACAAAATGAAGGCTAGCAAAAGAATGGGAGCGACCAACTAAGAGAGCAATAACGGCCATAATCATGCATAGCGACAAAACATCATTAACCGAAGCATAAAGTGGTATCACAAGTCAAAAACCAAATAATCATAGAGACTTATGGTGACTTTGTTGGAGTCAAACATGTTGTAAGCATGCGCCAAGTCAACCCAAATAAAATATCAAAGGAGAAAACCACAATAATATGCTCACATATAACAAACACAATGCATGATTCTTTCAAAGGCACATTAAGCAATCTCAGTCATTTGAGACAAGTCATGCTACAGCAAAAACCACTAAGCATACTATCAAAATAACATCAAGCATGGCATGCTAAAGTCTAAACCACGGTCTAAACAAGCTCCCATTTGTACCACTATTGGCATGAAACTTTTTTCTCTTTTCCAACACCATTCAAACCTTTTGAAACCACTCTTTTAGATGAAAACAAACATAGACCAGTGGTCTAAATACACCTTGATGCAAAGATATAACAAGATCTGAACAAAAATGAAGGTGAAAAATGAAAGCTAAACGCAGTTCTAGAAAAAGAGAACACTCGTGGAACGATAAGCTTGAAAACTAGAGTGTTCTTGGCAATGAAAAATGGAGTATGTCTTCTCCAAAAGAAATTTGTTGGGGTCCAACCATTTATTGCAGCAAACAAAACAAAAGAAAACTGAAAGCAAAGTAAACACGCTCCAAGAAAAACGCACAGTACATGAAGCAATAAAAATATAGTGTCTTGAAAGGTGACCTGATTTTTGCCGATGAATACTTCATCTCATCTCATCACTCTCCATTCCCTACACTTGAAAACTTCCTTCATACAAAACTTCACACAATTCTATTAGAAACATTAGTATAAGCATGATAGTAAATCTACTCTTTTGGTTCAGTTTCAAACTCAAATATACCATCCATTAAAGCATAACCTACTGTAGCAACTTTCTCAAAAGTTCCATGATCAAAAGAACTAAAAAAGAAAGCGATCGAGAGGCAAACACAAATAGTGGCAGAATCTGTCAAAACAGAACAACTGACAAAGATCAATTTTTGCGAGGACCTTCTGTTGCTCAAATTGAAAAGTGCAAAACTAACAAAATTTTGGAAATAACCTGGGGCATGCACACAAGAAATCGCAGATCAAAAAGATATTCTGAGAAATTTCATGAATTATTACGGTGCAGCGCAGAAATCTGTTTCAGGACAGCAACTTCCCTAAATCTTACTCCCTCAAATTAGAGGTTCTTCTTGGCACAAAAATGAAATAAAATTGATAAGGAGAGGTCATTACAGTAGTAATAACTTCCAAGACTTAAATAAAAGAAAAAGTACTGAAAAGAGTGTTTTTCTTTAACGCCTTTGAGCAAGGCGCAGAAAGTGGAAATCAAGTATTTTCAAATGAAGCATTAAGATCAATTGCAGAAGTCCTTTCAACAATGAATTGTATTGTATCCAAATGAGTTTTTGAAGATCCCTTGTGAACACTCTTGGTTTCACTACTTTCATCAAAAGGGTTTTCAGGAACAATCCAATCAAAATTCTTTTCCAAAGCTTCATGCAATCCTACAAGTTTGCAAGGTATTGGTACTTTGATGTCTTCTTTGGTTGTACCAACAACATTTACACGTGAGCCAAACATATTAAAATGCTCAAAAACTTTCCTAGCTTCAATAGCAACATCTCTAAATTCTCTACACAAAGTCTCCAAAATAAAGCCTTTCTTTTCAGAGTCTTCGATATCATGAAGCTTAAGAAACATTTGTTGCATAAAAGGATTTAGGTTAACAAACCTAGCCTCCAACATGTGAACTAAATAAGCAGCAGCAACTTCATAACTAGGAGCAAGCTCAGCTAAAGATCTATCCTCAACATCTTTATGCATACTAACATGATTAAAGAACTCCTCGATGTTACCTTTCCCAATTATAGAACCACTACCTATTGCAAGGTCCTCCAAAGCATACTTAGGGGACAACATAATGAACTAAAGTAAAAGTAACAGAATGCAAGCTATCAAAGGAACTAATTTTTTTTGTATTTTTGATAAAAAGATGCAAGCAAAAATAAAATAAAGAAAACCAATCACAAAGTAAAAGATTGGAAGTGAGAGACTCCCCTTGCAGAAATCTTCTTTCTCCCCAGCAATGGCGCCAAAAAACTTGTTGGTGGTGCGGTTTTGATGTAGGAGTTTTATATATATATAATCGCCCAGTTGGAAACCCCAAGAGAAGGTTATGATGAGCACAACAGCAAGTCTTCCCTCAGTTGTGAAACCAAGGTTTATCGAACCAGTAGGAGAAATAACCAAACTTCCGAAGGTTGACGCCCGCTAGCTTTGCGACACTCCCCGGACAATGGCGCTAGAAAACTTGTTGATGTTTTGCTGGCGCGTAGTTGACGTGGGAGCTTCTTCTTCTTCGTTCCCCGGCAACGGCACCAGAAAACTTGTTGGCGTGTAGCTTTGCACCAACAGCAACGTGGAACCTGCACACAACACAACCAAGTACTTTGGCCCAACTTACAGTGAGGTTGTCAATCTCACCGGTTTGATGTAAACAAAGGATTGAGCGTATCGAGTGGTAAAAGGTAGTAGCTTGCAAGAATGTAAATAAAACAAGTAAAAGGTAAATAGTAATAGCAATGTAAAAGAATGGACCGGGGTCCGCAGTTCACTAGTGGTGTCTCTCCATAAGATAAATAACAACATGTTGGGTTAACAAATTACAGTTGGGCAATTGATAGAATAAAGATAGCGTACAAATATCATGAGGATCACTATGAGATTCAATTGGGCATTATAACATAATACATAGACCATAATCCAACTGCATCTATGACTAATAATCCACCCTCCGGATGTCATCCGAGCAACCATTGGGTATTAAGTCGCAAGCAACAGATTATCGTCTTAAGTAAAGTGTGTAATGTAAACAATACAAATGTCCTTGAACACAAGATTGTTGTTTTCTCCCTAGTAATAACAGCACATCTACAACCTTAGAGGTTTCTGTCACTCCCCCAGATTACTAGAGGCATAAACCCACTATCGAGCATAAATACCCCCTCTTGGAGTCACTAGCATCTACTCGGCCAAGATATCTACTAGCAACAGAGAGCATGCAAGAACATAAACAACATAGAGATAACATAAAGATGATAAATCAACAATTCAACTTGACATAGTACCAATATTCATCGGATCCCAACAAACACAACATGTAGAACTACACAACGATAATCTTGATCATGATAGGCAGCTCACAAGATCTAAACATGAAGCACATGGTGGAGATGACAACCATCTAGCTACTGCTATGGACCCGTAGTCCAAGGTAGACTACTCACACATCACTCTGGAGGCGACCATGGTGATGGGGAAGGCCTCCGGCGGTGATTCCCCTCTCCGGCAGGGTGCCGGGAAGAGCTTCTGGACCCTCTCGATCTCGCGTCGATGACGATGGTGGCTTGCAGTAGGTTTCATGGAAAATTGATCGGGGACTATAGGTTTTCCCGTCGAGGGGAATATATAGGCGGAAGGGCGGCGTCAGGGCGTGGGCTAGGGGCCCACACCACTGCCCGACACGGCCAGGGGGTGGCCCGTGCCGTGGCATGGTGTGGCCGCCCTCTGGTGCCCCTCCGTCTCATCTTCGGACTTCGTCTCGTGTCGGGAAAAAAATAGGAATTTTGGCTTTTGTTTCGTCCAATTCCGAGAATATTTCTTGTGTAGCTTTTCTGAAACACAAAAACAGCAAAACGGGCAAAAATAGGGAACTGGCACTGTGGCATCTCATTAATAGGTTAGTTCCGGAAAATGCATAAAAACGCCACGAAGTGTACCAAAACACAAAGCAAATGGTGTATAAACAAGTATGGAGCATCAAAAATTATAGATACGTTTGAGACGTATCAGGACTCTTTGGGATTACTTGGTTTTCAGGAGTTGGATGCACGAGAAGTATTCCCTCTCGGTACAAGTGAAGGCTAGCAAAAGACTGGGAAGCGACAATCGAGATAGCAGTAATTGTCATAATCATGCGTGCGACAAAACAAAATTAATATAGGCATAAAAACGATACAAGAGTTCTGAAGCAAAGTAAATCATCAAGGCTTAATTGACTTTTTGTTTAGTCATATGCATGCTTGAGCAAGTGCCAGGTCGATTCAAATGAAACTTTTCAGAGGAGGATACCACAAAGTCATACCGTTTTATGAATAAAACAATGCAAGCAAACATCTACATGACATGCTACAAACTATTAGTAAATTGGAACTAATCATATGAGAGCAAGAACTACTAAGCATCCATTAGATAACATATACCTTACATGAACAGGCTAAGCACGTCCATATAGATGAGTATATGTACAAAAATGAAAACAAATAGAGTTCATACCAGCCTCTCACCACATCTCGAATTGTCATATGTCTTCATTATTGCCTTTCACTTGTGTGGCTTGAATAATATGAAGTGATAACCAAGCTCCAATGGAGTCACGAGAGACTGAACTCTGCAACAAACTTTACAAAACCGGAAAAGAACAACAAATATTTTTGGATTTTCAAATTTTAAAACAAGAACAGAAGGAAACAACAAACAAAGCAAAATCTTTTTGGATTTTTCAAATACCAAACCGAAAATAGGAAAAAAGCAAACCAAAACTAGAAAACTAAAGAGGCAAACGAAGAGAAACAACAGAAATATTTTTGGTCTTTTTGTGTTTTGGAAAGTAGAAATAAGAACAAGAACGACAAAGAGAAAGAAAGTGAAACATGGATATACAAAGTACCGACAAAATATGATGTATAGATGAGTGAATTATCGGCGTACCTCCCCCCAAGCTTAGGCTTTTGGCCTAAGTGGAGATCAAACCCAACTTGGCCATGAGGTGGCGTCTCCAAAATATGACGAAGAAGTACCTTCGTCCTGATACGAGCTCGAGGGCGCCCCGGCATGGTACATGGTGTAGTAGTCAACTGGCGCCTCTTCTTCCTCCTGGTTCTCGATGCCCTGCTCTATGTGGAAGCCAAGCAACCTAAGCTGCTCGTCCAACTCCTCCTTTGAGCATGACCATGGTCTCCTGCAAAGACTGAACAAACTGGGCTGCGAAAAGGGAACTTCCCTTTCATCTCCATCAGTAAATAACATTCTATAAACTAGTTTCTCTGCACATGAGTTAGCAGTAACAAAGTGATGAAGCTTCATGGCAGAAAGATCAAGTCTCTATGGGACTAACAATGTATCAAAAGGAGCAATAGAAAGGCCCAAAGCATCAACAATGCGCGCATCAATAATGCCTCCATAAATAGGTCCCCTAGCAGCTAGGCGACGAGCAATAAGAGCACCGAGGTTATACTTTTTACTAACATCAAGAGCAGTAGCGAGAAAAGCTAAATGATAGTTAGAAATATTGCTAGTGTTCCCCCTACCAAGAATACTAGTTGCAAGATAGTAAGCAAAGTATCTAATAGCTGGGAGTTGAATATTTCTTATCTTGCCATGCTGGGTTGTGGGGTCATCATCATAGGTTACCCCTCGGTAGAGCTCTAGCAAATTAGCAGGTTGGTTCAGAATCCTCTTTGCTGTCCCAAACATGGAAATACCTAAGATACAACAAAAATTTCTCCAAAGACATGGTGATAGACTTATCATAAATTTTAAATGCAATAGATGGCTTGAAAGGGGAGTTAGTAAATTTAAAACTCTCAACAAAAATCTTTGTGAGTATAGCATATTGATTACTCTCATCAAGCATGTATGTAGTCAATCCAACCCTGTCAACAAGGAGTAGGAACTCATCAAGCATCCCTGCATCACTCAAAAAATTAGAACAAGGGAAAGTTGATGGATGCGGATCTCCATCATCCCCCGCATCACTAATGCTTGGTGACATAAGATCTTCATTGTAGGATGTCCTAAATCGAGTAGTTGATCTCGAAGGCCTTGATGACCTTGGTGCTTCTCTTTCTAAGATCTCTCCATAAGTGTGATTATACATTTCCCTTCTCTAAATTTTTTAAGGAAACCTCATAAAAATGATTTTGAGACAAACAAATGAAGGGAACTACTATAGGGAGTTGCAAGAGGACTAACATGCATCAAATAACATATCTAAGCAATAGAAAAAGCATGCAAAATCATTTAACCTATCACCTATAGTGCTAAAATACTCAAGAAATACTCCACTAAACAAAATTCTACTTGGACAATCGAAGGAGTCACATATCGGAGAACAAATGCTCCAAATCTCAGCAGCAAAGATGGGCTGAGAAAGGAGATCAAAAATCGCAAGCAAAAACGGCAAGAACACGGGTTTGAGCTATGGAGTGAAGATATTTTGGGAGAGAGAGTGTAGTGGCTGGTGGAGAGGCAAGTGGAGGGCCAGGGGGCCCCACACCATGCCACGGCGCGGCCTGGCCCTGGCCGCACCACCATGTGATGTGGTGGCATGGTGGGTTGATACGTCCATTTTGCATCATTATTTTATATCATAATTTACTGTTATTCATTGATATATTTCATATTTAGAGATGATACTTATGTTGTTTCCTATGTTTTTACATGTTTGATGATCATTGGAGAACTTGCTGCCGGAGTCAGGATTCTGCTGGAAAAAGGACCGTCAAGACACCATATTTCTAAAGATCAACAATTCTAGGAAAATACCCAGAAATTCATATGTTACCAGAAGACGAAAGTAGCCAAAAGGGGAGAGCGAAAGGAGCAGTAGGGGGCCCACACCACCAGGTGGCGCGGGCCAGCCCCTGGCCACGCCACCCTGGGGTGAGGCCACCCTGGCCCACTTCTGCCATTGCCCTCTCGCGTATATTGTCGTCCCCAAAAACCTAAGTCAAGGGGGGGACTCAGAGATAGACACCGCCACCTGTGCGGGGCGGAAAACACCGAGAGAGAAAAGCTCTCCGACAGGGAGAAATCTGTCGAGGAAATTCCTTCCCGGAGAGGGGAGATCGTCGCCATTGTCATCACCATCGCACTGGACTTCATCGGGATAATCATCATCATCACCAGCACCTTCATCTCCACCATCACCATGCCATCCCGCTGTAACATCTTGGGTTGAATCTTGTCCAATTCTTAGGGGAAACTTTCCTGGTGTTGATTACTCTTGTAGTTGATGCTATTGAGTGGAACCGTTGAATTAAGGTTTATGTTCAGATTGTTATTTACCATTATTTCACCTCTGGTCATGATCCATATGATGTCTTGTGAGTAGTTCGTTTAGTTCTTGAGGACATAGGAGAAGTCGAGATGTTAGTAGTGAAACTATGTTGAGTAATATTTAATGGTTTGATATTTATATGTTGTGGTGTTATTCTAATAGTGGTGTCATGTGAACATCGACTACATGATACTTCACCATTTATGGGCCTAGTGGAATGCATTGTGTATTTGGCTACTAATTGTGGGGTTGCCAGAGCGACAAAAACCTAAACCCCTGTTAGGAAACCATTGCACCAGGGAGCATAGGATCTCAGAGTTTAAGGCTGTGGTTAGATTTATCTTAATTACTTTCTTGTATTTGCGGATGCTTGCAAGGGGTATAATCACAAGTGTGTATTAGTCCTAGTAAGGGTGGTACGCTAGCACAGGTTCACCCCCATAACACTTATCAAACCAATGAAGATTACTTAGCAGCATGAAGCGAAAGCTCTCGACAGAAACTCCCGTGTGTCCTCAGGAACGTTGGGTAATCATAAGTTACACAACCGGCTTCTCCTTTGCTCTAGAAAGGACTGGGCCACTTGCAACAATTACTATTATTGTCTTTTATTTATTCGTACTTTATTTACTTGCATTACCAAATACCCCTGAAAACCCGTTTGCTAGTATTTATAGTGAATCCTTGATCATAACCGCATGTCAACACCTTCTGCTCCTCGTTGGGTTCGACACTCTTATTTATCAAAAGTACTATGATACACCCCCTATACTTGTGGGTCATCATGGGTCCCCCTAGGGTGTCCCAGGTACCTCTCTGTCCCAAATTTGACATAAAAATTTAAAAATAATTTTCTGGAATTTTTCAAGAAACTTTATTTTCGAGGATTTTTCAGAAATTGACAAGAGATTAAAACTCGGGAAAACGAAGATGGAACGATAGAAAGCAAATCCAAACCAAGTTTACAGCAGCTCTACGATACTCTAATATGCAACCAAACAGCGGAGACAAAAATGAACAAGGGTGAAACACGAGTAAACAAAAGTAAATGCAGTGAAAATATAGTTTCGTTCATTCAAAAACCGCTTTGTTAACAAGGTTGATCAAGTCTTGTTACCAAACCAATTTTTTATGAAGCAAAACTTTGCATTTCACTAAATGATTATGTTACCTCGACCTTGATAGGCATAGTCCCAACCATAAAAAAATTATATTCTTCCTTGGGCTTTAGCCTTAAACAATAAATTTCTCCGACTTTGATGGTCTCAATATTTTTGATTGAGTTCAGACCATATTTTCAATCAATCTTCTTGGGAAAATAAACCGTATGCTCTTTATCATTGACATTAAAAGTTATTTTCCCTTGGTTGCAATCAATAACAGCACAACAACAAGTCAGTTAATATCAAACAATTATTAGCAACTTGAACAGGAACATTCTCACATATACCAATAGGAATAGTAGTAGACTTATCAGCCATTTGCAAAGATATATCAGTCGATATCAATTTTTCTAGATCAACTCTCTTATAGAGAGAAAAAGGCATGACACTAACTCCAGCTCCCAAATCACACAAAGCAGATCTAACATAGTTATTTTTAATAGAGCAAGGAATAGTTGGTATACCTAGATCTCCAAGCTTCTCTGGAACTTTACCATCAAATGAGTAATTTGCAAGTAAAGTGGAAATTTTCTCACTAGGAATCTTCCTTTTGTTAGTAACAATATCCTTCATATACTTTGAATAAGGAGGCATTTTAATAGCATCAGTCAAAGGAATTTGCAAAAATAAAGGTTTCATCCATTCACAAAACCTGTTATAGTGTTCTTCTTCCTTGGATTTGTGTTTCTTACCAGGAAAAGGCATTGGTTTTTGCACCCAAGGTTCTCTCTCACTACCATGTTTGTTGGCAATGAAATCTTCCTTGGTGTACTTTGCATTCTTAGCAAGCTTTTCTGGTTCCTCTTCAACTTCTTCTTTATCAGAAGCATTACCACTTTCGGTTTTAGCATCAGAAATAGAAACATTATTACGATCTTTACCTGTTTCGGAAGATTCTGCAACTGTTTTATGCTTCTTCTTCTTTTTCTTGGGAGGAATACCATCACCTGCAGCACGTTGAGAATCCTGCTCGATCCTCTTAGGATGTCCATCAGGATATAAAGGATCCTGAGTAGAAGCACCACTTCTTGTGCTTATTTCACAAGCATGTTTTTCTCTAGAAGCATTGACTAGCAAATCTTTTTGCACCTTAGTAAGCTGATCAATTTGAGTCTGAACTATTTGAAAATGTTTAACAAGCATCTTCACATCATTGGAGGTTCTCTCCACAATATCCTGCAACTTGTTAATAGCTCTAGAATTCTCCAACAAATGATTATGTACCCTCTTATTAAAGTTATCTTGCTTAACAATAAAATTATGAAACTCATCTACGCATTGATCAGGAGGTTTATGTTAGATGTATATTTATATACTGTAGTTTCCCCACTTGTTAGGGGCTTTCCTGCATATTTGCACACCTGTACATGTACTATATCTGTGTCCTTTGGCCCCTATGGAGTACAACAAGTCTATTCCTAACATGGTATCAGAGCGGGTTTTAGGGTTCCCGCACCCACCGATCCTCCATTTGTGACTGCCACCGCCAGCTCGCCCCGGCCACCATCGTCGGTTCCCATTTTGGCCGCCGCCGTTCACCTCCTCATCTAGGTCGTCGTTCTTCTCGTCACCAGCCGCCGCCCCTCCTCGCAGATCGGTCGATCTCCTGCGCCTCGAGGGTCTCCGATACAACATCGGTCTTTTGGTCTGGTGCCCCTCGTCCTTGTCCGGATCGAAGAGTCTGGGCAGGTCCAGCCCCCATCTGCAAGCAGACTACCCCGTCGCGGCCGGATCGGTCGATCTCGGTCCAGCCCCCGTCTGCAAGCAGACTGCTCCGTCCGCCTCTCTAGTGCCCCGCCTCGAGCCCCCGTCTGCAAGCTCCATCCGCCCCGCCTGCAAGGACTCGGCCGCCCCCGCCACTGCAACCGCCGGGGATCAGCCGCCATCGCCGGGGATCGGTTGCCGCTGCCGGGAATCGGCCGGCGCCGCCGAGGATTGGTCGCCTCTGCAAGGAATCGGCCGCAATGGTCCTGTTGTGTGTTTGATCGTGTAAAAAAAGTAAAAAAAGAGTGAGAGAGATGTCGTCCTCATCGAGCTATGTTGCGATTCCTCGCTGCCCGGTGATTTTTCATGGTGCAAATTACCCTGATTTCGCTGCCTTTATGCGCATTCATATGCGTGGTCTCCGTCTATGGGGTGTGCTCTCCGGCGAGGTCTCCTGTCCGTCGTGCCCCACTGCTCCTCTGGCTCCTATTCTGCCGACGCCGCCTGTTCTTCATGATGATGCTACTCAGGCGGACAAGGATGATGCTGAGAGTGCTGATAGGAGTGTTGTTGCTGCATATGATCTGCAGTTTCAGCAGTACTCCCGTGCCCTTGAGACCTATCGGCTGGATCTGACAATCTACACTCAGTGGATGGATGAGGATGCTCGTGCTGCAGCTGTTCTCACTTCTAGTGTTCTGGCACAGTTTGCCTCTGAGTTTATGGGTCTTCCTACTGTTGCTGACATGTGGGCTCATCCTCGTCAGCGCTATCAGCCATCCGAGGATGTTCTTTATCTGTCTATGGTTCGTCAGGAGCATGCCCTTCAGTAGGGTGAGTCTACTATTGATGAGTTCTACACCCAGAGTGCTGCTATCTGGCGTCAGCTTGACTCTCTTCATACTGCGGTTTGTGGTACATGCCCGTGTTGTTGGACGGTGCGCTCAGACTTGGAGTTTCAGCGCGTCTATGAGTTCTTATCTCGTCTCCGCAAGGAGTTCGAGCCTCGTCGTGCGCAGCTGCTTGCTCGTGGTCGTGTTCCGATTTCTGAGGTGCTGTCTGAGCTCCGGGCTGAGGAGACTCGCCTCCGTGGTGCTGGTTTTCTTGAGGTTCCTTCTGTGCTTGCTGCTCGTGGTCCTCCTCCATCGCCTACTCCATTGACTCAGCTGCGGTCACCAGTTCCGCCTATTTTACCCACTCCTTAGGGACAGCATCAGAGTCAGCACCAGCAGCATCGTGGTCAGAATCGTCCTCCTGCTCACCACTGCACCTACTGCAACAGGGATGGACACACTGTGTCCAACTGCTATACGAGGGATCCCAGTTTGCGTCGCCAACACCAGGCTTGTGCGTCTTCTGGTTCATCAGGCTCTTCTGCAGTCGCCCCACTGATCAGGATATTCTCAGTCGTCTTCGTTGTCTGCTCGCCGCTACAGGTTCTCCTTCGATGGGCACTGCTAGTTCTGTGACTGATTCTCCTGGCACTGCATGACCACCACCTTCTACACAGTCAAGTACGTCCCCGTGGTATCTGGATTCTGGAGCTTCCTTCCATATGACTTCTGATTCTTCCATTCTGTCTGCTCTTCGCTCTCTCATTTCTCTTGTTAATGTTCTCACTGCTGATGGTACCTCTCTTCCTGTTTCTATTTGAGGCACCCTTTCTACTTCCTCCTTTTCTGTTCTTGATATTTCTCATGTTCCTCGTCTTAAGATGAACCTATTTTCTGCTAGTCAGCTCACTGATTCTGGTTGTCGCGTCATTCTTGACGTGGATTCTTGTGTTGTTCAGGATCGTCATACACAGGTCCTAGTTGGAGCTGGCCCTTGCCACCGTGCCTCTTTGGGGCTTTGGGAGTTAGACTGGCTTCATGTTCCTTCTGCTGCTACCTCTCCTGCTAGTTCTCCTGCGGTCGTCGCCTCTGTCACCGGCTCTTTTCAATAGTGGCATCATCGTCTTGGTCATCTTTGTGGCTCTCGTCTGTCGTCGTTAGTTCATCGTGGTCTTCTAGGGTCTGTCTCAAGAGATGTGTCTTTAAACTGTCAGGGTTGTTGTAACATCCCAAGATTTTATCAAATTTTGGGGGGAAAATTTTCGTTTTTATTTTGCTTGTGTTGATTGAAAATTTACAGAGATTTAAAACTTTTTGAGTCTATTTGAAAGCTTTAGTGAAAACCATTTTAAATCCTCTATTTATTTCTTGAAGAACTTCCTTGAGAAAAATAAAGTATCAAAATACTATTTTCCTTTCTTTTATCTCAAACCTATGCAAGCTACTTGCAAAGGGTACCTCCTAAAATGTTTCTTTTGTCTAAAAGGTTTGCTTTGCAAAAGGATGGTTTGAAAACAATTTGTAAATAATATTTTATAAAGTGTTATCCTCTTATTTTAAAAGGATTTATTCTCAAACCCTATTTCTATTATAGATTATGCAAGTAAGCCCTTTGGCCAATTTATAAAGTTTTTCTTAAAAATCATACTTTGTTCAGAAAACTTGTCTTCTTACAGTTCCTGATTGTAGTGCTGAATTCTACAAAATTTTAGAAAGTGGTTTGACCTTGTTTGATTGCAATATGCAAAAGCTATGAAGGAAATAAGGAAAACAGAAATAGAAAAGAAGGAAGAACAAAAAAATAGAAAAGGGCCCGGGGAAGCCATTTCGGCCCAGAAGAGAAACAGCCCGCAGCCCAGGAAGCCAAACCGAATCGGTACGCTGCTTTCCTCTTCCCTCGCTGACGTGCGGGACCCACCTGCCAGGGCCACGTCACCGTCTCCTTCCTCCGTCCGGAAACCTCGCCGGAGACCGTTTCACCTCCGATTTACTCCCCTCTTCAATACGCTTTATTTCCTACCTAATCAACACTCCTTCCGCGGCTATATAATCCTCTCTGCCTCCTTTCCCTCTCCCCTTTTGCTTCTCCGCTCGAGCCGCAGCAAGGACGGTGAAATCCCTCGCCGTAGCCCCGCATATCTGCAGGCGTCTCCGGTCAAATTCGCCACCTCCGGTGAGCCCCCATCTCCCTCCTCTCCTCTGCCCTCTTCACCTTGATCAGGCGCCCCTCCCTGACTCCTTCTCCCTAGTTTAGCTGCAGCAGATCGATGCATTCGACCAACGGCCGAAGCACACTGCCACCCCGACGATCTCCAGCCGCTACCTGCTTCCTCTCCTGGACGAGAACCTTGACGAAGACCAAGCCCTCGAGATCGCCACGACTTCCGGCACACCGTCGTGGACACGCCATCTCCCAGTAGCCTCCAGAGCCCGCCGGAGATCAACCACCTGGCCGCCTCGCCGGCAAACCTCGTCGGAACCCTAGCTAGCCCGGTGAGACTTCTCTCCCTCTCTCAGTGACCGTCCGATCTTGATCCAACGAATCAGACAAATCACTTAACTGAAGAGGTACCAGTCCATCTGGGACGTACAGATCACTTTAGATCTAACGGCCCACGACCTCAATCCAACCGAACCGGTACCCACCAACCAGAACACGCCACGTGTCGCATCCAGATCTAACTCGATTCAAATTAGAAATTACAAATCAGCATTTAGTCCAATCTTGTAAAAATCATATCTTTTGATTTATAACTCGAAAAATAACAAATGAGATACCGTTGGAATCCTTAGGAAGTGTAGAATCCAGTAGTACAATAAAACTTCATATTTTATGGGTTCAATTTGAATCTATTGTCAAATTGAATAAAACATGTCTGTTAGCTTGATTAATTCATATCTTTAGTTCTGTTAATCCAAAAATTACAATTTTGTAGTCTTTGGAATCCTCTGATCAAGTAGAACACCATAGGATCAAGAAAATCCAAATTTGATATGTGCACACACCTTGTGCATTCAAATTTGTCCAAATCACTATTTTGGTGATAATTCAATTTCTATAACTTATTCTAGAATGATTCCAATTGCAATGACTTTGCTTTACTGCAAGCTATCCAGTAACATCACTCCCATAATTTCTTGAACCATGTCACAATTATTCAAATTCTAATATGAGAATTTGAGTATTCCTATATAGATTAATTCTAATTCTATTTCAATCAATGATTCCTTCTACTTTAGCAAATCCCATGATCATACCTAGCCCTCAAAGTTATCTAAACAACATCTTGATCAAGATCATATCTACTTAGACCTATCTGGTCTAGTTCACACATATTCAAATTACAATTGTGTTGTTTGAGTAAAGTGTGACACATCTCAATCCTAGATTCTATGCTTGCTATCCTTGTAGTGTTGATCTAATCAACATTATAGTACCTAACCGACACTCCTTGTACTCCATTGAAACCTTAAGCCATAATCTCAAATGTTACCTACCCATACTCAATCCTCTGCCCACTTGATCCTGATTTCATGTGTAGAGCTATTCGATTAACAAATGAGTTAATTGAGTAACTCAATGTTTCATGAATCCTTGACCCATACCTTGTCCAACTAGACATATTTTGTCAAATTCATATTATACTCAAATTGCAATTGTACTACTTGAGTAGAATATGAATGCATCTCAAACCTAGATTTTGTTAATGTGGTGTTATTATAACCCGCACCATAGTGTGTGTTATACACCATGTTGATTCAATGAACCATCTGAGCCATGTTCCCCAAAATCAATCATTCATACCCAATCCAATGCCTAGTTAGTTATGGTTCACATGTATTGAACTATTCAACTTGCAAATGTGCTAATTGAGTACTTCAAGCATTCTTAAAACCTAGCCTAGTGCCTAAGTGTGATATATGCTATTTAAAGAATAAATGTTGTTACACTTATTCAAATAGTATAGTGGTTGCACTATCCCACACCTATGTGATCTATTTCACACGAGCTTTTCTGAAACTCATTCATGCTTTATTAAAGCATAAAAACTTCACCAATTATATTTGCCTAGTTCAATCCTCTCCCAGATCATATTGATCCCTCCCAACTAAGCTCTCCGATCCATATCTCACAAATCATGATCCTTTACCATATCTTTCTTATCATAACATCTCAATAAACCAAAATGTTAAACAAATACTTTTCAACTGTTTGATTTGTTTGATTGTGATTGTATGGTCTGTTTATGGTATGCTATTTCTGTGCTATAGTTTGTGCGAAGAGCTACGTGCTTAGTTGAGAGAAGCGGAACGTCGTGATCTTCAGAAAGGCAAGTGACACACATACTTCCACCTATCTTTTATTATATGCATTAGTGATTTCAATACTGTGCATGATATGAGATTTTTTTCAAAGTGGTTATGAAATGCTTAGCTCCTAGTAGTGGTAGCTATCCCATAAACCCCACTTGCTAGGATTGCAAACTTGCTTTGCAAAATGATGTCATGCCTTGTTTTCAAATTGATATGAAAATTAACAACCCAATGAATCACCTGGGTGCAATCTTGTGGCTACTCAGGGCCGCACACCTGGCTATCAACCCAGGACATGTGTGGTGGTTATCACCTGGGGGTACACAACTCAGGGCTACACACCTGGCTATCAACCCAGGACATGTGTGGTGGTTATCACCTGAGAATACTTTGTATTGGTTGTACCTAGGAACAGAGAGAGGACATGTCGCGCGAAAGGAATCTCATCACCTTTTCAAAATAATTAAAACTTGAACAGTGACTACTTAGGGCTACACACCTGACTATCAACTCAGGATATGTGTGGTTGTCATCGCCTAAGGGTCCTCACCAATCCCAAGACTAACTACTTAGGGCCACACACCTGACTATCAACTCAGGACATGTGTGGTGGTTATCACCTAAGGGTTACCTTGGGGCTTAAATTGAGTAACTACTCAGGACTGCACACCTGGCTATCAACCCAGGATATGTGTGGTTGTCATCGCCTGAGGGTTATTCTAGTTTTAATTGAGTAACTACTCAGGACTGCACACCTGGCTATCAACCCAGGATATGTGTGGTTGTCATCGCCTGAGGGTTATTCATGTTTTGTTGAGTTACTACCCAGGGCTACACAACTTGGCTATCAACCCAAGGCTTGTGTGGTGGTTATCACCTGGGGGTTATCTTGACCTTGAAGAAAAATTCAAAATGTTTTAAAAATGTTTTGATAAGATAAAACTTGCTTTATGCAATTCAGCCATAAGATCCACCAGCCAAATATCATGTAGCATAGTCTTTCCACAAAATGCCACCAAATATGTGTCATTTGCCAGTACATCATTGTACTGACCCCTCTGGGGCTGCATATTCAAACGTGCAGGTTTTATTTCGAGTAAGGAACCAGGAGTAGGATCTCGAGACTACATTCCAACATGTCTGCCTGTGGCACGTGATGAAGAATGGAGGCTCACTGCAACTATGCTTTATGCTGTGCACTCGTAAGGTTGAAGACCTATGTAACTAGATTTACGTTGTAATATTGATGCTATTGCAATGATTACTTATTTTGTACTGTGGTGCTATCTACTGATCCAGGGAATGGCACAGATACACAGGAGTTCTGCCTTTAGTAAAAGGCGGGTCGTTACAGTTGTAGGTCGGGCAAACAGATTCAGTTACCCTATCCTACCAGTTCGTCTGTATCTCAACGACCTTTTGATTTAGTTCATTCTGATGTTTGGGGTCCGGCTCCTTTCGCCTCGAAAGGGGGCCATCGATACTATATTCTATTTATAGATGATTTTTCCCGGCACACTTGGTTGTACTTTATGCGTTCTCGCAGTGAGGTGCTCTCCATATATTAGCGTTTTGTGGCTATGGTCCTCACTCAGTTTTCTACACCTATTCATGTGTTCTGTGCTGACTCTGCTGGTGAGTATATCTCCAAGCAGCTGCGTGGTGTTCTTGCTGAGCAGGGCACTCTTGCTTAGTTCTCCTGTCCGGGCGCCCATGCTCAGAATGGCGTTGCTGAGCGTAAGCATCGTCATCTTCCTGAGACAACTTGTGCCATGATGATTGCTTCTTCTCTTCCGCCACATTTTTGGGCTGAGGTTGTCTCTACATCAGTTTATCTCATTAACATTCAGCCTTCTGCCGCCCTACAGGGTGGTATTCCTCTTGAGCATCTCTCCGGTCGTTCTCCTGATTACTTGATGCTTCGTTTGTTTGGTTGCGTTTGCTATGTTCTCCTTGCCCCTCGCGAACGCACCAAACTGACCGCTCAGCCTGTTGAGTGTCTTTTTCTTGGATACAGTGATGAGCATAAGGGCTATCGTTGTTGGGACCCTGTTGGTCGTCGGATACGCATTTCTCATGATGTCACGTTTGATGAGACGCGTCCTTTCTATCCTCGCCCCACCTCCTCGACCTACCCGATGGAGGATATATCTTTTCTACTTTTTCCTGACACACCTCCCGATGTTTCTATTGCTCCTCCTTCGGGACCCATTATTGCCGATGCCTCGCCTTCGACCCCGTCGTCCTCCTCATCACCTGATTCTCCTTCTTCTTCTGACAGCCCATCCACCTCTCCTTTGTCTCCTTTTCATTATTCTCGGTGTTCTACTGTTCTGGATACTCCTCCTAATGTCCCTTCTTCCTCTTCTTCCGATGTGTCTTCTTGAGATTCCCTCTCCTCTTCCTGCTCGTCAGCGTCGTCCACCTGATCGTTACTCTCCTAGTCAGTACGGTCTTTCTGTTGCCCTCGAGCCGACTTCTTATCGGGATGTTGAGCGTCATCCTGAATGGCAGCTTGCCATGGCCGAGGAGATTGCTGCGCTTGAGCGCACTAGCACTTGGGATCTTGTTTCTCCTTCTCCCGGTGTTCGTCCCATCACGTGCAAGTGGGTCTATAAAATTAAGACTCGCTCCGATGGATCTCTTGAGCGATATAAAGTGTGTCTTGTGGCTCGTGATTTTCAGCAGGATCAGGGCCGTGACTATGATGAGACCTTTGCTCTTGTGGCTCATATGACCACTGTGCGCACTCTTCTTGCGGTCGCCTCTGTTCGCCACTGGTCTGTATCTCAGCTTGATGTTCAGAACGCTTTTCTTAATGGTGAGCTGCGCAAGGAGGTTTATATGCAGCCTCCTCCGGGGTATTCTATTCCTGATGGAATGGTCTGCCATCTTTAGCGCTCTCTTTATGGCCTAAAATAGGCCCCTCGCGCCTGGTTTGAGCGTTTCGCCTCTGTGGTGACTGCTGCTGGCTTCTCCCCTAGTGCTCATGATCATGCGCTGTTTGTTCACATTTCTCCTCATGGACGCACTCTTCTTCTCCTCTATGTTCATGATATGATCATCATTGGTGATGATTCTGAGTATATTGCCTTTGTTAAGGCCCGTCTTGATACGTCTCAAATGTATCTATAATTTTTGATGCTCCATGCTTGTTTTTACACCATTTGCCTTGTGTTTCGTTACACTTCGTGGCATTTTTATGCTATTTCCAGAACTAACCTATTGATAAGATGCCATAGTGCCAGTTCCCTGTTTTCTGCTGTTTTTGTGTTTCAGAAAAGCTACATGGGAAATATTCTCGAAATTGGACGAAACAAGTTCCAGAACTCCTATTTTTCCCGGAAGAGGACCGAAGACCGAACGGGAGCTGGAGAGGGGCCAGAGGCTGCCCACACCATGAGGGGGCGCGGCCCAGGCCCTAGCCGCGCCCACCTGTGGTGAGGAGCCCCTAGTCGACTCCTGACGATGCCCCTTCGCCTCTAAGAAGCCTCCCGACGGAAAACCCTAGATCAATCGGCGTTTTTCCCAGAATAGTTCCGCAGCTCCGTCGCCGTCGAAGACAAATTTCGGGGGACAGAAGTCTCTATTCCGGCACCCTGCCGGGATGGGGAAGTGCCCCCAGAGCCATCTCCATCGGTCTCCATCGCCGTCTCCGCCGTCTCCATCAACCTCACCGCCATCTCCATCAACCTTGCTGTCTCCTATGATGAGGAGGGAGTAGTTCTCCCCCGGGGCTGAGGGCTCTACCGGTAGCTATATGGTTCACCTCTCTCTCCCATGATGTGATCTTTATGTGATCGTGAGCTTTGTATCTAGTTGAATTGGTAGATGTTATTATTCAGATATTATGCTACTCCAGTGCTTTATATTTGTAATCTCCGGAGATACCTTGTATCATGGTGTGAAGGTGACTAGTGTGCACATCATGTGTATCTTTTTGGTTAATGTCTCTATGAATTGTTGGTGTTTGTTGGAACCATCTAGTGCCTTCATGGTGATAGTGTGGGACAATCTAGTTTGGGTACATACGGACTTTGAGGAGTGCTTCGTATCCCTACGCATGATTAGTGTTTGTTTTCCATTGGAGAATTATTTTGAGTTGCATATTGAAGTTAGCATCTATTGGTTCAATTATGTTATATTTGTTGGGAGTGTGTCTGATACGTCCATATTGCATCACTATTTTGTATCATAATTTACTGTTATTCATTGATATATTTCATATTTAGATATGATACTTATGTTATTTCCTTTGTTTTCACATGTTTGTTGATCATTGGAGGATTTGCTGCCGGAGTCATGATTCTACTGGAAAAGGACCGTCAAGACACCATATTTCGGAAGATCAGGAAAATTCTAGAAAAATACCAGAAAATTCTATTTTACCAAAAGACTCCGGAAGCTAGAATGAGAAGGAGAGATGAGCCAGGGGGCGGCCTCACGCACAGGGGGCGCGGCCTAACCCCTGGCCAC
The DNA here is from genome assembly GCA_007115705.1 of Dactylis glomerata. Lineage (NCBI taxonomy): Eukaryota > Viridiplantae > Streptophyta > Magnoliopsida > Poales > Poaceae > Dactylis > Dactylis glomerata. Next base: position 1,788,649 of record QXEO01000298.1, read on the forward strand.
ACCGGCCCTGTGTGAGGCCACCCTGGCCCACTTCTGGTCTCGCCCCTTCGTGTACTTCATCATCCCCAAAAACCTAAGTCAAGGGGGGTCTCAGAGAGGGACACAGCCGCCTCTGTGGGGCGGAAAACACCAGAGAGAGAAAAGCTCTCTGGCAGCCAGAAATCTGCCGGGGAAATTCCTTCCCGGAGAGGGGAGATCGTCGCCATCATCATCATCATCGCACCGGACTTCATCGGGATCATCATCATCATTTCCATCACCAGCACCTTCATCTCCACCATCACCACGCCATCCCGCTGTAACATCTTGAGTTGGATCTTGTTATATTCATAGGGGAAACTTTCCCGGTGTTGATTACTCTTGTAGTTGATACTATTGAGTGGAACCATTGAATTAAGGTTTATGTTCAGATTGTTATTTACCATTATTTCACCTCTGATCATGATCCATATGATGTCTTGCGAGTAGTTCGTTTAGTTCTTAAGGACATGGGAGAAGTCAAGATGTTAGTAGTGCATTATTGTTGAGAAATATTTAATGGTTTGATATTGTTGTGGTGCTATTTCACTAGTGGTGTCATGTGAACGTCGACTACATGATACTTCACCATTTATGGGCCTAGTGAGATGCATTGTGTATTTGGCTACCAATTGTGGGGTTGCTGGAGTGACAGAAACCTAAACCTCCGTTGGGAAACCATTGCACCAGGAAGCGTAGGATCTTAGAGTTTAAGGCTGTGGTTAGATTTATTTTAATTACTTTCTTGTATTTGCGGATGCTTGCAAGGGGTATAATTACAAGTGTGTATTTATCCTAGTAAGGGTAGTGCGCTAGCACAGGTTCACCCCCATAACACCTATCAAACCAATAAAGACTATTAGCGGTATGAAGCGAAAGCTCTTGACAGAAACTCCCGTGTGTCCTCGAGAACGTTTGGTTACTATAAGTTACACAACCGGCTTGTCCTTTGCTGAAGAAAGGATTTGGCCACTTGCTGCAATTATTACTACTGTCTTTTATTTACTCGCACTTTATTTACTTGTATTGCCAAATACCCCTGAAAACCTGTTTGCTAGTATTTGCAGTGAATCCTTGATCAAAACCACTCATCAACACCTTTTGCTCCTCGTTGGGTTCGACACTCTTATTTATCGAAAGTACTACGATACACCCCCTATACTTGTGGGTCATTAAGACTATTTTCTGGCGCCGTTGTCGGGGAGTGTAGCGCTATTGAAGAGTGGAATTGCTAAAGGTAACCGTCACTGTGAGTATTGTTTTATTCTTGTCTTTTGTTTTTATTTTACTCTGCTATGGAGAACTCTCCATTTGGTTTCCTATTTGGAAACACATCTACTACTACTGCACATGTGGATGAACCACCACCGCCACCACCTGCTGAAATTGATCCTTTTAAAATACCTATGAAAATTGTTGGGCATATTATGGATAACTGCTATTCAGGAGATGGAACTGTCCATCCGGGTTATCACTTATTATTTATACATGAATTATGCGAGTTGTTCAGGTGTGCAGGTATTTCACCAAGCCAAGTCAAGAAGAAGCTATTCTCTTTATCATTGAAAGGCAGAGCTGAGGAGTGGTATCGACTGCTCCAAGATGGTCCATCTATGGCATGGGAGGACATTGTACCTCTCTTTTATTCCAAGTTTTATCCTCCAAGTGAAATTCATAAAGATCGTAATCGGATATATAATTTTTGGCCTCATGATGGAGAGAGTATTGCCCAAGCGTGGGGGAGATTGAAGTTACTAATGCTCAAATGCCCCATCCATGAGCTCCCCAATAATATTGTTATTGATAATTTTTATGCGCGGCTTACTCTTCCTGATAAGGATTACTTGGATGCTTCTTGCTTTGGATCATTTACTCATATGAAAGAAGACGCTAAGTGGAAACTTCTTGACCGTATACAAGAGAATACTGAAGGATGGGAAAACGACAAAGGTAGGAAGTCAGGTATAAATTATGATTATGAATGCATTAAAGCTTTTATGGGAACTGATGACTTTCATAGTATTAGCACTGCTTATGGTCTTGATTCTCAAATACTTGCTAATTGTCTTAAGGCCTTTGCCTCTTATCTTGATGTTCCAAAGAAAGATTGGAACAAATATCATGCGCCTTATAAAGACTCTATTAGTCATATACCTACTGCAGCTACTGAAGTTTGTACTGTTGATAGCATTGTGCCTGAACCTTATTTTGAGAAGACACCTTTCCCTGCTAAGGTAAAGAAGTATTCTACTTTGGTAAGTGTGTCTAATAAAAGTACTAAGAAAGCTGCAGAACCTGATGAGCAAATTACTATTAAGTCTCCTGTAGCTATATTGAAGGATCTTGTTACTAAAGATGTAGGGGATGAATATATTCTTTTTTGTGAAGATACTTCTAACATTCTCTCACATCCTAAAAAGCATAGGAAAACGAGTGTTCCTATTATTTCTGTCAGGATTGGAGATCATTGCTATTATGGTTTATGTGATATTGGTGCTAGTGCAAGTGCTATTCCTTTAGAGCTTTACAAAGAAATTATGCATGAGATTGGCGCTTGTGAACTTGAAGATATTGATGTGGTTGTTCAGCTTGCTAACAGAGAGACTGTTTGGCCTCTTGGTATTGTTCGAGACGTGGAAGTTCTTTGCGGTAAGACTAAATACCCTAATGATTTTCTAGTACTTGGTAAGGAGGCTAGTAAAACTTGTCCTATTATTTTTGGTAGACCATTTTTGAACACTTGTGGCGCAGTGATAGATTGTAAGAAGGAGAATTTTTTTACTAAGTTTAATGGAGAGTCTTATGAGTTTAATTTTTCCAAGTTTGCTAAGACTTCTTATGAAAATGACACGCCTAATGAAAATTTTCGAGTTGAACAGCTTGCTTCTATTGCTCTTGCTCCTAATAATGCCTTGCAGCAATTCATGGAAGATCACGAAAGTGATGTTTTCAGTAAGGAAAGAGAAGAGATTGATGATATTCTTCTTCGTCAACCACCATTAATCAAGCATAATCTACCTGTGGAGGATCTTGGTACCACTTTGCCACCTAAGGAAGATCCTATGTTTGAATTAAAGCCTTTGCCTGATAATCTAAAATATGCTTACATAGATGATAAGAAAATATATCCTGTTATTATTAGCTCTAAACTTTCAGGAAAGGAAGAAGAAAGATTATTGGAGATATTGAGGAAACACCGAGGAGCTATGGGATATACTCTTGATGATTTAAAAGGGATTTCTCCCACTTTATGTCAGCATGCCATTAATATGGAGAAAGACGCGAAGCCAGTCGTGGAGCATCAACGCCGCCTAATTCCCAAGATGAAGGATGTGGTAAGAAATGAGGTATTAAAGCTCCTTGATGCTGGTATTATTTATCCTATTGCTGATAGTAGATGGGTTAGTCATGTTCATTGTGTTCCTAAGAAAGGAGGTATGACTGTTGTGCCTAATGAGAATAACGAGCTTATTCCTCAAAGGGTAGTAGTTGGTTATAGGATGTGCATTGATTATAGGAAGGTAAACAAAGTTACTAAGAAAGATCATTATCATTTACTGTTTATAGATGAGATGCTAGAAAGGTTATCTAAGAAAACTCATTTTTGTTTCCTTGATGGTTGTTCTGGTTTTTCTCAAATTGTTGTTAAAAAGGAAGATCAAGAGAAAACCACTTTTACTTGTCCTTATGGAACTTATGCTTATAGACGTATGCCGTTTGGTTTATGCAATGCTCCTGCTACTTTTCAAAGATGCATGTCTGCTATTTTTCATGGCTTTTGTGAAGAAATTGTGGAGATTTTCATGGACGATTTCTTCGTCTATGGAACTTCTTTTGATAATTGTTTGCACAACCTTGATAAAGTTTTGCAGAGGTGCAAAGAAACTAACCTTGTTCTTAATTCGGAGAAATGCCACTTTATGGTGAATGAAGGAATTGTCCTTGGACATAAAATTTCTGAAAGAGGTATCGAAGTTGACAGAGCAAAAGTGGAGGCAATTGAGAAAATGCCCTGTCCCAGAGATGTTAAAGGTTTTTGTAGTATTCTTGGTCATGCTGGTTTCTATAGGAGGTTTATTAAAGATTTCTCTAAGATTTCAAAGCCTCTTACTAATCTTCTTCAAAAAGATGTACCATTTGTCTTTGATGAAGATTGTAAGGAAGCTTTTGAAACTCTTAAGAAGGCTTTAACTACTGCTCCTATTGTTCAACCACCTGATTGGAATTTACCTTTTGAAATTATGTGTGATGCTAGTAATTTTGTTGTTGGTGCTGTTCTTGGATGGCGAGTAGATAATAAGTTCAATGTTATTCATTATGCTAGTAAGACTCTTGATGCTGCTCAAAAGAATTATGCTACTACTGAGAAAGAGTTTCTTGCTGTTGTTTTTGCATGTGATAAGTTTAGATCTTACATTGTTGATTCTAAAGTTACTATTCATACTGATCACGCTGCTATTAGATATCTTATGACTAAGAAGGATGCTAAGCCTAGGCTTATTAGATGGGTGTTGCTTTTACAAGAGTTTGATTTGCATATCGTAGATAGGAAAGGTGTTAAAAATCCTGTGGCTGACAACTTGTCTAGATTGGAAAACGTTTCTTTTGATCCTATTCCTGTTAACGATAGTTTTCCAAATGAACAGTTGGCTGCAATAAATGTAACTTCACGAGACCTTCCTTGGTATGCTGATTATGCTAACTTTATTTTTTCCAAGTATTTGCCTCCAACCTTTACAGCTCAGCAAAGAAGAAAATTCTTCTATGATTTGAGGCATTACTTTTGGGATGACCCACACTTATATAAAGAAGGAGTTGATGGTATTATGCGAAGATGCGTACCAGAATATGAGCAACAAGAGATATTAAGAAAATGTCATGGTAGTGCTTATGGAGGACATCATGCTGGAGATAGAACCGCACAAAAGGTATGTTTTATCTTGTGATGAATGTCAAAGAGTTGGTAATATTTCTAGACGCAATGAAATGCCTATGAGTTATACTCTTGTTATCGAACCGTTTGATTGTTGGGGATTTGACTTTATGGGTCCTTTTCCTCCTTCAAAAGGCTATACCCACATACTTGTTGTTGTTGATTACGTTACTAAATGGGTAGAAGCCATACCTACAAAGAGTGCCGATGGTGAGACCTCGTTGAAAATGCTTAAGGATGTTATTTTTCCTAGGTTTGGGGTGCCTAGATATCTTATGACTGATGGAGGTTCTCATTTTATTCATGGTGGTTTTAGAAAAACTCTTGCTAAATATGATATTAATCATAGAATTGCTTCTGCTTATCATCCCCAAACTAGTGGGCAGGTAGAGCTTTCTAATAGAGAAATCAAGTCTATCTTGCAGAAGACTGTCAATAGATCTAGGAAAAATTGGGCTAGTAAGTTAAATGATGCTTTATGGGCTTATAGAACTGCTTATAAGAACCCCATGGGTATGTCTCCTTATAAGATGGTTTATGGAAAAGCGTGTCACTTGCCCTTAGAATTAGAACACAAAGCTTTTTGGGCAGTGAGAGAGCTTAATAGAGATTTTAAACTAGCCGGTAAGAAAAGGTTGTTAGATTTGAGTTCTCTAGACGAGTGGAGAAACGAAGTGTATGAGAATGCCAGACTTTTCAAAGAGAAAGTCAAGCAATGGCATGATAAGAGAATCCCTAAAAGATAGTTTCATGTTGGTGAGAAAGTTCTATTGTATAGGTCTCGTCTCAGATTTTTTGCAGGGAAATTATTCTCTAAATGGGAAGGACCATATGTTATTGTGGAAGTGTACCGCTCAGGTGCTATTAAGATTGCTTCATTGAAAGATGACTCTACACAAGTGGTGAATGGGCAAAGACTCAAACATTATATTTCTGGAGATTCTTATAATGAAGATGTTGATGTAATTGAAACAGTTTCTCCAGAAGAATTCATCCAAGACAAATTGCAGGCACCTGCAGAGTTCGTTTTTGAATAGGTAACAGTTCTAGTCAGAAAAGTTTTGCGAAAAACTCTTACTTTATTATTTTTGCTGTTTTTACTAAATAAAAAAAATCACGAGACGAAAACGGGCAGGAAAAGGAGTCCATGTGCTCCTCACACATAGGGGGCGCGGGCCCACCTCTGGCCACGCCGCCCTGGTGTGAGAGCACACCGGAACTCGTTTCCGTCCCGGTTTCCTCCTGTGATTTCATTCCGATGTATAATTTTCACCTATTTAACCCCCGGAGTCCCCGAGGTCTGTATATCGTTTTCTCGTCGTGTTTTCTTTCGAGCTGTTTCTGTCAGGAGTTGATCTTAAGCTTGGGGGAGCCATGGCCTCTTCAAGTGATGACAAGGAGAAGACACCTCCGGAAGATGACACCAAAAACTTTCGGCTGAAAGAAGAGGTTGAAAGTGAAGACGAGGAGGAAGATCAAAGTTCAAGGCCAAACACCATGATTGCCAGCATAGGGGTGGTGACAGATCATGACAAGTTCAAGAAGAGTGCATGCATAAGGACCGGAGGGGGTGTGTCGCGTCACACCTTAGCTCCATGGACATCTCCGTCAGGCAACAATCCTTTCCATACTCTAATACATGAACATCTGTTTCAAAGGGTGCCTAGGTCGCGATTACCCTCTGGTTGGGATATAGATCGTTCTAACAGTGCAGGAAAAGAAAGTTCCAAAAATGAGGAAGGATGTGTTGACAACCGTTTTTGGCTTACAAAGAAGATACCTTAAGATGGCCTCAAATGAGAAAATAATAGTTGAGAAAGTTGTGCGTCTCGTCGAAACAAGCAACTTTGGTTTTTGGATCATCTCAATCCGAGGTCACATGCAATTTTTAGGGTCAAACCAAAAAAGCTGGAACAGAGGCTAGCTAGTACAAGTACTAGCGAATTTCTGTAATTTCGTATCCCAAAGCCGAGGCTGACTAGTACAAGTACTAGTCGCGCTCTGTATATGCCAAAATCAGATAAAATTCAGAAATCGATGAAAAAGACCCTTCATACTCTCTCGGATGGAAAAGTGGCCAACATGAAAGTTCTTCGTTTTTTCGAGACGAACAACTTTGTAGTTTACGGGATTTCGATCCCAGGTCGTTTACTGCCTCTTCTAGGGCCCGTGAGTCGCAGTCAAGTTTTTGACCGAACAGTTTTGGAAAGTTCGGACTCACCCATCCGAATTTGACCCAAACTAGGGTTTTGGACGTGAATCCAGACCTCTTTCTTGCACGGGAAGTCCAGCTGCTCCATATATACATGAGGGGTGACGGCCGATTGAAAAACAACACACAATCGCAAAAACCAATCTACAAACCTCTATTTTTTCTCTCTCGCTCTTGTTTTCTGCTCATCGTTCATCGGTGTTCTTCGTGTTGGAGAGCTTCGATCTGCGAAGTCCTAGGGGCGGACGAACCGACCTGGGGCAGCCCATCACCGCCGTGCGCCCAGACGGGGTCTCTCCCGGGTGTGTGGGGTTTCAGGTCTTCAAAAGAGCCAGCCGGATTGTCTTGCGTATCGCGCTTCCGGCTAGCCTCCTCCGGCGACGTGTCCTGCGTATCGCGCTCGACGTTGGAGGTACACGGTGACGTGTTCGTGTGCGAACACACTTTTTGGCGACTCCGCTGGGGACGATCATCATGTCGAGCGGTATACCCCAGCCTGCTAAAGTTAGCGCCGAAAACATCATCAAGCCTAGTTTTGATGATCTTTCGGCGGATCAACACGAATCCTACGAGGCGCTGAAGAAGCAGCGTCTAGAGCAACTTGAGGCGCTGGAGCTGAAGCGCAAGGAGGAGTTCGAAGCTTTGAAGAAGAGGCAAGAGGAGGAAGATAGGGAGATGTTCCTTGCAAGCTTCAAGAAGGACCGCCATGGGGTTGTTACCTCGCTTGGAGACATCCAACTTCCACCAATGCTCGGCGATCCAGCCGAGCCCTCTGTAAGTACTAGCGTATTTTCTAGTGATCAATTGGCCGCAATTAATCATTATGCTACTGAATCAAGTCGGCAAGCCTATGATGCTATGATAGAATACATAAAAGCTAGTAATAATAAGCCTCATGATACTTTTGGTAATGTTAGTGCTAATGCTGCTGTTGAAAACCCTAGCCATACATTACCTAGCAGATCGGTGTTTCCTCAGGGCATGCCAATAAATCCTTATGTTAGCCAAGATGGTTAGATTGTAACCGCGCCAGCATACCATACTCCTATTAGAAGTGTGCCTTATTCGGCAATTTCGCCGAACCAGGCCACACGTCCTGCAGCCACAGTCACGGCGCCGAATTTTAATTCGGTAGCAGCAGCGCGAGTAAACTCCACGGCTAATAATTATGTTGTTCCTGCATAAGTACCACAAACAAATTCGTCTGCCATAGACGAAAACATGGCCACACTTAGGTCAGAATTGCAGAAGATGTTCTATGATAACTTCGGAATTGAGCCGAAGCCTGTAAGCCGGATGTATCAAAAGCCTTATCCGGAATATTTTGATTCTTTACCATACCCCCAGGGTTACAAAGTGCCTGATTTTGCTAAATTTAATGGGGTAGATAGTAAAACGACTTGGGAACATGTTAGTCAATATTTAGCACAGTTAGGAGAAGCTGGCAATAGTGATCCTTTAAAAGTGCGTTTGTTTCCCTTATCTTTAACTGGTACTGCTTTTTCATGGTTTTCTGCTTTACCTTATGGTTCTATTAATACTTGGTATCACCTAGAAAAGAAATTCCATGAGCATTTTTATAGCGGTGATAATGAGCTTAAGTTGTCACATCTTACATCGGTTAAACAAAAGCATGATGAGTCAGTTACTGATTATGTCAAAAGATTTAGAGATACTAAGAACCGATGTTACAGTTTAGTAATTACTGAAAGAGACATGGCAGACTTAGTGCTCAATGGTTTAAGAACTTACATTAAAGAAAAAATTGAAGGTTATGAGTTCTTAAATGTTAGTCAAGTTTTGCAAAGGGCTCTGGCCCAAGAAAGCCGAGGCAAAGAAACAAAAGATATACATAGGTCAAAGTCTGATCGTCCTCGCATAAATACTGTTGGATATAATAGTGAAAATTCGGACGATGAGGCTGATATTTATGCTGCAGAATTTGTTTGGCCCTCAAAGGCCAAACCTTATATTTGTGATGCTCTTAAGCCGATTCGCAAGAATCATGAAGATGAGATGACATTCAGTTTTGATGTAGCCAAATATGATAGGATATTTGATGCTATGTTAAAAGATAAATACATTCGTTTGTCTCACACTATACCGCTGTTTGAGGAGTTAAAACGGCGCGCTTATTGCAAATATCATAATTCATTTTCTCATGCTACTAATGATTGCAACATTTTTCGGCGACAGATACAATCGGCTATCAATGATG